>CM071864.1:10176283-10276194 GCA_036759665.1 Gynandropsis gynandra
CCGCCTCCGCCTCCGTCTGCTCACCCTTCTTACCCCCCTCTTCCGCCGCATCCTAATCCGAATCCTCCCGTGGAACCTCCGCTTGATGAGGCGGAGGCGAAGCTGGAGGAAAAGGCCAAGAAATGACTACACCTCGAATCGCAACGTTCTGCCGACAAGAGGAAGTTTGTTTTCGTGTAGACTCAGAAAGGGGATCTGCCCCCTGAGCACGTTCGCAAGATCATCAGGTATGTTTTTTTTGTTGGGACCCTTCGATTGTTTCTCCACCTCGAGGGTTGTCCATTTGTTTCTCCTGCTTTCGAAGTTATTATCAAATTGATAGCTTAGATTTAAAGATTGTTGGAGTTGCAATCGACGCGCTTATCAATTTGAAAGGATCTTCTGTTCAGTTCATCCATCCTTTCGATTCCATTAGTAATGAGACACCTTGCTCAAGATTCACCAACTAAAAGAAAGCTCGCTTCTTTGGGATCCTTCCTCTGCGATTTCAGGTTTGTCCCGCTTGTGTGTAATGTGGTTCCAATGCCTTAGGGTTCATATGCCCTTAGTGTAGTGAGAATTTTTCAGAACTTCCAGGTACCTCTCATCAGCTACGAATCCAGAAAATTGCTTATTTGTTGCCTAGATGTCTAGATTTCTCTGAAATTCCTTGTGTTTGGAATCCGTGGAGCTCCTCCGGTCAATCAACGGATGGAAATGTGGAATGTTCTCAGAGTTATGGCTTGTGTTATTGACATTGTGCTTATGTATTGATTTTTTTCATGGAAGGAAGGTGTCTGCATTGGGAAGTGTTGAATCAATGATTCCGCTTCATAGTGCAATTGCTTCTGCACGGCTCCTGTCGAGTATCGCCGCAGATTCTTCTTGCTGGAGCTGGCTTTCTCAGGGTAAAATTCTCATTTCTTTTTCTTTTACATTGTGCATTCGTTTGCTTGTGAAATTCCTTTAACTTTAATGGTTGGTTTTATTGCTTCTGCCTGCTTTTCTGCTATGTAAATATTGAACAAGAGGGTTTTATTGGTATGCCATGTTTGGATTTCTCTGCTAATGACAATAAGTAGATTAGGAAGAAAAGAAAGTGAGAAGACGAATGTGTTTGTGATATGATTTCTACATTAGAGTCGTTGGTGAATGAATTTCGATTATGTATAGTCTCGTATGGGAGTAGTATATCTTTGGTAATTCATGTTTGTTCATATTAGTGGTTGAACATGTTGCTCTGACTATGTTCTTCTACTTCCTCCAATAGGATTGGCTACTCCTTTGTGACACAATCTATTGGATCTAATCGCCGAAATGATCAGAATATAATACATTTATCATCAGTAAGTGAAAGAACACAAATTGTTTTCGAGTTTTTCGAGTTGTGGGCTTTGGCTGATGTATCATTTTCGTTTAAGGATCCATTGTACTGCTTTTATCTTCGCCTCAATCCACATCGTTTCGTGATCAGATTTACGATAGAATCTCAAGAGATTGTTGCTCTGTTTCCAATTTTCTAAGTACAGAGTTGTTTAAGTCAAACATATTAGAAGTCAGAAACTCATTGTCAAATCAAGCATATGCTTTCTCTGTAAGGAGCTTCTCTTTGGGGCCTAATGTGTGTTGTCTCGAACCGTTTGGTTCGGTTTAGCCTGTCTAAAATGAAACATGTCAGTTTTCCTTTTTGAGCATTACAAAAATTCTGATAAATATATATATTATTATATTATTATATTTTAATAGTAATTTGTATTATTTGAATTTGTAATTTACATGTTATAAAAAATACTTCATAAGATGGGCTGCTGGTGGCCACCCAACTAATTGCTCTATGGAATCTGATGGATACCCCTGAAGAGGAAAGGGAGATTTTTCACCATGTTACCTGTCACATTTCAGCTTCAGTTGATGAAGTGACAGTCCCAGTTGCCCTTGCACATGATTTGATGGAGCATGTAATTTGAGTTGTACTTCTTCTGCATCTTCTTCTCATGAGGTGGGTATCTTAAGATAACTCTGAGACCAAGAAAGGTTATTATTATTCGAAGATTTTATTGTTATTCTACGTGGGTTTAATGTTTTTTGAATCTTTTGTTTGAGAATGGATTAGGAAGAAGACATACAGCATTTCAGAATAAGCTTGCACCAAGTGCTCACCGGTTTAATATGATGGTTCAGGTAAGCAACTTGCTTTAAAATTTTAGAATAGGTTATCATTTTTTTCAGGTCTGAGAAAGTACAACTTGCTTTAAATGATAACAAAAAAAATGATAACAGCAATCACCACAAGGCTCTGTACATGGGTCTGAAACAAATCAAATGTGAACATCAGAAAGCAAAAGAAAAAATCCATCTTGAACCATAAAAACTAAAAAGGAATACCTGTAATAAACTTCACAGTTGAAGCATGGTTAGTTTGGCGAGGTAAATTATTAAGATTAATTACCTATTACGGCCCTCGATTTACTACCAAGTACAAGGTATAATTTATCTTTTGCGGGTCTATATAAGGATTTTGTAGTTAAGCATGCATGTTTGATGAGATGTACTGTCAGTGAATCCATAAAATTAGTAATGAGATCCATCGGACTTGACAGAGTAAAATCATCCTTCCAATCTAAATGTTTCTTAATGAGGTTTGGGTTTTCTGCAGATTCAGGAGAGGAGAGGAGCATTCATTCATATTGAAACCTACTTCTTCGGTGGGGAATACTCTTAAGCCCTCCCCTGAAAGGAAGAAATTGAAATCGTCGAGTTTGTCTCTTCCATATGTGATTTTTGAAAGGAAATGCAGTTCGAACGCAGATCAGTATGCAGTTATGGTGTCATGCTGATGCAACTGCACAACTTCCATGCTTTTTAGCTGTTTAAAAATCGATGGATTCTTGTCTTCATGGTGGTTGTACTTGGGTTGCAGAATCTAGGTGTTCTTTAAACAACATACCAACTGGAGACCACGTGCTTCGAGGATCTAATGATATCTGTTGCGTCTGAAATGTCAGGAGAGCCTTGTGGCCCCCATGGAAGAGCCTCTCAGCTACCTGTTCAGGTCTGAATTGCCCTTCTCACAGATTGAGCATATAGATTGTTGATCTATTGTATTGCCTTTCTCTCTGTCTCTCTCACATATACATTGTTGATCTGTTGTTGTATTGGTTTCATCAGGTTCTTACTCTTCAAGCATCAAACTTAGGATCAGAAGATTTGGGTTTGACTGTTATTGCTCCCACATCCTTGGCATCACCTCCATCCATGGTGTCATTGAACTCAACCCCTACATCCCCAATCAGCCCTTTCTTGGGCTTCTCTGAGTTCACAGAGAGTACAAAGCGAGAAATGCAGCACAATGATATGATGCGTAAACTCAACTCATTGCCCCCTCTTCGACTTAAAGTATAATTCTTTCATCGACCACTGCTCGAATCATATAGCCATGTAACATTCAGTCTTTGTTAATGTTTAACTTTTTTAAATCTTGAATTAAATAATTGATTATTTTAGTGATAGGTTTTTCACACTGTAAATTGTGACTTTTTTATTTTTGTTTCTCTTTCAAATTGTATGGATCTAAAGTTTTGTGGTTATTATCATAAAGTATTTGTTTTATTAGGTATTTCCTTTGATTTAGCACAGTTTTAGCTGGTTGCTTAAAGTATTTGTTTTATTATCGTAAACACGACAATCTATATAAGCTTATACATATTGTGTTACATCCATCCAAACTTGTGAATACATTCACAACTATCCTATTGAGTTCACACACAATTATCATACTTTCGTTTTCATTCACAAACAATACCCTCTTAATTATTATCTATAATATTAATTCGGAATTTTATTTAGTGGTAACAAATTCCTTATAGCAAGTAGCAAAGCACAACCCCTCGCAAGTTGCTGCATCGGGCTTTCGCCTATTTTATATCAAGAATCATTCTGTCACAGAGTGACTCAGGTCTCACATTTACACTAAGAAGACGACAATTCCCCATCCGGTCATGCTATGCAATGACTATACATAAAAGTCAGGGTCAAAGTTAGAATCAAATTGGATTGTATCTTTCCAAACCGGTTTTCAGCCACGGATAGTTGTATGTTGCACTATCAAGAGTGACATCAGCCAACGGATTGTGTATCTTAGATATCATAAAGAAATCACACAATAATCGTTCATAACAAATGTTGTCTATGCATATATATTCAATAGACTACCAAATATATAAAGTCAACATAAAATCGTTTTCTTCACTCAACCAATTACTTACTAACGTATAGTGTTGTTCTTATCTTAATAACTGATAGTTTTCTTCCTCCATTTAGGATGTACGATCGGAAGCTATCTTACCATGTCATCACACAGAATCATCCATGAACCACCAATTACAATAACGCATTGGTTTCAAAATGTTGGGAATATAACATTTCTCCTAATAGCATGATTTAAGAATAACATTGATCCTCATATTCACTAATTTATATTGTGATGCATTTCATTCAATACTTTGTCATATACGACCATTAAAATATTTTAATCTTTTTTTAAACTAATGCATAACATTTATATACATTTTAAAAAATACATGATATATCTTCCCGCGCATCGCGCGGGTATATACCTAGTCTATATATAATAAGGAGATTTTTTTCTCTCCTTTGGTGAAACCACATCACTAAGAGAGAGAAAAATCTCTATTTATATCAATCTATATGTGGGTATAAAACCATATCAAGAATCAAAATCAAATAAACACTCAAAAAGCTAATATTATAATATGATTCGAGTTGATTTATAATTTATGTAATCATATATATAATAAGGATTTTTTTTCCTCTCCTCTCATGAAGCCACATCACCAAGCGAGAGAAAAATCTCTATGTAATTTAAATATAATCCTAATAGTAATAAAATAAAAGGTAGCCATATATTTTATTGTGATTGTTATTATTTTTATTATAAAAGATTGTTTACAATCTTTTGAAACATAAATTATAATTTCTTTCTGAATTAATCAAATTAAAATTTTTAAAAATATTACAAAATTAAATAAAATTTGAAATAAATGAAAATATTAAAAATAATTAAGTTGCAAGGTCTTTACATGAGGTAGTTTAATTTTATAATTAAACCTTTATTTATATCTAATTTAAATATAATCTTAATAGAAATAAAATAGAAGGTGGCAATATATTTTATTGTTAATGTTATTTTTTATAATTTTAAAATAAAAATTTGTTTACAAACTTTTTTAAAAATAAATTATTATTTCTTAGTAAATTAATCAAATTAAATTTTTTAAAAACTATTAATAAAATTAAATAAAATTTGAAAATAATTGGAAATATTAAAAATAATTAAGTTGTAAGGTCTTCACTTGAGTTAATTTCTTCTTCATAATAAAAATAAAAATAAAACTTGAATAAAATCATTTTTTATTTATATCAATTTGTATGTAGATAAAAATAATATCAAGAATCAAAAGCAAATAAACACTAAAAAACTAATATTTATAGTACAAGTAGAGTTCATTTATATAATCTATGAAATTATATATATATATAGATATATATATATATATATAATAAATAGATTTTTTTCTCTCCTCTCATTAATGCACATCACTAAGAGAGAGAAAAATCTCTATTTATATCTAACATAAATATAATCTTAGTAGTAATAAAATAGAAGGTAGCAATATATTTTATTGTTGTTGTTATTATTTTTATTATTTTAATATACAAATTTATTTACATATTTTTTTGAAAAATAAATTATAATTTCTTTCTGAATTAATCAAATTGAAATGTTTAAAAATATTAAAAAATAAATAAAATTTGAAAAAAATTGGAAATATTAAAAATAATTAAGTTGTAAGGTATTCGCTTGAGTTAATTTCTTCTTTATAATAAAAAAATAAAAACAAAACTTGAATAAAATTGTTTTATTTATATCGGTTTCTATGTGGATATAAAATCATATCAAGAATCAAAATAAAATAAACACTAAAAACTAATATTTATAATATGATTAGAGTTGATTTATAATTTATGAAATTATATATATAATACATAGATTTTTTTCTCCTATGGTGAAACCACATCACCAAAAGAGAGAAAATTCTATATTTAAATCTAATCTAGATATAATCTTAATAGTAATAAAATAGAAAGTAGTCATATATTTTATTGTTCTTGTTATTATTTTTATTATTTTAATTATAAAAAATTGTTTACAAATTTTTAAAACATAAATTATAATTTCTTTCTCAATTAATCAAATTAAAATTTATAAAAAAATTACAAAATTTAATAAAATTTTTAAAAAATGAAAATATTAAAAATAATTAAGTTGCAAGATCTTCGCTTGAGGTAATTTATTCATTATATTAAACAAAAATAAAAATAAAGTTGAATAAAATCGTATTGTATTTATATCAATATGTATGTGTATATATAACCGTATCAAGAATCAAAATAAAATAACGGTTCAAAATATTAATATTTAACGAAAACAACCAATACATTACACAAAATATAAATATAGGTTACAACATATTTTACAAAACGTATAAATACATACAGAACTGCATTAAACTAAACATATATTCGGTTTTTATCTTTGCATTTTCAATTTCTACTTATAAAAAAATATATACACTAATCTCAAAAACTTAAAAGTCTTCAAAGACCTAGAATCTGATTTGTTTTGTTGGTTTTTTCTTGCAATGGACAGCTAAACATGGAGGACAGACAATTTAAGAAAACACAATTTAATTGTCATAAAACAGCGCAATGCATGGATATCATTTAGATTTTGATAAAAGATATTTTAAAAAATTAACACTTATAGTAATTAATATATTTTTTTTGTTTCAAATCTATTGTTTAAACTTTTACATTGAAAATTAGAATTTGTGTGTTTGTATTGATCGATACATATATCAAATGTCATAAAAATTGAATTAATGAATTATGTATAATGTTTAAGAAATATACAATATAATTATCACAAAACCGCGCAATGCGCGGGAATCATCTAGTTACATAAAAAAAATCTTTTTGAGGTGCACCTCACAACTCCCCAAAATCACCCAAAACACTCAATCTTGTTTCCATTTTCGATCTAAATTGTATTTCCCGTAATCCACACTCTTACCATCTTAGACTCTCATTATCCCACTTTCCAATAGTCAACAACAAAATCATTCATCAACAAACTCCTTCAGTACGATCACAAACCCTTTAATAACTAAAAAAATGAACATGGAACATATTCGATGGATGATGAATGCTCCAAACCTCGCTTCAAATCCATGCAGACCCTCAAAACCCTTTGACGATGTCACAACACTTGTTATTTAGCATTGAAAAAGCGCAAGTGCATTCAGAATCAAAATCCAAGATCTCTTTCAGTAGAATCTCAAAACAATAACAATAAAAACTAATATCTTTTAAATAACACGAAAGTTAAACCTAATGTATGAGTAATATGTCGTTTTAGGCATGTCAAACAAGAAAATCATGTGAAATTAGCTTATGTGCCCGGACGAGCGTCTGAATACGTGGGTCGAGTGTGGAATTATTCAAGCTGATCTTTAAGTTACAAAAGGTCCACTCGGGCCATGCCACCGTCTACTCGGTTGAGGTTGGTACAATATGAATGCTTAGGTCTAGATTCGCGTCAACACAGCCGAGTTACTCGGTACCGTGGAAATTCTCGTGTTGAGTCATTACCCATTCCATAAGTTTAGTTCTCTATACAAAAATATATTTAGTTATCTACGATTATCCATTTAATAATAAACCCGAACTCGAACAAATTTTCAAAATTCATATTGATAATTATTTTATGTTCACCCGAATTAAACCACAATATTATTATTTGGTTCAATTATATAAAACAAACGGAAATAACCACTTGGTAGAGGTAGACACCGGAGGAGAGAAAGGTACGGTACTCAAATGAGAAGGTAATAAGCATTCTCATCTACACATAAAAACAAATTTATGACTTTTTTGTTCATACGAAAACTAATAAAAAATAAAACAACATCGTGTACATATTATATATGTCATGTACATTTATAAAAATTGTGAAAATATATTCCGTTTGTGATCGAGATTTATTGAGATCGAATAAATAAATTGCATCTACAAACCATAGGATAATTGTCCTTTGTAAATAATAAAAGATATGTTTAATTCATGTCAATGATGACGTGTAGGAGAAAAATTATATTGTGTCTAGAGATTCATAGTAAATGATATATCATAACGAATATAATTGGTCAGATACAAGAGGACTCCTACCGCACTCATATATGGTATATCTCATCCGAATATCTCTTAATTATCTTTCCAATGGAAAATGGTTTTTTCCAATATTTAGATATCTACAGACAGTTGAAGTGTTTAATTGATTCACCTTACCATGTTAAAACTCTTGAAGACCCTCGAATATTCCATTTTTTAGATGCTTGTTTTGTAAACCAATGCAAATTTTGGTTTGTCCGGATCTTTCATTTCAAATTTTTGTTTTCTATAATTTTGAACATATTAAAATCATCCACATACACAACTATTATCACAAAGCCATTACTCTGGATAAATACACAAAAACAAATAGAGTAATTCATAAATCCTCTTTTAAACAGAAACTCGCTTTGATGATTTTACCACATACGTCGAGATTATTTAATACATATAGATATTATTTCAATTTGGTCGCACACACCTTTATTAGGGTATGTGTTTGATGTTTTCCATATCCTTAATCTTCCAGAAATTTATATATATATATATATATCATTATCCAATAATCCATATATTGTAACAATATCAATAAGATATATTTCTAAATTTTTGGATGTTGTTAAATTTATAAAGAACTTGATTGCATGTATAACAGGGAAATATGTTTACTCGTTATCAATTTTGGGTTTCTGAGAAAAAACCTGTGCTAGAATACATGCCTTAATCTTATGTTTCATTATTTTCATTTCTCTTGCACAAAAACTCATTTGCATCCAACTGTTTTAACACCATTAGAAATTTGAACAATGGGTCTAAAAGTTTTTCTTTTATTTAATGAGTCTAATTATATCTATAAAGCCTATTTCCATTTTATGACATCATTTATGTTTTATCATTCTGCTATTAACACTCATTCTAGATCTTCATTAACATTTTTTATTTACTTAAATATAGAGAAAGAGAATATTCAGTCTTTATTATTTATTTAATCTCTTCTTAAAATCTTTTTTTCATGGATATATTTAATAGAAATCGGATTGTTCTTTGTGTGCTCAAGATTATATTCATGAAAGATCTTCTTTCACGGTTGTTTCTTTTTTTATATTTTTAATTGATTGAGAATTGATATCTTCTTTACATTTTCTTTATTTTTCAAAGTTTTCATCTTTAGAACCAAGTGGATGTCCACGCTTGAATTGTGTCATAGACATATTTAAGAATATTTTATCCCTATGTCCTTTTGGTATTTCTATACAAGCGGGTGACTTTGTAGCGGATAATATGATTTTGTCACCCATGTCGTATCACTGAACTCATCTATATTCGATTTACAAACATTTTACATGTGTACTATCTTTTATACTTCTATAATACATTGTTTTGTACAAGGATCAAGATATAACAATGAGTGATTCTTCCATGTGAGAGATATTTTATTCCTCCTCCTAATGTTGAGAATTCATTATCTTAAAATGATCATAAACAAAACGATATGTGAACACATCAGTCGTTTGATGTTCAACATATCTAATGATAGATGGTGAATTATATCTAACATAAATTCTCAATATTCTTTGTGGATCCATTTTTTGCATTGCGGTGGAGCAATTAGTATATATAATTCACAACCAAATACTCAAAGAAATATATTTGGTTCTTGGCTAGTTGCTAATTGCATTGGAGAATATTAATGAAAAGCACTTGATCTTATTGAATTATTGTTACAGTATGTAAAATTGCATGTCTCCAAGCAGAAACTGAGAGTTGTGTTCTTATTAGTAATGGTCGAACAATAAGTTTGAGATGTTTACTTAACAATTCTTCCATATCAAATTTTGTATGAACATATGATATAAGATGTTCAATCTCGATCCCATTTGATGTAAAAAAAATCATTAAAAGCTTGAGACGTGAATTAATCAGCGTTATCAAGTCTCATTTTATTAATGGGATAATATGAGAATTGAGCTTGCAATTTTTATTTGGGCAAGAAACCTCACAAAATGCAACATTTTTAGTTGATAATATACAAACATGTAAACCATCTGCTTGAAATATCAACTAATACTATAAAATATTAGATTGTTCCATGAATTTGTCCATATATATGCTCATGTAACCATTTCAAAATGATGGTGATTCATTTCTAGGTTTGACTAATGATGGTCTTATTATCAATTTTTCTTGAGAACAAGCAGCACATGTAATATAATGAGTTTGAATTTTTTTTATTTTTTAATGGACATCGATTAGAATTTTCAACAATTCTATACATCATTATTGAACCAGGGTGACCTAGTTGATCATGACAAATCTTAAACTCATCGATACATTTTGATTTCAATGTGACATATGATTTAACCACATTTATTTTTATGAAATAGAATACATAGGATAAGGCTCATAATTTCTTTACCATATACTTCTTTCTCGATATCATTTTTGTGATACAAAGATATTCACGGTTTCACCATCGGTAGTTTCTATATAATAGCCATTTTGGCATATATCTTTGAAACTCAATAAATTTCTTTAAGATTTTGGAGAGAATAATACATAATCTAAAATGAGCTTTATCCCTCCAAACATCATGAAATTAGCTCTTCTCGAGCCCGTAGTTATTTTTGCATTTTCACATATTATGGTGACACATGATGCATATATTCTCACTTCAGAGAAATATTTTTATCTTTGAGTTTTGTATGTATTGTAGCACTATCGGCTAAACACATTTCCTCGTCATTGACCTTAACTTGCGACATATTGTGCTAGTTTGATCAATGTAAAAGATATAAATGTACCTGTAAATAATAAAAAATGCATAACATAGATATTATAACAAACAAAAAATATGAAACGTATATCAAGCTTTCAAAACAAACATATTTCAAAAACATAGATAATAAGCAACATTTTTCAAATAACAAGGCAATAACTAAATACACGTTGATTTTTATTTCACTTGACAACTTCCAGTTAGTCAAGAATATTTGCAACATCTAAATGAATCCCATTGCCTTCATTATCATAAAAAATACCATCAACGTCAAAAACAAAACTCGTTTCGATATTTTTTTTCATTTTTTTATTGTGGTTGCCGATACAAGTCAATGAGATGTATTGGCGTTCGATAGATCTATGACCAATGTTCATTCATATCACATCGATAATAAATGGTTTTCTACTGCCTTTTATTTTCATATTTTTTTGTTTTTATGTTACTCAGTTTTTCTTAATATCTCTTCAAAAAAATTTGTGGCTAAAAAACTCGGCCTCTTCCTTGTCCACAACCATGATAATGACCATGACATCGTCTACCGTGTCCCATCCTCGTTCATAACAACAATAAAAAAAGATAAATATTTATAAATATTAACATTATTAATCGATGGCTGAATCCGCGAGAATGAGAATCTTGGGGATAACTTTGCGTATCTTCTCAATCAGCGGATCAATATGTGTTTCCTTCATACTGCTCTGGTAATCGTATACCGTAATGCATCAAGTTTTGAAATCCGCTTTGCTGGCTACCTAATGAAGAGGTATATATCGAATTTCGGATGATGAAATGTTTAGAATTGAGACAAAGTCATCGTAGTGATTCACTGGTTTGTACTTACTTCTGAATGGGTACTTGTCATCCAAAAATCACTAAGAATTTTCGACAATTTTTCCATATCCTCGTACATCCACAACCTTAGCGTCTGCATGAAAGAAACAAGACAAACGTAATAATTCCGATATATATAGGAGAATGTGCTCATGCGATCATACAGCTCCAACAACGCGTCATCCAATTGCTGTAAACAAAAATTAACACACATGAATACATATGACACAAAATAACCTCTGTGACCATTATGACTAAGGGTTAAAAGAATTACATCATCTTCCAGCCATGCGTTGAGCTTTAATATGATCTCCCATAACTCTAGCCCTCGGGGATAATCTAGATCAGATTTCCATCAATGCTCTTAGTAAGGTCTTATCATAAACATATATAGTGTAGTCAATCTTACACAGCTAGCGTCAATGAACAAAGGCTCTCGGGTTATCCCGTCCTCTCCTAATCCCTTGGGCTGCCACACAAAATGCCGATTCCATGGAGGTTCTTGAACTACATTTTTTACGGGTTCTTGAACCACCTTTTACGAGTTCTTAAACCACCTTTTCGGTGGGTTCTGCATCAATAGCTTTCCTTCTCCCCGCCCTACTTTTGCTCTTTTCGCCGGTGGAGGTTCAACATATGGTTCCGTTCTTGCCTTCCATGGTCTTAAAACTCGTTTAGTTACCGACAGAGGTTTAACATATGGTACACATTCCTTGGATAAAGGTCCAGCATCTGCATAAAATTTATTTCATTAAACTCATACGACCCATGCGACCAATAAAACCCTGCGACCATGCGACCTTTTGTTATCCATGTGACCCATGCGACCATGCGACCCATGCGACCATTGAGAAATAGCAATCTATGCGACTAATGCGACCTTTTGTGACCCATGCAACCTATGCGACTAATGCGACTTTTTTTTACCCATCCGACCCATGCGACTAATGCGACCTTTTGTGACCCATGCGACCTTTGTGACTCAAATGACCCTATTTACTTGGTGGTACTTTGACAGCTATGGCAATAACTTCTGGAGTTCCGTCAGCACCAACATCAGCGGCGACCTCTTTGATAGGACGAAATAGAGTATCCTCGATAGGAACCTCCTCAACGGCGACCTCTTCCACAGAACCCACTAGAGTATACTCCGCAGGAACCTCCTTAGCGACGACCTCTTCGATAGGACCCACTGGAGTATCCTCGGTAGGAACTTTTTCGTCGGCGAATTCTTTGACAGGACCCATTAGAGTATATCCTCGTCAGGAACCTCCTCAGCGGCGTCCTCTTCTTCAAGACCCACTGGAGTATACTCGGCATGAACCTCCGTAGCGGCGACATCTTCGACAGGACCCACTGAAATATCCCCGGCACGAACCTCATGTGACCACTGTGACCCATGCCGACTCTCGTTGGAAAATTGACTCAAATGACCTTTTTCACTACATATTACTTATTTGGTGGAATTTCATCAGGAGCAAACGTCTGCAGTAACCTCTCCGGAAATGTATTCAATTAAAGGAATGTTGGCGACAGATGTGAGATTTTCAACTAAACTCGAAATGTTTGCCAAATCCTCTTCTGAGCCATCTCCAGAGTCATTTTCAACCTCAGACTCAACCGGCTCTTCGCTTGGCTCTTTTCTTGACACTGGATATGGATGTCGAAGGAATTCAAAATCATCATCTCTCACAGCACCGGAAGATTGGTTTTCGGTGCTCGCATCTTTCTCCGCAGACTTTGATTTTGCCTTTTCAGCACCTTTAAGACTTGCCGCTTTTGATTTTTGATTAGACAAATGAAACCTAACATCCCTTAGAAGGTCTCTTACGGTGTTGATGATTTTTCTTCGGCTTCTTTATTTCCTTTACTAATTTATGCTCTAGTGTCAGAGGGATTGCAACTTCTTCTCATGCAGATTCAGCTTCATCATCATATTCTCCTTCAGCTTCAGCGTCATCATCACCTTATGTTTCAGCTTCAGCTTCAGCATCACCATCTCTTTCTTCATCAGCTTCAGCAATACCTACACATGCTTCGTCTTCGTCATCTTCAGATATGGTTGGAACATCTATAACCTCTATTGTTTTTTCACCTACGCTCTTCTTCGTCTTAGTCCCCTTTTCTTTCCCCTTCTTTTGATCACCAAGAGTTGCTTTTCGCGTCAGCAGTTCTTGCTTACGAATGTCCTCCCAACTACGAAGATGTTTCATTCATATCTGAACATCGGGATCGTGGCATCCCCCGTAATCCTCCAGATCAAAAAGTAAAGCTTCCTCTTCGTGTTTAGCATGAAGAATACTTCGAATATCCTACAAAAACAAAAAATAACCATTATAACCCTTTGTGAACCTTGTTACCCTTGTGACCTTTATATAATTATTACCTTAGAATCTCCGATTTTGGCTTATCACGTCTACATACTTCGGATTAAAACTGGATTTTACCCTCGTCTTGCACATTCTTGGGCATGATGGATCCGCATCCATAACATCAACTTACCATCCCTTTCCACCTAAACTAAGGATGGTTTTGAATGGAAGTAACTGAAACATTAAAACAAAATGATATAATGCAAAAATTACAAAAACATTAAAGTTATTCGAATACTATATACAACTTACCATTAGTGGGATCATGAAACCGCCTCAATACCATTTTGGTTTCGGTGATTCCCCGGTAACGTGCTTGCGGCAAGTATCTAAAATCTTCTCGAATGTGTAAAGCCCCCATGAAAAACCTTCACAAAATTCCAAGTCATCAACCATGTTAATGAGATCATGGCTGATAAAGTTTTCTGATGAAGGCTTGTAAACCATAACTTGCGCCAACAACATCAAAGTTACCAACCTCATTCGATCGTTGGAATTTTTTGCCTTCACAAGCTTTTCACTGACTTGTGCGGGGGTTACCTTTCCACAGCCGAAATTCTTCAGCCTGAATGTATCACCCCTTTTGGACTCCCATCCTTTGGTATATGGTTCGCAGTTCAATCAGGAAATTAGTGTGTGCTCCACTGTAGAGTACCAGATGAGAACAGCAATTAAGACAAACCATAACTCCTTCTTGTCCCGTACAATCACGGAGTGATTTAGTAGGATAGACATTTGAACCTTCATCAATGTGGACTCACATTGAAAATGGAATGAATGCCTAAATGATGACTCCTTCTCGAAGTAATGCAACTCATATCCATCTAAGATTCCTCTCAACTTCCTTATTATTTCGTGAAGATAACACTTGGTGGTGATCTTTGGCATTCTATCCATGTGCTTGAATTCATACACAAACTTCGGCTTTGGCGGCACTTGCAAAATGACCAATTAAGAATACATTAGACTTCTACCGACTCAAGCGACCCATGAAACTCAAGCAACCCATGCGACTCAAACGATCCTTGCAACTCAATGACACACGCGACCCATGCGACTCAAACGACCCTTGCAACTTAATGACTTTTAAGCGACCATTGCGACCATTGAGACCCAATGAGTCGCTTGAGTCGAATATGGTCATGCAACTCCTGCGACCCTTGCAATTCAACTGACTCACTGAGACTCAAACGACTCACTGAGACTCAACCGACGTACTGACACTCACACACATTTCAAATCAATAAACAATTTTGTGACTCGAAAGCTTGCAAAACCCTAGAAATCAATCTACTTACACTTATTGACGCCATTGAAGATTGACTCGTGCTCTCTTCTTCACTGCTTATTCTAGCCATTTTCTTGGTCTCAACTTGAATTTTCCTTCTTGCAAACTTCAAATCGATCTCTCTCAAGTTCGAAATGACTTCGACTTCCTTGCTCTAAACTTTGAAACAGGTTTTCACGTTGAACAAAATGCAGAACTTGTGTTTTTTCACGTCCAAAAATTAAGGCCAAATTTGTCTTTTCTTTAGTTTTTTCTATTTAATAATTATTTTCATGAGGATAGACATGAAGCACTTCAGTCCTACGAGGATATCTTTGATATTATGCCCTGTGAACGTTATTTTTTCAAAAAATACTTTATATATTACCATCGTATTCAAGAATATTTACCCTTTCAAATTATTTTGGTTCCTATTCTTTAATTTTAAAACCTATTTTAACTTTTTTATATTTTAGTGATTGTTTAAAAAACATTTTTTGAGGTCAATTAGGTGCCACCTAGGTGCTCAGGAGTCAATGATAGCCCGGAATCGAAGAAATCGCCGGCTTTAGGCGGCCGACAATAGGGTGGAGTTCATCAATACTTGAAAGGCCGTTTAAGCGAAAATCGATTTCTTCTCACCTCTAGATTTTCGATGTTTGCCTTCACACACCTCTGCTCACACCTTTGGTCCTCATCGTTCACCTTCGTTGGTCGTTGGCCTTCGCCTTCGTCTTTGCCCGCTTTCACCTGCCTTCGCATGCCTATGCCTTCGTGTACGCTATGCTATTATTGACCTCTCAATTCTTCATTAGATAAAAAGTATAACATCAGTGGAAGTATGAGTTGAATGTTATTCTCAATGTTCTAAAAAATGCTCTAGACGGTCTTTTAGGCGCTAGACGGCCTAATTAATCTCTAGGCAATGTCTTTTACCAAAAAATGGACGCAAAAAATGACGTCCTTTTGGTATGTAAAGAAAAAAAAGTCACATTGGCCCTCATCCACACATTCATCTTTTTCCATCTTCTCCTTCGTCTTCTTCTATCTCTTGCACCATCTCTCATCTATTGTCTTCTCCCAAGTCCTTCGTCCTCGCATTCATCTCTTATCCTCGCATTTGTCATCATCATCGCGCTTTCATCTGCCATTATCTCACATCGTCTCCTGTATGCCGTCTTCACCTTCATCTCATATCTTTGTCCTTGCTTCATCTCCATCCTTGGCTTCGTCGTCTTTGACATCACCTTCTCCTTCAGCTTCATCTCTCACATTCGCTCTCACCTTCGTCTACCATCTTACTCGCTCGATGCCTGTTTTTAGTAATTTGGATTTTTATGATGTTGTCTATCGTCGTGAGTTTGATAGTATGAATCTAATACTTATTAATTTTTTATAAATAAAAAATTTTACTTATTTGTATGTATTTTTTTACAAAATTAAGTAGTTATAAATGTTTTCAGTAAACTATTTAGTGTATATATATGTATATATATATATATATATCCACCTAGACACCGCGAAGGCAATGTAGGCGTTAGACGATGTGTATCCGTCTGCTTAGCGCCTAGCACTTTATTTGATATTTTGTTTACGTGTTTTTTTGTATTGTATGATTTTAAATATTTTATTTAAAATATTTTTAATATAGTTTAAAAATATATAGAAAGAAATATATAATGCTAATCACCAACTAGTTTGACTAGTCATCGAACGCTAACAGACTAGTCTAACGACTTTTACAACACTTATTTTAACATTAGAAATACTATGTTTCTCTTATTAAATTTGTTTAATTTTTATAAAACTCATGTATTTAATTAAATACACATAAAAACATTTTTCTTAAACTGTTCAATATAATATGTTATATTTTTTTCTATGAATACTTACAAATCAAGGCATGATGTGATTCGAATTGGATTGACTAACCAACGACTCGTCATTCTTTAAGTGATTAGTTCATTCAGCTCGATACTTTACTATTCCTTTGGACATCCAATGAGTAACAAAATTTTTCATTAGATTATCATAATGTTTTGTCATTGCAATGATAATTTGTGACTTATTTTGCATTAAGGCTTTGTTCAAATATTTAGGATTACTCGTATAGTCAACGTATGAAGCTGCATTGTGATAGTCACACGATACTTAATACTAGTGACATGATACTTAATATTAGTGAAAATTGATCTTTCGTGAATTTACTTATATTTAGGATTACTCGTATAGTCAACCTACGAAGTTGCATTGTGATAGTCACACGATACTTAATATTAGTGACATGATACTTAATATTAGTGAAAATTGATATTTCATGAATTTACTTAACACGTCGAAATTGACTTTTGTTATTTTCGAAAGTAGAATTCCTTCCATTCACGTATAATCTACACAACTTCAACTCGCATATATATTTTTTGTTAAAGATGTTATCTATATATTTATATGGGTAATTTACAGAGAGATTTTAGTAGAGCACCTTTTACAATACAAAAGGAGATATAAACCCCATGTTTGGGACCACCATTACTACCACATACAAAAAAGTGGAGCTTCACTCGACAGAGATCAATTCCAGCGGCTATGCTAGAGGAGAAGAAGAGGATTTTCCTGGTTTGGGGCCAAGTCTTGTATAGAGAGGATACAATCCCTGATTCTCCGATCAACCATTTCTCGGAGGGAGTTTATGGATGAGCTACGGCTACTATGCAGTCTGGCGTTACGTTTGCACCATAGAGAATAGACACAAACCTGCATGATGATCTTTAGGAGAACCACGAGTTGAGGAGGTCAGTTGGCTTGCGCAAACCATATGTATGAGACATGGAGAGAAGGTGGTGGATCGGGAAGACAAATGGAGGCAAAGCTTAGCAATAGCTCAGCACTAAACTCGCAGCCAAAGAAGATGTGCTCATGAGATTCTGCCTCAAAACCGCATAGCATGCAAGAATTATCATTTGCAACACCCCACGCCTTGAGCCTATATCGAGTAGGAAGACAGTGGAGGAGAGCCAACCTTTGAATAAAGCTGTAACCAGGAGTAGTCTGCTTGAACCATACCAACTTGTACCATGGGACCAAGGGCGATGCAAGTCTCGGCATCTGCCACGTGAGTTTTGTTGAGAATGATGCATCAAAGGAGTCTGGATTACGCCCCCATAAGAACATGTCTGGACCGCGATCATCCGAGGGTAGCTGCATCTCAGAGAGTGCCATGAAGAGTTGGACCACTTTCTCTAACCGAGCCCCATCAGGGAGGGACCATCCATTGGGGCTAGTTACATCCACGACCTTGGCAAGAAGGGGGACTCGGAGCATTCTCGGGCCTTCTTCCCCGAGGAACCTGATTAGGGGATGAAACCTGGTCCAACTATCAAACCAGAACATTGCAAATTTTTCATCCCTGATCTCGCACGACAGAAATTTTGAGACTTCCTCCTTTAGTTTAAGTAGCTTGTTGTTGTTCCAAGAATGGGTAGGTGGCGTTTGTACACCAAAAACCCCGTTTCTTGAAAACATTCTGCAACATCCAGGCAACCCAAAACGAACCGGATTTGTGAAAGAGAATCCACACAAGTTTCAACCTGAAAACCTTACCGAAGTCAGCAAGTTTCCGCAACCCCAATCCTCCTTCAGGTTTTGGTTTGTACATAGAGTCCCATGATACCCTTTTTCTCCTAGTAGTCTCGGATTTGCTACTCCAAAGAAAGGAAGAGCATAGGTCGTCTATCTCCTTGAGAATATATTGCGGCAAAAGGAAAGATTGCGACCAGAAAAGGACCTACCCATAGATGACGGAAGCGACCAGTTGTACTTTTCTTGCAAAAGAGAGAAAGTTAGTGGTCCAAGAGGCCATCTTTGATTTGATTCGTTCCAGCAGGGGAAGATAGTCTTGGTTCCTTAATCTGGAGGCAGAAAGAGGAAGGCCCAGATATTTGACCGGGAAGGAGCTCTGACACCCAGAGCGGAACTGGCCAAGAGAGCATCATGTTCGGAGCATACCCCATGTATAAGTCTGATTTATGAATGTTCATCTCCAAACCTGAAGCTTGCCGAAACACTTGCAAGATTTTTAATGTTTCCTGCAGAGAGGAAGGAGAACCATCTAAAATAACAGCATATCATCCGCAAAGGAAAGGTGAGTAACCAAAGGGGAGGAGCATCTCGGATGTAGGCCAATGTTTCCATCAATGGCATCCCGATCTAAGAGTTTCGACAAGACTTCCATTACCAACAGGAATAGGTATGGGGATAGTGGATCCCCATGCCGCAGTCCCTTACAGCCCCTGAAGCAACTTGATAAATCTCCTTTTACTGAAACAGCAAAGCTCGTAGTAGTAACACACTCACTGATCCAGTTCACAAAGTAGGGAGGAGCCTCTATTGCGTCTAAGATGTCCATGAAAAGGCCTCATTCAACTGAGTCGAAAGCCTTCTTAAGGTCTACTTTGAGCATAGCACTTCTAGGTGAGCTGGTTTTGTTGTAGTCCTTGATCAACTCTGAGGCAAGGAGAACCTTCTCAAGCAGCAACTGCCCTTTTTGGAAGGCAGATTGGTCCGGAGAGATTCAAGCAGGGAGAATCTGCTTCAATCTGTTGGAAAAGATCTTCAAGATGACCTTGTAGATGAGGTTGCAACAGCTTATTGGTCGAGAGTGGGCTAACCTCACTGCTTCCAGAAACTTCGGGATTAATGTTAGAGACGTTGAATTCAATTCTTTCCGAAGATGTCCGGAAGATAAAAACTCCAAAATCGCAGTTGTAAAATCCTTACCAATGATTGGCCATGCTGCAATGTAGAACTCCTTTGGGTAACCGTCCGGTCCGGGGCTTTTATTAACCGGCATGGCAATGAGAACAGACCTAACCTCTTCCTCCGTTACACAAGCTGAAAGGATAGATTTCTCATCTGCGGAACAAGTAAAACGAATTAGATCCTTCAGCTGAGAAACACAGAAAGAAGATATACCGCTATTAGGAGCACCCATAAGCGATGAGCAGAACGCTACAACATGCTCTTTAAGTCGATTTTGGCCAGAAATACGATCATTGGATTCGCCAATGAGGAATGGGATGGAATTGCGGCCTGCCCTGATGCTAGCGGTTTTATGAAAGAATTGAGTATTTTGATCCCCAAGCTTCAGCCATTTTATCCTATATTTTTGCCTGTGAAACCTTTCCTCCGCACATATAAGAGTGTTCCACTTTGAAAGCATCTCCTTTTCTGCCATCGAGGTCTGAACTCGGATCAGAGACCAGTCGGAATTGGAAATGCTCGAGATATGGGGCTACTTGTTTCACCCTTCTGGATAAATCACTAAAGTTGCTTCGATTCAGGTGTCTCATATGGGGCTTGGAGTCCTTTAAGGCTTTGCACACCTTGAACTGGAAGGAACCTTGCCTGGAGTCAGGATTCCAGTGATCTTTAACAGCCTGTAGAAACCCTGAAGGAGAGTGAGATGGTGAAAAAATTTAAACGGTTTACGGATTTGTCTCAGAGTACCAGGGAGGTGGACAAAGCAAGGAGAATGATCAGAGGGATCCAAGGGTAGGAACTCAGCGTATGCCAGCGAAAAGCAAGTGAGCCAAGGGCCATTGGCGATAGCCCTATCCAATTTTTTACAAGTCGTATCTTCGACATGTGAATCCCACCATGTAAAACGTAATCCTCTGGATTGCATCTCAAACATATTGTAGAATCCAAGGCAAGACCTGAAATCACCCATACCAACAGATGAAGGAATGGCAACAGGGTAGGAGGAGTGGTCAGCTAGGTATAAGGCCTGATTAAAGTCTCCCAGGACTGTCCAAGGTAGATTAGGTAACGGATCATAGCTGATAGGTAGCGGAGATCATCCCAAAGAGGTCGACGGTCAGTAATAGTGTTATAAGCATACATAAAGGAGACCATGAAGCTGAGAGAGTGATTAGGGAGATAGAAGCCGCAGGTGAGCATTTGGGGAGATTGGTGGTAGATAATTACCAATATGCTCGGGTCCCAGAAAACACAGATCTTGCCTGAAGGGTCCGAGAGATGGTTGAAGAAGAAAGACCAGCCCCTTGGTAGTGTTCCTTTAATTCTCTTTGAATTAGACTCCTTGATATGGGTTTCCAAAAAAGCTATAAAAAGTGGTCGGTGATAATTGATCCAAGATTTTATTGCTCTACGTATGTTCGGACTATTGAATCCACGCACATTCCAACAAAAAACATGGGGTTTGTAGGATAAGGCTTTGCTGGACTTAGTGGCCTTGCGGCCACTCTTCGAAGTCTTACGATGGTTCTTCTCCATAGAGACGGTGGTAAAAGGAGTCTCTGGAACCTCATCAGACTTTGCTGCCAGGGAAGGAGAGGGACCTGAATCTTGCTGTGGAGACACCTCAGAGCTGTTTTTCACATCTGCCAGGGAGGTGGAGGGGCCCGCGTGATCAAATTTCGCTGGAATAGACAGCCTTTTACTGTCGTTGGTTATGCTGGTAAGGATTGAAATTTCTTGAGCTCGTAGTTTGTCCGAGTTTGAGGCAGGGGCTTGAACAGCAGAATCCTTTTCGGAGTTGAGGATTATCGCAGGAAGAGATGAGCTTAAGGTTGGTGCAACCTCCTTTTGAGGGGGGTTCGCGTGAATAGGAGTCGATGTCAGGAGGTTGGGGCAGAATCTTTTTACATGACCAACCAACGAACAGTGACTGCAGGTGGGAGGAAGCCATTCGTATGAAACCTCAATGATCACCTCATTACCATTTTCATACCCAACCACAATCTCCTTGGGAAGGTTTTCAGATAAGGTTACATCAACGTAGATGCGGGCCACATCAAGATTCTCTTTGGCTGCAGTTCGCGGATCTAAAAAGAGAGGGTCCCCAATCGAGGTACCAATCCTACTCAAGCCATATTTTGTGAAAAGGTTCTTGGGGATGTTTCGGAGTTCTATCTAGGTGGGGATTGAGGTCAGTGGAGGCTTGTCAGTGAAATTGGGATCCCATTCGGAGAGGAAGAGAGGGCACTGTCCAATGTGCCAAACCGCCTGCTTAGGACGAAACTTCTCCTGGAAGGATCTGGTATTTTGAACAAGAACACTCCTCCACCGAGATCGTGCGCCCTAATCCCCAATGCTTTCCTAGCCCAAACAGCACTGACAAAACCAATAATCCTACCCACAGAGGAAGGGTTTCCGTAGAACTGTCCTATGAGAAAGTCAGCGCATTCGAATTTAGACGCCTGAAGGGATTCATCCGGGATCAAAACGAAAGGTCGCCTCGAATGGTGAGTCGGTGGAGATCCCGTGCTCGAGAGGTTTCAGAGGGATGCTTGGAAACGCGTACTCCAATTCGTTGGAGCCGGAGCTAGGATAGTTAGGTTTGCGGGTTTCCCAGGAGAAAGAACGGTGGGCACCTGCGGGTGGAGAGCCGGTCGGGGAGTGCGAGCCGAAGGCACCTGGAGGGTCACCTGAAGCTCTGTCTGGGGGGGCATAGGGAGAGGAGTGGGAAGTCGATGGGACCGGGAAGGGTCCGTCGCAGATGGGTTGACGATGCTGGCAACAGGGGATGGGAGAGGCGAAAGGGGTGACGAGCGAGGGCGCTTGGGAGGCTGGGTTTGAGATGGCTGGGGAAGGTGGGGGTGAAGGTGGGGCAGACCGTCGGATGGAAAGGTGGGGGTGAAGGTGGGGCAGACCGAGGTCGGATGGAAGGAGGTATGGTAATCGGGGGGATCGGCCGGTAGAGGCCGAGCGGCGGTGGGGACTGGCAAAGCTAGGGTTCAGAGGTTTCTGTAGCTAGGGGTTTCGGACGGTTAGGTTTGGGATGGCTGTAGAGGAGGAGTGGGTGAGGGTGGTGTAGAACGGGATCAGAGGAAGGGAGGCATGGTAAACAGGGCCGGAGACCGGTCGGCAGAGGCCGACCGGCGGTGGGCACGGGTGAGGCTAGGCTGTTGTGTTCAATGTAGCTAGGGATTTCTCAAATCGCACTAAGTCGAATTCTTGACTCTATAGTTCACCCATAGTTTCACAACTCGCATATATATTACTAAAGCTTTGGACATGAATAGTTTGACATTTCTTAGAAAAATTTGATATTCAAGATCTACACTAGGGATTGAAAAAATATTTGAAACATTTGTATTCACATATTTGATTTGTATAAAACTGAATTTTGATATCCGAAGGATTAGATATGAGTACAAATATTTGATGCAACAAATACAAATAATAAGGTCAAAATATTCTAAAAATTTCTATTCGAAATGTACTAAATATGATTTTAGTAAATAAATAGGTAATTATATATAATATGAAATAATCATAACTTTATTGAAATAAGTAATAAAAATAATAACTAAAATTTTAAAAACAAATCAGAAAAGAAAAATTCCCACTTTCTAGTCTCTTTCTCTGTGAGGCTATTAATGGAGGTTTCTTCAAGTTTTTGGGATATGCCATTTTTTTCCCTCCAAGTTGACTATATTCCCTTTGTTGGTTTCACCACCTTAAGGAACTAGAGTCTCGAGACCCAACCCGAAGCCTCAAGTTTGAGGATTAAAAAAACATAGAGAATTCTTGTTTAATATTTGTGGAATGATTTTTCTATATATTTTCTAAAAAAGGAGGTTTTTTTTATATATGTGAATCTAATACAACAAAAGAAGAAAACAAACTACTAAACGTCTAACAAACTTAAAAACAGAAAAAAGTATACAAAATTGTAAATTACAAATATATATCATAATACAGCCCCTCAAATCTATTTTAGAAAGAAGATAAAGATTCAAAAGTTGTAAGTGAGCATGCAAAGCAATGAAAATGGCATGTTGCAAAAGCTTTGTCGGTAAATTGATTCTCTGATATCACCTATCGAATCTTCAAGTATCCAAGCTTGAGTTTACCGTGAACTAATGACAAATAATGTCAATATCTTTGGTTCTCTAATGAAATACAGAATTACTTGTTATTTTTATAGCACATTTGCTGAGACAATATAGGTTTGCTGCAACATAAATTACAACATGCAAATCCTAACGTATATTTGCATTCCTCTTGCAACCCACGACTATTCTCGGAGGAAGGGAAAATACAGACCATGTGACTCTGTTTGCAAGAGCTTGTAACTCATTTTTCCAATCAGGTGAATAACTAACTAATACAAAAGAATATGTCATTTTCAATAGACGAATTCGTCTGTTGAAAAAGTTGAACTACTATCAATGGCTAATATCCTTTTGTAATCACTATAAAAAACGAACATTCAATGATTCAAAAGAATGTCAACGGTAAATTATCCGTTGATTTTTGTTGAATATTTCAATGGGTAATCAATGCAACTGCATCATTGAGACAACCGTTGATAATTGTTGGGAAGTTCATTATGATTTTCAACTACATATCGACCGTTGTTCAACAACTATTCACCATTGAAAATGACCATTGAAATTTGTTTGAATTCTCATTGAAAGACTGTTGAAACCATGTAAACCTTTCCAAAGGATACTCATTGAACTTATTGACGGACTTCTGTATATATTGTCAATGGATGTCTATTGAAATATTTAAATTTTCAATGCAACCGTTGGAAAATTTTGATTGCTGAATTTCAACGATCATTGTTAGAAATATCAATAGATGGTTGTTGAAAAAGTTACTATTAACATGAGGAACTAGTTCTGTCTATCATCACCAACTCAAGTGTAATTTTATCTCAAACAACTTCATAGTTTTCAGATAGAAGCATTATAGTTCAAGTGAATAGATGTATAGAAGAAAAGATCTGATAATAGAAGAGATTATACACAAGTTCTTACTTGAATTGAAACAATTTATGAATTTTGCGTTGATGTAACGTTTGTGTAAAAAATGCGGGATAACCTGAAGTGCTACAACAACGAGATGTGGTACTACAAGAATCAAAATCACTTAAAAGAAATGATTCTAATGTTATAGCACCAACAACGACCAATTCATATGTTGAAATGATGTCAGATATTTGGAGATGTAAATGATGAGTTGAGAAGCAACTTTTTTGAGCTTGTGGTCGAGACTTATGCCAAGAGGTAGTATATCACAAGGAAGAGAACATTGAACAATATATTCAACTCACTCATATCTAAAAATTATAAAAAAATATATTATCTATATCATTCACTCATATATAATTTCTTCGAGTTTTTTAGATACTGGATCACACCGAAGTTGAATATATGAGACGTTTGACTCAAAGACGAACAATGTTTTTATATAATTCAGAAGTGGGTTAAAAAGTTTTATAACATTTGTTACAAATCATGTTGGATACGCAAAGAGTGGTAGGCTATATTGTCCTTGTTGTAGGTGTAGAAATGAAAAAGTGCTTAGTATAGATGTCGGTTTAAAACATATATACAAGAAAGGCTTTACGGAAAACTAAAATATTTCGATTTATCATGATGAAGATATATACAAAAAGGCAACTTAGGTGATTAAGGGAGTTAAGGCGAGATAGGTGGGTTCAAAGCAATTTAGGTTGGTTTTGTGTAGTTTAGACTGAATCGAAGGGTTCTATTTAGGTAGGTTTCATTTTGGAGCAGTTTGGATTTTGATTTAGGTTAGGTTTGAGGTAGTTTAGGTTTGCAATAGAGTTGAAATTTTATGTGGGTTAAGATTGGATTAGACTTCAGTTCTTATTTTCTTTATCTAGTAAATTTTTTATTATTAACTTTAATTTTTTAGGTGTTGGTTAAATTTTTTGGGATTTATATGCGAGAAATTTAAGTTTGAAATGGTTTCGGATATTGGAAGGTTACATAGTTATTATAATATGTAAATTTCAGAAGATTTTTCTACCATCATTATTGGATGTTATGTAACATGTGACAGCTCATCTGCCTCACGAAAATTCATTAGACGGTCAAGTTTAATTTCATTTGATGTATCCATTTGAAAAATTTATATTTCATCTCGAAAAAAAATCCAAACAAAAAATTTGTCTTGATGTTTCTCTTGTGAAAAATTAAGTGAATGAAAAAGTATTATACTTTACATCATACTACTTTGAGAGTCACATATTCGTGTATTATCTTCAATTGTGAATGTCTTAAATCTTTTTTTTAAAGGTAACATACTTATTTCCTCTACAATTACGAATATATATATAATTATTTTATTCCAAATGTGAATATCAATAATTTTGTAAAATATGAATCATCATAAATGATATTAGTATTTTTGAGCCTCGAAAGGGGTGGTCGAGTGGTTCGGCTTGGGGTGATCTTCAATGAGGTATTAAGTTCGATTCCTTTGGGGATTGTTTCTCTCCCCAAGTCTGTCCCTACCCTCGGTCGATCCGGTCGGCTCACGGGTCGATTTACCCGGTCTACGTGGTTTGCCAACTATTGTGTAGCTTCGTTAGGTTTATCGTGCGCTCACGCGAAAGGGTCCGAGGAGTGCGGGTTCTCCTCGTTACCAAAAAAAATATATTAGTATTTTTGTATATTGAAATGAGCAAACACCAATTGGGGGTACGAGATATTTTGAAGGGACCTATTGTGAAAGTTACGAATTGACCAATGTATTTTATTTATTGTTACAACTTTCACACCTACGACCATGGAACGTTGAATTCAACAATGAACTATGGTGTGTATGTTAAATATGAAAGTTATTGCAAATCAAGCAACGAGGGCTTTTATGGGATTTTCAAAGAAATCTTACAATTGGAGTATCAAGATTTACATCTTTTATTAATCTTTTAATATTTAATAAAATATGAGTTATAACAATATTTCTGATTATATAGGATACATCGATTTAAATGTGATATTATTCTGATGTGATTAGTTCGATCCAGTTATTAAAAGATGAGCAAGAATAAACAAGTTAGATATTATGAAAGCCGACTCAACGTTACGATCTCCAAAGTATGAACCTTAAATTCTTGCGTCACAAACGGATCAAATTTGTTACATTTTTTATCTACACAAGAATCTTTTGAAAGTAGACTTGTTTTAAATACTCTAAATGGATAAATATATCGATAACACTGAATACCAACAAATGATGATGCAAGCTGAAAAAAACTATTGAGATTGTTACGGTTAATGTGGTGAACATTGAAGAATTCGTCCAATGAGAAATTGAAAAAATTGAAACAAATGACGATAAAATAGTTAGAACAATAGAATAAGGTGAAAAAAATTGAATCTAATTCTAAAACAAGAAAATCGACAAAATAATGAACAATAAGACTCGTGTTAAATGTTGTATTTGTTAAATGTATAGAAATTTTAAATTTTTAAAATTACTTAATTAAAGTTCAGTTGTTTTTAATTTGAAGTTCAATAGGTTTTTAATTTATATTTGATTTTTTTTAAAATAAGTTATTTATGTTTTCTTAAAAGTAAGATACATTCCAGACTAAATGTTTCGTTAGTAATTTTGGACGGAATGTTGTGTACATCCAAACTTATGCACACTAACCAAGGATATCCACGGACCAAGGCTTTTAGGAAATGATAGTCTAGCCCGGATGAATTATGGATGGACTAAAAACCGACTGTCTGGATTCCTGGACAAACGCAAGACACGTCTGGAAATTTCTACCTTTTTTGTTACAATTGCAGAAGATACGGGATGGGAGTCTGAAATTTAAGATAGACGTACGCATGGGTCACGATAGATGTATGCATGGAGGTTCGTGCGTCCATCCGGAAATGCAGACAAAGTGTCTTTAGTTCATCCGGAATGTCCCAATGGGTAACGATCTCCATTTGTTAATTTCCAATGGATCTCAAAATCCATCTCGCAATTCTTATAAATAAGAATATCATCTTTAAGTATTTCACTCCATTTCCCCTAATTATGTTCGAATTCTGTCTATTCACATTATTCGTCGTATCCCTTTGTCGTTGTCCGTCATATTATGCCCTCGATTCCATCGGCCATCTTCGTCTCGTCCTCGTTAGGTATGTCAATTTTTATGCTATTTTTGTTTTAATCGGCCGTTTCATGTTTCCTTAACCTCATCAGACATTTCATATATGAACCTAGGTCGATGTTATCTTGTTAGATGGTTGGAATTGGACTGAACCCCTGGATCTCCAATAGTAGAACCTGAAAATTTTTCTTCGAAAGGATGAATACCCAAACCCCAATTACACTTGTGATCTAGTGTTAGTAACTCAACGACTCTCAAAATCTCTTCGTCAGTACTTTCTCATCTCCCTCTCTATCCTCTAATTCCTTCTTCTAGAATTTTTCTTGGAGCCTTGCAACAAATTAGGAGCAATACTTGAAAAAGTGAGTTAGTTATTAACAGGAACATCGTCTCTCTATGCATGAACATATTTATTGACTTGGACTTTTGTCGCCTTTATCTCACCCTCATTGCATTGGCAAATTTCCTTTCACATGAATTTTTCTTAGTTTTTCTCAAGACCTTACTAATTTAGTAATCTACCTCAATGTGATTCAGTTTATCATGTCTTTCATCCTTCTGCAGATGTAAGTAATATCCGTAGGCTTCTTTAGGTATAAGGAGTGCCAACCGAACTTTTTCTCTTTGAACTTGAATGTATTTTTGTTGCTTAAGACATCGTTTTGAGCTTAAGTATCAAATTGTCATGGCTTTCCAAACAATAGATTTTCAGTTTACATCGGTACAATGTTTCAAAGAACATCATCTTCATGCTTGTCAATGCTTAATGAAACATTTACTTGAAGTTTACCTTCTACCTTATCAAAAAGTGCATTACTTACCACGTTCGTGCAACTTCTGCCATCTATGATGGTGCTACATCAATATTATCATACGATGGTATAACATGGTAAATTTATAAAAAAAAGGTTATCTTTCAATAGGCACTGAATTTCGCTCTCTCTCACGGGAGGGATATCTTCAAACCTAGGATGAGAGAGAATGCATGATTAAGATCATGTATGCTAGCGCGATGGGAGATATAATGTATACCATGACATTACACGCTATGTTGTGGTTTTCGCACTAAAGTTAATGGAAAGGCAAACGCAGTTGATCAAGTCACAAAAACAGTCGGGCCAAAGGAGTTTGGCGAGCATAAGTTGAGGATAAGATTGAGAGCAGTAACATATTGAAACTAGTTCTAGTTTTTTTCAAGTAGTTGAAGTTATTTAGTACTAGTATACGTGTATAAAATGTTTCAATGTGTCATTTTAATAATATGGAATTCATACGATGATTTGTATATATATAATGAGGGTATATGTATATATATGTACTGCATATAAGATATATGATTTTCCATGATTGGTATTGTTTACGGATGTTCGTGATTAGTGTTAAAAGTTCATCATCATGATAGAGATCATGATAAGGAAATATGAGTTTTATCATATAAAGAGATAAAAATTAGTAGATCTCTTTTCCTAAGTCACTTATATGGATGTTGTACATGAGGATATGATCACTAAATTGACCTAAAGTGAGATTTCCTAATGGTTAAAGTTACTATTAATAAGTCAATAAGAATTCAAGGAAATCATTAAAATGTTTGATTTTTTTAAAACTTGAGGTCAACAAAGTAATTGACAAGTTATTTGTCACACTTTGATTTCAGACATCTTGTGCTTTAGAGCACTTGTTGGAAGGATATTCGGAATAATCATTTACGTGTGAAATTGATGTTTGCTCAAGATGGGATCCATCAACTCTTGGTAAAAACTTGAGCTCTATATTGTCATAGATCATAATGAATGTAAGGTCTTTGGCTAAAGAAATAGAATGATAAGAAAAAGAGATTTCTTGAGTGTTCATTAGATAGTAGATTACAATTGACATAAAACAAAATTATAAGCTATTGGAGTTTAACAGTCAAACTATATCCTAGGATTATCCAGATCTGAAAGGACAGAAGGAAATATTGAATATGTTTCCCCGCAGTTCATCAAAAATAAAGGATATTTATTCACGATATTTGGCCGTTGAGGAGTATTGCTATACACCAACCTCGATTAGGTGATTAGTAATTGATTACCAGCTTAGTGTTAAATCCATGAAGTCACACATTAAAAAATGTTTTTGTATTCAGTGATAATTGTTATTCAATCAGCTTAGTAATCGTTTATAGTTTCCATTAGCATCGAAAACATAATTATGAAAGGAATGTATCCATTAAAAATGAAAGTCTTTTTGAGGTTATCATATATGATATGCATGGTGGCAAACGTATGGAAAAGCGTATATAATATTATCGGATAATTGACATTTTGACAAGTGGGAGATTGTTGAAAGGGAAGTGTGAAACAAGATGGCCTATATCTTTATGGGGTTGTAAAGAAAACGTTTATATTTCCCAAACTATTTTACATCGAAAACTCGCACACATCTTCATGAAGATACTCGAGAAAAAGAGTATGATGTCTTTGTTATCATTTTAGATATTAATGATATGTATTCTCCAACTTAATGGAACAAATCACATTGATTGCTCCTATAAATCCGCCAAGAATATTTTTCATAACATTTTATTTACAAATGTATACTTTTTTTTCTTTTTGGAGGTTGTGTTTCTTCTTTAGCAAGAAGATCTCATGATTTAATCACGATGATTACAATCGGCTACATCTTTGGCAAGAAAATCTTGTAATTCAATCATGATGACTATGATCGACCCTATCTTTGGCAAAACAAAAAGATCCTCGGATCTAGAGTATCATTAACTCATGGAAAATTGTTGGTCTTTTTTAATCATTGCTTATCATCCACATTCCTTTTTTGTGTGTATATATTCTTCACTTTCCATAAAAATGTAAATTTTTCCTTTTTCTTCTTTCTTCTAAACATTGTAAATTTTTCTATATAATATTCTTCCCATGTACTGTGAGAAATAAAATGGAAACTCTTATTCTCTTTGTGTCTTCTTATGTTAATCGATCTTATCTCCCCCAAATTCTTTATGGTATCAGAGCAGAAAGGTTAAGGACGTGATTCTTCTTATTCTTCATCTTGTTATTCTTTGCATATCAATGGACGCTACACCATCTGGTCCAGAATTCTCGAAGCGAACCTTTGAAGCTGGTATTTGTGGAACTACATCCACCCCAAAGAAAGACAAGAAGCCGACGCGAGCGTGGGTCAAGCAAAGAAGGCTCAGGATGAGTCCACAACCCTCGTCCTCGTCCAAAATTCTTTGGATGTTTGTCTTCTTTAGGCCTATGGACACATTCGAAATCCTAATGACATGTTGGATGAGCTAAAATCCGTATACGACCATATTTCCAGCTTCAATCGAATCTACGAGGTTCCGAAGATGCTTCAATCCATCCATCAAGAAAGGCGTCCATTCAATGATCACATAGCCTAGCTTAAAGATCTATGGGTCGAGTTGGAAGATTTGGGTCCGAAGACCATCGATCCAAAAGAGATCGGATGCTCATTATAATCAGTACAAAGTCTTCTTTCTCATGTCAACCCTTGATGAATCCTACCATGACCTAATCAAGTATGTCCTTCTTCAATCGGATTTTTCGACCCTTAATGATGTGTGCATGATAATCAAGAATGAAGAGGGGTTGAATTGGCTCTTCAAAGGGTCCACAGAGATAGCATATCTCACGATGCAACATGATTAGTTCCAAAAACAATTTAAAAATCCAAACCTATCGGAAATTTTACTATTGTGATCACTACAGGAAGAAAGTTCACTCAAAAGAGAGATGTTGGATCCTTCATCCTCACCTCAACACTCGGGGTTCTCGAGGGAGACTGCACCTCTTGTGTCTCATCACGAGACATTTTCAGTGGCCCAACCAACGTATATGACAATGGGGACCCATGAACACATGATCAACAAAGTTCTCAACACCGCTAATACCGTAAAACCGGAATCCAAGGAGGACGGTAACTCTGCTTACCTATCTCGAATAAAATATCATGTGTTTATTGACTCAAGAGCTATGTTGCATATGATTAAGGATAAAAAATTACTTGAACATATACAAAAAACGATAGGGCAAGTAACTATAGCAGATGGGTAAAGTGTTCAAATAAAAGGAATAGGAAAGTTGAACTTACTCTAGCAACACTCAACTGCCTTATATGTTCCAGATTTTACAACTAATCTACTTTCGGTTAATAAATTAGCTCATGGTTGTAACTTTATTTTGTGCTTTGGTTCTAACAAATTCTGGTTGTAGGATATTAAGACAAAAAGATCATAAGAGATGAGACTTAAAAAATGGCCTCTATGTCCTCAAAGAGCTTCATTCTTCCTTGGATTCTTTGCATCGTGCCTTATCATCTTTTCCTCGTTGTTATAATAAGAAAAATTCTTCCTCTAGATTGTGGCATGCTAGACTAGGATACCCTCATTTTCAAGCTTTCAAGCATGTGTTTCCTCATATTGCGTTTGAACATGAGAAGTGTGAGTGTTGCATCTTGGGCAAGCATTGTAGAGCTGTTTTTCAGACTCAAAAATAATATATGATTAATGATTTGATCCGATTCACTTTGATATGTGGACGGATCCATGTTATTCTAGAGATAAAAAGAAATATTTTGTTAGTTTAATCGATGAAAAAATCCAAGTTACATGGTTATACCTCCTTCAATATTAATTTGTTGTCTATGAATGTTTGTTCAAAAATTTTCAAACATTGCTAGGGGATGATTTTATCACAGCTTATCACCACACCAACGTCTACCGACCAAATGTCTTGGAGACAAATCTCAATATTAGGTACTAAACAAACTAAAACTTGATATTTGATTATGTTTGTCTATTTTGGTGTATTTCCTATATGTTTCTTACAAAATATCAATAAACTAAACTCGATCCGAAAAGCTTTAATTATATGTTTTTGGGATATAGTCTGACCTCGAAGGGTTACAAATGCTATCATCCAGACTCGAGATGCATTATTGTATCCCGTGAATTCCATTTCTTTAAGGAACATTGGTTATATGAGAAACAAAACCGGAATGATCTTGAAACCCTCTTGGTATCACAAGATTTCAATTCTTCTCTGCATTTTTTGTTACTCAACTGCAAAAAATGAGTTGATGCAGGATCACATCAACTGACAATAGAACCTTGATCTACGAATGAACAACTCCAATGGCCAGCTGATCACCCGTGTACACCCCTCAGAATACAGATGAGACTGTGTTCACTAAGGAAGCAGACAAATGTCTAAAGGTGTGTCCAAGGATACAACAGACCAAACAGAACGTGCGTTTATAAGTCCTGACAACCCGATTAGAAATGAGTGCTTGACATATGATTCTGATCCTGCAACTGGTCAGACTGCTGATGTCTTGTGAGATCACACTCTAGAGCTCGATACACTAGATGAGGAGGGAAACTCTCGAAGATGCAATTATTCAAGAGCTTCGTGATGGTGCTGCCCCTCGGTGATGTACTAGGATACGAAGATCGGTCTTAGAGTTGTTGTACATGGGAGAGTACTACACAGGTCTTGATATCTCTCACTCGATACAAAATCATTAGGATATCTTTCTCTTACCAAATCACTACTTTGCCTTCTTAAGTAAAATCGAAAAAGGACAAGAACCTAATTCACACACTGAGGCCATGAATCATCCGGAGTGAGACTCTACCATGGACGAAGAAATATGGGCTCTTGAGAAAAATCAAACGTGGGATCTAATAACGTTTATTTTGTTATAGTATTTTAGTCCATTTTTATAGTTAGTTTAATCATTCATTTAGAATTTACCGATTAAGCATTATTTAGTCCTCTTCTAGCGTTTTCTCATGTAATTGCAGGAAATGAAGTATCGGGATACAAACACGAGTAAATGAAGCAAAAATCACTTTCCTATCAACTATAAACGGTCAGCATCCGAGGATCTTGAATCAAAGAAGAAAAATGGAACCAAGGATGGCTGGATTACAAAGAAGGCACATGGCCACAAAGAAAAGGAAATAGGCGGTTCACAAAAATGGAAATTTAGGTCGCGGCTCAAAAGAATGGAAACTTTTGAATGCTGGAACAAAAATAAGAAGAGCACGGTTGGAACATGAAAAGGAAACATGTTTTACATAAAATAGAAGCAAGTTACTGGAACAAAATGTAAACTTCCAACCGCCTACACAAAAATGGAAAGATAACCGCCTACACAAGAATTGGAAACTGCAACCGTTGGAGATAGAAAAGGGAAATTACTGCTGGAACAATAAATGGAAACGCATGGACAAGAGAAACAAGGAAACCAGCCAAAGAGAACAAGGACGAGAAAAGAAAAGGAAATCGTTGCAGCCAAAGAGGAAAAGGAAACACAAGCTGTTGAAGAAAATGAAACCCGAGAAAATGGAAACTAGTAGAAAAAGGAAAGGCAGACAAAAAGGAAAGGGATACAGAGCTTAGTTTTCATTCGACCAAAGAGAAAAGAAAGATAAAAGGACATAAGGAAAGAGGAAAGAGGAAAGAAGATGAAGGGGTCAAGCGGAAAAGCTCAATTTTAGGACAGAACACACACACATGCCACACAACACACACGAGAGAACGATAGAGAGAGTAGCACACCGGAATGCGGAGAAACTATTGAAGACTACGGTATTAGAATAGGGAGAGATTCCATTCTATATCCATGTTTAAGATATTTTTCATTCGTGTTTTGTGTTTGGAACACATGTCCGAGTAGTTCCATAGCCACGGGTTGGAGATTTTCCGATATATAATGAAGTTGTGTGCTTAATGCTTGGTTATAATATTTGATCTTTTCCGGATTGATTGGTTGTTCTTAATGCTTTTATTCTTGTTGGTAGCTTGAATGAATGATTATAAAAATCTAATTGCATTGGGAGATGATTTTGGAACGTAGCCTTGATATGAAGTCTCAATTGATTTAGAACCTTGGTCGGTCGATTAATTGAACTTAGGAATTAGGATATCGATCTTAATGCATGTAGTAGGTGAGATTACGCAGTTGAGAGACTGGTAGTATGCATGCTAGATAGTGGGTTTAGGCATCAGGAGAGTCATTCCCTAGGAAAGAGCTTAAATTCCTCGAATACGTAATGATATCTATAACCATGCTCTTGTTAGGACTTCATTGTATCATTGTGCATCTCTCAAAACCGTTGGTGTTTAGTTTATTGAATTTAATCCATTAGTTAGTTAGTTTATCTTTATTTACATTTCAATCATTTATGATTTTACACGTCCTATTCATTAGTTAACTCGATTCCTCAGTGTTCGACCTAGGTACTACACAATCTGTATTCTTGCGGAAACGTTAGTCTAGGTATTTATTACTTGAGATTAACCACATAAATTTTTTGACACCGTTGCTGGGGGATTGATTACGGCTTTAGAGTTAATATACTTTTGAATTAGGATACAGTCCTTTCTGGAGTTTTTAGTTGTTTTCATATTTTTGTTTTCTTTTCTTTTTGAGTCAATTTTTTTACCTCTCGGAAACTAATCGATTCTTATATTTTTATTGCTTGAGGTACTTTATTGCACGAGATCGAATAAGAACAAATGACAGAACATTGCATCCTAAACGCGCCACCAATGCAAACTGCATTAACCTATGGATCATACACGGCTCCTAGGCACACACAAACTCTTGTCTTGCATTGTAAGGAGGGACGCTCGCGTTGAATTATAACCAGCATTCATCTAAATGATTAGCAACACATGGGTTACAGGGAGACCCACCGAGGATCCAAATCAGCATCTTACGAGTTTCAAGATGCTCTGCCAAACTACTAGAACGGGAGAAGGATTTTCAAACGAAGACGTCATGCTGGCTGCCTTCCCGTTTTCAGTGAAAGATAAGGAGCAGGATTGGTTGTATTCTCAACCAGCATATTCCATATAATCATAGGAACAACAAGAGGACAAATTCATGATGTGCTTCTTCCCTCAAAGTAAAGTTCAACTCGCTACAAATCAGATTAACATGTTCGTGCAAGAAGCAAATGAGAGTCTATACGAAGCGTGAGAACGATTTAAAGGCTATCAACGGCTTTGTCCACATCATGGTATGGATAAAAGTTACCTCATACATAATTTTTTGCAAGGACTTATGGACAACACGAGGATTTTGACCATAGTCGCTGTTGGAGGTTCCTTAAGGAACCTCATGTTTCCACAAATTGAGAATTCGATTGAACGGAAGGCCGACAAAGGAAGCAATGCTGCTGCATAATACAACTGCAACACTCTGGTAAAAGTGGCCTATTTGCATGAGACACACGCCTTATAGGCCGATATAGCTGAGGTTGAAGATCAAGTTGCGGGAATTTACAATATGATGTCTGAAGTGTGTCATTCGCAATACTTGGAGCATATGAGAGAATAAAGAATTCAAGGGTAAGAAGAGGTGAATTACGTAAGTAACAATCAGTCTCTAGGTAACACTTATAATCCTAGATGAAGAAATCATCGCAATCTTTCGTATAAGAACTCCGACGGTGCGTTTAACGCGCAATAACTATCGGGGAATTTCCAACCCCGGGTGCTGCAACGAAATCAAAAATTTTAGCCAAGGACGCAGTCCCAAACTCAGAATTATCAGTCATGTGCGTCCCAGCCATAGCCAACCCAATCGAAGCAGCCCCCGACATCAATTCCATGTTCGCCTGTTTCCTCCAAGTCTAACAAAATCAAAGCAACTTGTTGATGGAAGTGCAATAAAATCAGAATAATTTGTTGAAAGAAGTGAAAGCGGATCAAGAGAGCACCAAGAAGCAGATAGAGGTCTTTCAAACTCACCTTAGACACTTAGAGACGCAAGTTTCACAACTAACACAAAGAGCAACACGTCCACAAGGAGTTCTACCAGGAAGACCAGAAGCGAATCTCCGTGAGCACGTCAATGTCATTTATCTAAGGAGTGGTAAGACGGCAGATCAGCCCAATCCTTCGATGTTTGAAAAGTGTGAAGCATCTATCACAGCAGCGGAACAAACTTTCAACAAGCTTAAGGAGAAGCCCGAGGAGGAAGAAGAGCCAAAATACGTAAAACCTGAACCAAGACCCCTCCTTTGTCGTTCCCACAACAACAACAGAAGAAAATGATTGATCAGCCCAGTCTTTCAACATTTTAAAAGGATGAAACGTCTAGTACTGTAGTGGAAAAGGGCGGCAATGTTGAAGACCACAAAAGAAAATCGAGGAGGAGGAGGAGCCGAAATATGTACAATTTGATCTAAGACCGCCTCCTTTGTTGTTTTCCAATGTCAACGCATAAAGAAAAAGGACGCTCAATTTGCTAAGTTTGCTGAGATTTTGAAGAAGATGCATATCACCATTCCATTCCATGAAGCGTCGAAGAAGATACCTTCATACGTTAAGTTCTTGAAAGAGATGCTTGCGAACAAACGAGACGTGGAGAAGGAAACCGTAATGGTGCTGCAACCAAACCTACCCAAGAAGATGCCCGATCCAGGAATATTCGTGATCCCTTATAAGAGGTAATTATGAAATTAACCATGCACTAATGGATGTCAGAGCAAGCGTAAGCGTGCTACCGTTATCTCTATATGAGAAATTGGATCTTAGGGGCAGAATGGATCTTCAACCTACACGAATGGCGCTCACCATGGCTGATTGAAGTGTTAGGATACCCGAGGACATGTTGGAAGATGTGCCATTACAAGTTGAAAAGTTCTACGTTCCGGTTGATTTCGTCGTCTTAGACATGGAGGAAAATGAGAAAATTCCGATCATCCTCGGAAGACCATTTCTTAACATCGCAAAAACAATCATACATTGTGCGGAAGGACGACTAACACTGAAGTTTGGTGACGAAGAACTGGAGTTCAATCTGAACCACACACTCAAGTAGCCTTGTATGGTGGATTTGGTATTCTACATCGACGTTCTAGAGAAACTAGCCGAGGAGGTTCTCGAGCATTCCCTTGAGATGGCTCTCTTAGCAGCTGAAAAAGAAGTATATAAAGACCCAAACGATGTAACATACTATACGAAGCTGCAGGACAAAGAAAAGATGAAGGAGATCTCGAACGTCAAGCTAGACGTGACCCGATCAGACCTTAGCATGGCTCGAGCACAACAAACGGTAAACTGAGCCAATGAAGGAACATCAGATGAATTGCATCATGGACCATGCTCAACCCATACACACATGAGTATGGCTTGAATGGACCTAAGCTAGACCAAATCGACGTCGCAAATCAATCCATAAACCTTAGCAAAATCTGAGCAGCCTCCAACGTGACTCAAACAACATGCAACTCGAGTTCAACCACTCTCGAGACGCCTAACAGGCACACCAAACGTCCAACACCCAATTGTAGCATAAATAATGAACCCAAGGTGAAGATGAAACTATTACCACAAGGGCTCACACAACATTAAATTATGGAAACTTTGAAAGAAACGAGAGATGAACGCCCAACCGGTTTCATAGAGTGCACAACCGGACTTATGAACAACACGACCAAACTATTTAGACAGAACGACCTCACCCCCAACTTAGGGAACAACACGTTCGAGCTTAGGGAGAACATGAAAGATTTTGCAAGGAACCTAATTGATCCGCGTGCTATACCCAATCAAGCATCCTATGCACGCGAGACGCTACGCACATGACGATGTCGAGGACGTCCACCTAATGATTAGCATGTCTTGGTCAGGCTCGTGACCTTAGACGAGCACTTCCCAGGAGGCAATCCGAGCCCAGTATCCTTTTATTTATTTTGTTTTTTTTCAGAATTCAACACTTATGCCTTTCACACGCATGCACTTTACTAGCAAACCCAATGTATCGTTTTCTCTCTTTCGGATTATGTGACTATTTGTTACAGATTTTTCCACTTCCATATCATCCACGACAAAGGAGAGACACGTATGCCTAGCTGCATCCACTTGGGACAGCAAACACACATCACGTACACACGTTCCTACCCTCTTTATTTTTCCCCTAGTTTTTGCATACGAGTCCTTCTCTTAGGTTTTGAACACCGAGAAAGTATTTCGTTCAAGTCTAGGGGTACTCTTTGAAGTGTCATGATTGTGATTAGGATTAGATGTTGAATTCTTTGTTTTATTTTATCTTTTATGATAGTTTCATTAGGATTAGACAGACGGATATCTAGTACAAAAATTTTAAACATTAGCAATATTTATGCAACTTTGTCGAATCGGGAACAAAAGTCTAGGCTTGCTGAAAACTACATTTATATATCGATTAGTCTAGTAATTGTGCATGAATCCATATCCTATAGTTGTATTCCGCCCCCTAGGTTTCAATTCCACGTACTTATATCTCCGAGTATTCATTCATTGATTTGCTTCGATTGTTATATTTCCACGCGATTACACTCCGCTGTCAATAGAATAAGTTTTTTATCTATTTCAACCTTACATTGACATGAGTGCATCGATATTGATGATTTGGGTCTAATTGGTTGGTCGAGGCTGTTTTTTCTACGTCCTAAGGGTTAGAGTCGATGGGTAATTACAATAGTTTAATCAAAACAAAACATTTCTTGCTATAACGCAACCTCTTCACCCCGATAAGATTACAAGACCTTATGAGTGTGGCAATCGGCTACCTGGGTCTAAGTAGAAGGTTTCCATCTTCAACTTCGACATCCTAGAAACCGAGCACGAATTTTTAAAAAATGTGTGGAAACTGATAAGAAGAAAAAGAGAACCGAAAAACAAAAATGATTGTCTTAAGAATGATATCTCACGCGAGTATAAGAGAATAGGTATGGAGATCGCTTGGATGTTATCTAGGGGTTAGTGAAACAAATTTAGGATATGTGTAGGATTGCACGGCTAGTGGGTTTTGGTAGATAGAGGTATGAACTAGGCATGTTTCAATCTATGTTCATGTGACACGTTGTTGTGTATGATGGCTGTTTTTTGAATTGCTTGTGCTAGTATCCGGTTGTTGTCTAACTCTTCTCGTGCTTAGTTCTAGTTTTCCTCGAGGACGAGCAAAGGTTCAAGTCTGGGGGAGTTTGATAACGTCTATTTTATTATAGTATTTTATTCCATTTTCATAGTTATTTTAATCATTCATTTAGACTTTACCGAGCATTAAGGATCATTTAGTCCTCTTCTAGCATTTTCTCATGTAATTGCGGGAAATGAAATATCGGGGTATAAACACGAGTAAATGAAGAAAAAATCATTTTCCTATCAACTATACACGTTCAGCACCCAAGGATCTTGAATCAAAGAAGAAAAATAGAAGCAAGGACGGCAGGATTACAAAGAAGGCACACGGCCACAAAGAAAGGAAATAGGCGGCTCACAAAAATGGAAACTTAGGTCGCACCTCAAAAGAATGGAAACTTTCGGTTGCTGGAACAAAGATAAGAAGAGCACGGTTGGAACATGAAAATGAAACATGGTTTACATAAAATAGAAGCAAGTTACTGGAACAAAATGTAAACTTCCAACTGCCTACACAAAAATGGAAAGATAGCCACCTACACAAAATTGGAAACTGCAACCGTTGAAGATAGAAAAGGGAAATTACTGCTGGAACGAACAATAAATGGAAACGCATGGACAAGAGAAATAAGGCATCCAGACAAAGAGAAAAAGGAGGAGAAAATAAAAGGAAACCGTTGCAGCTAAAGAGGAAAAGGAAACACAAGCTGCTGAAGAAAATGAAAACCGAGAAAATGGAAACTTGTAGAAAGAGGAAAGGAGGACGAAAAGGAAAGGACTTGAGAGCTTAGATTCGGCTAAAGACGAAAGAAAAAGAAAATAAAATAATGGAATAGGAAAGAGGACGAAGGGGTCAAGAGGAAAAGCTCAATTTCGGACAGAACACACACACATACCACACAACACACACTAGAGAACGAGAAGGAGAGTAGCACACCAAAAGGCTAGAGATGGGGCGACGAACTCGAAATGTGGAGGAACTGTTGAAGAATATGGTACTAGAATAGGGAGGGATCACACTCTATATCCATGTTTAAATTAGGTTTAATTCGTGTTTTGTGTTTGGAACCCATGTCCGAGTAGTTCCATAGCCACGGGTCAGAGATTTGTTGATATGTGATGAAGTTGTATGCTTAATGCTTGGATATAACATTTGATCATTTTCGGATTGATTGGTTGTTCTTAATGTTTTTATTCTTGTTGGTAACTCGAATCAATGATTATAAAAATCTAATTGCATTGGGAGATGAATTGGATTTTGGAACGTATCCCTGATATGAAGTCTGAATTGATTTAGAACCTTGGTCGGTCGATTAATTGAATTTAGGAAATAGGATAGCGATCTTAATGCATCTAGTAGGTGAGATTACGCAATTGGGAGATTGGTAGTACGCATGCTAGATAGTGGATTTAGACATGAGGAGAATCATTCCCTAGAAAAGAGCTTGAATTCCCCGTATACGTAATGATATCTATAACCATGATCTTGTTAGCACTTCATTGCATCCTCGTGCATCTCTCGAAACCTGTGGTGTTTAGTTCATTGAGTTTAATTTGTTAATTAGTTAGTTAGTTAACCTTTACTTGCATTCCAATCACTTATTAATTTTACACGTCCTATTCATTAGTTTACTATCCATTGGGGTACACCACATAGTACGCAACTTATTATCAGTGGTTGTTAATCTTAACTGGGACCTATGGCAGATGGACGTTAAGAATGCATTCCTCCAAGGATATCTTGATGAGGAGATTAAAATGTACTATCCATTCGGATACGTCAAGGGCACCAACCGAGTTTGGAAACTCAAGAAAGCTATATATGGCTTAAAACAATCACCAAGAGTGTGGTACATTAAGTTGCATGACGCACTCACATGTCATATGTTTGCTAAAATTGAAGCGGATAATTCTATCTTTTCAATTCAGGGGGAATCAGGTACCATCATTCTTCTCATGTACATTGATGACATTATTAAATCAGAAAATGATCGTATCATAATTGAAAACACAAAAGAGTTCTTAAAATGAACCTTCGACATAAAAGATTTAGAAGAACTGAAATATTTCCTTGATATTGAAATTACTCGTTCTACTAAAATTTTGTTCTTTTCCCAAAGGTAGTACATTCTCGATCTCCTAATTGAGACAGAGAAACTCAGCACCAAATCAGTTAAGATGCCCATTGAAGTGATATACGTCTCGGAGTCAAATATTGTTACGCATATGAAGAATTTTTTAACCTCAATCACTTGCGTAGGATTCGTTGAGTCAAGAAGGATTTCTTGACTGGCCTAAGATAACTCTTCAAAAAGTCGACCGTTTACGGTGGATGATGGTGGAAGATATCTTGACTATCCTAAGGGCTCTCTTCAAGATTCATCCGGAGATTGTTGAGAATGGAGGTTGATGGTTGAATTTGAGGTGTTTAGGGAGGAGCGATGGACACCACAAGATGTGCATAAGCCTCTTGATATAGTTGGATAATGGCTTCAATTGTTTCGAAACAATTTGACGTCATCGTGTTCTTGACATTGTTCAAGAATACAAAAAAAAAGAGTTTTTTCTTTAAATTTCAATATTGTTGTTACAAATGAAATGGATTCCTTTACTAGCCATTGGAAATATTTTATGACCATTGGAAATTTTCGGAATAGGAAAAAAGATTATCCGGTGGGATAAGATTGGCTTAGAATATTTCTTAGTCGTTGACGAAGATTTTTTGGCCGATGGAAAAGGTAAGGAAAGATCTTTATCTTCTACCTTTTCTTATCTGTATCGCCCGAGCCCTTCAGTTCTAGGTGGGTGGATTGAGGCTCACTTCAATATAAAAAAGCAACATGACGTTTGTTTGAGTTGGGCCCGAATCCTCCTTTAAATTAAGAGTCTCACGTGCCTCCATCACTATTTCTGCTGCCTTGTTACGCAAGCTCCTTGCTTGTCCACGTGTGAGTAGATATTGGGAAGATTTGGTCCACTCATTTGCTTGCATTAGCTTCTTCTCTGTGTGACCCTCCTTTGGTTCACCTTGGGTTTCCCTTTATTTTTGAGCCATTGTATTTTGTATGGGTGGGGTTCTTCTTCATTTCCAAACCTAGATTTTTCACCATATAGGTGCTTGCAACGTTAGTACAAGAACCGCTATCTATAATAAGTCCATATACCTTCTTGACGAGACATTTTGTGTGGAAGATCATCTCTCGTTGGGTTGTCACTTGAGGGTTAACCATTGTGCTCAAAATGAATCATTTTACCAGTAGTTATCCACTTTCAGGATACTCGATCGCGTCATTTTCATCTTGTTCTGGTTCTTTCGCATTTACAAACTTGTATTCTCCATAATCGATGAGGATCATGACATGAGGATTAGGGTAGTCTCGTGTCGTGTACCTTATGCCCTTGCTCTTAAAACATACAAGCTCAAGACTACGAATTGGTTTCAAAGGAATTAGATTGTTACCTTCTCATTTGACATCCCTCGCAATTCTTCATCTTTGTCTGATTTTTTTTCATTTACAGGCTCGTATTCTCTATAATCAATGAGGATCATGACACGCAGATTAGCGCGGTCTCATATCGTGTGCCCTGTGCCCTTGCACTCAAAACATACAAGCTCAAGAGTATGAATTGGTTTCAAAGGAATTAGATTGTTACCTTCTCTTTTAACAACCCTTGATTTCTCAGGAACTTTACCATTGGAACGGTCGTCCATCCTTGGTTTCTCCGGCATCCTTAGGGATTGTCCAGCCGACCATGTAGGTTGTGTCCTTCCTCGACTTGTCGCTTGCTTCCTCTTTATCTGTTGCTCAATTTGAATCAACAAATGCAATATATCTTGCAAATCATGGTGGTGTTGTCACTCCACCTTTCTAACGATTCGTTCATTTAATCTATCTAGAAATTCAGCCATCACAGTTTCTTCATCTTCGTCAATTTTTAGTCTATTGTAATGATGCTCAAATTTTTCAATGTATTCTTCAACATTTTACTTCCTTACTTTAACTTTATATATCTTCATTGTAAATCTCGATAGAAATGTTGGGTACGTACCTTTTATGCATGAAGGCCTTCATTTCTCCCCATGTTGAGACTTGTTCAAGTCTTGTAGGTCATCGAGTACTTACCTCTCGATTCCACCAAGTGAGTGTGTCGTCTGTGAGTTGAGCCACGGTGTACTACACATTTTTGCGCTCCGTATACATGTAGCACTCAAAAATATTGTTCATCTGCTTGTCCCAGTCAAAATAGGCTTCTGGGTCAACACCTCGAGCAAAATTAGGTGGTTTGAATTTTAAATTGTTACCGTCGTGTTTATGTCATTGTCTCTAAGACGGCTCCTTGGAAAAATCTTCATCCATGCGGATGATGTGGCGTCGCCTTAGTCGTCTCGGTAACTCTTCGTTCTGGTGGTGCTCATGTCGTGGTGGTGCTTGATGTTCTTGTCGACTAGGTTGAGGATCTGGTTGTTCAACTTCTTCCATGATGTTTTCATCGTCTAGGTAGAGGATAATGGCTTCAATTATTCCCGTCACTTTTGTTCTAGAAACTGTTCAAGAATACGAAAAATAAGAGTTTATTTCTTCAAATTTGAAAGACGTTGTTATAAATGAAATGAAGTCTTTTATATAGGAGAGGTTCCATATTACGATAAGGAAAGTGCGTAAATGCTGGATAACAGATTGATCTAATAGTCGTTGAGAAGATTTTATGATCGTTGGAAACCTTTGGAACGAGAAAGAAGACGATTTGGTGGGATAATATTGGCTTGGAAGATTTTCTAGCTGTTGGAAAGGATAAGAAATATCGCCTGAGCCGTTTGGTTCAAGATGGACGGATTGAGACCCACTTCAACATAGAAGACTGACGTGATATTTTTTTTGAGTTTGGCCTGAATCCTCATTTTGATTAAGAGTCTCCTACGCCTCCATCACTATCTTCTTTGCCTTGTTACACAAGCTCATTGCTCATCCACATTTGAGTAGGTGGTGGGAAGATTTAGCCCGCTCGTTTCCTTGCATTAGCTCCTCGTTCGTGTGACCTTCATTTGGTTCTCCTTCGAATCCGGTGTCCTTATCAATAAGGATCACCAAGAGGGGAAACTTACATAAAATGTGTCACAATACCAACAGATTGTAGAAATGCTAATCTATTTCACCATCACTCAACCATATATTTGTTTTATTGTGGGTCAAGTCAACCAACACATGCATGTTCTGAGAAAGCAGCATTGGTTCCTTGTAGAGAGAATTCTTGGAAATCTAAATGAATCACCGGGAAAATGATTTTGTATGGAGCGCAGTGGTTAGGGGTGTAAAATGAGCTGGCGAGCTGAGCTGAAAACGAGTCCGAGTTGACGAGCTGGCTCGCGAGCTGAAAAAAATCATGTACCAAATCACATATTTTCCTTTTTTGTATATCATATATAATATTGCATGTAATAAGGAATAATATATTTTTTAAACATATCTATTATAATGTATTTATTTTCCTTTTTCTAATCATTGATATATTTTAATAACAAATAAAAAAAGTTACGAGCGGTCGAATTTAGTACAATGATATTTGATAACTTTTTATTCAATAGGGTTGTTTTTTATTTAGTACAATGATATAACTTTATGTTTGAATTAATGTTTTCATATTTTCGATATGTTAATTGGTTCGTTTGATGATGTTTATCATATACGATATTACAACTACTTCAAAATAATTAAAAAGTCTGGCTCGCAAGCCAGCTCGTTTTTGGCGAGCTAGAGGTGAGCTGAGCTGAGCTGGGATTTCCCAACTCATTTTTTGGCGAGCTGAAGGTGAGCTGAGTCAAGCCAGCTCGTTTTACACCCCTAGCGGTGGCCATACAACGATCGTGGGGTACTACGATGTGGATTGGGTTGGAGGCAGAATTGATCGAAAGTCTACAACTGTATATTGCACCATTGTTGGGGGGAACCTAGTCCCGTGGAGGACTAAGAAATAGAATGTGTTCGTTCGCTCGAGTGTTGAAGCCGAATACAGAAGCTTGGCTAACACTACATGCGAGCGCATATGGTTAGAGCCATTCTTCGAAACCTCGGCAGCGCCATAGAGGATCCTACTACTTTACCTTGTGATAATCAAGTTGCCATATACATAGCCAAGAATACAGTCCTTCATGAAAGAAAGAAGCACATCGAGGCCGACAGCCACTTCATCCATGAGAAAATAAAAAAAGGAATCATATCAACTACCTAAATAAGGAGTTCAGACCAGGTAGCGAATCTATTTACCAAAGCTCTCTGCGAAAGAAATAATACAAGTCTTGAGAAGAGGATGGGCCTGATTGATATCCTAAAGCCACCGAGAAGACCAAGTGTGAATGATGCAAATATAAGGACTGATTCATGATAATACTCTTTTTCCTTCATCAAGTTTTGTCCCATTAGGTTTTCTTGGTAAAGATTTTAACGAAGCTACACAATCAGGAGGTTGAGAGGGAATGTTAACATCCGATCTCGTGATTTATTTTTTGTGTCTTCTTATATTAATCGATATTGTCTCCATCAAATTCTTTACTTCCGCTATATATAATATTGTCATGTGCATCTAATAACATCTAGAGATGTCAATGAGTTGGGTTGTACCCAACCCATTAAAATAAAATGGATTTTATAATATAATTGGGTTGGGTTCAACCCGACCCATTTAGTAATGGATTGTACACGTCGGTTAAACGGATTTAACGGGTTTATTCATATAATTAACATTTTGTATATATATTTTTATCATTTAACATTTATGATATATATTTATATACAATAGATATTATAATTAACGTTTCAATATTCAGAACAATAATAGAAACCATCACCCAATTTTAACTCGATTTTATCCAACTTCACCAAATTTTAACCTGATTTCACCAATTTTAACTCGATTTCACCCGATTTTACCGAAGTTGAACCCGATTTCACCGCATTTCAACACAATTTTATCCAATTTTGACTCGATTTCTCCTAATTTTAATCCAATTTCACTAAATTTTAACTTGATTTCACCCAATTTAGCCCTAGTTCACCAAATTTTAACTCGATTTCACCCAATTTAACCCGATTTTACCCAATTTTAACTCGATTTTACCCAATGTCACTGAATTTCAGCTCGATTTCATCCAATGTCATTGAATTTCAACTCTATAAAATTAGGTGAAATTGAGTTAAAATTGGGTGAAATTGGATTAAAATTGGGTGAAATCGAGTCAAAATTGGATGAAATCGAGTTGAAGTTGGATGAAATCGGGTTGAAATTGGATGAAGTCGAGCTTAAATTGGGTGAAATCATGTTGAAATTGGGTGGCATCAGATTAAAATTGGGTGAAATCGAGTTAAAATTGGGTGAATTCGAGTTAAAATTGGGTTGAGATTCGGTGAAATTGAGTTAAAATTAGGTGAAATCGAGTTGAAATTCGGATAAATTAAGTGAAATCGGGTTAAAATTTGGTGAAATCGAGTTAAATTCAGATAAAAATCGGGTAAAATACGGGTCAAAATCAGGTGTTCGGAATGGCGGTGAATTTGAAGTGAAATGTGAACGCAACGACAGCGAACGTATGTGAGATCTCGAAAAGGTGAGAGAAGTAAAGATGAAAAAAATAAATGATATATGGGTCTAATAGGTTAAATGGTAAATTCCATTAAAATTAATATAAATAGACTTTATACTCAATAAACCAGTATAAATTTATATATATTAAAGATTTATCCCTAATAAATCCAATCCAAATTGAAATCTTTAATAACATCAAATTGCGGAAGGTCTGTCCTGATGTATTATAAACTAATAAAAATTATAATACTCCGAATTAATATACCAATGGCACACAACTTCGCACGTAAATGGATTTCCCTAGCGAGGAAATTTTCTATATCAACTTATTATTAAATTCTATTCTATGTGTTTACGGAATTCAATCCTTGTAGATGCTACCCTTCCTAACAAAATTATTTATTCTTGTTTTGCCCATTTCAAATAAAGAAAAAGATATATAATAAATTCAAAGTTTTTTTTGGTAAATAAAAAACTGAAAGTTATGTAAGGAACATAAATGTATATTTTCCATTAAGATGAAATGTGATTGGTGAATCCTTGGATATATATATATATATATGTATGTCTGTGTGTGTGTGGAGGTGGCATAGAGGCAAGTAATGATTTCACCCATATATTGAATCACGGTACGTACCCATATTTTCCTTGTTATATTCTTTGATTTTGTCCCCATACGACAGATCTGTGTTTCTGTCTCCTTACACATTTAGGCATGTATATATATATATCACATAAACTTATTATATTTTCAATGATATAATGATATTTTCTCAGAATTTGTAGAATAGAAATAACTTCCCCGAAATTTTAAATTACAAACTAAATGACACTTTTATTTTTTTAATTAATTTCTCTTTATTTATAATTTCTTTAATTTACTTCAACAATTTTGGATTTGAAAAAAAATTAAATTCGAATAATGTGTTCTTTTTAATAAAGATCTCAAAATTTAGAGATGAAATCGAAATTAAATGTTGGTCTTCATTAACGAAGCAGAAGACATAAAAAAATATATATTATTGTTATGTTTTGAATTTGAATCTATTAAAAATACTTTTTTGTTTATCTCTCAAATTTAATGTTAATCTATGTAAAAAAAAACACTTTTTTGTTTGTCTCTCAAACCTAATGCTTGTGATTTCGAAATCGATCGAGTTTCTTTGTTAGTTTTGCAAAAAATAGAAAACTTATAGAAAAATGAAGAACAAATCTAAGTCAATGAGTTCATATAACCAATGTAAGTATCATACGTCTCATATTAAAATCTATGACCTCGAGTTAATCCACTAAACTTCATAGATCATCGAGAATACAAATCTTTCTTTCAAGAACTCATGAAAAATAATGTAATATCCATCAAAGATCACATCATGACCTTTATTTATAAGTTCGAAACATATGAAAGTTAATTAAATTCTTCAACTAACACTCTCATACATCTACCTTTTTACCTTGATCAAAAACAATGTGTTTGATCAAAACAATATTCTTTTATCTAAATCTATAAGATAATCAACATCACAATACCATATAATTATGAATTATGCATCCTTGACATAGATTAACTTGACATATGTTAGCCTTTTAATGTATTTGAGCACCCATTTCATTTCCTTTCAATGCTCCTTGTCAGGTCGACTCATGAACCTGCATCAAACCTCTTATTTATAGGTTCGAAACATATGAAAGTTAACTAATTCATCAACTAAGTCTCTTACAAGTTTACATTTTTACCCTTATATAAACGATGCATTTTGTTCGTTTCCCAAACCGATCTTGGTTTACTGCAATTGAATCTGGTTCAATCTCTGATTTCCGTCGGATTTGGTCTTAACCAAACCGATATCATCACACATACGGACTAAATAAATATTTCAATTATTTTTGTTAAAAGCAAATCTTGAAATGAAAGTAAATATATAAAGTAGATAAAATTTATTCGTTAAGACGATAAATTCGTTCCTTAATTCTAAACAATCTGACCACCCGCAATCATCAATTAGAAAGCAACGTACAACATTTTCCTTCAAGATTCAAGATTGGTTTTAATATTCTCCCACGTACATCATACATACATACATACACAAATGTCTATGCGTATATATATGTATGTGTAGATGAATACGTCTACGTGTGTATGTATGAACCTTCAACGGCGGCTGTGTTTCCTTTGGGTAATAAAAAGAATATGTTTGTCATACGATTAAGATGTAAGATAATAAACAAATTAATTATAAGGAAGAAGTATATTAGAGAGAAATGTTATATTACGCCTATGTGAGAATAATTAGGAGAAATTCTATTTCGATATTATAACTAATATCATTCAATTTATAGTAATATATTAATATTTATTATACAAAATATTCATAATTGATTCAATAATATATATATATATATATATCAGCTTTTAGTCTGATATATATTTAGGATGTCTTTTAGTGAAACCACATATACTTCAGCATGATTGATTATAAGATAATGTATAAAATGGATGATATTTTTATGTAAAATGAAACGCAATTATACGAAACTATATACTATTTATCTTTTTTTTTGCGATGAATTTATATAATGTACGAAATAAAAGGAAGAAATAAAAGACAAATTAAAACAAAAGTTCTGTTTATTTTTCTTTTTCCTTGATTTGGTACAATCTTAGTTGGCGTAAGGTAAGGCAAATGGGGTTTGGGAAGAGAATGCTTTGTTTATAACTCAAGAAAAGGGAAACCCACTTCGCATGCACTCCTCTTTCTTCGTCTTTATTTATCTATTTTTTTTTTCGCATGCACATCTCTTTTTCGTCTTTATTTCACTATTTATTCATTTATTTGCATTACTATATAAAAAATCGAGAGATAATAAAATTTGTCTTTGAATCATCTCAAAATTTATTTTCAAACAGTTTCCGAATAGAAAATATCTATTCATATATAATCATTTAAAAAACATAAAATGATTGTAATCCGTCCAAAATTTAGAATCCAAATAAAAAAAATCAATTGATTTTCTTCTTCTTTCTGGTTGGGTTAGTTCACATGTTTGGTTTACCTTTTGCGTTTTGTCTTATTCTTTTATCAAAGGTTACTATCATAGATTCTGTGAGAATACCTAAAAAAACATAAAAGATTGATTCTTTGGTAATGTATTAATTTTTGGCCTTTTGCATGACTTTTCTTGTCTACAAGTTCACATGTCTCTTTTGTGGTCAGAATTCGGACAAGGCTCAATCCTTCATCATATCATGGATGTCTCTTCACATGTCTTCAACTCTTTTGTCGGGTTTCTCACAGGTAAGGAGGGCAAAAAAACCCAATTCCTATTTATAAATTCCCTTAATTTCCATTTTAATTAATGGATTTTATGAGTTTCACAACATAAACGCAAACGCTGAACGACCGTTCAAAAACGCTGATCGCACTTCAATATTGCCAGTTATATCTGTTACAATGTAACAAAAGAAGAAAGATAAATTATAAGAATAAAGTTTCTTTTTTTTCTCGTTTTCTTTCATTCAAACATCAGATTTTCTTGATCAGAAACATTTATACAAGCTTTTTTTTTCTTTATTTACCACTATTAATGTCCTTGTTGGTGTATGTATATGTTCTTGTTCATAACAAAAGGGACATCAAATCAGCGAAATTCAAGACCAGAAAGATGGATAAAAGTGTTCGTATTGGTTTCTTTATTGGAGATTGTAATCTGTCAAACTCCTCCAGGATCAGGACAAGCTTTGCAGTTACATTACCAAGACCAATATGTACATTCCTTCATCATCTTCTTCTTTAGTTATCTTACAATTAAGACTGCTTCTTGATTTGCTTCCTTGATATGCAAGTTAGGTTAAGAGTACCTTTTAACATTCTGATTATGATAGAAGTAACTGAGTTGAGTTAAGTTGTGTTGGGTGCAGGTTGTTATGGACAATGGCATTGTTCAAGTAACGTTATCGAACCCCGAAGGGTTTGTTACCGGAGTTCAATGCCATGGAATCTCCGATGTTCTCGCATTCAATAGTTCAAAAGAAGATAAAGGGTAAATATATATATGAATTTGCTCTCGTTCATATTATTATATTATCTTATATCGGATAGGATATAAATAATTGAATCATATATAGAATGTTAGAGATTCTTTTAACCTTTTGAACTAACTTTTGAATTGAATTAGATCTAAACCCATTTGACATCATTCTCATTTCACTTTCATTATATTGTGTTGAAAAAATTCTTTATCAGTTTAAGCCCAGAAAAATGAAAATCAATTTAGTTTTTTCGGGTTTCACATCGATATATATATATATATATATGAGTTTTACGAGAATAACTCGTATTTTGGTTATTTAGTTTGTTATCTTAAGACCCGTTTCAACGGTTAGACGATATTTTATGCTGCAGATATTGGGATTTAGTATGGAACTTCCCAGGAAAAACAACAAAGAAGACTAAAGGCACATTGGACAGGTAAAAATAACTGAATTTTCGTATTTTTCTCTTATTAATATCGAGTTCTTCCGCGATTTCGCTTTTCTTGTGATCTGAAGTATCTGTATTCGTATTTGGTTTCAGGATTGAAGCAACAAAGCTTGAAGTAATTGCACATAATGATGAACAGATAGAGCTTTCCTTTACAAGGGCATGGAATTCATCATTAGACAAAGCCGTCCCTGTGAATATAGACAAGAGGTATAACTATAACTATTAAAAATTATCAAGGTTTAGTTTTTTTTTATATATAATCAATTACATGAAATATATGATTCATCAGATTTGTGATGCTTCGAAATTCGTCGGGATTCTACACTTACGCCATCTTCGAGCGTTTAGAAGGATGGCCTGCGGTAGAAATAGATAATATCAGAATAGCATTCAAGCTCAACAAGGAAAAGTATGTCTTGAATATATCACTTTGATTTGTCTGAAACTTAAAACTAGTGATTGATTTAAGCAATGTTATTATAGGTTTCATTACATGGCGATATCAGATGATAGACAAAGGTACATGCCTTTGCCCGATGATCGAATTCCTCCTCGAGGTCAACCCCTGGATTATCCGGAGGCAGTTTTGCTCGTTGACCCTTTGGAGCCTGAGTTTAAAGGAGAGGTATTAGGCCAAGTTTTTACTGACTTAACATCCAAGTTACCGTTTCAATTAGTGAGAAAACAATACGAAGACGAAAGAAAGAAAACAGAGCCTGATTTATCGATATATATATATTAACAATGGTTTTAGGTTGATGATAAGTATGAATACTCAATGGAAAGCAAGGATATCAAAGTTCATGGATGGATAAGTACAAATGATTCGGTAGGTTTCTGGCAAATCACTCCAAGCAACGAGTTTCGATCTGCAGGACCGTTAAAGCAATTCCTTGCCTCTCACGTTGGTCCTACAAATCTCGCGGTAAGTCATTGTTCATTCGCTTTCTATTATGGAAATGTAAATTTTTGGTGAATATTACATTAGTTAAGTGTCCTATTTAGATTAAAAAAAAGATGTTTGGAATTTACTTTTCTTACGTAAATGTACGTTTTGTATGTATATTTTGGTGCTTAATGAGAAACATCAAGATTGGTTTTCTGAAACTTAGCACTTTTTCTGTAATTTCCTCTATGATCATGAAAATATATGTCGATGATGAGAACGTTTTTTATTTGAATTCGGACAGATCTTTCATAGTACTCACTATGTTGGAGCAGATCTTATAATAAGATTCAAGGAAAATGAGGCATGGAAGAAAGTGTTCGGACCGGTCTTTGTTTATCTCAATTCATTTCCACAAGGAGTAGATCCTCTTTTGCTTTGGGAGGATGCCAAAAACCAGGTACGATAAATAGTACATTTCCTTGATAATAACATTGTTTGATTGGTTGAAATTCTCCTACTCCAATCCGTAGCGGTTTCGGTGTTAGTCGTAGCGGTTCATTGTGATTGTCGCCATTCATCGTGATCAATTGATGCGAGTTCGAATAAGAGAAATAAAACCAGTCAGGTTGACCTTCTCATGTTCTAATTCGTAGTAGCTAACGACGTTAATCGCGACGGTTTATCGTGATCATCGTCGTTAAGTATAACTAACCATGACCATTAGTTATAGATTTGAGCAAAAGAAATAAAGTCAATAAAATTTTTATATGGTTGTGTTCCACGTTGAAAATAATATGAATCAACAGTTCATATATATGAGATTAGTTATTCCTAAATTATTAATTTTTGGGTTGAATTAAATTCAAATCCATTTAATATAAATTTTACGGGTTTGATTGGTTAAATCTCTCTACTTACTATTCACAACAGGAATCAGTATTAATCGCAACGAATTATTGTGATTGATGTTGTTAATAGTGATTAACCGTCGCCTAATGTGAACTTGAGAACATTGAAGTGTTAAACTGAACTAAAGATTGTGAAACGGTGGTGTTTTCAGACAAAGATTGAAGAACAAAAGTGGCCATATGAGTTCCCAACTTCAGGGGATTTCCCTAGCTCCAATCTACGTGGCAGTGTTACCGGTAGACTACTCATTAGTGACCGGTAATTTCATTTTCCCCATATTTTTTATATTTTATATATATATACACTTATCATAAATATAATTTCAGATATAATATGTTGTTTTATATTATCCTCTCTCTATATAATATATATTTAACATATATATTATACAAATCTAAATTTGAATGTTTTCATAAATCAAAACCAAATATATTTTGTCGTTATTAGAATATGGTTAAACTTTTGTTTATAATGTACATATTAGAATTTATTGACTTGAATTAAGTTATATTGGACATTGAAAAGACTTGAATATAGCTTTAAACCATTTTACATGATACATTGTTTTTTATTAAAAAAATTAACGCATTTTACACAATACATTATTTTCATAAAGAAAATTAAGAATTTAGTGTGTATACAAGTAAAAGAATTAATCAGCACAAACAAAAGTAAAAACAATATATTGTTAATCCAAATTATATATATGAGAAATTTTTAGATTATTTATAATTCCAATCAAAAGCTTTGACCTTTTTTATTTATTTATACAATTTTTGGAAAAGTGTTTTTTATTTTTTATTTTGGATTCTTCACAGATATGTAAGTAGTGACTATATACCCGGAAACGGGTCGTACGTGGGCTTGGCTGCACCAGGAGACGTTGGGTCGTGGCAAACAGAATGCAAAGTAATTAATTATTAGCTAATCCTAATTACGTTTCTAATTATTGTTCTTATTGATCATTAGTTAAATATTAGGGCATTTTTAGTAATTTTAAATTCTTTTTAATATTTGGTATTGCAGAATTACCAATTCTGGACAAAGGCAGATGAAAATGGATACTTCTCTATAAAAAATGTGAGAAGTGGAAAATATAATCTCTATGGATGGGCCCAAGGATTCATTGGTGAATACCATAATGACACTGTCATTGACATTGTTTCAGGTCTCACTGATTCCCCAATCTCAATCTTTTTTAATGGAAATTAAAAAAAATCGATTCTCAAGAGTTTTTTCTTTAATTAACAAAAGCCCTAAAAATCAAGAAAGTTTATGGTTTTTTAAATTGATTTCTATATTACTTTTTATTTTATGTAGGTTCAAATGTTCAAATTGGTGATTTGATTTATGAACCACCTAGAGATGGTCCAACCATTTGGGAGATTGGAATTCCGGATCGAATTGCGGGAGAATTTTATATTCCTGATCCAAATCCAAAATATATAAATAAATTGTATTCTAATAAGTATAAATATCGACAATATGGTTTATGGGAAAGGTACGCAGAATTATATTCCGAAGAAGATATGATCTTCAATGTTGATTTGAACGACCATACCAAAGATTGGTTCTTCATGCAAGTTACAAGGTAAATTTGCTATAATTGAAGTTATCATTAGAATTATATTATAGATGACTTAAATATTTTTATAACATGTGAACTATATGTCCTTGTAGGAAACAATTGAATGGTGGATATAATGGTACGACATGGCAAATAAAGTTTAAATTAGATAAAGTGATGAACGAAACAAGATCTTATAAACTGCGAATCGCGTTGGCCACCGCAAATGTAGCTGAATTACAGGTGCGTAGTTGTTATTTTGGAGAATAATAAACATTAGTCGGATGATAATAAAAAGTTAATGCTCAAAACATCTAGATAGACCATAAAATATATGTATAGAAAAAAATAAAAAAATTCTAAATTAAACTGTCTCACATAAAAATTACCAAATCATAATTATTTTATTTCATATTTTTTTTCATCAGATATATTTATAAATAGATAGAAATAATCCTAAAGACATTGTTTTTTACAATTGTTTATAAAAAAATCTAAAAAATATCCAAAATAATGTCATTTTGAAGATGGAATATATTTTTTCTAGACGATTGTCTAAGGTAAAATCGAGGTGGTTCAACGTCATCGAACATCTAGATGACGCCTGTAATGATTTTTAACAATGATCTGATAATCCAAAATACAAACCTTGCATTTCTATATTTAACTGTAACAAATTTGTTACATTTTTGCTACTAAACTTCTATTCAACCAATTTTGCGACAAAAGACTAAACCAAGAAGCTATATTGCATATTTCTTATATTGTTTACTGAGAATTTGACGTTTTCATTTTACCGTTGTTATGATAAAGGTTCGGGTTAACGATCCAAATGCAAATCCTCCATTGTTCACAACGGGTCAAATAGGCAATGACAACACAATCGCAAGACATGGAATCCATGGCATATATCGTCTTTTCAACGTGGATGTGCCTTCTTCTTCTTTGCTTCAAGGAAACAATACCATATTCCTCACTCAACCTCTTGCGGTGAGTCCATTCCAAGGCCTCATGTATGATTACATTCGCCTTGAAGCCCCTTACTCTCTGTATCATATCACCAAATCGTAGTTTTTTTTCTTTTTTATTATTCTTCTATCAATTGATTCAGATAGCGAATAAATATATTCTAACTTTAAATTAAATTTTTTATGCGTGATTTTTTGTTAGTTTCTGATTCTTTTTATATGAACCCTAAACTAACCATTTTTCAAATAAAACCAAACTCTTAAATATATAAACACTCGGGATTTCGTCCTCACTAAATTGATATAGTTGGTAAAGATGGATGAATCTTTATTGAAGATCTCGAATTTAAATCTCACTTTATGTTTGACTCTTACGTTGGATATGTCTACAATTTACTGTATGTTTACCTAACTTGTACGGATTATAGACTATTGTATAGGTCTCGGAATTTACAAATGAACCGTTAAATGGTAGAAATTGCCGAACTCCGACAAATAAAAAAGAATTTGGAATTTCTCAATTCATGCGAATCAGATTAAATGAATAAACACGTTTACACCAAGATGGGGATTTTCTCTCATAGTAATCACCGTTAAGGGATCTTCATATCCACGTTTACACCAAGAATATCTCTTGCGTTAACAGATTGCAAATACACAAAGGTCTTCTGATACAGTAAAAGTACAGAAATACCCTTATGCCCGTTAAGAAAGGAAACGAGCTCTGATCAAAATGCATCTCCGCGTCGCAGAGTAAGCAAAATGTCAGAAATAACCCTCATTCGTTTTAACAGATGTGAAATGACGGAAATATCCTTTGATTCGTTTAACGAACAAAACGAACTCTGCGGAATTTACTATGCTGCCCTTTAAGAGCCTAAATAAATACGTCGACGACTCATCTACACTTGGGAAGCATGGGCAATAAAAAAACACTAAGAAATCAGCATAACGTTGCAGCGTCCAATGTGATAATCAATAAAAAATATTCCGTAATTAATACACGCAGATTAAATTTTATTTTTTTAATAATTTTGTTCCTTGTAATGGGAATGGAACAAAGAAAAAATAAGTTGACTTCAACCAACAAAAAGAAAAAGACAAAGAAAGTCTTGCTACGATCACTGTTCATAAACTCTTGCAGATCAGATCTTCTTTATGCCCATTTGACCAAAAAAATCTCTTCAGTTCCTAAGAAGAAATCTGATTTTCTCGGCGAAAACATGAGGGTTTCACCTTTCGAGCTCATGATCGGATTATTGATAATTTCAATCACTTCATGGTTGATCCTCAAGTGAGTTTTCTACATTGGTTTGATTGTATCATTCTTTTTTCTTTTTGAATTCTAGAGGGTAGATTTTTTTTTTTGTTTATTTAGAAATCGAGTCGCTTTGTGCATTTAAAAAAATGTTTTTTTTTTAATTGAGGGAAAGTGTTCGATCTCTTGTTGTCGACTTTGTGTTGGTCCTGCAAGGTTGTTTGTGTTTTTATTTGAATATTTCTAGTATCATGATAAATATTAGAATATTACTTGTTTATACGATAAGAATATTTTTTGGGTTATTTTTTTATGTAGTTTGTAGTAAGAATATAAAAGTGATACAGATTGAAAATTGAGATTTAAGGTTGGAAATGGATTATAAAGATGAATGTTCAATAATAATGAAGAATATGTTAAATCTTGGAAAAGAAGGAAGATAGTAAACAAAGACAAATGGATATTATTAATTATTTGTTTTTAATTTTTCAAGTTATTTTATTTATAGCCAAATATTTGGTATTTTAAGTTTTTTGTAATTTGGAGCAAGTTTTGGTGATGTATGGTTTGTAGAAGAGATGATATCATTTGTTTGATAAGGTTAGTAATCGAGGAGTATTATTTATCAACTTTGAGAATGAAAAATCTTAATTCGAACTCATAATTTATATATTTTTATTATTTGAATACAAATTAAAATTAATCAAATATCTAAACTTTTAACGAATTTTATTCAGATTTGGATATAGATGGGATAATTTGCACAGTCCAAGAGTATGTATAATTAGAATTTTTGTGACCCCGGGACGACGATCAGCATGGGACATTTACAAAAAAAAAAAAAAAAATTCACTTATGTAACTTCCTTTGTATGGTTAGGCACAACAAATGTTTATTGAGGTAATTATGATATAGCTTTTTGTAAATGTGCCAATCAACATGGCTGAAGTCTCGGAGATCGGAGCTCCGAGAGTGCTCAGTGAAGCAACCGGCTGCTGCGAGGAGGTTGGGACAGAGGGCAGGAGCCTGGGGTGCTGGCAAAGGGGTTGCCGGTGACTCAGTGATCGGAGATGTGGTTGGCGGTGACGGTGTTAGGGGAAGAGTACGAAAAAGGGTTGGGGTTGAAATTTGGGTGTTTTGCGAGAGAGGGAGAACTGAACAATGTGAGCGATAGGGTTCCGACCAGCATTGGCCTGACCGGCGGCGAGGGGTTCCATGTTTTGGTTTTCCGTTCGGCAGTGCCCCGGCCGGTGTTAGGTGCGATTTAGGGATTTCTCTGTAGTTCTTATCATTGATTGTTTTGGTTGAAAGCTTCACGGAAAATAGCTCTTTTCGGTTTGAATAATAGTACGACTCTTAAATCCGTTTCATTTTGTTGCTCTCTGTGGATTTGTATTCTGAACCAACTTGATTAAGGTAACAAGATGCTTCCTGATGTTTTCGTGTTTCCTCCAGTCTTTGTTCTAGGTTGTTTGCATCGATTCTTAGTCGTGTACTGGGAGCATCCGTAGGGTTTCGGGTTCATGGTTGGAAATGCCTAAGAGATGTCGTGGTGAAGTTTAAGGAGGTGCGTTTTTCTAAATGGACTGCAGAATCTGCTATCATTTTTTGCTGTTGGGTATCTTATCAAGCCAAAGCTGTTTACACCTATAATTGCTATGCGGTTTTTGAGACAAGTTGTATATTTGTTTCATACCTTCAGCATGATGTATATTTCAAGAGGTATATCGCCATGCTAGCTTAATCTTTTTGGATGTCCTATGCGATTTGCCATCTTCTCTCACTATATTGATGGTCTCATAGCTCCATACTTTTTGTTCCAATTCTTCATTAGAGAGCAATTGCAAATTTCATAATTTCATTTTACCATTGTTAATCTCTGGAGTTGCAAGATGAAGTAGAAAACCGATATTGTGGTTATAATCAATCTTTTTGGTGCAAATATTGGGGTATGTTTTCACAGACAATATTCTTGGTTAAAGTGTTTAAGACAATAAAGTTCGATTTGAAACTGGGACCTAATAATCTGTTGACTTTAATGTTTTTCAGGGTGCCATTGAATCCGTGTCTGTTGGTGAAATTAAACTAAGCTTACGTCACTTGTTTAAATCCGGCACCGGTTTTCTTTCTAGAGATCCAAAGCTGAAAGTTTTAATAGGTGATCTTGAAGTTGTGATGAGGTCTCCAAATTCAAGTGGAAGCTCACATAAGACCAACAGTTACCAAACACATACTTCAGAAAGAGGAAATTGGACGGTTGTTACTAATATTGCAAGGTTTCTGTCAGTATCTGTGACAGAGATGGTCGTGAAGGTAAAGGATCTTTATGTAACTAATTTGTTCTTACCAACAGATAAAATGTCCTTTCTAAATTTTGCTGGCTCAAGGCTTAAGATCACTTTACTAGAAAGTTTTTCTAGTTCTATTGAAAGGATAGTCTTTTAGTTCCAATTGTAAGGATAATTCTGAAAATCTGAATTACTTTTCAAATTCAGTCTCAAAAAGTTTTCCGTTCGACTGTAAATTTTTTAAATTATTAAGTTGCAATTGGGATATATCCCAGATGCTTAAATAATCAAAAGGGAAATTGATCACTGCGTGCTCATGTTTGCTGAAGAATTTAAGCTGAAGGCATGTTTTTAATGTTTAGTACACAACATGTGTTAATAATCCAAAGATTAATAGCATGTCAACTCCCTTATATTCGACATCTAATAACCTTTTTGAAGTACAACAGGCATCAAAGGGGATGATAGAAGTCAAAGAGCTCAAATTGGATATATCACAGGATGGTGGGAGAAATTTATATGTTAAGCTGCAGTTAGTACAAATTCTGGTTCACTTATGTGAATCAAATACTTTTTCTGATATTTCCTCTAACTCAAGCAACGGAAGATGGTCTGATCTGCGAGCATCTTCTGGTGCAATAGACAGATCCTCTGCCGCTTTCTTCTGTGAAGAAGTTTCTGTTTCTTCAGAGTTTGGTGATGATAGGTATTTATTTTTTCCATTTGTTTCTATTTGTACTCTTTTTTTCCTTGAAACGGCGATTTTTCTGTGTAATTTGTGTTTTCTGTCAGTGATTTTCTTTTGTATGTTGTGGCAAAAATTTCTGGGTGGTGTTCTATGGTTTGCTCATTTATTTTTGTTGCTTTCCCTGGATGCAGAGAAACGGGCATCATTATGCGAAACATAGAAGTTATGTCTGGAGATGCAGTTTTGAATCTAGATGAGAATTTATTTTCTAAAAGCAATAAATCAGTAGTTTCTGTTCGCTCAGAAGAAGTCAAAACATCAACTTCTGGTGCTGCACACGACGAACAACAACAGCTACTTGTAACACTTGCAAAATATTCTCCATTGTTCCCTGAAAAGGTCAGCTAGTCTTTTGCAATATGAATTTGGAATTTCTAGGTACACAAGCTTAAAATTTTCTAGCGTTTTTTATAGTCTAAATACTATAATGTGCTTTCAATTATTGTTTGTCTTCGAGATGACTATTATGTATATGTGGGGAAGACATGATTATAGTAATCTGTTATGTAAATTTCAGAAACACACAAACATAGATGAACTATATGAGATATTCAATTGAATAAGAGCAACATACATATAGAAAATGTGATTGTTTCTGGAGGAATCACACTCCCCTTACAATTTCCTTTCTTTCCACCAGAAAATGCATAACCTCTCTCCAAGCTCTTGTTCTGCCTATATATCCTCCCTGCGAGAGCAACAGACTGCAACACCCCTACATTCCCCTCCCACAAACCTCTCCAATATGTTTGTTACAACTACTAATTAACTCTAGTATCCAACCATAGTAATTAAAATATTAACCATAGTAATACTTAGTGAACTCCCCTGCTGCTTACATGTTCTTCCCTACAACTCTTTGTTGCAATTGTAGCAGTATGTATAACTTAGCTAACTTTGGTTGGGATGTACTCCAAATACTGCCGGTATCCACTAGCTCTTCAACTCTATGGAAGTCTAGAGACTGTTGAGTTTTATACCCAATTATCTTAATTCAAGTTTCAATTTGATTATCAATAGTTTAATATTACATGTAAGAATGAAGTACTGATCTATAAAAAGTAAGTCATTGAAAGCCTACTGACTTTTAGCCTTGGCAGGTTATTTTCGCTTTAGGAAAACTGGATATCAGATATGTGAACCGGGAACATGGTCTTCTCATTGAGAATAACATCACATTCACTGAATTGAAAAGCGTTAAATCAAGATTGTTTGATGACACGGGGGAGAGTACCTGCCTTGATGTTCAGATGGAGTTCAGAGAGATTCATGTATGGTTATGTTATAGAAGGTTTTTCAGTGATCTCATCCATTAGTTTCTTTCTACTGACAATTACTCTCTTTCTCTCTCCCTCCCTCCATTATGCAGCTTTTCAGAGAATCTGGCTCCTCAATTTTAGAGATTACAAAAGTTGATTCTGTATTCCATATCTACATCCCAATTCAGGTAGGACTGCTTCCCCTGTAGCTTTCTTTCTATGAAGGTTCTTCATTCGCTACACCATATTACGATATTGCATCTGTCTCTATAACTGCAATCGGATTTTGGCTTTTGGATTCACATGCTTTCTTTACCACTGTGCTTTCATCCTTTGTTTGTTAATGTAGATTTTATTCCCTTGCAAGAGATATATCAGCATACTCTGAGGGAGAGAGAGAGAGAGATAGAGAGAGTTTACATAGCTTTGAGATGAATTTCCATAAAAGAAAAGAAATTCTGTTATTGATGCTGGAACTACTGCAGGATGACTGTAATGATACACTTGAGTTATTGTTTGTATCCTTCTCTCTCTTTTGGTACCCTTAGTCCCCAACGACTTTCTAATTTTTGTTAAGCTTTTAGGATACATTTATTACCTTACAAACCAACTTAGTTTTCAGCTCCCGGTTGTGTTTTGCTTTATTTAATTTTCTGAATGGAGAGGGTGTTCAATTTGCTTCTTAAGAAATGATACTTCGTTTCTGTTTTACTTCTTGGCAGCCTCTTTATGTTTATCTGATCATAAATTCCATCTTTTAATGCCCTATCTTCAGGGTAGTTTTATTTTAAATCTTTAACTGTGTATTTGCTCACAGACAAATACAAAACAGAGTTATTCTGTTCCAAATTGGTTTTGGGTGGAGACAATTGAGCTGATGGACTATAAGCTTTATTTCTTACTATAAAGAATAAATTCCTTATTCCTATACCTGGTGCATATATCGCTAGCACTAACATTCTATGTTATATGGGTCATTTGAAGTTTGAGTGGATAATGCTTTCATTTCTGTGTACTGATACTTTCCTTGTTCAGCCAATATCACCTCTTAGAGCTGAAGTTGATATTACGCTGGAAGGTACCTGCTGCAATCTTTTCATTATGAGACTAGAGCCATGGTTGCGCCTTCAATTCGCTAGAAGTCAAAGATTGGTGCTTCACGAGGGAGCTTCTACAATTGAGAAATCAAAGTCTCCTAATTTAAAAGCTATTACATGGACCGGCACAGTTTCAGCCCCTGAGATGACTGTTTTGCTATATGGTACTGACAATCAGCCCGTCTACCATGTAAGTAGACTGCTCATTTTATGTTTGGCCTCCATGACCATAGTTAAATATGTTACATGTTTGCCAACTTGCTTACATTATTCAAAACCATTCATGCATCCAATTCTCTGTTATCTGTACTAGGTTTTGCTAAAAAATTAACTTGAGGTACTTTAAACTTTGTACAGACGGCTAAATATTTCTTTAGCCGCAAGATAGCTTGTATTTTTTGCCATAATAATTCCAGTTCATATCATGCATTTTGGCATGGTTGATTTTCCTTTTATTTGGCAAGCTAGGAATTTTGATGTAGTGATTGCTGATATAGCCTCTAATTTTTAATTTTTTATCTGCAGTTTTGCTCTCAGTCATCACATATGTTTGCCAAAACTATTTCTACTATTGGTCCAACCATCAAAGCGGAACTTGGTGAACTGAATTGGCATTTAGTGGATGAGTACCAAGAATGCGTCAAGAAGATCCCCTTCGGTATAGAACCAGATTCTTGTTCTTTGATTCATATCTCAAAGGTTAGCTTGGACTGGGACAGGAGAGATAGAATATCATCCAACGAAGTTGATCGCATGAGTAATTTGGTTCTCTCAGTCAACGTGTCTGGTATGGGAGTTCATTTTTCTTTGAAGCGTGTTGAAGCGCTCATAACAACTGCCATGTCCTTCAAAGCTCTTTTGAAAAGCTTATCTGTTGCTAGTAAACAGACAGTTGAGACGGGGAGAGTGCATAAATCCAAAGCATCTGGGAAAGGAACTCAACTTATGAAAATCAATCTGGATCGTTGCTTCATAAATTTCTGCGATGATATTGGTTTAGACTATTCATTAACTGGAGATCCTATGTCGGTCAATTATGGATCACAAGGTGGCCGTGTTGTATTTAGTTCTTCGGCTGATGGCAGCCCACATACTGCAAACGTTATGTCTATCTCTTCTGAAGAGTGTAAAAAGTTGAAGTACTCAGTCTCCCTTGAAATATTAAATTGTAGATTTTGTCTCAACAAGGAGAAACAGTCAAACCAACTGGAAGTCGAAAGAGCGAGATCCATCTACCAGGAATATCTGGAGGAACATAATCCTTGTTCACAAGTTACATTGTTTGATATACAGAATGCAAAGCTTGTAACTCGTGATCTGAAGTACATTTTTTGTGCTACTGATATTGCATTGAGATGGGAACCTGATGCCCATCTTTCCCAATATGAACTCATTTTGCGGTTCAGATCCCTTGAACAAGCACAAAAGCTTAAAGAACATGGAAATGAACATATAGAAAACATCTCTTGTGTGAGGGATGGTGAACAGATAGAAAAGGTATCTCAGTCCAGTTCAGTTGATAAGCACAAGAAGGAATCGATGTTTGCTGTTGATGTGCAAAAGCTGATTATATCTGCAGCGGTAGGAGATGGGGTTGAGGCTGAACTGCAGATCCAGTCAATTTTCTCAGATAATGCCTATATGGGAGTGTATCTTGATGGGCTTCTGCTTGGTTTCAACAGATCAAGAGTATTTAAGACTACTAGAATGCAAATATCAAGAATTCTTACTCAATCTTCAACTTTGTCTAATGCAGTACCGGTTTTGGAAAATGGCCTGTCATATTGGGTAGTACAGGGACTTGATGTATATATTTGCATGCCATACAAATTACAGTTGCGTGCCATAGGTGATTCAATTGAAGAGATGTTGCGAGGCTTGAAACTTATAACTGCAGCCAAAGATAAACTTCTTTCTCCTTTGAAGAAAGAAAGCTCTAAGCCTAAGAATTCTAATACAGAATTTGGGTGTATTAAATTTTGCATCCGGAAGCTGACCGCAGAGATTGAGGAAGAACCGTTTCAGGGTTGGTTTGATGAGCACTATCAGCTGATGAAGAGAGAAGCCTGCGATTTAGCTGTCAGGTTGAAATTTCTCGAAGAATCAATTTGCAAAGCACAACAGTCCCTTAAAGGTGCTGAAAGCGATCCTTCAGCGGTAAGAAAGATGTTTTTTAATGGGTCTGAAATTGATGTTGAAGATCCTGTAGCTATTAACAAACTGATAGAACTGGTCTACAAGCGGTCTTTTCAGTCGTATTATCAGGCATGCCAATGTTTAATCCCCTCAGAGGGTTCGGGTTCCTGTAGGGAGGGATTCCAGGCGGGTTTTAAGCCAAGTGCAGCTAGAACTTGTCTTCTTTCTTTTTGTGCCACTAGTTTTATTTTAAGCTTGACCAGAATTGATGGTGGTGAAGCTGGTATGCTGGAAGTCTTGAAGAAGCTTGATCCTATTTGTCGAGAGAAAGATATACCGTTTGCTCAATTATATGGAAGCAACATTGACTTGAATACGGGAAACTTGGTTGTTCAATTAAGAAATTACACTTTCCCTCTTCTCTCTGGCACTTCTGGTAAATGTGAAGGTCGTATCATACTGGCTCAGCAGGTACGGCTGTCTTCTAGCTACTCTTTTGCATGCTATCTGTATTATTCCTTTGCTTTCTAATTTCATGATTGATCGGTCTTTTCTTGATCATGCTTTTCATCTTTGTTACAAAGCATGAAATAAGAAGTAGCTTATCTGTTTTGGGTAGTTGTGTGTATATTTTGGTTGGTCTGGATAAGCCATCATTATTTCCTAATCCAACAATATGGAAATACCTCAGTAAGTCTTTCCTGTTCTGATGTGTTAACTCTTCGAATTTAATGAGATCTTTTACAAAGCAAACCACTATCTGCATGCCACCAAGAATGCTGGACTCTTTAGCTGTTGTAATACTTTAGCTGTTCGTGGGGGTCAGAGGGACACTAAACCTATTTTTTTTACAAATCTCTCTCTCTCTCTCTCTCTCTTTGTTTTATTAGGATACCCTTTCTAGTCCTGATATCACTTAACTGATTTATTGACTATTGTTGTTTTTTCCTTTGAAATTAGGCAACATGTATTGAGCCCCAAATTTCACAAGATGTCTTCATAGGTAGATGGAGAAAAGTGCAAATATTCCGCTCAGCTAGTGGCACAACTCCACCGATGAAAACATACTGGGATCTGCGCTTATCTTTTCAAAAAGGAGAAATATCTTTTGGAGTTGGATATGAACCAGCTTTAGCTGATGTAAGCTATGTTTTATCCGTTGCACTCAGTACAGCTAATCTAAGTCACAGAAATCCAGGTGTCCCCCAGACCGCAGAAAATGAACAAAGCTTACCATGGTGGGATGCTCTGAGAAATTACATTCATGGAAATATTACTTTATGTTTTTCTGAATCAAAGTGGACTGTTCTTGCTACGACTGATCCATATGAGAGCCATGACAAGCTTGAAATTGTGTCTGGTACTATGGAACTTCAGCAGTCAGATGGACGAGTCTCCGTTTCTGCTAGAGACCTCAAGATAATATTGAGTAGTCTGGAAAGTTTGAGCAAGCGACACTATTTAAAGGCTCCAACTGCCAGATCTGGAGCTGCTTTCATTGAAGCCCCAGTCTTTAATCTCGAAGTTATAATGGACTGGGAATGTGAATCTGGGAATTCCATGGACCATTATCTATACGCACTTCCAACTGAAGGAAAGCCACGTGAGAAGGTCTTTGATCCGTTCAAATCTACATCACTTTCACTTTGGTGGAATTTTTCACTTAGACCTGAAAAATATGACCAGTCTTCCTCTGGTGATGTTAATCCATCAGAAGACAAGCCTGAGAACAAGTTTCTTGCATGGCCAACAATGAATGTTGGAGCTCATGATTTGGCATGGATATTGAAGTTCTGGGGTATGACTTGTTGTCCTCCTCACAAATTACGCACCTTCTCTGGATGGCCCCGGTTTGGAGTCCCAATGGTTGTCACATCAGGAAACTTGTCTCTAGATATGGTGATGACGGAATTTATGCTCCGCGTAGATGCAACTCCTTTCCTGGTAAATTACATACCTTTGGACTTTGATGACCCTGCCAACGGACTGTCTGTTAGTATGACAAATCTAAAATCTGAATTGTGTTATAGTCGGGGGAGACAAAAGTATACTTTTGAATGCAAGCGTGAAGCTCTTGACCTTGTATATCAAGGCCTTGACCTTCACATGCCTAAGGTTTTTTTCAATAAAGAGTACCCTCATGTTGCAACAACCTTTCAATATTTGAGGAAAAGCTCTCATGATGCTTCAATGGACAACCACCATCAGAGGGAAGAGAAGCATCAGGATGAAGAATTTCTGCTTTCCTCTGATTATTTTACTATCAGGAGACAGAGCCCCAAAGCTGACATTGAAAGATTATTGGCCTGGCAAGAGGCTGGAAGGAAGGTTCTTGAGATTACATATGTGAGGTCTGAGTTTGAGAATGGAAGTGAGAGGGATGATCATACAATATCAGATCCTAGTGATGATGACGATGAGGATGATGGATACAATGTAGTCTTGGCTGACAACTGTCAAAGAATTTTCATTTATGGCCTCAAACTCTTGTGGACCATAGAGAACAGGGATGCTGTTTTTTCCTTTTTTGGTGGAATATTAAAGGCGTTTGAACCTCCTAAACCTTCTCCGTCTCGTCAGTATAGACAGAAGAAGATACTTGAAGAAAACCAAAAGGAATCTGAATCCAGAATGTATATAGGAGAAACGTCAATATCTTCTGCAGGTCTTGGAGAGAACTCCATTTATCATCATATTGAGACAACACGACCACTTCATCATGGTTACATTCAATGAAAATAGCAGCTTTTGGACATATACGTTTCTTTCTCATAGAACAAAACTTTCTTAAACTAATTGAGATCTTGAACAATTTTAGCATTAAAAGAGTAGCAAAGAACATCATCTCTCCTCCTCAAAAGCATTATGTGTTTATATTAATCTTTGACTTGGCTCTGTGACCAGGTATAAGTGAGATCACTGATACCGGGGATGAAGGGACTCCTCATTTCATGGTGAATGTTATTCAGCCGCAGTTTAATCTGCATGCAGAAGAAGCTACTGTAAGTGAAAGGCCTGCATGTAAGGCATTAAACCACACTCAAAATCATTACCTCTTTTTAGCAGTTGTAGCACTTGGGCTTTAACTAGTGAAGTTTATCTTTCGTTTCTATCTGTCAATCTTTCGAGGCATGCATATAAGCTATATGATATATACTGATAGAACTTTCAAGCTCAATTTTCACTGTTTGTGATGTAAAAAGATATTGTGAATAATGACTTGAGTGATAAATCATGTATTTTGATGACTACCAGGGCCGCTTTCTACTTTCTGCTTCTAGTGGCCGTGTTCTGGCACGTTCATTCCACTCAGTTCTGGCGGTTGGTGTTGAGGTGATGGAGCAGGCACTTGGTACTGGCCGCATCAAGATTCCAGAAATTTATCCTGCAATGACATGGACTCGAATGGAATTTTCCGTAATGTTAGAGCATGTGCAAGCTCATGTTGCTCCTACTGATGTTAGTACAGGGGCTGGGCTCCAGTGGCTTCCGAAAATTCACATTAGTTCGCCACCAGTTAGGCGTGTTGGGGCTCTACTTGAAAGGGTCTTCATGCCTTGCGACATGTATTTTCAATATACTAGGCACAAAGGTGGAACCCCAGATTTGAAGGTAAATATGATTTCCATAAAGTCTGTAGCATAATTTGTAACGTTCCCTCCCTTGATTTTTACTAATGGATAGATCACAGTTGTCTGTAGTTCTCAAATTGTTATGAGCCAACTTAGAACAGATAAAAGAAGCCTATAATATTAGATGGGCACATATAATAGGAAACAAAGTTTTTCAGATAAAAGACACCTATAATATCAATGATCCCTGTAACTTACTCTTTTCCTTGTTTTCTGCTGCTAGATAATTTATATGGAAGTTCATTATACTGGCATTGTTCGGGGATTTCATTTCTTCTACTTTCAAACAACTAGACTAATTCTTTTCTTCTTCTTTTTTTGTGCACATGCAGGTGAAACCGTTGAGAGAGTTTGCTTTCAATTCAACAAATATAACAGCTGTGATGACATCTCGACAGTTCCGGATTATGCTGGATGTTTTGACAAATCTTCTCTTTGCTAGGCTTCCAAAGTGAGTATTTAAACATGTGTGATAAAAGTCCCAATGGACATGTTGACCATTTTACCTTTCACCTTCTGCTCGCTTGAAACCAGTGAAAGTATCAATAAATTGATCTTTAAGGTTAACATTTGTCCTTTTTTGGGCGTCGTTTTTGTGTTTGCAATTTTTTTCCCTATTATCCCCTCTTGAAATTGAAAAAGAGGTCATTTATGATTCAGGCCTCGGAAAAGTAGTCTCCAGTATCCCACTGAGGATGATGAAGATGTTGGAGAAGAAGCTGATGAGATAGTTCCAGATGGAGTTGAAGAGGTAGAACTTGCAAAAATCAAAATCGAAGAGAAAGAGCAGGAGATAAGGCTGCTTCTCGATGATATTAGAACATTGTCTCATTATTCCGATGCTTCAGCTGATCCACAAATGGATGTAGAGGGTAACTTGTGGGTGGTTAGTTGTGGAAGGGCCATGCTGGTAAGACTTACAGTTTCCAAAAGTAAATACTATTCATCCTACCTCATCATGGTACTAAAAAACAGGAGCATTTATCTTCTATTCACTTTAACTTCCACTCCCAAAAATAAAACAAAGGTCTTCAATGCCATGAAATTGCTTCTAGATTCACTGGCTTCTGCTTCCATCTATACCTATTTGTATTGGTTGGTGAGCACACAAGTATACGCATTGTGGTTGTAAATTGCTCTTGGCCGTATATTTCTTGTTCCATCCTAACCGTTAGATCTTTATCTGGTTCCTGTATCTACCCTTACGAGTGATCCCGTTAAAACATTTTTTTAGGGCATAAATTGATCTTGACCTTCTTGCTATGCCTGTTCTAGGTGCAAGGATTAATGAAAGAACTTCTGAATGCGCGGAAATCTAGAAAGGCAGGCTCGGTATCTTTGAGAAAGGCTCTGCAGAAGGCTGTGCAGATCCGTTTGATGGAGAAAGAGAAGAACAAAAGTCCATCATATGCTACGTGCATATCTTTGCAAATCTGTAGGGTCGTTTGGAGCATGCTTGTAGATGGTAAATCCTTTGCAGAGGCAGAGATAAATAACATGGTTAGTATGTATTTTCTTTTCGCGACTAGTTTAGGGCCTATTAACTGTGCCCAGCGTAAGCAAAACTATTGAATCTTAACATGTATTTAAAACGTGCAGAAATATGACTTTGATCGGGACTACAAAAGCATCGGTGTTGCTCGATTCACCACCAAGTATTTTGTTGTTAGAAACTGTCTGCCTACTGCCAAGTCAGATACGCTTTTATCAGCATGGAATCCTCCACCTAAGTTGGAAAAGTAAGTTATCATTCTTGTTCATTTACCGACCTGTATCGTTTTCAAGTCACGTTGATTCTGAAGCACTAAATTCCGTGTTAATTCTTTCTTCATTGCTCCCGAAGAGTGAAAGATACATTAAGAGACCAGTGGAAGGCACCAACAAGCTATAGCTACTATTCCACATAATCTTCAAATCAACTTCTTTTATTGGATAATCAAACTATGGATTTGAAGCTTCAATATATCTTTTCAAAGTTGACGGTGTGGCTCAACTGTGATATGGTTAACATGGTTTTTACTCGCTTATATGATGTGTTAGAGGGGCCATGGCATAAGAGAGTGTTAGAAAGCTGAAGGGTTTGATATAGTTTAGAAAGCTCAAGGGCTTGATATGGTTTCCTTCTCTCTTCAATTGGACATATACCCCAACCTCCAGAATTTTTTCGTTTCGCATCCTTCTTTAATATTTGTCCTATCCTTTTAACAGAAGTTTATTACTTGTTGAATAATCTCGTTTTCTGAAAACTCCTCTTTGAACTGTGCCTCACTCCAAAAATATTAACTCAGGATTGAAAGAGAGTATGTATTTGAATTGTGAGTTTAGCTAGTTTTTAATCAGTTAGGTAACAGTTTAGAGTTTCAAGGTTTAGGGTGTACCTAGACACTAAAGCCACTGACAACAATTCTCAATTTTATTTGCAGGATAACCATGCTACATGTTTATGCCAAGCAAGGAGCACCAAAAGATGGGCAATATCCTTTTGAGAAATTCCATGTAATCAACCTCATGATATTCTTAGATTCTTCATTCAAACGCCATCTTTCTTCGGGTGGCATCTCTTTATGAATTTTGCAAAGAGTCTATTACTATTAAATATTTCTGCGGAACTCGGGCTTTACTGAGAATGTATATATAGCTGAGAGGATTGAAAACCCTGCGTCTTGTTTGAATCTGGCAATCTTTTATCACGCAGGTGGAGATTTACCCTCTGATGATTTATTGGACAGAGAGAATTCACAGAATGATGTGGGAGTATTTCTTTCCGGAGGAAGAGCAGGATTCACAAAGGCAACAGGTTCTCAACTTTTAGTATATGATGATATAAGACCTGATAAGAAGAATTGGAAGTTTATTTGGATGTATTTCAAATGCGTTTTATCTCGCAGGAAGTCTGGAAGGTCTCGACTACTGCTAGCTCAAAGCGCGTAAGGAAAGTTTCATTTGCTGATGAATCTTCTGGACCAGCAAGCCATTCCACGAAGGAGGTGGAGACGACATTTTACTCTATTATGTCCTTCAAACCATTGAATGATCTTTCAACATTCCTTGTATTGGTTTCAAGCCATTGAATGATCGTTCTCCATTCCTTGTTATCGATTTTATATTTAACATTCTATCTGCAGAAATCAAACACATTAAACTTGAGGTCCAAAACTGGTCGTTCAGCTCAGGAGTTGAGAAGGACATCTTCTTTCGACAGGACCTGGGAAGAAATGGTGGCAGAATCTGTAGCTAATGAACTCGTCCTGCAGGTCAGTTCTTCTGCAGTAGCATCTTCTGTTGAACAGCAGGAAGATCCCTCTAAGCAGAAGCTCAAAGAAACAACATATGTCAAGTCTCGTCGCTCATCTCGTGAAGAAAGGAAGGCTGGGAAATCACAGGAGAAGAAATCTAGGCCTCGAAATATGATGGAATTTCAATACATCGAAATAAGTCAGGTTGGTTCAATAAGTCCATATTTGCTTCGTTATTGCAAATTGCGACTTGCGGTTTTGATTTAACCACTTCACATTATTTTTACCCCAGGTGGAGCTTCTAGTTAACTACGAGGGGTCGAGGTTTGCTGTAAATGACCTCAAATTGCTGATGGATAAATTCCATCGTGTTGAGTTTATTGGGACCTGGAGGAGACTTTTTTCTGGTGTTAAGAAACACGTAGTTTTTGGAGTGTTGAGGTCTTTTGCCGGAATGCAGGTTCGGAATGTAGATTCGTCATACTGAATGACTATATAGCGTAGTTAGATAACTTTTATATATCAGAATAATTTTGGCCCGTGAATCGTAAACTCGGAACTTCATTCCTATGGCTTAGGATTGCATTATCCGTGATTTCATCAGTTATGACATAAATTACATTTCTCTCTGATTGCTTAAATCGTATTGTTATGTTTGTACTACAAGTGAACAACAGAATAGCTTCAATCTATTTTGGAATCTAATTTGCAGAGGAAGAAATTCAAAGCCAAGTCACAGAACAAACTTGGGTTAACTTACAGTGACCTTAATCTAAGCGAGGACGAGCTAACAGGGAAACATGATCAATGTCCAGTCACACAGTTTACACAACAAAGTAAGGGAGCTGGGGATGGGTTTGTTACTTCCGTTCGAGGACTCTTCAATACTCACAGGCGCAAGTCGAAAGCATTCGTGTTGAGAACTATGAGAGGTGAAGCAGAGAATGACTTCCATGGGGATTGGAGTGACAGTGATGAAGAAGACTCTCCGTTTGCTCGACAATTAACTATAACAAAAGCTAAGAAGCTCATCAGACGTCACACGAAGAAATTCCGTCAAACAGGTCAGTAGAGATCCTGTACCTTTCCTATTTCTTCTTTTTACATGCTTCAAAACTGCCTACCAAAATTTCTAAATTTTCCGGAGCTGCATAGTCATTACTTTGATGAAAACATACAAGGACTAACTCACAAATGCATCGAGAAACCACTTTTGGTAACTTATCGAATTGCTTTTGCTAGATTCTCTGCATATAAAATGGTCATTGATTAGTTGAATTATTTACGTTTTCGGGATCAGTACACTCCTAGATATGTTGAAAACTCTATTGTATGTTGACACATTCACTTGTCAGTTCGCTTAATGAGTTTTTCCGCCATGCCGTTGCGTTGTTTGTGAACACGATTTTATTCCATTACCATTTCTGCATTTGTATCGACGTCATATTCATCAAATCCTGGAGAATCACTTTTAGAAACTATGTGAACACGATTTTATTCCATTGCCATTTCTGCATTTGTATCGACATCATATTCATCAAATCCTGGAGAATCACTTTTAAAAACTATGTGCTCAGGTTCATCATCTCAGCAGAAAGAAGGGCTTCTACCACCTATAATGGAGAACTCTGAATCTGAAAGTAGTTCCTCATCATATGATGATTTTGACGAGTAACAACCGAGAATATACCTCACCAGGCTTCAAATGAAGCTCAAGTAAATGTGGAGGAGAACAGGTTCTTTCGTTGTGACCGTTGGGACAAAAACAAGTGAGTAAATCTCCAAGAGACATGAAGAAGAATGCTGAATGCTTCCATGGAAACAGCACATTGGTTGTATCTTGAGAGCACAGAAAGAGATCAACAGAATTGTACAAGAAACTTGGCATTGGTGAATTACACTGAAGCATCCTTTAACAGTTGTAGTTGTATTCAGTGCTTATAAACTGCAATAAAGGTGAACCAAAGTTTAAAAAGGTTTGGAGTGATTTGCCGCTCTGACACTAGCTCCTCGGATTAAGCCATCGCTTAGAACTTGTTACCTTTTTGTTTTCTGATTTTGAAAACTATATTCATACCAACATAAGTTGGAAGTAACCACATCGTAATGAAGGGAAAAAATCACATAGAATAGGTACGAATGCAATGGATAACGATCGAATCAGTTGTCAATGTGAGAGCCAAAAGAAACAGAAACAAAACTCAAAATTGAAAGTTTGCCTAGAAGCGGAAGATGAGCTTGAAAGTGAAGAGAAAACAATCCTGAATGTATCCATCAGAAAGAAAAAGGGGCATATGGAAATATGACATGCTCAAAGGGTTCCACAGATTTGAGCTCAAATGGATTGCAGATAAAAAAGAAAAAGAAAAAAGTGAGTGGCTCTCATCTTTGTTACTACATAGAGGAGTAGAGTTTTCCCAACTGAGCTAATCATGAATAACGCCTCGAAACTATATATGTTCTCGGGCAAATATGTCCATTTCCAACAACATTAGATCATTCTGGAGTCCATTGATCAAGTGAGGAATGGTACCACTGTGTATTCCATTTTTTTGTTTGAATTATTAAAGTTTTTTTTTATAAGATACGATATGTATTAAATAAACCTTTACAAAAGTTTTTCAACTTAGTGGCTGTAAGACTATGTGGTTAATCAAGAACATGATCCAGTAAGATCGATATCTCCACAATCAAGTCGAAAACGAAACCACAAGGATCTACTGGAATATTGTATAGGGATAGAGTATGATCCCTCGTCTAACTATCAATCCATGTCCAAAAAGAATCTACCGATGATAACTATGGAATTTTCCCGCTACAAAAAGTTCAACTAGTAAAATTATTAAACTTGCATATTTGGGTTTGAGTTTTTCAGGTATCCAGATACTCAAATATATATATTAATTACAAAAACTAATTTTATGATAATTGTGAAAATACTTTTATTGTCCGGTCTGGTATGGTTCGGGTACCCGAACTCGAATCCCAACACAATCTAAAATTGAATCAATATATGCTTTAATAGTAAAAAAAATTGGATACTCATGTCACGGGTTCAAGTTCGAGTAAGAAAAACACTACCTATTCGGGTTTGGATATCCTAAAATTTTCGGATACCCAACCCCTGCCCACCCCTAGCTCGAGGGATAATTCGAGAACTCAAACGAGAAATAAATCACAGCTAAAAATACAATGAAAACTAGATGGTCGTGAGCTTCTTCAGCTTGGTCGCAAAAGAGGGCAAATAGTATATGAAATAACCCTTCGAGAGAATAATCTTATCTTTTTTCGGGAGATATCCAATAGTCGATATCTAGAGAAGAAAGCTTTGCTATGCTACTCGAAACCAAATGTTCCTCCACCACTCGATAATTTGTATAATATGACGGACTAGATTCCAAGTTCTATTGATTGAGAAGTTCGTCGAGAAGTATGTGAAATTATTTCTCCAATGGAATTGGTCATCACATGCCTCGCAAGAAGGAATAGGACGAGTAGAGATGTGGGCAGGGAGTTGTAGCTCTTTGTCAGAGCCAGATGAGGTTATTTGCTATCCACCTTGATAAACAACATTGGTAACAAAAGCAAACTCAGTTCTCTCAAATCGCCTTGGACCTCGATTTCCAAGGTCATCAACAAAGGGTCCAAGAATGACACCAAAACATAGAATTTTACCGGTCTTCACCGTACAATGGATAAAATATTTTGCATCCTCTGTAGCCTTAAGTAATTTGTGGGGAATCCATGAGAGGGTTAAAGAAAGGGTCGTGCCCTAAATCCCCTTCCTCTTTATGACATTTCGTAACAACCATTGTTAGAACGAGTGAGTTCGGATGCATTCGAATATACAATTTAAAATTGAATATTAAACAAATGTTGAATTGAAAAATAACAACTAAAAATATCATATTTTATAGATAATCGAGTGAGGTGTGCATTTGCAGTGTTCTAAGACAGAAATTTTCGTACTATTCCGTCTCGAGAATTCAACAATCACAAGAGATTGATCTCTTGTCAAATTTACTTTGTGAATTTCTCAGAATTTTAAGGGATAAACGAAGGGGTTTTTACGTCTTTCTGAATGATAAAATGATCATTCATATAGATAGCTTCAGATGCAAGTTAAGAGATGCAATATGGTCTTCGAACGCAAAGTTTCAGAGAGGAACGTTCGGAGCGTTTGAACAGACACACCACTTCATCTCCAACGACCAAAATACAAATGGGTAAAAAAAAATTTACTCACTGGCCCGATCATCCGCCCAAAAACCCCAAGGCCCATGATACTTTATATATATGCCTATTAACCTATTCCCAAGCCCATTTTATTACTCATTTGAAATCTTTCTATATATGAACATTTATATAATATTCATTTATTATCTTCATTTCTAATGTGGAACTTCATTAATATATATGCAAAGCATATGCAATGCATGTGATGTACCATGTTCCAATAATACCCCATATTTTCAATTTAAACTTAATAATGCTCCACATTTGAATAGAATCTAAGATTTTATTCTGAGAACTCTGTTAAGTATACATTTGAAAAATGTCTTTTGGACTTGAACCGTTCATTGTGAGTACTTATCAGATTCACTAGTGACCTTCAGTCTTGAACTACTCACGTTTCGTAGTAAATCAAGACAATAAGTATCACACATACCAAACTGAAATATTTCAATTGTTACAGTTGTGTTCATTCTGGTCCTAAAAATTTCCTTTCTTCATGAGATTTCTAGAGAACTTACCCATCTTTGGTTCTCATAGATGCGACCAATCAGGAATAATCCATATTAATTCCACTTTCAAAGCTATTAGCATTAAGAATCGTAAGATTCATCCATTTACTCATCAACAGAGACATACTTTATTTTAGCATAGGTAGGGGTGTCAAACGGGTCGGCCCGGCCCGAACCCATTGCGGCCCGGTTCATTCGGGTTCGAGTCCGGCCCGGCCCGTTTTAAACGGGCCGAAAATCTTAGGCCCGCGGCCAGGCCCGACGGGCTTCGGGCGAGCTTCGGGCAGCCCACGGGCCCACGGGGAGGCGACGAAGCTCGGGGGGACGATGACGCTGGGGGGACGACGATGCTCGGGAGAGGCGACGAAGCTCGGGGGGATGACGAAGCTCGGGGGGACGGGGGGGGCGGGTCGGGGGGCGGGGGGGGGGGGGGGGGGGACGACGACGCTCGGCCGGCTGGGCTCTATTCGAACGGGCTTTTCAGTCGCGCAGTCTAGAGAGATGAAACGAGAGAGATGAAACAGAGATGAAACGAGAGAGAGAGAGGCGCACGCGATTCTGGAGAGAATTAGGGTTTGCTCATTTGGACATAATCGGGCCGCCCGGCCCGGCCCGAAGCCCGACGGGCCGGGCTCTATTCGAACGGGCTTTTCAATCGGCCCGAGCCCGAAGGCCCGATTTCATTCGGGCTGTCAATTTTACAGCCCGAGCCCGTGTATTTCGGGCGGGCTTCGGGTGGGCACGCGGGCTCGGGCTGTTTTTTACACCCCTAAGCATAGGAAATACCTGATAGTATGTCATGAGGCTTGAGTCTTCCTTAATTAGTTAGCTGATTGAGCCAAAACCATAGGATCTCCAATGTTGCTAGGTTAGGTTTCCACAAAATGATGACTCATTCTATTGGCTTTACGCCCATTCCCCTTGTTGTATTCAAAACTTGATATCTACCAAGGCCTTTAGTAAACGGATCCGCTGATGTTTTCCTTAGATTTTATGTAGTCATGGATATTATTTAATTCTTCAGCAAGTCTTGTATCATGTTATGGTGTCACCTAATATGCTTCGATTTACCATTGTAAATTTGGTTTTTCGCTCTTGCAAGAGCAACCATACTGTCACAATGAACACAAATGCCAGTAACAGGTTTTTACAACAACGAAATTTCTTCTAGGAAGTTTTTGAGTCATTTTGCCTCCTCGACAACTTTATCCAACGCTACAAATTCTGCTTCTATAATTGAACGTGTCACTACGATTTGTTTTGATGATTTCCAAGATACAATTGTTCCTCTAAGTGTAAATAAATACATATTCATTTGTGGACTTAGAAGCTATATTGTCTAAAATCCAATTTGCATCACAACATCTTTCCAATACTGGAGGATATTTAGTGTAGAGAAAACCATAGCTAATTGTATATTTAAGATATCTCAACACTCTTACTAATGCAACCCAATGTTCTTTTTCTGGTTTGTGTGAAAATCTACTGAGTCAATTAATCGAATATATCAAATCTGGTCTTGTAAAATCATGATGTACAGTAAACTTTTAATAACACGTGTGTACTCCAATTGTGATACATTATCTCCTTGATTCTTCTTAAGATGAACACTAGGATAATACGTAGTTACAATTTGTTTGCAATCCAAATATTCCAATCTTTGAAGGACTTTTTCTATATTATGGGATTGTGTCAAAGTATAACCTTCAGAATTTCGTTGAATTCGAATTCCAAGAACTACATTCGCAATTCCTATGTCTTTCATATCAAAACAAAAATTTAACATTTTCTTGGTTCAATTGATCACATCTTTGTTCATTACATGATCACATCTTTGTTCATTACATGTTGAATGCTCAGAATGTCATCTCATATCGCTTGCAATCTTCTCATATTAATACCAAATTTTGATTCTGTTTGTAATTGCTAAATACCACATGATAACGTCTAAATTGTTCTAGTATTTTCATCCATTTTCATAGTTAGTTTCATCATTCATTTAGACTTTACCGAGCATTAAGCATCATTTAGTCCTCTTCTAGCGTTTTCTCTTGTATTTGCAGGAAATGAAGATATCAGACACTAACACGAGAAAATGTCACAAAACTAAGCAAAACCATTCTTCTATCAGCTATGCATGGTCAGCATCCAAGAATCACAAATCAAAGAAGAGAAAATGGAAATCTTCGGCTGGAACAACACTTGGAAGAGCACGATTCACCTAGAATGGAAACCTGGCTGGAGCAGAAGAGGCATTACGGTGAGCAAGCAAAATGGAAACACCAGCCGCCTGCAACAAAAATGTAAACATTCTACCGCTGAAGCGAAATGGAAACAAGGCTGCTGGAGCAATATGGAAACAAGTGGACGGTCGGAAAGGGGAATGAAGGAGAAAAGGAAACACGACCAAAGAAAAAGAAAGGAGAAGAAGAGGAAAAAGGCACGAGGGGGCAAAGGAGAGGAGTTCAGTTTGGAATTTAGACAACACATACAACAACAAGCATAGAGACAGAGTTAGAGAGCAGAACATGGAAGAGTATAGAGACGAGGTGACGAACTCAAAATGTGTAGGAGCTATTGAAGACTACAATATTAGAATTGGGAGAGATCTCGTTCTATATCTATTTTTAAAATAGTCTTTATTCATGTTTTGTTTTCTAAGTCCATGTCCGAGTAGATCCATAGCCACGGGTTAGAGAGTTTTACCAATATGTAATGAAGTCTTGTGCTTAATGCATAGTGGTTCTTAATGCTTTTATTCTTGTACATAACTCAAAATAAAGGATTTTGGTATTTGATCATTTTTAGAATAATTGGCTGTTCTTAATGCATTTGTTCTTTCACGCAACTTGAATGAATAATTGTAAAAGTCTAATGAATCTACGCTAGGAGATTAGACTTTGAAACTTAGGCAGATTTAGGGTCTTAATCAATTTAGAATCTACGCCAGGTCGGTCGATTGAACCTAAGGATTAGAAGAAAGGTCTTAATACATCTAGCTGGTGAGATTACGCAATCAGAAGATCGGTAGTACGCATGCTAGTTAGTGGAGAAGTCTACGCTAGTCAATTCCTACATTAGAGCTTGAATTCCCTAAATTCGTGATAATATCTAAGACCAATGATCTTTGCTAGCACTTCATTGCATTATTGTGCATCTGTCGAAACCTGTGGTGTTTAGTTTATTAAGTTTATCTCGTTTAGTTAGTCTAGGCTTTACTTTGCATTCTAACTATTTATTGATTTTACACGTCCTATTCATTAGTTAACTAGATTTATTGTCGCATTGATTCCCTAGTATTCGACCCTAATACTATACGATTTGTATTCTTGCAGAAACGTTAGTCTAGTCTAGGTATTTATTAGTTGAGATTAACCACATCACCACATACGAAGATACGAAACCGATTTTCCATTCCTTGTCAAATAAAACCAATCTTTCCCACAAAATCAACAATTACTCAAATCCGATGTCTCTTTCTAAAAAATCATGCAATTATCTTGACAAACATCAATCTTTTTATATGACCATAAACCCAATGATCGCATCATCGTCTTTATCTCATAATATGACTCTACTGTATTATTATCTTCTGGAAAATAATCTCTTACTAATTACGATAGAATTCATACAATTCTCAGAAAGATTATTTTCAGTCTTTAAATTCACTAAACGTGCAGATAGAGACAACTGTAAGAGACCCATTCTACATCCATCATAAAGTGGATGCCTGGTACTTTGTAACATTTCAAAAAAGCTTTTCACCTCCTCGTGTTTTTCACCGAATACATTTTGCACCATGTCCACATAAGAGTTCATTTCTACATCTTGAGAAGTCTCAAACACTTCATGATGTACAAATACCCTTACTAAAATCTTCCACAACATTACTAAGTCGTGGTGCAAAATTCTCTCCATGAGATAGCCACATCAAATAAAATTATGAGTAAAACGTCTTAAAAAAAGATGATTCCAAACGGTTCTCTCATTAACAAATTTTTCATTTTTGCATTTGACGCATGGAAAAACCAACTTATGGTTTCTTTATAAACTTGTTGATTTTTCGTCATCGTCATAAATTGTGTAACACCTTCTATAAACTCTTTCGATACACCTTGAGTTTCTGAACCAATTCTTCTATACATCCATTGTCTAGAAACAAAAATATTTGATCTCGACGATAATGCCATTATAATTAGAAATAATAAAAAGGTATGTAGTGAAATATATGATAATTGTTTGTGAGAAATGGATGAAGGTATGAGAGATTTAAATAGATAATTTCTGGTTCGATTAAGGACAGGCTACAGACCAGGACTAATATTTTCCGACGAGCCATCCCGAAAACGTCTATGAATCCAAACAGTTTCTCGTACACGTCCAAAAATTTGCGAACAGACACTGCTATCGTTCACAAATTTCCAGATGGACACTGTTATCGTCAACAAATTTGCAGATGGATGTTCTTGTCATTCGCAAATTGGGGATAGTCTTGTTTTCCATCTGTAATCCGCGATGACCCGCTTTTCTATCTCGAATCCATCTGTAAATGCGGATGATTTGTGGACTCCTCTTCCGTCTGCAAATTTAGGGACGAATTATGGACGAAATTATCTTGCTGTCGGTATTCCGTCAACATTTCTTCCGGCATTTTGCGGAGGGATTAGTCTGTCCGGAAATTTCGTTTTGGATTTCTAAATTTCTAGTAGTGATGTCTTGCATATTTTGATTCTATACAAACCCCACATTTCGTTATTATTTGCAAAGAACACTTGGGCTAGAGACATTAATTTACCATTCTTTGTAAAGAATGAAAATTTACATGCCTCAATCTGTAATGACTCAATCATATAGAATAGAAGCATCATTTGTATTCATAACAAGATAAATTACAACAAGAACAACATTGAGTTTGAAGAGTCCCTTAATAAGGTAATCATTTCCAACAAATATACCACCCTTTGAGATTACAAACTTATCAGATTTAAACACAAGTTTGAAGCCATTGTTAGTAAGGATAGTACCAGAAACCAAATTCTTCCTTATGGAAGGAACACAAAACACATTGGATTACACAAGTTCTTTTCCCGAGGTTAACTTCAAAACTACTTTTCCTTTTCCTAACCTTGTTCGGTCGTTTCATTTCCCATGTATAGATTTTCTTCATCTTCAACCTTTTGGTATGTAGAAAACAACTCTCTAGCCGAGCACACATGCATAATGGGTCCGGTGTCAATCCCCAAATCAGTTGTGTTAGAAACCAGATTTACCTCAATGATAGTGACATACTGATTTTGAACAATGTTAGCATGATTGTTGGGCTTTCCTTGACCACTACCTCGAGGTTGTGCCTTCTTGTGGTAGCAATCTTTTGCCTTGTTGTCTGCCTCTTTCACATACCTAGCAATTTGTTGTTGCACTTATCCTTGCAGTTTTTTTTTTGAAAATGTTCAAAGCTTCATCTTTGGTACGTATCAAATATACATAACAATACTTACTACAATCATCAATGAATATGATATAATAGTTTTTGCCTCCTCTACTCGGAGTTGCTTGAAATCACATAATTCTGAATGAATCAAACAAATGATTTCATTCGTTTTTTCAATTGATTTATGTGGATGTCGTGCATCTTTTGATTGTATACAAACCCCACATTTCTTTTTTTATTTACAAAGAACACTTGGGCAGGAGACCTAAATTTACCATTCTCTATAGAAAACGAAAATTTACATGTCTCAATCTGAAATATCATAATGAAGATGACTCAATCATATATATAGAAGCTTTATTTTTATTCATAACAAGATCAGTTACAACAGGATTAACATTGGGTTTGAAGAGTCCCTCACTACGGTAACCTTTTCCAACAAACATATCACCCTTAGAGATTACAAACTTATCAAATTCAGACATAAGTTTGAAGGCCTTGTTACTAAGGATAGAAACAAAAACCAAATTCGTCCTTATAAAAGGAACATGAAGCACATTTGATAACATAGGTTCTTTTTTCGAGGTTACCTTCAAAACTATTTTCCTTTTCCTACAACCTTAGTGGTCACTTATTTTCCTAAATGTATAGATTTTCTTCATCTTCAACTTTTTGATATGTAGAAAATAACTCTCTAGCTGAGCACACATGCATAGTGGCTTCGATGTCAACCCACCAATCCCTTGTTTTAGAAACTAGATTTGCCTCAATGATAGCAACAAAATGATTTTCAATAACGTTTGTTGTTCTTTCTTGGACTACTACCTTGAGGTTTTGCCTTCTTGTGGTAGCAATCTATTGTCCTGTGTCCGCCTCTTCCACACATCCAGCAATTTGTTGTTGCCATTATCCTTGCAATTTTTTTTTAAATCCAGTTTTCATGGAGCAAAAGCAGTAGGATTTGCATACAGACTATATCCCTTTTTCTTCTTCTTTGTTTTGGCCTCAACCATGTTAGCATTTGTATCAATGGATGTCAAGTCACCCTTTTCACCAAATTGACTATTTTCTTCATACTAAGTTTCAGGACCAACTTCTCGAGACTCATATCCATTGTTATATGTGTTAAATATTTCTTAAAATCTATCTAGAAAGGTGTTAATTTGTTAATTAATGCTGATAATAAATCTTGATGGTAGTAACATACCTTCCTCATTTACCTCGTGAATTATGACTTTAACTTCCTCCACTTGTTTGATAACCGATTTGTCATCGATCATTCTAAAGTTATGAAACTTTCCAGTCATAAATCACTTTGAAGAGACGACTTTAGTATTATACTGTTTGTGCAAAGCCTTCCATAATTCTCGTGCAAAATTGCATTTCTAGTAGATTTCGTATAGAGAATCATCTAATACATTCAAGATTTAGTTTTTACAATTAAATTCATTTTCTGCTCAAGCCTTTACAACTTTTTCTCTTTTAAATAGCATTAAGATTTTCTCATTCACCTTCAGTTAGTATTCCTTCATATATTTATCACGATTAGAACATACAATAAAACGTTAGTTTAGTGGAAATTTTTTAGTCACAAAATTTCCTTGATTAATTTTTGTGTAAATTTTTCCCTTCAGCTGGCGGAATATCAGATATACCCTCGTAGGGCTAAAACGCTTCAAAAATACCCTTCTCTAAAATAATTATTTAATCGAAAAAAACTGGAGAAAAGTCAAATTTACCCTTAATTTTCGAACGTGAAAAAAACCCACATTCTGCAGTTTTTTGACGTGAAAAACCGTCAAACCGTGTCAAAAGTAAGAAAGAACAAGTGATTTTGAACTTGAGAGGGATCGATTCGAAATTGGCAAGAAGGAAATGGCTAGAATCAGCAGCAGTAGCAGTAGTGAAAAAGAGAGCACAAGTCAATCTTCAATGGCGTCAATAAGTGTAAGTAGATCGATTTCTAAGGTTTTACAGGCTGTCGAGTCCCAAAATGGTTTATTGATTTGAAATGGGTGTGAGTGTCAATGAGTCGGTTGAGTCTCAGTAAGTCAGTTGAGTCGCAAGAGTCGGTTGTCTCAGTGAGTCAGTTTGGGTCGCGATGGTCGGTTGAGCGTCGATTTCTAGGGTTTTGCAGGCTGTCGAGTCCCAGAATGGTTTATTGATTTGAAATGGGTGTGAGTGTCAGTGAGTCTGTTGAGTCTAAGTGAGTCGATTTGGGTCGCAATGGTCGCTTGAGCGTCATAGGGAGTCTAAGGGTTGTTTGAGTTGGTTGTCTCAGTGAGTCGGTTTGGGTCATAATCGTCGCTTGAGCGTCGTAGGGGGTCTAAGGGTCGTTTGAGTCGGTTGTATCAGTGAGTCGGTTTGGATCGCAATCGTCGCTTGAGCGTCGTAGGGGGTCTAAGGGTCGTTTGAGTCGGTAGTCTGAGTTAGTCGGTTTGGGTCGCATGGGTCAGTTGAGTCGCATGGATCGGTTGAGTCGCAGGGTCGGTTGAGTCGGATTGGTCGGTTGAGTCGCATTGGTCGGTTGAGTCGCATTGGTCGGTTGAGTCGCACGGGACGACTGAGTCGGATTGGTCGGTTGAGTCGCATGGGTCGTTTGAGTCGGTAGAAGTATAATGTATTTTTTAATTAATTGGTCATTTTGCAGGTGGCCCCAAAGCCGAAGTTTGTGTATCAATTCAAACACATGAACAGAATGCCAAAAATCACCACCAAGTGTTATCCTCACGAGACAATAACGAAGCTGAGAGGAATCTTAGATGAATACGACTTGCATTACTTCGAGAAGGAATCACAATTTAAGCATTTATTCCATTTCCAATGTGACTCCACATTGACTAAGGTTCTAATGTCTATCCTCCTAAATCACTCCGTGATTGTACGGAACAAGAAGGAGTTGTGGTTCGTCTTAAACGGTGTTCCCATCCGGTACTCTATAGTGGAGCACGCACTAATTTCCGGATTGAACTGCGGACCATATCCCAAAGGATGGGAGTCCAAAAGGGGTGATACATTCAGGCGGAAGAATTTCGGCCGTGGAAAGGTGACCCCCGTACAAATCATTGGAAAGCTTGTGAATGCGAAGAATGACGAGGACAAAAAGAGGTTGGCAACTTTGTTGTTGTTCGCGCAAGTTATTGCTCCCAAGCCTTCATCAGACAAAAAGGCAAAATCAAAATCTGCCGAGATAGATGCGAGCACCGCAAACCAATCTTCCGGCAGTGTTAGAAATGATGAATTCCTTCAACGTTCATATCCAGTGCCTAACGAAGAGCCGGTTGAGTTAGAGTCTGAAAATGACTCTGGAGATGGCTCAGAAGAGGATTTGGGAAACATTTCGAGATTAATTGAAAGTATTGCATCTACTGCCACCATTCCTCTAACTGAATACATTTTGAGAGATGTTACTCCAGTCGTTGCTCCTGATGAAGTTCCACCAAGTAAGTAATAAATAGTGAAAAAGTTCATTTGAGTCAATTTCCATCGAGAGTCGACAAGGGTCGCAACGGTCGCAAAGGACGCATAAGTTGCACGGTCGTATGAGTGGAAGGGTCGCATCTAATGAATGAAGTAATTTTATGCAGATGCTCCAGTGGTTACTGTCGATGAAGTCGCTGACGAGGAACCTACAGTCGGTCGTGTCGAAGGGGGCGCCCCTAAGGAGGTTCCTTCCGAGGAACCTACAGTCGGTCCAGTCGAAGAGGGCGCCCCTAAGGAGGTTCTTTCCGAGGAACCTACAGTCAGTCCTATCGAAGAGGCCCCCCTAAGGAGGTTCCTTCCGAGGAACCTAATGTCGGTCCTATCGAAGAGGCCCCCCCTAAGGAGGTTCCTTCCGAGGAACCTACAGTCGGTCCTGTCGAAGAGGCCCCCTCTAAGGATAAGGAGGTTCCACCAAGCAAGTACGGTATTTTGAGTCACAATGGTCGCATTGGTCGCATTGGTCTTATGGGTAGAGTGGGTCACAAAAGGTCGAATGGGTCACAAAAGGTCGAATGGGTCGTATGGGTCTGCATAGGTCACTAAAGGTCGAATGGGTCGAATGGGTCACAAAAGGTCGAATAGGTCGTATGGGTCTGAATAGGTCACAAAAGGTCGAATGGGTCATATGGGTCGAATGGGTCACAAATGGTCGAATGGGTCGTATGGGTCTGCATAGGTCGCAGGGTCGCATTGGTCGCCATATGTTTAATGAAGTTAATTTTATGCAGGTGCTGGACCTTTATCGAAGGATTCTGCGCTATATGTTGAACCTCCGCCGGTTCGTAAACGAGTTTTAAGACCACGGAAGGCATATGTTGATCCTCTGCCGGCGAAAAGAGCAAGAACAGTGCGAGGGAGAGGGCGAGGGCGAGGGAAAGATGTTGTTGGAGTCCAAGAACACGAAAAGAAGGTTGTTCAAGAACCCGAAAAGAAGGTTGTTCAAGAACCCAAAAAGGTGGTTCAAGAATCCAATAAAAAAGGTGGATGAAGAACCTTCGTTCTGGTGGACGCCCAAAGGATTAGAAAAGGGCTCGATAACCCGAGAACCTTTATTCGTTGACGCAAAGGGTGAAAAATTGACTGCTCTATATACGTTCCTGAAGAAACCTGGACATGAGAGTTGGTGGAAATCTGATCTAGATACTCCCCGGGGGCCAGAGTTTTGGATGGTTATATTAACACCCAAAGTATGGTTTGAAGATGAGGCAAGTTATTTTAAACTCGAAGTCACAGAGGTCATTTTGTGCCATATTCATGTGTGTTAATTTTTTTTTAATTTTTTGCAGCAATTGGAGGAGGAGTTGTTGATGCAGTATTGTCACATGAAGACATTCCCCGCGATATTTAAGAAATTTTACGTTTGTCCTATGTTTTCACGGAGATCCTCAAGCATTGGTCGTACGAGAATATGGACACTTTGGCGGAACTTCTTAGTGATTGTTTGAATGACAAGTATTCATTAAGCAGTACGAAACCAATTAGTGCTTTCGAAGGCTTCGTCGCGGTTCTAAACCTTCCATCAATCAGTTGTAGATATACAGGATGTCATTGGGTAGCCATCAAAGCGGATTTCAAAACCCAATGCATCACGGTATACGACTGCCAGACGAGGCTTAAGGAAACACACATCGATCCGGTGATTGAGAATCTAAGAAAAGCTATCCCCAAGATGTTCATTCTCGGAGAATTTCCTTCTTTGGCATCTGGACAAGGTAAATGGAAATATCAGTATTATCAAGGTGTACAGAACGCAAGCGGGGATGACTGTGGTGTTTACTCCTACAAATACTTAGAAGCCGCGGTAATGAAAATACGTAATGATTTGCACTCCATTTGCGACGAAAATGTTCTTTCCATGCGTGAGAAGATTGCAGCGGAGGTATTTAGTAATGGAAAATGTATCCCTCCACCGTGAGATTGACTTGATATTTGGTACATTGTTATTTTTTAAATATTTGGTACATTGTAATTTTTTAAATATTTGGTAGATTGTTATTTTTAAATATTTGGTACATTGTTATTTTTTTAAAGTTTCTTCAAAATAATAAAAGGAGTCGCATGGGTAAAAGGGTCACAGGGTCAAGGGTCGCAGAGGTTCAAGGGTCGTAGAGGTTCAAGGGTCGTAGAGGTTCAAGATCGTAGAGGTTCTGCGACCCTCGAATCACTGCGACCCTTGTACCTCTGCGATGCTTGTACCTCTGCGACCCTTGTTCCTATGCGACCCTAATCCCTCTGCGACCCTTATCCCTCTGCGACCCTTGTGCCAACAAATAATATTAATAATTTAGTATTTCTTATTTACATATAATATATTATTTACAAATCATATGAAAAATTTATTATTTATTATTTATAAATACAATTATTTACAAATAATGTGAATAATTTATTATTTTTTGTCCATATGCGACCGTTGTCTCTATGCGACCCTTGGACCCGTGCGACCGTTATTTACAAATAATATGAATAATTTATTATTTCGTGTCCATCTGCGACCCTTGGACCCGTGCGACCCTTGTCTCTCTGCAACCCTTGGACCCCCGCGACCCTTGTCCTTCTGCGACCCTTGGACCCGTGCGAGCCTTGTCCCGCTGCCATCCTTGTCCCTCGCGACCCTTGTTACAAGAATAGTAAATCCACAAAAACATCGATACCAAACAATAATACTTACTATTGAATCATTGTCAAATGAAAACCATCCAAATACAAAACACAAATGAAAATAATCCAAATACAAAACACAACTGAAAATCAAACACTATTGTTGTTAGGGAAAAACTGAAGCACAGGTATTGGTCCATTCTCATATATTTGGACTACGAGGGTACAACCATCGGTCTGTCGATGGTCGAGACAAAACTTTCTCGAACCCCTTCTGATGGAAGCGCCACCATGTGCCACGGGCCTTAGATTTGTTTTATATGTTTGGGAAATGTCTTGACTACCAAAGGGCTCAGGCATATAGTTATAGATTGACGCTAATTGGAAATAAGATTTCTAATGTTATCGTAACATTGATTAGCGAATATATCATTTAGATGAAGTCTATGTCTTAATGATATATATACGATGTCTAACTCTCTGCTAAAAAATTTCCCTTTCGTTTTCAGATCTCCTGAGAATGTCTCAGTTCAATTTGCATCCAATCCTCGAGACCAACAAGCTGGTTGGTGAGAACTTCGACGAATGGCAGCGCAATTTGCGCTTGGTGCTAACACATGAAAAGCTGATCGATGTGATCGATAAATCGACTCCTCCAGTGCCAATGAGTGGCGAACTCCACAAGCAAAACGAGCATATGGATGTCAAGCAGATCATGGAGCATCTTAAGAAGATACTCGGTGAGCAGAGTCGGACGGCAAGGTCCAAGCTATCAGGGTTTTTGTTCAAGTCCGCTCTGAGTGAGGGATCTCCTGTGGGACCCATGTTCTTTGGATGATTAGTCTGATAGAACAGCTAAAGAAGCTGGGGTGTACCTTCTGCAAGGAGATGCAGCAGGAGATGATCTTGCACTCACTTCCAGAGTCCTTCTCCCCGTTCGTGGTTAACTACAACATGAACAAACTGGACGTTGAGTTGCATGAGATGCACAACATGCTCACTGAGTATGAGAAACAGATGTCAATTGGGAAGAGGGTATTGAGATCTGTGCTGATGGTTGGACAGTCCTCTTTTCAGAAGAGGAAGGGCAAGAAGAGGCCCTGGACCAGGCAGAGCGCGCCTAAGACTAGTATGACCAAGGCAAAGGGCGGTGCCACCAAGGCCAACCAATCAGAAGCCGAGTGTTTCTTCTGCAAGAAGAAATGGCATTGGAAGAGGAACTGCAAGGAATACCTGCAGTCTCTCAAGGGCAAGAAACAATGTAAGACATTCATGGAAAATGTTTTCATGATTTCTTTAACCACTATTGATTCATTTAGATGGGTATTGGATACCGGTAGCAGTTTTAACATCTGCAATATGTTGCATGGACCGAGGATCAGTAGGAGGTTTAGGAAGGGAGAATTCAATCTGAAGGTTGGAAACGGCGCAAGTGTTGCTGCTCTAGCTGTAGGATCGATTTCTTTTGTAATGTCTACGGGCAAGACTTTGTTGTTAGACGACTGTTATTGTGTTCTGAAGTTTGTTTCGAACATAATTTCTATTTCTATGCTTGATAGACGTGGATTTCGAACAGTTTTCAGTAGTAACATTTGCTCTATATATCTTGGTGATGATTTATGTGTGAACGGTTACTTGCAACAAAGAATTTATGTCTTACCTGATGTTAATGTAGAACAAATTAACATGCATGTTTCGGGCCACAAGAGAAATGTAGATGATTGTCAAAGACAGACGTACCTTTGGCATTGTAGACTTGGTCACATCGATGAGAAGAGGAGAAAACAGGTTGCATAAAGATGGTCTTCTGGGCCATTTCGATTATGAATCTTATACAACTTGTGAGTCCTGTCTCACTGGTAAGATGACTAAATCTCCGTTTAGTGGAACCGGAGAGAGAGCTACAGAACTCCTAGGACTCATACATACCGATGTATGTGGACCTATCAGAGTTCAAGCTAGGGGTGGATATTCATATTTTATCACGTTCACTGATGATATGTCGAAATATGGATTTGTGTTCTTGATGAGACACAAATCTGAGTCTTTTGAAATATTCAAGAGATTCCGCAGTGAAGTGGAGAAACAAACCGGAAAGAGTATTAAGGTGTTGAGATCTGACCAGGGCGGGGAATATCTTAGTCACGAATTTGTCGATTATCTAAGGCAAAATGGGATTTTGTCTCAGTGGACTTCTCCTGAAACACCATAGCATAATGGTGTATCCGAAAGGAAAAATCGGGCTTTATTAGATATGGTTCGATCCATGATGGGGTTCACAGATCTTCCAATAAACCTGTGGGGTTATGCTTTAGAAGCAACTGCTTACATTTTAAACAAGGTTCCCACTAAAGCGGTCTCTAAGACTCCATATGAGATATGGAAGGGACGGAAACCGAACCTCAAACACATCAAAGTTTGGGGTTGTCCGGCTTTCGTTAAGAGACTTCAGCCAGACAAGCTGGATGCTAGGTCTGACAGATGTAGGTTCATAGGTTATCCAAGGAAACTATGAGATATTATTTCTATCACCCGTCTGAGCACAAAGTGTTTGTGGCCAGAACGACAACCTTTCTTGAAAGGGAATTCCTTGAAGAAGGAATTCATGGTGGAGAAGTAGTTCTTGACGAGATTCAAGAGCCCGACGAACCAACACAAGCTCATGGACATGAGATGTCAAATGAGCGTTCTTGGCTGGGTGATACAGTGTTAGGCTCCGGCGCTTCAACTTCAAATGTTGAAGTAACATTGCCCGTCCAGGAACAAGTTCAGGAACAAGTCCAACAAGATATCCCAGTGCAGGTTGAACCTGCTACACAGCCTTTCTTGAGAAGGTCAACACGTTCTCGACGTACACCTGATAGACTTAATCTGATGGTGCAAGAGGACGTGGTCGATCATAGAGATGACGACCCATTGACTGTGCAAGAGGCTATACAAGGACCAGATTCTAAGAAATGGTGGAAAGACATGGAATCCGAGATGGAAATGGGTTGATTCTTCACAGGCTTCCAGACCGATCAGTTGTAAATGGGTTTACAAGAAGAAGATTGGAGCACATGGGCAGGTATAGACCTATAAAGCTCGTCTAGTTGCCAAGGGTTATAGTCAACGAGAAGGGATTGACTATGAAGAAACGTTCTCCCCTGTGGAAATGCTCAAATCTATTCAGCTTCTTCTTGCGATAGCGGCGTACTATGACTATGAGATTTGGCAGATGGATGTGAAAACAACATTCCTTAACGGAGAGCTCCAGAAAGAGGTTTTCATGACTCAACCTGAGGGTGTCACGTCGCCAACTCAAAGTCATATGGTATGCAAGCTTCAGAGGTCCATTTATGGACTCAAGCAAGCTTCTCGAAGCTGGAACATTCGCTTTAACAAGGCAGTTCAAGAGTTCAACTTTGTTAGATGCGATGAAGAGCCTTGTGTGTACAAGAAGTTTAGTGGGAGCACGGTTGTCTTCCTTATGCTTTATGTGGATGACATATTGCTCATGGGAAATGACATTCTGGTGTTGCAAGAGACGAAGTCATGGTTGTCTGATCAGTTCTCCATGAAGGATCTAGAAGAAGTAACCTATATTCTGGGAATAAAGATCTATAGGGATAGATCAAAGAGGTTGCTTGGATTGTCACAATCCCAGTACATTGACAGTATCGTGAGACGATACAACATGGAAAGTTCCAAGTAGGGCTATCTACCTAGGCACTGGGAAATTTCTCTTTCTAGGGAGGATTGTCCTAAGACCCCGGAAGAAAGAGAATGTATGAGTCAGCTTCCCTACGCTAGCACAGTGGGAGCCATCATGTACTCCATGACGTGTACTAGGCCTGACGTAGCCTACGCACTAAGTGTAGTGAGTAGATATCAGGCAGATCCTGGTGAGGAACACTGGAAGGTTGTTAAGAACATCCTTAAGTACTTGAGAAGGACTAAGGACCAGTTCCTCATTTATGGTGGTTCTAACTTGGAGTTAGAAGGATTCACTGATGCGAGTTTCTCGACGGACAAGGATGACAGTCGATCCATTTCAGGCTATGTGTTTTGTCTGAATGGAGGCGCAATAAGTTGGAAGAGTTCCAAGCAGGCTACTATAGCCGATTCGGTGACTGAAGCAGAATATATAGCGGCTTGCAAAGCAGCTAAAGCGGCTTGTGAAGCAGCTAAAGAAGCGGTTTGGATGAGAAATTTCATAGATGAACTTGGTGTGGTACCTTCATAAAGGAAGCCGTTCCTTTATTGTGTGATAATACCAGAGCTATTGCTCAGGCGAAGGAACCAAGGTCTCATCAGAAATCGAAACATGTTCTGCGGAAGTTTCACCTGATACGAGAGATCATAACGCGTGGGGACGTGCAAATCCAAAAGGTGGATGGAAAGGAAAATGCACCAGATCCGTTCGTGAAGGCGCTTGGGTCAAAGGAGTTTGACAAGCATAAGGTGAGGATCGGATTGGGAGAGATGACTAGCTGGCATTAGTTTATAGACATGTAGCGAGTTGTAATTTAGACATCGATTTCATTTTTAATAATATATGGCATTATTTTCATTTGATGAATTTTCATAAGTGTATGATAGAGTCCAAGATTAAATCTGAAACTTGACATTATGATAGAGATCATAATAAAGAGAATCAAGTTTTGGTATGATTTAATCTAAATTGTTCTTGTTCGTAGGATCACTACTCGGACTACAGTGATCCGGAAAGAACAACATGTATGTGATAAGTTTCTATGGTGATAGAAATCAGTAGATCTCTTTTACTGAATCACATATGTGGGTGATACACATGATGATGTGATCACTGAACTGACCTAAAGGGAGAAATGCTTAATGGTTAAATAACCAATGAACTGCCATAGGATTTCTCCAAATAGTTAGATAGTTAGTTTTTCCTTAGACCTGAGATCAGCATAGTAACTAGCATCTCATCTATTATTCTTTGATTATGGACACCTAGTATCTGAGAGTACTAGTTGAATAGATATTGGAAATAATTAGATATTTGCGTAGTTAGCGACTGATCAAGATGGGATCTGTCAACTCTTGGTAAGAGTTTGAGCTCTATGTTGTCAGCAATCACAATGACTATACGAATCTCTGGCCAGAATACATTGAATGAATGAAGAAAGGTGTTTCTTAGGTTCATTCATCAGTCAGTTGTGATTGACATGAGACATAGTTGATGATCCGTAAGGCTGACAGTTATGACCATGCCTAGGATGCATCCAGATTTGTAAAGATGGAAGGAAATACTAACGTCAACTTCACCCTGGTTCGTTTTGGGTAAGGTTGTTACTCATATGAGTAAGGATGTTACTTCACGCTATCTGGTCATTGGGGAGTGTTGCTAGATGCCAACCTCGATTAGTTAATTAGTGCAGACTAATTGGCTACCGGTTTAGTGAGGAACCTACGAGGTCACACGCATACGAGTGTCTCGGTATCTGCTTGTGATTGTTAGACAATCAGTGTGGAATGCAGTTATATTCACCCGCTAGCACCGAAGAATATAATTGTATTTGTTTTGCGTTTGGGGTTAGTACATAAGATGTACGAGAGTGTGTGTATAGAGATACATGTACTTCGACTATTTGAGATATTACGTAAAGGCAAGTGGGAGATTGAAAGTAATATTCCTCTTACGTAATATTCCTATAGTCACGGGTTGAAGTGTAATTATTAAAAGGTTAATAATTATATAAGAATGAAAAACGAGTTTTCGTTATCACATTACACAATCGAAAAAATCAAAACCCTAGCCGTCAAAAGAAAAACGAAGAACGAAAAACAATTTTCGTTCTTCCCGTATTCCGCACCAACGGTTGGAAGGCAGATCTGATCTTGGCGTGGATACGCGTCCCGCACCAACGGTTGGAAAGCAGATCCGATCTCGGCGTGGATACGCGTAGAGGGCTTGTGCTATGAAGTCTACCACATCCGACAATCACACGTTCAACGCGAAAAGGTATTACGAAATCGTTTCTATATTTGTTCGTCGTTGAAACCCCAAAAAACTAATCATTAAACATGACTAGATCTCATATTCGGGTTGATAAAAACACGCTTCCGCACCCCAAATCAACCCAACAAGATTAACTTGAATGATAATTAATGTCGTCTAAGATCATAAATTTAAATCGAATAAAAACGAAAGTTTGTCGAGTTCATGTTAAAAATGTTACTTTGTTTCTCTTTCTCTATGTCTATATGTCAAAACCATATCATTTAGTTGTAAGTGCCTAATCAACTGCAATATCAAGTTCTTAAAAAACTTCTAATGAAGAGGAAATTTTCTAATCAACAACAACATCAAATTCTTTAGGGTCTCTAACGTGAAGGATATTGTCAAATCAACATTAACAATATGTTTCTAAAGGAATCCGATTTAACCTGATTCGGATTCCAAAACCCCTGAAACTCTATCATGAATTATATCAAGATTTGGAAAAACCGAAACAGATTATCGAGATAAATACACAGATTTATGGTATACAACATGCAGCGGAATAGATCTTCTGGCTCTTCATGCAAAACCGAAAACTTGATACTGATGGGATGTATCAAGATGAGATTCGTTCTGAAGTTTTCTGTAAACCGTAGGTGATAATGAAAATTAACTACTCGGAAACCAAATGAATCTCATTTATATATGCACGTGAACCAAAAACCATAAAACGACAGATATCCGGTTAATTTTGGTTCTCAATTGTATCGTTTAATTTCGCTCATCATGAAATATAAACGATACTACCAAAGGTCTCTATGCATATAATCCTCCCCATTCAATTCAATACCAAATTCCAATCAATTAAACTTTAATCCGATCGCATTTAATTTAAAATAAATTGAAAGACAACACTTATTTCAAAATTATTCACATATATCGGTCCACAAATATAAGATTAAACCAAAAATCTTATAATCTCCCACATGGACCATATATGTGACCATAAAACCATGGAATAACCTTAAGAGCGTTCATCAATTGTTGTCATTAAACGGTATTAACACCAATCTCGTCCATCAACCATAGCAACGTAGAACCAAAGAGATTTAACCACAATATCAACGTAGCATGAAGATTACACGTGAAGTGATCGATACGTGTATGTATATCTCCAACCAGTCCTACCTTATCGAGATCAACTTAAACCAATACATAGTGAATACCTTAAGCTTAAAACTCAGTAATTCTGGAACATAAAACTGTAACCCCATAAGCATACATCATCATAATCCAAGAGCAAACTTAAATAGATACAATACTCCCACTAAACCGTAATATTGTCACAAAGGACAATACCCATACGAGCAGTGTGCTCATGAAAGACTTTAGGTTTAACACCCTTAGTCAGGAGATCCGCTATTATGGAGTTTGTACCTACATGCTCTATCAAGATTACACCACTATGTTTCCTTTCATGAAAAACAAGATACTTAACTTCAATGTGCTTTGACTTCGAAATACTCTTGTTATTGTTCGAGTATAATACCATAGAATGATTGTCACAATAAGTCTTTAGGGGTCTATCCACACAAGTCATAATGTGAAACCCAGTGACAAGATTGTGCAACACTAAGCCTGATTGGATGCCTCATAACATGCTACATACTCTGCCTCCATCGTAGATGATACCACGAGCTTTTACTTGGCACTGCGTCAAGAAATAACCCCACAAACAAGAAAAAGATATAGCTTGAAGTCGATCGAAGACTATCGAGGCACCAACCATAATTCGAATTTGAATAACCAGTGATCTCAAGCTGGTTAGATTGTCTATACACGAGCATATAATCTTTTGTTTTCTAAAGATATCGCATCACCCGTTTGGACGTTTTCCAATGATTAATCCCCTAGTTACTTAAGTATCTTCCCAAAATGCCAATAATGTATGTCAAATTAGGTTATGTGCAGATTTGTACATACATTAGACTCCCTACCGCTGAAGCATAAGGAATCTTCCTCATTTCATGTTTCTCCAGTTCAGTCTTTAGGCATTGTCTAAGGCTGAATTTATCACCTTTAAAAATAGGGGTATCTATACCTTTACATCATTTCATGCCAAACCGCTCAAGAACTTTATCGATGTAACTCTTTTGAGATAAACCTAATATACCACGAGAGCGGTCTCAGTGTATTTTTATACCTAATACAACAGAGACATCACCAAGATCTTTCATTTCGAATTGCTCCGAAAGAAAACTTTTAGTATCGCGCATAAAGCTTACATCGTTTCAGCAATAAGGATATCATCAACGTAAAGAATTATTAATTTAAATTTTCTCCAACTGATCTTATGGTATACACAATCATCTACCAGATTTACCTCAAAACCAAATGAGATGATTACACGATGAAATTTGCGATACCATTGATGAGACGTTTACTGATAACACTGAAAGTGTATCAATATTAGGATAGATTTTAGCACCATTTTCGCATATATCTTATATAGAGACTTACATATCCGATATGATTATGCGGTTCACATACCCGTTTTGTTGGTTTTCAGGTTTTTAGGCGACAAGGCCTAAATGAGCTTAAAATGACGGATTCCTGATCAAAACCACATGAAATGAAGATATATCTACTCAGAGCCAAGATCGAGCTTCAGAACCCAAAGGAACACCCGAGCAACGAGCGGAAAAGAGAAATTTCAAGGAGACAAGGGTGCCCGGTCGGGCACCATACGTCCACCCGCTCGGGTAAAACCTACGGGGTTTTATCCGCACACCTTGCATGACCCGGGCACAAAGACAACGAGATCGGGTAGCCTTACCCGATCGGGCACAAGAAGTATACCCGCTCGGGCATTGATTCATCCAATTTACCCCGAGAGTTTGCACGACTCGGGCCGCTCAACCACGCGATCGGGTGACTGCCACCCGATCGGGCACTATGAAGCAACACGACCGGGTAACACCTGTGCCCGAGCGGCCCGTGTAATTCGCAACAACCTAGATCTAACTTTCAAACGAGCGGATTTAAGGAACAGAATAGATCTAGGGAAAAGGAGGCGACGAACAGGGCAAGGAAAGGCTGGAAAAACATCTGGGAAGGCTCGGGAGGCATCGGAGAAGAAGAGAAGCATCAATCCTTGCACCGGTAACACGATAGGGAAGGTCGAGGCATCGAATTCCTTAGAGTCTATCATGTATAGGATTATGTTATCTTCATCTTTTATTTTCTCCATGAGTGAGTAGAGTCCCTACTGCGGGTAGAGATATCGGATTTGTATTGTATAAACAATGATTTACGTTAATGCTTAGTTTTATTAATTTATTCTTGATTTATGGTTCTACGCTTAGCATTATCATTGCTACGCTAGTGCTGACCGCTCAGCGATATAGGATTTCAGACTTTGCTGGAAGGTTAAAGGATGAATCCGGACCTGTTAAGTTGTAGATTAAGATTGGCTAATGAGAATCTGACCGGTCGATTAGTCATCTTAGGAATAATGATTGCGTTCGTAATGCTGTCATGGTACGGGTTAATCACTGCTGGAAGGTAGGGTTGCACGTATCCATGGTTAGGAGGTTTAGGCTCGGAAGAATCCCTCCTCACCTTAGGGCATGAATTTCCCGTTGTCAAGAATAGTTGATAGATCTACGATCCTTAGTTATTTCATCTATGCAATATCCGGTATCTCGTACACCCGTAGTGTTTGCCATATCTAACTTTATCCCCAACCTAGTTTCGTTGTCACCATTTAGGTTAGTTTAGGAATTTAGGATCACATCCCCTTCTATTCTTTTCGGTCTTAGTTTAGTTTTATTCTTAGTTTGCTGCTTTAGTCCCTAGAGATCGACCCTGGTACTACACGATTCGTATACTTGCGGTGAAGTGGTCTAGGAATATTTATAACTCGTGTTTACACCACACCAAGTTTTTGGTGCCGTTGCCGGGGACTAATAACGGCTAGACTAGGAATTAGCTAGATTAAGATCTAGTCCTTTCCGGAGTCTTTGTTTGTTTGTTTGTTGTTTGTTTTTTTTGTTTGTTTTTTCCCTTTATTTCCTTTTATCGAGTCTTTTCTTTTCTACCGCGGATTTACGCTTGGTGTTTTGTTTCTTGTTGTGCAGGAGACTTGTATCAGAAGCTCTACTCAAAAACTTCTCATCTACAATCCCGAAGTTGAACGCACACTAAGAAGCCTGCACAAGAAAAGAAGGATCGGAATAGTTGATTCCGAATCCGAGGTAGAAAGAACGAGCAACCACGAGCAACACGCCTCTGAGGAGGAATATACGTATAGTGCAAGCAGCGGAGAAAACACGAGTATTCCCGATATGGCTGCTGCCGACAAGAATTATGGAGCATACACCGCTCCTAAGCACACGCAGTTACTTTCGTGCATGGCCCGCACGATCGATACCCAAGTTGAGCTCCAACCGGCTTTCATTCAGATGCTCAACATATCGGCCTTCCGTGGAATGGAGAACGAAGATCCGAACTCCCACCTTACGGACTTCAAGATGTTATGTAGTACGACTAAGGTTGGAACGGGAGTCACTTGAGAGGATCTTTATTTGATGGCATTCCCATTCTCACTCAAAGATGCGGCGCAACGTTGGCTCTTCAACTTGCCGGCTGCATCAATCACGTCATGGGATGATATGGAACAAAGGTTCATGCAGCAATTCTTCCCGGATTACAGAACGCTTCTTGCCAAGAGTAAGACTACCAGCGAATATGCCCACACCACGGGATGGATAAGAAATATCTTATCACAAATTTCATCCAAGGACTCCAAGAGACCACCCGATTCATGATCGTGGCAGCGGGTGGCGGTTCCCTAAGCAACCTCATGTTTGATCAGCTCGAGAACCTAATCGAGAGCATGGCTAGGGAAGGAGGCAAGAAGGTTGGGGAGTACAATCGCAACTACCCATCAAAGGCAGCAGTAAACGAGCTTGGTATCGTCAACCCGGAGTTAACGGATTTGAAATAACAAGTTGGCGAGATTCATCGGATGATTGCTGGACTTCATGTGGATCGACATGACTCATCCGTAGGCCAAGGGATGGAAGAAGTGAACTACGTCTCCAATCGGGGCTATCAACAAGGCTACATCAAGAGCCACCCAAACCTCTCATACGACAACACGAACAACGTAGCAAATCCGCAAGACTTTCAACCACGGATAATGACGAGAAACCCTAATCAAGGTTTCCAGCCGAGAGGTAATGGCCAAGACTATGGGTACCGTCAACGTGCACAATCTTCGCATGATTCCGACATTCTATCGATGCTCCAAGTGATGCACCAAGAGCA
>CM071864.1:10310071-10329924 GCA_036759665.1 Gynandropsis gynandra
TCCCTACAGGAGTTGATTCAAGGGCAGTCCAATATTAGTTTATCTATTTGGTATTCTATTTTGGTGTAGTTCTTGATCCTTAACTGTTATTCTTGTGCTTGTCTTGTATTTTGTGTTCGTGGGTTCGTGGGATTCTGATTTTTGTTACTTTTAGTGAGGTTCCGTCGTTAAAACCTCTGCCTATGCAAGGTTCTATGGTGTAGTGAAATTATTCTTCTTTATTTTATTATTAACATTTAAACAAAAAAAAAAGATAGTTATAACGATAAAGATGATGATTGAATAAAAAATGTTGAAGATGAAGGGATAGATAATAATGAGGGAGATTTTAAGATGGTACAATGCAATGGATTGCTAATAAGTAATGAATATGATAAAATTGAAATATTAGAATTGGTTTCTATTTTATTAGTGAGGAGTTCAAACAAATGAAATCGGATAAAAATCAATTGAATTGAACATGAATAATTTAAAAAAATTATTAAACAGACAGTCTAACGATTCTTTTGCGGATGGAGAATAAGCCAATTTTGAGAAATTCGAATTAAATTAAACTTACTTGGTAATAAATGTCTATCCAAAAATAATAATTAAACCTTAACTATAATTTCCATGGTGAGAGAGAAAAAGGCATATTCTCATTTTCTCCTGTTGAAGTATACAATAACTTTTATGTACCTCTTCAGACAAATCCATAAACCTGTTCTACACAAACACTTGACATTGTTACATCAATCAACACTTGTTTTCTAGTTGGCTATCATCCTAACTGTGTTATGATTTTCAAGTACACTTCACATGTACAGACCATAATAAATCCCTCTCTTTTGGATCTCAAGACACGCCATTAGGGACTAATCAAGCACCATTGACAATGGACGAAGAAATTTCACTCACAGAAACACAGCAGCATCAACCTATGATGGCGCAAACCGCGTTACCTGCAACTCCAAATTAGGGTTTTGTGCTCCAGACTAGGCCAGGTTTCCGAACTTGAGGGTTCTCTATAGAATAAACGAGAAGGTTCCCGTCTTTCGTCCCGGCTAAGAAGCACTCTTCTTGAGTTACCATCAGAGAGGTGATTATTTTCCCGATGCCGTTGTACCTTCTAACCACTTCAAGTGTGTTCATTGACCGTACAACAATCTGTCCTTGGTCACCGGCGCAGGCTAAGAACTCTCCGCACTTACTAAGTTCAAGACAGTTGATGCGGCCATTGGACTCAGAGCTGGCAAGATGCTTCCCGTTTATGGAGTATATGTGCAGACTCAGATCATCATCGCCATACAGAACAATACGGCCATGCTGTGAGGCAACAAGCTTCGACACTGCACTACCCGAAGGATGTTTCAATGACCTTACGTATCTTCCTTCCCGTAACGTGTGAAACACACAAGTTCCGTCTTTTGACCCACTGATGACTATATCAAGATCGGAACTGACAAATAAGCATGTTATAATGTCATCGTGGCCACATAAGATATGAGAAGGAGCGTCTGCAAATACATTATCTCTACGAAGTACTTCCGTGTGAGTATTTTTAACTCTCTTCTCGGGTGTTCTCATGCGAACAACCTCCCACACCATTACAGTTGTATCGTAGCTGCCAGTCGCAAGGATGCTCGAATCAGCAGTCACTGCAGCACCAAAGATGTCTTAGAATGGCATGAAGAGTTTTGGGAAATAGCAATCTACAAAGATTACTCTTATGTATTATGTTATACTTCACAAGTTTAAGCAGCTGCATCAGTCGTGCGGTTTGACAGTCCTTAGTTAGGTTTATCTCCTTTGTAAAATATTGTTCGACATGAAATGAGTGACATATGACTTAACAGAATGTCCGTTCGAGAAATGTAGGCTCAATGCCCACACCACTCTCAAATATACTCTCATCTCTGAGAAAACATCTACCAGGGAAAGCAATCAAAATACGGAAGGCGTACCTGCAACACAGCTGACAATGTCTTTATGGTGTCGGATGCTCTGGACTACTCGTCCATCTATTAACGATATGACATCAAAACTGTTCTCCCAGTTCCCGCAAGAAACCAGGAAATTTTCAGTTGGTGTTTGCATTGTGGCAAAGCACTGTGATCCAAGTTCCACACTATCTGCAAGTGGATTTCCAATGTTCCTAGGAGGTAGAACATCGGGACCAACTCCAAAGAATGGATCCTGCAAAAAAAAAAGTTATTACTGCAGTTGAATTTTAAGGAAGTTGGAGAGTTAACAACGGAACAAACCTGGGAGGAGCCAGAAAATGTAAAATTTCCACCAGATTGAAGTTGAGTTGTCAACCAAATTTTCACAGACAAGGTGAGGCCCTGGGTAACTAGAACTATATTTGAATCCACTAGACCAATGTATAGAACTGCTGAAGGCAGATGCATTGTAGCAGGAAGAATGGAAGTCAAATTAATAGAAGAAGGAGCAAAGTACAAGGGATGCGCAATTGGAATTGGTGGTCCACGTCTTGGATGTTTCTTACGGAAGATCTGGATTGGCGTTTGACCAAAATTAGCAATCTGATCTTCAATAGCTGATATTTGCAACTCATCTTCCATATTTTCCAGATCAACAGCACCTTCATATGTTAGGTAATAAAATATATTTGCTGCCTGCAGTTTAAGTTTCGTTTGAAAAGTTAGTAAGTAGGAAATCGGAGAACTGTTCACCATAGAAGCAATAGACTTTGAAAAAACAATCAGAGTACCTCAACAGCTGGTTTACCACGTTGCTTGTATCCAAAAATCAAATCAATCCAGTTATGGAGATGCGAGCTAACATATTCGCTCTCTAGGGCTTCTCTATTTCGAGCAATGAACAGCTCTGGAGAACCCTGCAGATTTAACACGGAAGTGAGTTCTCATGGAGGAAAACAAAACACAACACAGGGAAAAAAATTCCCAAGTCATCGTTACTTTTCCTAACTGCCAAACACCTCCTGAAGACAAGTAACTAAGCATTGTTGTCGCTTCCCCTCATCGAAGTCCAAGTAAAAATGAGGATAGATCTTATAAGACCTCCCTTAGAGAGGAAACTGGGGTAAACTTTCTAGAGATCATACCTGTTCAATTATAATACAATAATAGGCCAACATGTGCAACAAGAAACCAAATGGTAAATGAAAAGAAGCATTTTACAACCAAACATGGCATAAACAAGCAGTTACTCACACCATGCTTATCTTTGTTGAGTATTTATCACAATAAAACACTTAACACATGCTTCATGATATTCATTTAATGTATAACCAGAAATTTGTTATCCTTGAGATCAATCATGGGCGAGATTTGTACCTTAGCCCATGGAGGTAGACAAATGTCTCCAAGAGGTTCACCATCTTGTTTCACTCCAAGATGATAACAGTTGGAATTCTCCAGAAACTCTGGCATGTAGAAGAATTCAGGAATTAATTCTTTTACATCACTTGTGTTGGACAGGCAGTTCCGAAATGTGCCCTCAATGCTTTGAAAAAGACGATCTGCATGATCAAATTTACCACCCTGGCCACAAATGAAACTATTAGTGAATCTGTGTGTCCTACACAATTTTTCATGAGAAAAGCAATTCCAAGACATTGTACAAGAGAGGGAACTTAGGGGTTAAACATGGAAAAAGAATAATACCTGTAGACTACGATGAAGTGATGTGAATGGCTCCAGCCTCAAAAGGTAATACAGGACAATCCCCATACTTGAATAATGGGACCCATAATAGAAACTGCATCAAGTTCATGTACAATAATGTGAGATAGGAGGGGCAAATGATCTCTTGAATACAATTAAGATGGCTGAAAATACCTAGGAATATCAGGATCAGAAAAGCTATGGTATCTGTCCTCGAAGATCTGTAATAGAAAAAATTAGTAACGTATAACATGCATGCCATCAATCTCAAGTGCATGACATCTCTTTAAACTAACCTCAAACCGTTTTGAATCCAATGCTCCAACAGGTTTTGAAAGGTCACGGAAAGTAGATGCTTTGTTAAAATCAAGAGTTTCAGATGAGTAGTCAGCCAACACCCAAGGGAAAACAGGATACTGAGTCAAATCATTATAAGATCTGCCTGCCATGGTGTTGAGAATCATCAAGTATTCAAAGTTAGTAATCTCTCTCCTTCTCCAACTATCTCGGGCTGTTTCTGCCATCTCCATTGATACACGTCTGTCAACAAATGTAATCATTCCAGCCTTGTCCCTACTAGTGCCCTTCGGAAACAATAATTCATTCCTGGTAGCAACTATTAAGTTCCCAACATCTTTTGCATTCTTGTGGGATGCAAAATTTAGAAAGATCGGGGGTACAGAATCATGGAAAAAAATCTCTATAGCCGTGTATTGAAGCAAATACCGTGTCCAGTGAACAGCTTTGACCTATAAGTACACATCCATGGAACATAATCAAAATTCTGTTAAATTATGCATGAAAGATCACATCAAAATTTTGAGAGCACTACCTTCCCTATGTGCCATCTTCTATGCCGCTTAACTGTCATGAATGCTTTCTGGTGGTTGCTTTCTGATTCCATGTTGCTCCCAAATGTTCCATTCCCAGGATCATAGTTTGAAGACCATTTAACAAGGTTATGTTTATTGTCAGGCTTGGTTGGATCACAGTCCTTTGAAGGGCTAAATTGCTTGAAGACGGCTGATCCACCAGTCCCTTCCACCAAAAATTCCCCAGAGAGATGCAAGGCATTCTTCATAACTGCCAAGCGGCCAGCTATTTTTCGCTTAGGAGTTATAAGGACACAAGGAACTGATGTTAAAACCTGAGAAAACAAACAAACAACATATTATGTCTAAGGACTTCATAATTTACTTGTAGACAAATCCAAAAAAATTTACTTCGCTGGGCTCCATCTCTGGAGACGAAGAGTCCGCTTTTTCTTGGATGACATCTTTCAGACCACTGCCGCTTCTCATAACTTCTGAGATTGGGATATCTGCCGGACTATCCAAGATATTCGGCTCACTTTGGTTGGTATCATTCTCGCAGGATTCTGAACCACCCTCGTCCATTATTCTGTGAATGCCTTTCAGTAAAAATCTCTTCATTTTTTCAGGAATTTGAATCGCACCTGACCTGCTATTGTTAACAATGCTCGAATTCTCATTTTCAGTTGCAGTGCCAGCAGAAATTGGATAACAAAGCCTTTCATCGAAGTGATAATTGCGTCTCAACTTTGGTCTACGTCTCCAAGAATCTTCTGTCCTATCAAGTTTCCAGTGCCTGAGAATTTTATTTGGGAAAGGAGTTGCAGACCAAGGACCTCGTTCATCCATTAGAGATCGCAACATGTGAATCCATTTCTCCTGTATTTATGTGGATGCTGAATCAGTTTCAGAGGACAAAACAAACAACCACAAAAAGACCAAGTGGAACTTACAGCAACATTTTGCTGTTGCTCTTCATGGCTCAACTGCAACGCAACTTTTCTATTTTCATCCCATGTCAGAGTGGAAGTCAGGACATTTTGTATGTCATCATCAAAAGCTTTCTTGCTGCTAAGTTCTGAAGATGATGTTTCATTTATCCTGTCACCAAGACCGTGCACTTGTCTAGTACGATCAGAAATCATTGTCTTCATGTACATTGTTTCATCAGAGGCCTATCAATTAAACTCAAAAATTCAGGATCAAATCGCTTAATAATGAGAAGTAATGTAGAGAGTAATCAACTGGCCGTATCACCACTGTAAATGCCAAAATATGGCAGTGGCTTGACAAATACCGGAAAAGTGGATTTGCAGCCCACTAATCCAAATTATCTGACAAATAACTAGGCATGATCATTTAATGATGTTAAGCATTTCCTTACTAATCTAACACATGCACAATTAGATAAATCACAATGTAAACGACAAAAGATGGATCAGTTCTTGAAACTAGGAACACAAAAGTAGATCTGTAGCCAGCAATCTTGTATCAGATACGAAAACTTGTTACATGTTAACTCAATGAACTATGGCATCTCAGTTTCTGGAAAATTTGCCTGATCAGAGAGTGGTCCTGGTTGGATGCAAGATAAGACAGGATTAATGAGATACATGAACTTTGTTTGACTGTCCCAGTTGCCAGCAGAGTAGAGCTAGAAACTCACAAACCCAACCAGACAGGAAGACAATAAAATACACACTCCAATTGGAAATGCCAACATGGAGAATTTGTTGAATCAAAATGAACTCACTGTTCAATACTTATTAAAATAAACTAACTGTTCAAAACTTATTAAAATAAACTCACTGTACAATACTTATTATTTCAGATAAAGTTCTCAAGGTGAGTGTAGATTATTCAATGGCACACAATTTTTCATGAGCAATGGCGTTCAACTGTATGTACACTAGTCAAATTCCCAGTAACAGTAGATTTAGGCAAGTAAAGGTAAAGAAAAGATACAGGGACTAACTGCGGCAAGTAGTCGGTCTTTCTGGATCAGATGATGGATAGAGCCCGCCTCTCTAAAGATGCCACCAGAATCGGAGTAGTCATCCCTGCCAATACCACTTGTAGCCAGGATGGACTTTCCAAAATTGACAGTTTCACGTATCAGTTGTGATATTACATGAAAACGTGCACCATCCTCTAACATTCCATACCGGGATCTCACGTAAAGTAAACACCTGGATAAGAAAAAAGTGTTCGATCAAATCCTTCAATAAAAAGATTGTGTTCTGGTGGCCAATACAAAAATGAAAACTTCAAGATGAGGATAAGAAAATAAGTTTCTTGATATCCCCATTGACAGATCAATATATATAATTGAAGAGCATAGTACCCGATAAAGAGATGCAATCTGCTCTTGCTTTGTTCATCATCAGCAGCTAGAAAGGAAGGCAAGAGTGAGATGACCTGCTGGACGCATCTAGAAGCTTTTTCCAGGGAAGACATGCACAGGTAAAGAATTACAAGCCTAAATGCAATACGTGGGCACTTTTCTCCCCTTAGAAGCATAGCTTTATCAACACTTTTGTTAACTTTTCCAGTCAATGCACTGCTAATTCCTCCGGACACAACAACTGCAGCCATTTCAGCAGCGGGACCATTAAGAGATTCTACTAATCCTCTTGCTCTCTGGCTGATAGAAGGAGAAGACAATGAAGATTTGGGTGCGATCTTTCCTGGACTCTTTCCAATCATGTCATAAATTATTCTCCACAAATTGTCATACAAATTCCACCAGCTTTCATTGTTAATGTCTTCATTTCCTGAGCTGTGAGATGACAAATTTTCTGTATTTCTGGAATAAATACAAAATGACGGCATCACCAAAGCTAGTAGGCAGGAAACAAAAGCAGCAAAGGTTTTTGGGTGCTCCTTAAGAATGTGTTCCCAGAAATTACTGTAAATCCTTTAACCTCTAGCAGTAATCTAAGAAATCACAGTAGATCTTTAAGCTACTTTCACAAAAGACAACTAATAAACCTGGAAAATATATATATATATCAAAAGAACAGTGGAAGGAGAAAGAGAAAAGTCGTAACATTTCAAAAACTAAGCACGAAACTTGTTCAATCACCACATTTCGATTACATAATGTTTTCAATTATCCAAAGCTCATTAATCCTAAGAGAAAGAAAAATTATGTGTGTATAGGTATATGAACCATACACTTATTCAGAGCTGAAAATTGACTGGTCTCACTGCAAGTTTACCATGTGTGGTGTTGACCACGTATTTTGTTACTTTATAAAGTATTTTAAACTTTTCCATGAAACTACAAAATGAGACTGGACTAAGGATGCTGCTGAGGAGAAAATTAAAATCCAAAAACCATACCTAGAGGTTTCTTCTGTCTGTACTTGTTGGGAACCCTCATCTAAAGCTGAACTGGGACCCTCACGGCTTTCAGATTCTAACAGGACCCCTGGAAATTCACTTGCTGGAAACTGCAAGAAATATATTTCAAATTAACATTCGTAACAGCATAGTAATGCACCGTCACTTTCATCAGCAAAGTGAAATTGCAGTAAACCCCTTGTTGGCTCTATTTACGGAGACGAAAAATTAGATGATCGATGACACAATTCAACAACCAGAAATAAAATTGAATTAATAGAGAAGTGTTTGATCTTGGAAATAGGAAAATATATCAGATTGGAAAGAGAAATTTCAAATGAAAATGAAGATAGTATGAACCATAAATGCAAAAACTATTCCGTTTTCTGTGGCTGTGGCATAGACCATCACCACCTCAAAAAACAGCATTTAAAACCATATTGAAGTTTAGATTTTTTGAGACTATGATGTGGAGCATGATAAGCACATCGAGCCTTTAATCTCAACATCTTGATCATGCTCCATACCATAATTTTAACATAGATGTGTAACATTATCCTCTGCATCTAAAGACTTAAGATGGCTAAGGCTATTCCAACTTGATTGATAGATGTGTCACAGGGTCAAGTCCACAAACTCTTCCACCATCCTTATGACGACATCATTAAAAGAAAGTGCAGATAATAAATAATGATGGAAAGAAAGGAGTTTAAAACTTGTGAAACCATCTTATCATCATTCTGGGTCAACACTACTGGTCAACATGGAAAGATATCACCACGAAACTACAATATGCACTCCACATTTTTAATGAAACGAGTATGATGCTAGGACACATTTACTAGATTTCGTAGATGTTTCAACTCAGAGTTACTATAACTAGATTTCAAAAGATTACATGATATAATTAGAAAAGAGGTAAATCATACCGGGAGCCTATTGCCAATTTCGCTGATAAGCATCTCATCAACCAGTCGGAGGAGATACAGAGCATTGTCCCGGCATGGTTGTGAGATGAATATATTATCTTCAGATGATAATTCCACCAAACGTTGAATCAAGTCCTCATAGATATCACGAAGAAAAGACTGGTATGCGGCACCATTCTGTGATAAAAGGGAATCAGGGGAGAACAACAAAAGAAATGCTTGCTGAAGTTACCAGGAAAAAAGTAGGGTTTTACTTTACTTGCTCACTCTGCAAAATTATAAAATTCACAGTTTCCTCTAACTGTTGCCACCCTCCCTTCACTGATAAAATATAGTGGCATAGAACAACACAGAAAAGACTCCTGACAAAATGTTGTTCATTAATTGCCATGTCATCCTGATTCTGTGACTCGGATTTGTAGTCTTTAATGATATCAAGTTCCACTGAAGCAGACAACCATGCATTCCATCCATATTCCTACACACAGTTTGAAAATATTAGATGGCTACTTCGCCAATGGCATAATTGAAACCTTTAATCTGAGGTGCTCTTACCATCAAAGCTTCGATATTCACTGGGTGTGAATCAAGAAGATCAAGTATGTCACTGATTATTTTCATTCTCGCTGATCCATCCTTGCAGCCAGACAAAAATTTGAAAATAAGAATCAAAATTTGTGGAAGAAAAAAGTGTGAGTTGCTTCCTTTGCTTTTCTGCTTATCGATCTGGTTGTTTTTCTGCAAAACCTAAAAACAAATACAAACGAACTTTTGTTAACCGTTTTTGGTATGTGAGGAAGAGAAAAACATATAAATTAAGTAAGGAAAAATGGAACCAATGTGCTAATACCTGTTTGGGGCTAGCACCGCCAAGAAGAATGTCAAACAAGGTTGCGCGCAAATTATCTGTCTGAGGAAATTGAAACAATCGATCAGATATCGCTAAGAAAATTGGCTGTGTTCTCGCCCCGAATTTCTTATGGTTCTCTGACAAAGATTTGGATCGTCCCACAGCAAGACCGAAAAACCTAGGACCTTTCTTCTCTGAATGTACGCCATAAAGAAGTCTTCCAAGGAACTGCAAGCCAAGCAATCTTACAGGCTCATAGTCCCTGCAGGATCCAAATTTGGTAGAAAGGATTTTTTCAGCCTCATAAATTAGATTAAAAAAACAATACAAGATCTAGTCTGACACCCAGAAACAATTTCAAAGGGACCCACAGATTATGCACAAACAGAATTTGCTTGAGCTGTGATAGTCTACTATCTATGCAACTACTAGCTGAAGAGAACAGATATTTTCCAAAACAAAATCAAAATTTCTTAACAATGGATACACAAAACATTATTTTTTAAATCCCAGAGTCCAACAGGAATAAGTACACTTTAACAAGCGACAAGTAGCATATGCAGCACAGATGAACTATGAATTTTGTGAGAGAGAAAGACAGAGAGAGAGAGAGAGAGAGTAAATCGTTCATCATAGAGTAAAAACAGAGAGGAAAGTCAGATGGTTTAGGCTGATTAACAAATAGCGGTAAACATTTAGGTTATTGTATGAGAAGGTATAAAGATAGACAAATGGTCTATGAGCCTTTCACACAGCATTAAACTAGCTTCTCCACTGGCTTTACTATCTTTTCAGCCACCTACATAATAGAGGAGTACCAACTCCTATCAACTACAAATGCTTTTGACAAAAGAACTTGGTTCTTGTACCACATTTCACTTTTAAAAGTTTGGTATGACATAAACATTTGAAAAACGCAAAAGAATGACCCATAATGGAAAAATCTGATAAGCAGTCAATCGAGGTGCTTCAAGATATAGCTAGTATAATACACCAAACATTACCTCTGGAGAAGATTGACAAATATATGACATCCACCGATAACATTGACTTGTTCAAGGAAAGAAGCAAGAACTGATGTTTGAGATATGGCATGGATAACCATGTGAAGAACATCTTCAATGCATGCTACATCCTGACATTTCTCAAAAAACGCCATCAATGCTTTTACATCTGCTGCTATAATATCCTGTCTGAAAAAACACAGAAAAACAATGAATAAAACTGGAAATAAATACTTGGCCACAAGGGACTAACAAACTACCATATCATACAGTTTATTTAAACTACACGGAGAAAAAGGAAAAAGGTAAACGATAAAAAACTGCATTTTCACAGACTGATTACATGCCTCAGACTCATTTCACCTATGCTCAGCAAAAGGAGACGAATTTTATGTATTTCTTCTCGACTTGGTCTTTCTGCAAAGCTTTGTCTAGTTGTTGGATGCTGTAGAGGTTTGCTTCCTTTCGCAGAACCATGTCTTGCAACATCCCAGTAAAAGTTACATATTATGTCAATAACTCTTGGGAGTCGACAAAGACTTCTCAGAAGTCGTGGATCATTATCAAGTTGTTGGATGAGAAACATGTACAGCTCGCGTTGCACATTATAGGCTGCATATAGCCAGATGTGGGGATTAAGGAAAATGCTAGATACAGCATCTTCCACAAGCAGCTCTGCAAATACTTGAAAAAAAAACATGAACCACATTTAACATTAAACCACTTAAATTCTAAACACAACTAGATATACTAGCAGTAGAAATCTTTATGAAGAATTCTAACCCCTGATATATATTTATATTTATATAACAGAACTCTCAAAAGAACAATGTTCTTGGAAATGCTGAATAAGAAAACAACGCATGGATCAAATATGAAACTACACTAATTAAAATATATTATGTAATATGTGAAAGGAAGATTGAGCAAAGCATACCAGAGCTTGAGACAACATTGAATAGGTGCTTAAGGGATGAAAGTGTCTCTAAATTTAGTTGCTCCGGTTGAACAGACTGTAACAAGAAGCCTAGGATGGGGAATCCGGAGAGAAGGTGCATTTGTTGCTGGTTTGCTGGATTTTCTTCCAAGACAGAAGCGATAAGCTCAATGACTTCGGCAGTCATACGCTCTTTTGTAGCATGCATGACAGAAATGTGCTCTACGTTACCATCTGCCTCACTTTTGCATCTATCAGATTGAGTAATCAATGGAAAGAAAACAGATATCCCTCCAACACAGTAAATAATCTGCTGGAGCAAGCGCCGTGAGCATAACTGTGTACCAACCATGATAGATGCCTCAAACATGTTCATATCTCGTAATTGATCCGACATCCGTGATACATTGAACAATTTTCTGCCATCACTCGCCTAAGAGTAGAAATACACTTCTTAGTGCAAAATGACAAAGATGGATACCATAAGCAGATACATAGAAGGAATCTGACCTGCGCGTTAATTCCAAAAGAAACCTTGGATGCAAGCCCATCAAGAATTCCACTCGGAAACTGATTATCAGAAAAGGGACCATTCATCTCATTCTCCACGAAAGCATACATATAGCTTGGTCCCATTGAAAATATGGCCTTGACTTGCTCAGAAGACAAGGCATCATTAAACAAGTAAATGGGACCTATCTGACCAAAAAATGGAAGTGAATCTCGAACGAGTTCAAGAACATCATTATCTTGGATATGCGGCAGTGCAAGTCTTGTTCCAATCAAGCAGCTCGTAAGAACATCATTAATTTTCGGGTAGCTAAGACATCAAAAATATAAAATCAGTTAGTGTTAGGACAAATAAGAAAAAAGATGACGCAATCCAAAGCAGTGAAACATTATGCATTGCAACCTTTATATCCTATATAGCATCTTAAGGACATAAAAATAAACCCTTCCACAATCATATAAGACAGCATGTGGGATCACCTGCATCTTTCAGATGATACAAGATCACCATCAACATAGCACCTCAGGAGGCTACCACCCCAAAACGCCCTTCCAATACTATGAGAAACACAAACAAAATGCCATTTTCTACTGACCAAATCGGCATGCACATTTACGCATTGTCGTTTCTGATTGAGTGACTGCAAGAAGAAAGAGCGTAATAAGGGGAAATGGCAATAAATTTACAGAAAATGGAAAAAAACAACAGAAGAAATCAAATGAGATTCATCTTACAACATAGGACAAACCATCCCTCCCAATCGCAGCAAAGCATCCCTTCCCATTTTTACATAGAAAACTAAAAATGCCCATCTTCCCACCTCCACGAAAGCTTTCTACCCTAAGCCAACAGCAAAAGGAAAACCCCTTATTCACAGGCCACTGAACAGGTGTTTTGATTACAATACCCTGTGAAGTAAAAGAATTTAAAAAAAAAGTTAGTACCAGTGAATAAACACTTCTCTGAATATGGAGAAAATTGGTACACTCTAGCATCCCTATTCCACATGAGTACCCCCTCCTTTATTGGTTTCTAAACCAGGAAACATGTTCTCCTCATAACCCCGAGATATCCTAAACTTCTACTCTTCATTTTACACTATACCAAAAGGAAGTTAGGTAATATAACTGTCTGTAAAAGACGGTGGAAATGAAACTGATTTTTGGAAAGAAACGTAGAACGCATGATGAACTAGTACTCCATCTCAACAGGCTATAGGGGTAAGATAAATTCTACAGAAACTATAGTTATAGAAACTTTTTTAATGGTAAAACACTTACAGAATCAATCCCATTCATATCGAAAAAGGCGGTAGGCCCCTTTTCATTCAGCATTGACAACAAGCATGTCAATAACAGTGAGCGATATCTCTGCCTATTCCCCACTTTTTCACTTCGGAGAAGGGCAAAGATCTTTCGGATATCCTTCCCGGATATACTGTGTCCTCCAATTGTCTGAATTAGTTGTGCTATTTTCAAGATGAATCACGATTCGATATGGAATCCCTGAGCAGTTGCTGGAATAAAGTTAGCCCATGATACTGCAAAGACTCGCTGCTCTGCCAAATCATACAACTCCAATGTAAGGACAGCTCAAAACCAAACAGGAACATAGGACAGAGAAATCCAACTAAATAGAACCAACCTTCTGGAGTACGCTTAGGTAAAGTATGATAACATCTTCGTTCTGAGTAGAAAACACAACATTAGATATTATCAAAGAAAAATAATATTAGCCATGATGAACTAGATACACAATAGAAACACGAACGAGAGGACCATTAGCTGGTTATAAAGGATAAAACATCACCTTGATAAGAGCAGATCCTCTATCATCGAACTTTCCATCAACAAGCATATCGAGTAGTGCATCTAAGAGCCTTTGGCTGGGTTGCGATTGGCAGAAGTCCAACAATAAGCTCTGAAGCGTCTGATAACCCTTGCCAGCAAGAGCTCTAAATGCAACCTGAAAAACGCAAACAGGAAGTAGTGTGTTAGGGGATACCTTGAGAAATACACTAAATTTGTAAATTGTCTTTTCTCCACCATCTTTCCAAAAAGGTAATGAAACAAGTGATTTTTATTGTATCTTACTATAACAAAGAGCAAAAGAAAAAAAAATCACCTTTGAGGCATCACTTTTTGCAAGCAGACAATTGATAGTTTGAAGAACATTCAAAACCAACTTCTCCCCATTGTCTTCATCAAGATTACCATTTAACAGAGAAACAATGTGTAGAAAGCATTCCCTTTCACGAAATAAGGCTTGGTAATACTGAACGAGCAAGTTATCAATAAACAGCTCGTTAGAGAGAATAAAATAAAGACAAGGAACTAAAACATAATAAGTATATAACGCTGAAGATAATTTACAAGTATTGAATAAGATTGCAGAATCATACCACAGGATCAGTCTTTATCAAATCTGTCATACCAACCAATAGATCAACAGATAACTCCACAAAGTCTTTTTCTCTTTCCTTCACTTGAGTAAAAGTTTCCAAATATTTTGAGCATACTTGTAATTTCACTCTCTGATCTTCATCACACAATGGTTTGATCTGAAAGGTTAAAATATAAAACTTCTCTGTTCTTTAACAGGTTAAAAAACAGTAGAAGCGATATAAGCACTAATTTGAAAGTAGTACCTTCAGGAGATCAATAATGAGTTGCAGCACATGGCTCCTGATACATTTTTCCCAAAATAGTTCGAACAAACAATCAATGCAAACAGAGGAACGTAAAACAGATACTTTTGCATCATCTGTAGATGAGAAAAATGCTGTAAAAACCCACAAGCATGTTTCCAAGCATTTGTACCAACTTTCTTCTGCCTGACTTGAATCAGACTTCTCATGGGATGAAACAACTGCAACTTCACTATCAACACTCCCTACCAAAGGACTAAGACAACGTGACTTTCTCAGCTCCCGAGCTTGAATGCAAACTACTCCAAGCACACGAGAAGGTCCATTTAGTGTCTTAAACAAAGAAACAGTATTCCCACGTGGAAATCGTAATAAGTGTAACAGACTTTTCGAAAGGCCATCGGCAATCTGAGGACTATATGCAGACTTCTCAAGAGCATCTAGAAGAACAGATATCTCAGGCTGCAACAGAGAATAATCAAACAAATGAAAAACTCTCAAAACTCAGAGCAAGTAAGAAACAACTCGGATGTTGGTATCAATCAAACGTTGCAGCTTCAACAATCTAGAAAAGGGCCACGTGGTGATTCGGGAGAATACGCTAATGAATTACCCTCGATAGAAACACAGTATCCTATGAGCTAACAGAAGAATATAACACTTGCCAGATACCAAGATTCTCTTGCATTCACTGAATCTCCAAATGACTAGAAAATATCATTTGGAAATTCAGCAACTACTCCATGAGAAGCAAGCAACACCATCACATTTTCGGTATCATTCTGAAAGAATACCTGAACGGAATTCTACCAGTAGGATCATAAACCCAAATCCCTTCTCCCATTTTTCAGGTAATTACAACACCTTGGTTGCATCCGAGGAAAGAACGAGCAAAGAAAGAAGGCGTACCGAGTTTGTCGTAGTTCCATCAGAACTCGCAGCCGACTCTGTAAGAACTCTGACAGCATTAGATTCCATTCCGGATCTGCTTCAAGATCCCCCGCAAGTTGACGATCCGATCGCCGGAAAATTCCTTCGGAAGCTTTCACATAAAGCTTCTCAGGCGAAACAAGATCCCATATCCCTCCTTCGTGATATGGTTCGAACCGTCTTCTTAGACCCTTGATTGAAATTTTATTACTTAGCTGCTTTCGAAGCATTACCCAAAAAAGCTTGCAGAAATGGAGAGCCAAGACGAAATTATATAAATTACAAAGAGGAACCCCTCGTCTTATTACATATTACACAATGTTCCCTATATTATCTATTTATCAATTTCACAAAATAGTCTCCCACAATCGACCTTTCCTCCAGCCTCCACTTTTCCTTTTAAAAAACAAATTATAGCCCTTAACATTTAAATTCCAAGAGTAGATTATACATTAAATAATTTATCTATAAAATATAAATTTTAGATTCTGAAAAGTTAACTTTAAACTTAGATTATCGTTCGAATATTAGATAAAAAGAGGTAAATAAATAAAAATAAATATTACATATTACAAAATGAATGATAAATATTACAAAATGAAAACAATAGAAATACAATGTTGTTAGATATTATAAACAGAGAAGACAGATATTAGAAAACAATACCAGTTTTATTTACCAATCAATCTTTTAAATACATTTGTTTTTCGATACAAAATAATTAAGATTTCCACATATAATTTTCTCAGTTAGACCGTAAATAACCAGCTTATTATTTCTCACCATGTTGTTGAGAAAATGACTATTTTGCCCTTTCTTGGATAAAAATCTCACATCGGTTTTCATGAAAGATTTCGACTACTATATATTAAGACTTATGACTCATTGAACTCAAAAGGATTTGCTGGAGGGATTTTGAGATTTAATGCGGTTTTACGAATACTTCCACACGCGCGTCGCCGCCGCCGGGCTGGGTCGGGTCGGGTTTTACACTATCTGAATATTTTATAAGCGTTTTGAACTTTCCTGGTCTTAAGGAGCCGACCCATATTCGTGGAAGGCATCTCGGGTGGCAGTTAGGAGCTCTCCATGAGCCTATAAAAGGCTACCGAGAAGCTAAGGGAAGAGCATCCAAAAATCACCCTCTTCTTCTCTATGCTTTCAGCAGTGTTACTAATACAAGCTCGGGTTAAGCGGCTCGGGACGTGTATTCGGTGAACCGAAATCCTCGTTTGTTAAGCGAGGTTTCTTTGAGTTGGATGGAATGATTGACACCACAAGAGGTGCGGAAGCCTCTTGATACAGTCTAAGACGCACTTCAAATGTTCCCGGAACAAATTGAAGGCAAAGACGTTTCCCGGAAACGTTTTTAGAATAGAAGTAAATTCTCTCAAATTTTATTCACTCCAAAATCCAAACTGATTACAAAAGAAGGTTGAGATTGCTTTTATAGGCTCCAAAATCCAAACTGAGTACAAAAGAAGGTTGAGATTGCTTTTATAGGCAAGTCTCAAGCCTTAGAAGAAGCCAAAATACATGAAATGATGGCCCTAATGCCCCTATTGGCCGAAAATAGTCTAAAAAATGGAAAATGGGCCAAAAAACTTGCTGGAATGGACAAATGACGTCATCAGACCGTTGGGGGCGCGGGGTGACGTCATGTTACCGTTTGGAGGCGCGTCCCGTGACGTCATGTTACCGTTTGGAGGCGCGTCCTGTGACGTCATGTTACCGTTAGAGCGCGCTGGAGCGTCCCGTGACGTCATGTGACCGTGGCGACCCGTGGAAGTGACGTCATCAGGTCGTCTGGGCCATTTGGGCGTCCTAGGCGCTCGGGCTAATGGAGAAGATGGTCGCGACCCGGCCAACGGCCACGGATGAGTGGTCTTCACGGACGAGAGCCTCCCATGCGTCCTTCACAATCTCGGCCGCCTTGGTCCTTAAGCTCCAAGCCCGGCCCCTCGTGATTAGACCGTGAGAGGACTCCACTTCTTTGGTGCCTCGGGTCGCCTCCTCGCTTGTATGTCCGGTCCTCGGGTCGCGTCCGATGTCCTCATCATTCTCTCCCCCTTGCGAGCGTTCCATCTGTGGAATGCTATCATCTGCATCGAAAGGAGATAAGTCAGCAACGTTAAATGTTGTTGACACGTTATACTCACCGGGTAGCTCGAGGCGGTAGGCGTTGTCATTGATCCGTTCAATGACACGAAATGGTCCATCCCCTCTTGGTGCAAGCTTCGAGCTTCTCCTCTCAGGGAATCGTTCGGGTCGCATGTGTAGCCACACCCAGTCTCCCTCGCTGAACACCTGTGGTCTTCGCCCCTTGTTGGCTTGCTTGGCGTATTGTTCGGTATTGCGCCTTATGTTCTCCCGAACCTTCTCATGCATCCTTTTGATGAGTTCAGCCTTCTTCTCGCCGTCCTAGCTGGTGACCTCCTTGCTTGGTAGGGCCGAGAGATCCAAGGGAATTATGGGATTGAACCCATAGACGATTTCGAATGGGGAGTGTTTGGTGGCAGAATGCTGCGTCCTGTTGTAAGCGAATTCTGCGTGGGGCAGATACTCGAGCCACTTCTTCGGGTTTTCCAATGAGAGTGACCGGAGGAGTGCTGCCAAGGTGCGGTTGACCACCTCGGTCTGACCATCCGTCTGCGGATGACATGTTGTGGAGAACAACAGCTTGGTCCCTAGTTTCCGCCAAAGAGTCCGCCAAAAGTGACTCAAGAACTTGGTGTCTCGGTCGGACACAATCGTCCTTGGTAGGCCGTGAAGGCGTACGACCTCTTGGAAGAAGAGGTCCGCTATGTGGGTTGCATCGCCGGTCTTCTTGCACGGTATAAAATGCGCCATCTTCGAAAACCTGTCCACGACAACAAAAACAGAATCTTTGTTTCGGATCTTTGGGAGTCCGAGAACAAAATCCATCGATAAGTCAGTCCACGGATGAGTAGCACGTGATACATCGTGCAGAAAGTCGTTGTACGTCCCTCTTGAGGTACGACCAGAAGAAATGCTCCTTGGCTGTGGACAAGGTCTTTGCTACGCCAAAGTGCCCCGTAAGAGCCCCTCCATGGGCTTCTCGTAGAATCAGCTCCCTCATCGAGCTCTGTGGGATGCAGAGCCTCCTGTTGCGGAAAAGGTATCCTCCGTGTACGTAGAATGGTCCGTGGGCTCCTTCCTTGCTCATTCGGAACACCTCGCCGAGTTCCGGATCTTGGTTGTAGAGTTCCTTGATGTGCTCGAACCCTAAGTTCCTCGCCTCCATTGTGGTGATTAGAACATGCCTCCGTGACAAGGCATCGGCCACCACGTTCTCGTTGCCTTTCTTGTACTTGATGATATGAACAAGGGCATAAAGCTCCTTGTCATATGTCGGATAGTTGAGCGTGGCTCCACTTAGCTTCTCGCTGAAGTAGGCCACGGGTCGCCGTTCTTGAATGAGAACGGCTCCAATCCCGATCCCTGAAGCGTCGCATTCTACTTCGAACATTTTGTCGAAGTTTGGCAAGGCCAGGACCGGTGTGGTGGTCAAGCTAGTCTTAAGCGCCTCGAATGCTTGGGCTTGCTCTTCTCCCCACTCGAACGCTTTGTCCTTCTTGATGACCGCAGTGAGAGGTGCAGCTATACTGCTGAAGTTCTTCACGAACCGCCGATAGAAACTTGCTAGCTCGTGGAAGCTCCGTACATGAGCGGCGGTCGTCGGTGTTGGCCATTCTCGTATAGCCTGGATTTTGCTCTCGTCCACCTGCAGTCCCTACGAGCTTACCACGAATCCGAGGAACACAATCTCCTTAGTGGCAAAGGAGCACTTCTTCATGTTGGCATAGAGTTGTTCCTTCCGAAGGGTCTCTAGTACCATCTCCAAGTGCTCGCGGTGCTGACTAAGGTCCCGACTATATACGAGTATGTCGTCAAAGTAGACCACCACGAACTTCCCGATGTATGCCCGCAGCACGTGGTTCATCAGCCTCATGAATGTGCTTGGGGCGTTGGATAGGCCGAATGGCATAACGAGCCACTCGTACAGTCCCTACTTCGTCTTGAAGGCAGTCTTCCATTCGTCGCCTTCTCTCATGCGGACTTGATGGTATCCGCTCTTCAGATCGATCTTCGAAAATATTGCGGCCCCACTTAGCTCATCCAGCATGTCATCGAGCCGGGGATCGGATGCCGGTACTTGATCGTGATGTTGTTGATTGCCCGGCAATCAACGCACATCATCCATGTCCCGTCCTTCTTTGGCACTAAGAGCACGGGTA
>CM071864.1:10346441-10393339 GCA_036759665.1 Gynandropsis gynandra
TTCAGATTTCGCCCGATCGGGTGGTGATCACCCGATCCTCTTTGCTCATGTGCCCGAGTCGTGTCAAATGCGTGGATACACCCCGTAGGTTCTACCCGAGCGGGTGAAGGAATAGTGCCCGATCGGGCACCCTTGTATCCTTGAAATCTCTCTTTTCCGCTCGTTGCTCGGACGTTCCTTTGGGTTCTGGAGCTCTGAGTAGATATGTCTTCAAATCTTGTGGTTTTTGCAGGGAATCCTTCATATTGAGCTCATTTAGGCCTTGTCGCCTAAAAACCTGAAAACCAAGAAAACGGGGATGTAAAACTCGAAACCGTATCGGATAAGTATGACTCGATGTAAGATACATGCGAAAATAGTGTAAAAACCTATCCTAATATTGATACACTTTCAGTGTTATCATGCATGATAACGAACCTAGAAAGAGTAAAATAAGAAGGGTTGAGAAAACTTTCGGTTATGATTTTGTCACTGCATTTCTAGTTGATAATTCAGACAAAATTGATGAAAAATTTGTATCAACGTTCTTGATTGATGAAGATCCTAGAACCTACGAAGAAGCTCTAAAGTCTATAGACTCTAGTTTTTGGAAAGAAGCAATTAATAGTGAGTTAGATTCAATAATAATGAATCACACTCGGGATTTGGTTGATTTACCTAAAGGAAGTAAACCCATTAAGTGTAAATGGATCTTAAGAGTAAAACTAAACCAGACGGATCAATTGAAAAATTTAAGGCTAGACTAGTGGTAGTAGGATATACTCAAAAGAAAGGTATTGATTATTTTGATACTTACTCTCCTATAACTAAAATCTTTACCATTAGATCTTTGATTGCACTTTCAGCTATTCGAGGGCTCATAATACATCAGATGGATGTGAAAACGACCTTTCTAAATGGAGACCTGGAAGAAGAAATTTACATGGAACAACCAGAGGGATTCATCATAGCTGGCAAGGAAAACAAAGTGTGTAAGCTCAGAAAATCCCTCTACGGTCTCAAACAGGCACCTAAATAATTGTATGAAAAATTTGATCGTACTTTGGTAAACCATGGCTATATGGTGAATGTGTTAGATTCATGTGTTGTTTGGGTGTGATTGTGTGATCATATGCCTATATGTTGATGACATGTTAATTTTTGGTTCAAACATAGAAGTCATCATTGGTACCAAGAAGTTTCTATCATCTCATTTTGATATGTAAGAGTTAGGAGAAGCTGATGTTATTCTTGGTGTTAAAATTCATAAAACAGAAAATAGATTTTCTATGAGTCAATCACATTATGTTGAGAAGATTCTCAAGAAGTTTGATTGTGTTTGATGAACTGCCTGTAAGAACTCCTTATGATCCAAGCATGAATCTTAAAGAAACAATGGTGATAGTGTTTTACAAATTGAATATGCTAAGATTATAGGAAATGTTATGTATCTCACGAACCGTACTAGACCAGACATTACATACGCAGTAAGTAGACTAAGTAGATACACTCATAATCCAAACAGTGAACATTGGAACGCACTTCATCAATTATTGAAATACCTTAAGGGGACTATGAACTTGTGCTTACATTTTAACAAGTTTTCCGCAGTATTAAAATGTTATTGTGATGTGAATTGGGTGACAGATAATGATGAAGTGAGTTCCACCAGTGGACGTGTATTTACATTAGGTGGATGAGCAGTTTCGTGGAAATCATTGAAACAAACTTGTATTGTACGGTCTACTATGGAATCGGAGTTTATCGCTCTTGAATTGGCTGGTCAAGAAGCTGAATGGTTGAAAATCTTATTAGGAGATATTCCATTGTTGGGGTCTACTGTTCATGTCTCCTTGCATTGTGACTCACAAGCTGCCATTGGAGTTGCAAAAAATTATGTGTATGGTAAAAGAAGACACATTCGTATAAGACATGGAGCAGTTAAACATCTCTTAAAGGATGGAGTGATCTCTTTAGAGTTTGTGAGATCCAAAAGGAACCTGGCATATCCTTTAACAAAAGGATTATCGAAAAGAATTATTCAAGAATCTTCTAAAGGAATGGGACTTAAACCTCTGGGTTAAATTGAGATAAACATATTAGTTCATTCCTATATTGTGGTTGTTAATCCATAACTCTAGTTGTTGAGTGGTCCTATGAAGGACTTGATGGATGTTGAGATATAAGTCAGAAGGACTTATTCCATAACTCTAGTGGTTGAGTGGTCATATGAAGGACTTGATGGATGTTTGAGATGTAAGTCGGGAAGACTTATTCCATGGCTCTAGATGTTGAGCGATCTATTGAAGGATTTGATGGATGATGATATGGAAGTCTTATGGACTTAATAACTTCATAACTCTGTTGTTGAGTGGTTTGTAATTATATCAGACTTGATGAAGTTATTGTTAAAAATGAGTGTGAAGGTGGGCTGCCTTCTATGAAAGAAATTTGAGTTTCTTTCTAGAGCACTCATAGAACCAAGGTAAAAGGAAAATGCATGGCCTTTAAAAGCATTGTAAGCGTATCACAGAATAGCAAATACCAAGGAATTGATACGCGTTGTGGTGGTCTCTGTTTAAGCTTCTGAAAGTTCAAGAAGCAATTCACTTCCACTAGCTTAAGTTGTTGCCTCACATCACTACGCATCAATTCAATCGTAATATATTGATACTTAAATAATTCAATTCCTACATTTTTTCGTTTTATTCGTATGTTTTAAAATTGTGATAGTCATTTTTGTGGTAGATTGTTGAGAAAATGACCATTTTGCCCTTCTTAGATAAAAATCCCATATCGGTTTTCCTGAAAGATTTTGACTACTATATATTAAGACTTATGGCTCATTGAACTCAAAAAGATTTGCTGGAGGGATTTTGAGATTGAAGGCGGTTTTACAAAAACTTCCACACGCGCGCACACCACCGCCGCCCACCCGTCCGCACGCGCACCGCCGCCCGCCCGGATCGGGCTGGGCTGGGTCGGGTTTTACACTATCTGAACATTTTTTTTGTTTTATTTTTATAAACGTTTTCAACTTCCCTCGTTTTTAAGGAGTCGACCCATTTTCATGGAAGGCATCTCGGGCTAGGCAGCATTTTGTATTTTTACAATTGCAAGAACAAGTAATGAAATAGGTCAAAGTTTCACATTTTTCTTTCAGAAATTTAGCCCAAATATACCTTGAAAAATCATCAACGACGATAAAAATATATATTTTTCCACCAAAACTTTATGTCTTCATTGGTCACATTAAATCCATATGAACCGATTCTAGTATTTTTCAAGTCTTAACATCAAGCATTTTCTTATCATAAACTTTTACTTGTTTTTTCAACTGACAAGGGTTACACATTTCAGACTTATCAAAATTTAGCTTAGGCATAAACCTCTAACAAATTTTGGACTAGACAATTTTACCGGTGAACGGTAATTTACATGCCTCAATCATTGATGCCACAATGATATGTTGTCTTCCATTAACTTGAAATAAATTTTCTCTTCAGTCTAGATATAACAGTTGTTTGATGATCTTGCACCTGTAAGAACACATTTATCTTTAGAGTTCATTACTAAGCATTCTTTTTTTATTGAACTGAACCTTATGATTGTTGTCACATAGTTGACTAATACTAATCAAATTAGCAGTCAATCCAGCAATATATTGCACATTCTTCAGAAGATGTTGTCTAGGAGTTTCCACATCTCTTTTCCTAAGAATTTTTCTTTTGTTTCAATCTCCAAAGGTAATACTTCCGACATTTTTTATTTCAACAAAATTTGGTAAAAGTTCTCTTGTATTTGTCATGTGTCTAGAACATCCACTATAAAAATACCAAATGTTTGATTTATCTTTTTTTAGCAAAAATATAAGCTACATTGCAATGAAGATCATTTTTTCGTATCTAGATTTATTTTATTTTGAATTGTGGAACTTACCTGAATCATACATGAATTCTTATTGTAATTGAACTGTTTGTGTCCTCTTATTCCATAAAAATAATATCTTACGAATTTATTTCTATGATACTTCATTGGAAACCATCTTTTAGAGTTATAACCATGATTGTAATATTCAAACCAATAATTTTTTTTGTTCAAAGTCTTCTTGAATGAATAGTTTTGTTTCTGTTTTTCATACATTGTCGAGGCAAGATCTGTCAATTTTCCTCCGGATACAAACTTGTTTTGAGAAGTTCCTTTATTCCCAACATATCCAATGCCATGATTGTTTGAACTTTATTTTCCTAATGACAGTAAGTGATCAAGTTTTTTTGTGCCATTTGATAGCATTCTCAGTTGTTTGTATGTTTCTTCAAGCTAACTCTCGAATAGTATCACTTCTTCTTCCTTCAGAGTTAACACCTTTTGAATTTCTTGAAGTTGTTTCTCTAATTTTTCATTTGACTTGACCAGTTGTATGATCAGCTTGCTCCTGTACGTGCTCCATCCAGATAACATTCCATAGGCAGGAAAATTGCTAATTGTCCACAACAAGACCACTTTCAATGTAAAATTTTGCTTCGTACTAACGTCATTAGCAAGAATTCCTTCGTTCCACAAATGTCATAATTCATGAATTAAGGGCTGCAAAAATACATTGAAACTTTTCTTTGGATGTTCTGGTCCTGGAATCAGCAACGGCAGAAACATTATCTCTCTTTTCAAACACATATCGGGAGAAAACTTATACGGAGATAAAATCACCAACCACAGAGAATGTTGAATTCCATATTGTCCATATGGACTAAAACCATCAGTGCACAGGCAAAGATAAACATTTCTCGTTTCATACACGAACTCAGGAAATATTTAATGAAATCTTTCCAAGCCTTACCATCTGATGGATGTTGCATTATCCCTTCGCCTGTCGAGTGTCTGCATGCCATCTCATTGCCGCAGTGGTTTTTTTTATTCAAATAATCTTCTCAACCTGTTTGCTACAGGCATATAGAATAATTTTTTTGCATTACACATATTTACGTGAAGATGATTTTTTGACCGAAATCTGCTTGCACCGCAAAACTTGCATTCCAACAAGTCTTTATCATTTCCCTAAAACAACATGCAATTGTTTCTACAAACGTCAATTTTCTCATGTGATATTCCCAAATCCTTTAAAACATTCTTTGTTTCGTAGTATGTCTCGAGAGCTTGATTATTTTCCGGTAAATATTCACGCATGGTTTTGCAAAATGAATCCATGCGATTTCAGTAACATTGTAGTCTGTTTTTATACTTATCAATCTTGAAGATAAAGATAAGCAAAACTGACCTTCATGACAATCTTCATATATAGGTTGTTTCGTTGAATCCAATAGGTTGAAAAATCGGTGTGCATCGATGTCCGGTATCTCTTCATGTGGTTGTTCATGAACAACTTCAGGAAAAGCATCTGACACCATTTCCACATATGCATTGGTCGTTAATGCTTCATAAATAACTTTTTCATTTCTTTCTACTTGTGGTTCTTGCACAATATCTCTAACGCCACAATTTTTACCGTGAAATAACCAAAATTCGTAATTCTCAATGAAACCCATAGTGTAGAGATGTTTGTAAATTATTTCTTGACTTCGATACTTCATGTTTTTGCATCTTTTGTATGGGGATAACATTTTCCCGCGTTCTTGACACAAAGATTGCATCGATGCAAAACTCATGAATTGCTTTAATCCGTGTAATAATTCTTGCGTAATCTCTTCGGTTATAGTATATTTTCTTCTATACATCCACTCTCTCGATTTATATATATATCTATTTGAAGAAGACAAAATTTTGTTGAAAATATGTTTATTGTTGATGGTTTGATGCAAAACTTTGATATTGATCATTAAATAGTGTTATTTCAACGGACATCCATTGGAAACCTCATCGGATGCTCATTGCAAGTTTACGTGAAATTATTCCACCGAGAATCCTCAAAATTAACAATTTCAACGGACATCCATTGCTACTGCCAGCGGACATCTGTTACAGTTGGCAACGGATGTCCGTTGGCCGTTTCTTGTGGTTCTCTAACGGTGTTCCCACGGACTGTAGCAACGGAAGAGATCTGTTGACCGTCCGTTGATAGTTACGATGGATTGCACCAGATGGCGGCCCGTTGGCATTTTTCATCAACGGACGGATCCGTTGCTCCGTCCTTTGCAAATTGCGTGTTTTTTTGTAGTGTAAGAGCTTTTGCATTAAATGTTTAATTTCTTTCTCAATTGGTGTCCATTGATCTGAAGGTTTCTCCTTGATATTTCCATATTCATCTATTAATGTTGGTGAATTCCATCGATTTTTACTTCACTCGATGCATCTTTGGCAATGCCTCTTATACTGGCTCTCATCTTCACTTTTCAGTATCCATAATTTGAAGCATCTAACATGATTGGTTTTCCAAAAGAGTACAAATCTCTTGGTATTTTTATGTTATCTTCTATGATCTCACACCAATAATTAGATTTTCTCTAAACTTTGGTTACCTACTTTGATACCAATTGAAAAAACAATAGAAAGACAACGTTGGTAGATATTATAAATAGAGAAGAAAAATATCAGAAAACAATATCAGTTTTATTTGCGAATCAGTCTTTTAAGTATATTTGTTTTTCGATACAAATTACTTAAGACTTCAACAGATAATTCTCCCTGAGTTAGACCGTAAAAAACTAACTTATTGTTTCTCACTTACAAATGGATCATGTATCTCTCGAAGTGCACTTGCAATACACGAAGATGGAATATCAATTATTACTACACTCTCAATACCTAATCCTAGTTGTTTCAATCCCTTTTTAAAATGTGCTCCGACTGTTTCATATCTTCTCGTCTTCTTCTAGTTTGAAGCCTCATATCTTTTCATCATCTTCGAGTTCGAATTTTGTAGATGATCCAACCACCTTAAAATTCTCAACAACCTGAAACTTTAAAATAGTTCTAACAATATCTTCAAACTTAACATCAACCCAAAATTTTGTATTAGAATTAAACTTTTTTACTCATTAAAAAATTAACAATCACTGTCGTTAATAAGTTTGATATCAATCAACTGATATGAAAAAAATATATAAAATTGCTTGAAATTTTAAAAAATATACTTTACATGCATAAGTAAAATAACCAAATATGTATGAAAAAAAAACAATAATACAAATGATCCGATAGCATTGTGATAAAAGAGAAAAAAAACAATTGTTGTAAAGGTACAGAAGTGAAACATATTAAAGGGAAATAGCGATATTTGATATTTGAATGTTAAAAGAACAATAATATTTGATATTTGAATTTTATGGAAGGAGTTCCGAATACATAATATGATTAGTGATATTTAATATTAAACTTTTGAAAAAGAAATATTTTAAAAAAGTTAGTTCAATTTGTAATATAAAATCAATTATTAAAAGTTTTAAATTATATTATTTATATAAATAGATAAACAAACTTTTTAATCTATTATATATCAGAGAATTAAATTAAAAATAGACAAACAAATCTTTTTAATCTATTAATTTTATTAATCAATCAAAATGTTATTTTCGACAAAATTTTGAATAATTCCCTATATCATGTTAAAAGAGTAAATAATTGATGTCTATATATTTTTCTGGTATGAAATAATATTTTCCATCAAGATCTAAAAATTAATATTTTATTTGATAATAAATTTTAATTAATTTATCATTTTTTATCCTAATAGTAGAAATTTTATAACAAAACAAAAATTTCTAACATTTTTTCATTCAATTTTTAATACAGATATTACTAAAACAATTGAAGATAATTAATATAATACTTTTACTTCGTATAAAGGAAAATAGTGAAAATGAATTGTTACTTTTTAAAAATATTGGACTCTAACGCATATGTTTTTAAAATTTTGCTTTCATTATACATAATTAATGGATTTTGGTTTATTTAATAAAATAATGTGATGTATCAAATCAATTTAAGTTTATTAAAAACAAATAGTCAGTGTAATTTTCCAAGATTTTTGCGAAGTTTTTCTACTATCTTGAAATAATAAATGCAATCATTAATTATAAAAAGTGCGAGAAGAAATAAATGTATAGTACCCACTAACTTCGGTGGCATTGAAGTCAACGTAATGGTAAAACTCCTACACATTTTCCTATCATATTATTTCATATTCTACAAACGTTTTTTATGGAATAAACTTTAAAATATTTTAAATTTTTATTTTTTATAAAAATTTAATTATTTAAATTAGTAAATAATATTAAATTTAAAAGTATTATTAAATAAAAACTTTAATTGAAAATTTAAACATATTTATTACAAAATAAAACATTTTAAAATTATTAAACATTTTTTGTACTAAATAATTAGAATTACTCTGTTTTATTAAATAATTCTAAGAAATTCAGCTCTCATTATTTAGAGTCAAACGTATGGAGCACGGGGAACACTCTTGACTTGGACAAACTTGAACCAAGAGGATCATATTATATCACATGTATATAAACATGCACCATTTCTATGCTTCACAAGGAAAAAGAAAATAACAATATAAACAACAACTTAGAAGGAAATAGGAGAAATATGAAATATATTTTGGTCGTCGTTATTTTCATGGCCATTAGTGTCTTTAGCTCTTATGAGTTGCATAAGAAAGGTAAGTGTTCAAAGGATCATAAATTCTATATTTTTTTTTATATAATTCTCATTAAATTAATTTTAATATTTGATATATACATACATATACATATATATAGCAGAGATAAATGATTAATTTTGTGAATAACACATTAAATATAACTAAAAATGTTAAGAATGTAGTTAATTTTATGTAAATTCGAATATTTAAAAATGTAATTTTGACATGTTTATAACAAAATGATAATAAATTATACAGATGAAATTTGGAAGAAGGTAGAAAGAAGTCTTCAAGATGGTTTCATCACTTTGTTCATAAAGTTTGAACATTTCTTCATATCAAAGATGGTGCACTTGAGATACTCATCAAGCATTGCACCAATAAAAACTCCCACTTCTTGGATGCTCTTCTGGGTGACCTTAACTCGGGGAGTTTCGTCCATGAACAACGATGCTTTTTGATATTCTATTCATGTATATTTTTATTTTTATATTTTATATAGTTTAATCTATTTAGCATTTAGAATTTAATATATATATATAATTTTACGATATTTTTGGATAATCATTGAAATGCGAATTGGATAAATCTGAGATCTATTCAACGATAGCATGTGAGTCATACAATATAGGTGAATCTACACAAGTTATAGACATGTTAAAATATAAGGTAAATATGGAGTGAAATGTTTTAACTTGTAACCTTCAAATTGAAGAACCATATTTACTAACTATATTACTTTAAAGGAATATATTATAAAAAATATCAAACTATTTTATTTTAACCTATAAAATATAAATTATTATTTTCAACCTAAAAATTCTTAAAATTATTTTGTCTTGTCTTAAAAATACTAACTTTAGAAATATAGTATAAAAAATATCACATTTTATAATTTTTGCCTATAAAACACAAATTATTACTTTTAACCTAAAACTTTTGAATTTTAAAGTTTTCTCTAGAAAATACAAACTTATCAAGTTAATCATATTCATACACAAACACTAAATTATATTTTAACTCTTTGAATTTTTAAGTGTTGTCTAGAAAAACACAAACTTATCAAATTAATCATATCCATACACAAATACTAACTCTTAGCAACCCCAATTTCAACTCGGTTTCAATACAAATCCGAATTAAAAAAATCCAATTTGAACAAATTTCAACTCGAAATCTGAATTCAACCCAATTTCAAACCGATTTCAACCGAAAATTCAAATTTCACCCAATTTGAACAAGAATTTCAACCCAATTTCAACTCAAAATCCAATTTCAACCTAATTTACCGAATATCCGAATTCCATCCAATTTTAGTAAGCATTTCAACACAAAATCCAAATTCGAATCAATTTCAACCCGAAATTTGAATTCAAACTAATTTCAACCCGATTTCAACCGAAAAATCCGATTGAATTTGGTTTTCGAGTTGAAATGTTATTGAAATACTTACTAAAATTTGGTGGAATTTGAATTTTTGATTGAAATTGGATTGAATTCAGATTTCGGATTGAAATTGGGTTGAAATTCTTGTTGAAATTGGGTGAAATTTGGACTTTCAGTTGAAATCGGTTTGAAATTGGGTTGAATTCATATTTCGAGTTGAAATTTGTTCAAATTGAATTTTTTAAATTCGGATTCAGATTGAAATCGGGTTGAAATTGGGGTTACCAAGGGTTAGTGTTTGTGTGTGGATATGATTAATTTGATGAGTTTGTGTTTTTTAGACAACACTTGAAAATTCAAAGAGTTAAAATATGATTTAGTGTTTGTGAATGGATATGATTAATTTGATAAGTTTTTGTTTTTTAGACAAAACTTAAAAATTCAAAATATTTAGGTTAAAAGTAATAATTTGTGTTTTTATAGAAAAAATTATAAAGTTTGGTATTTTCTATACTATAATCCTAAAGTTAATATTTTTTAGGCAATAAAAAATAATTTTAGGTTTTTTAGATTAAAGATAATAATTCATGTTTTATAGACTAAAATAAAATAGTTTGATATTTTTTATACTATATTCTCATTACTTTAAAAGAACCATTATACAGTAATTTGATTCATATATTTCGTATTTGATATTAACATATATAAACTTTTAAGATATATATACACATATAATTTTACGGTATTTTTTTCATTCCATATTATGTCATTGACAAAAAAAAAAGGTTAATAGATTTTAAAAATATGAAAAAACTAAAGAGTAGATGGCCAATACGTTTTGGTGGAGTTTTAAAACTCCAAAGGACTTTCTATTTAATTCAAACGGTCTTTCAGGTACACCTGAATACAGACTTAGACTTACTTTGAGACTCTATCCGTCTTGAATCTAAATTCTAAGCCCCGAGCGTCACACACTCTTGTATGACTGCCTAAGACTATTCTCACAATAGACTTAGATTACAGAATGACTCTCAAGCCACTCTCCTACAAATCCCTAGATACATAATCTACCATTTGTGTAAAAAACCACTTCGCAAAGTGAAAAGAAACTCTAGTTTGGCTTCCCCGTTTTAAGCTCCACTTCTCTCTTTGACATTGATGAACTCTCAATTCAGATGGATAAGTCTCAATTTATTAAATCAGACCAGCCTTCTTTTTAATAGATCTTCATGATGTGTTTGTTCTAATTTTATGCTCCTTGTTTTTCTCCAACAACTTCCATGTTTTTAGCTCCTTGATTTTCTCCAATGAACACCATGTTTTTAGCCTTTGACTTAACCATTTTTGACCTATTCAAATATGAAATTTCAGCAATCAAAACAAGCATCAAAATACTCTAACAATCTCCCCCTTTTTGATCTTGTACTTAAAGAAACACATGATCACTAGACATGTGTCAATAAAGCATGAAAAATATATCAAGTACTATGTCAATCAAGGTTATTACTTATCGATGTTAGTCTGGTCCAAAAAACAATCATCGATATTAGTCTCTGTAATAAAAACATAAAAAAAATCTATCAACTATTGGTCATTGTCATGTTTGACTTTCAGCATTCTTCAGGTACGCATGCAATATCATCAGTACGTCCACTTTCTCCCCCTGTTTGTGTGAGTATAAGATCAAAAAACAAAAAGTTAGACTCACAACATATAGAATAAATAAACTGAGGAAGGATTAGAAAACAATATTGGATGATGTTCGAATCAACAATTTCACATGTTTTAAGATCGTGTGTTGTTCGACGATCATATTGGTGATTTTTTTTCTCCAGTTTCTGTAATGACACCATCACACTGTCATCGGAGTTGAACCTAGTGTCATCTTGTGCAGCCCTTTTATCTGCATATCTTTGTTCATAATTTATCCAAGGAGGGTTCTTTCCTTTGGCTCATCCTCTCTAACAGTGTCTGGACATTGTTGCCTTAAAAACCCTTGGATAAGACATAGAAATGGTAGGGTGAATCTTGTTCCATTTGAGAAAGCTTGTGTGAGGATTTGATCAAAAATTACTTTCCCCATGTTGATGGGTACTCCTGCTTTCACACAATAAACCATGACTGCACTTTCTCTTTTAAGCATGTCCGTCTTCTTGGTAGGAATCCAATTTGAACGACAAACCTTATTCAATAAAGTACAATCCCATACCATCTTAGCAGGACCAATTTTTTCTTACCATCGAGCATCACCTTTACCCATAAGCACACGGGCAACAACATTCATATCCAACTCTAATTCCAACTCCTTCTCTCGTATGATAGGAGAATTAAGAGTGCCTAGGAATCTATTAATGTGCAGAGGTGAAAATTCAAAGACTCTCCCCCTAAGATATATCCTTTGGTACATTGAGCTACTAGTTAACTCAATTGCCGGAGATAAGTTGGCATAAAACTCGTGAATCAGTTCTTTGCTATACTGAGACACATGCGAAATTGTACCCAACATTTCCCTATCTTGCAGCAGTCTCCACAGTCCAATCTCCTTAAAATGACTTACATTTACACCCCTTTCGTTATATATTTCTCGTTGACAGATGATCTTGTACCGATTTTCATACAACGATGTAAAAAATTTGAAGGAGTAGGCATCCATAGCAAGGATATCAGGATTACCTCGTGTCTCATGCATTGGAGATTCATGGAATTTTTCAGCAGTAGTCTTCTTAGATTTTCCACTGTTAGAACCCCTATTCTTTTTCCTCTTTGATTTGTTTGATTTCTTTTTCTGGGTCTTTTCCGGTATCTCCACTTCCTTAATCGATTCCGTATCTTCATGAAGATTCGATTCTTCAAGATTTTCAGGAGGCATTCTTGTTGGTTCGTAAAGAACCATCTCCATCATCGCATTTTCCGGTCTTTCTTCTGTAATCCCCTCCATATTCTGTTCATGTACTTCAGTGGGAACAGGTTCATGAGATAACTGAGAATTGCGTACCTTCTTCCCTTTCTTTGGAATTGCAACCCGACTCTTCTTTGTCTCTTTTTCTTCCTGTGCGGCCATTGAATTCTTTGCTACCGACGATCTGGTAACACGTCTCACTGTCGCAGTAGGAGATCTAACTTCTTTCTTTGGCGCCATTGATTTGAAGTTAGGGTTTCAGCGAGAAATTTCGAAATTTTGAAATTTGAAGAGCAATTTTGCAAATAGTACTGTGCATGCAAGATGCATTTTATAATTTCCATTTTCTTAATATGTCACTTCAAATTAGGTGATATTTACCAAAAGATCCTTAACACTTTCCGCACACACTTCGTGTTAATTTTTATCACTTCCTTTTAAGTAAAAGAGATAAATCATATACCTAATTGAAAGAAAAATAGAAAACATAAATATACTTAGCACATCTATCAGATACACCCGATATATATGTAAATAGAATTTTGTATCTGATTAAGAACAAACACTCTAGACTTCTAGATCCTCGAAACTGACAGATTTCCCCACCACTTAGACTCAGGTTACCTTGTAGGTATACTCTTATGATTGGATCATAGCGGAGTATGTAGGTTTTGTTCTTTTATCATCATTTTTTTCTCGCATATTCTTGCATATGTATGCTTGAATATTTTTTTTGTTTATCCTTTTCTTTTCCTTTTGTCATTCATATTTGTATTACTAACCTTATGCCCTTAAGACATCGAAGTTGGAAATCCGCCTAACCACTTAGACCGAGCCAATTCCATTGCACTCTTATCAATTTTATTAACAGCGGAGTGTAGAAGTGTTGTTCCCATCTATGCACTAAAAAATTTTTCCAATATACCAGGTGCACCTTAATATCAGCGTAAGTATACTTCTACTAACATATTTCTCAAACAATAAAGTACATTCATTACCCTGTTACCTTTTAAAGCTCGCACACACCAAGTGCTTTTCTCAGATTCACAAAGCAGTTCATGTCCAGAGGTTTGATAAAAATATCAGCCAATTATCGTTTCGTAGGCACATATTCAATTTTCAATTGTTTTTTCTCAACTAGATCTCTAAGAAAATGATGCCTAATCTCAATATGCTTTGTTCTAGAATGTAGTACTGGATTCTTTGAAATATTTATGGCACTTGTATTATCACAGTGAGCAATGAAAGAGTTAGAATCCATACCATAGTCCGATAGCATTTGATTCATCCAAATGAGTTGTGTGCTGCAACTTCCCAATTCTTACTGTGCCACGAAATAAGATTATTTCCAAGAAAGAAACATCCTCTAGGGGTGCTTTCCGATTGTCGACATTTCCACCCCAATCTGCATCACAAAAAACTACCAATACACAATTAGTATCTTTAGTGTAGTATATACAAAACTCAATAGTTCCCTTCACATATTTGATTATTCTTTTTACAGCTTGAAGATGGGATCGCTTTGGATTGGCTTGATATCGTGCACAAATTCCTATACTTGTTGCGAGATCAGGTCTACTTGCGGTTAAGTAAAGTAGACTTCCTATCATGCTCCGGTACAGTTTTTGTTCTACATCTTCTTCTTTGAAATCCTTTGTCAATTTTGTAGTTGTAGACATAGGCGTGTGAACAGTTTTGCTGTTTTCCATTTCAAATTTCTTCACAAAATCTCGTGCATACTTTCTTTGTGATATAAGGATTCCATCATCTAATTGTTTTACCTACAAACCACGGAAAAAATTTAGTTCTCCGAACATACTCATCTCAAATTCGTTTGTCATCGTTTGCACAAACCAGTCAACTTTCTTTTGAGATGTTGAACCGAAAACAATATCATCAACATAAGTTTGAACAACGAGTAAGTGATTATCAGATTTATGAATAAATAAAGTTCGATCAACTCCCTCTCACTTGTATCCCTTGTTGATGAGAAATGTAGCCAGCCTATCATACCACGCCCTTGGTGCTTGTTTTAATCCATACAACGCCTTCTTAAGTCGATAAACATGATCTTGAAGTTTATGATCCTCAAAACCTTGAGGTTGTTCAACGTATACTTCTTCTTGGATGATTCCATTCAAAAATGCGCTCTTCACGTCCATTTGATATAACCTAAAAACAAGAACACAAGAAACTCCAAGTAGCAATCGTATAGATTCTAGCCTAGGAACTGGTGCAAAGTTTTCATCAAAGTCTATCCCTTCAACCTGAATATATCCCTGAGCTACAAGTCGTGCCTTATTTCTAGTAATTTGACCTTCTTCATTAGTTTTGTTTTTGAAAATCCATTTGGTCCCAATCACGTTAGTCTCAGTAGGTCGAGGGTACTAGATACCACACATCATTACGCTCAAACTGCTCCAATTCCTCTTGCATGGCTTTTATCCAAAACTCATTATTCAACGCTTCTTTCACATTTTTTGGTTTATGTTGGGATGTGAAGCAAACAAATCTTACCAAATCATTGTAATTGATACGCGGTTTGTTCCTCATTCTTCTTGATCCGTGAATATCCCCAATGACATCTATTATGGAATGATTTTTGTGTACTTGAGTTGAAGTTATTTCCTCTTCCATCTCCCTTGTCGAGTTCTTCTTGGAACTTCTTGTTTCTAGACTATCATTTTGTTTATTAGGTGAACTTTCGACTTCCACAGGTGTATTTACCGCATCTATTTGTAACTGTACCACAATTTCGTCAACAGATTCTTAATTTTGACTATCTTCATAAAAAATAACGTTAGTGGATTCGATAACAGTCTTGGTACGAAAATTATATACTCGAAAAGATACAGAATTTGTACCATATCCAAGGAACATACCATCATCACTCTTTGAGTCGAACTTACCAAGATATTCTCGATCATTGAGTATGTAACACTTACACCCGAACACATGAAAATAATTGATATTTGGTGTCTTACCTTTCCATATATCATATGGAGTTTTCTCAGTACCTATTCGAGCATAAAATCTGTTGATGATATGACAAGCTGTATTTATGGCTTCTGCCTAGAACCGAGGTGCAACTCCCTTACCGTGCAACATTGCCCTAGCCATTCCCTGCAAAGTTCTATTTTTCTTTCCACAACTCCATTTTGTTGTGAGTTTTCAGAGCAGAATATCCATGTGAAATACCAAGCTTATTACACCGATTTACAAAAGACTCATTCTCAAATTCATGACCATGATCACTTCTAATCCTTTTAATTCTTCCTTTGGTATTTATCAAGTTTAAGCACAAATAATGAAAGACTTCAAAGGTTTCATCTTTCTCTCGAAAAAACCTAACCCATGTATATCTTGAAAAGTCATCAACACATACGAAAACATACCTTTTTCCCACTTATGCTTTCAGTTTGCATCGGTCCCATCAAATCCATGTGAAGCAAATCTAGTATGTGTGTGGTCTTGATTTGCGGCATCTTCTTGTGATGTATTCGAACTTGTTTCCCTTGTTGACATAGTTTGTAAATAACTTCTTTTGTCTTTGACATCCTGGGCATACCTCGAATCAACTCAGAGTTAGAAAGTTTAACAATAGTTCGATAATTTACATGTCCTAAATGTTGATGCCATAGATGAATTGGATCTTGTGTAACATAAAAACACTTCATTTCTTCTGTCCAGATGTAGCAGTTGTTAGGTGCTCTTTTCCTTACATAAACATTCTAACCATCTTCATTCGTGACAATGAATTTCTCATGTGAGAAAGAGACACGTAACCCTTGATCATATAATTGACTAATACTGATCAAATTTGCTTGAAGTCCTTGCACAAAATGCACATTAGTCAACTTTGGTTGTCCAATCGTCATAATGTCACCTTTTCCTTGTATATTTCCTTTCTGTCCATCACCGAAGGTTACATTTCCTCCTTTGGCACTTTCTTTAAAAATTGATAGCAAACTTAAATTACCTGTCATATGTCTTGAGCAACCACTATCAAAGTACCACATAGAATCTTTCTTATTTTGTATCGAAGTAAACAAAACATTGCAACTTAGATCCAATTTCCTAACCCAGATTTGTTTAATCATAGGTTTTCTTAATGTCAAATACCTTTCACTCTTTTTAACCCATATTTGTCTTATATTAGGTGTAGAACAGTAAGGAAATTTACCTTGGTATTGTCGTGACTTACCTCGAAACCATTGTGATTGATTCTTTCTTCGTGACTTACCTTGGGACCGTTGTGGTTGAAAGTGATTCAATCTTTTCCGTGTTGTCCTCTCGTTGAAAAATGAGGTCTCCATTCATAATGTTTCATTTGAAAGCAGTTTATTTGAATATGCCCCTTTCTTCCACAGTAGTAACATCTTCTCCGTTCTTGATATTTGGAACTCACAGGCGCGACATGTATACTTTGTGTTTTTGAAGGTGTATCTGTTTCTGTCAGATTTTCACTTTTGACAAATTTTCCTTCATTGCGATAATTTTCTCCTTTGTAACCAAGTCCATAGTGATTTGTATCTCTATTTCCTATTCTAGAAAGTAGTCCAGCTTTTCGGTTCCATTTGACAACATCCTTAAATTCTTCTTTGTTTCCTCTAGTTGACTTGAAACTTAATTCACCTCTTCCTCTTTTTTTAAAAGTTGTTCCGTAAAAACTTTCAATTGTGACTCAACAACATTCTTTTCTCTAAGAATCTTCAAATTTCGTTGACCGACATTTCTCGAATAACTCTTTCATAGTTATCTCATCATCACTTTCGTCATTTGATTGTTCATCTTCACTTGTGATGACACCGTTGAAAGAGACATAATTTATCATGTCTTCTTCTTCACTTTCTTCCTCCAAATCAGTAGATACTTCCTGAGTAAGAAGTGACTTGTTTGTCTTTTGGATATTATGGCATTCATTCTGCATGTGTCAAACTCCTTGACAATTGAAGCATTTAGTTTCCTCCAAAGCTTTTAGAGTTGCTTCTCGTTTTTGAACACTAGGACATTCATTCTTAATATGTCCATATCCCCTAAACTCATGGCATTGAACTTTAGATTTTCCTTCTTTCTCCGGGTATGCCTTGCCTGTCTTGAGGTATCCTCGTGGCCTTCTTTTTAAAAATTTATTAAATTTCTTCGCTAACAAGGATATGTCTCCGATGAGCCCCTCGTCTTCTGAAGAATTTTCTTCCACTTTTAGTGCTATTCCTTTATATGCACTTTTACTTACTGATCCTTGTTCCAGCTGTAACTCCATCTCATACGCAGACAATATTCCCACAATCTCCTTAAAGCTTGTTGTGTCGATATTAAGTGACATGTTCATTGCTGCCTTTTGTGCTGAAAAACTTCTTGGGTAAACACCAAAAGAGTTTCTTGACAAGCTTCTTGTCTTCATAAGGTTGACCAAGAACATGTGCTTCATTGGCCAAAGCATTTAATCTTCCACTAAACTCTTTCATGCTTTCGTTTTCTCTCATTTCAATCTTTTCAAATTGATGTTCAAGAATATCCAATCTTGTTCTCTTCACACTAGGAGTTCCTTCGTGTATTGTTTCAAGTGTGTCCCAAGCTTCTTTAGCAGATTCGCAACCTTGTATTTGTTAAATTCATCCATATCAACTGAAGCGAATATTGCAGCTAATGCCTTTGCATTATAAGTAGATGATCTCTTCTCGGTCGACGTCCATTAGTCAAGTGGTTTCTCTTTTTCATTGCCTTTATCGTCAATCATCATAGGAGAATTCCAACCATACCTCACAGCTCCCCAAGCATCTTCATCTATGCCACGAATACTTACTCTCATCTTAACCTTCCAATACCCGCAATATGAGTATAGATCTCATGTTCCTTCCATCTCACTCTTTAACTGGATCTCAAACGAATATTATTTTTTGTTTCCAGCTCTGATACCAATTGAAATAACTAAAGAGTAGATGGCCAATACGTTTTGGTGGAGTTTTAAAACTCCAAAGGACTTTCTATTTAATTCAAACGGTCTTCCCGGTACACCTAAATACAGACTCGGACTCACCCTGAGACTCTTCTCGTTTTGAATCCAAATTCTAAGCCTCGAGCGTCACACACTCGTGTATGACTACCTAAGACTATTCTCACAATAGCCTTAGATTACAAAATGACTCTCAAGCCACTCTCCCACAAATCCCTAGATACACAATCTACGATTTGTGTAAAAAACCACTTCGCAAAGTGTAAAGAAACTCTAGTTTGGTTTCCCCGTTTTAAGCTCCACTTCTCTCTTTGACATTGATGAACTCTCAATTCAGATGGAGAAGTCTCAATTTGTTAAATCGGACCAACATTCTTTTAAATAGATCTTCATGATGTGTTTGTTCCAATTTTTATGCTCCTTGTTTTTCTCCAACAACTTCCATGTTTTTAGCTCTTTGTTTTTCTCCAACAAACAACATGTTTTTAGCCTTTGGTTTAACCATTTTTGACCTATTCAAATATGAAATTTCAGCAATCAAAACAAGCATCAAAATACTCTAACAAAATATATTAAAATTGTACTAGAATAGAAACGAAAATTTTTAAAAGTTTGTAAATTCTTGTGCATCTGAATATATAATTTTAGAAAAAACAATTGTTGAGTTTAATAATTTTCAACTTCTTTTCATTTGATAGTAGTCTAAAATTAAATTTACAATGGAATGTCAAATGAAAATCAAGTATTTCATTCTCCTTATGGTAGTTAGTAGTTAACGTAACCATTGGTTTATATAAATGAAATGTTTGATGAGTTGTATTATGTCTCTATTAAGCTAAGAAATTATTTCGCTATTTAAGGGACGGAATTAAACCGGCGGAATATCAGAAATACCCTCAAAGGGCTAAATCACTTCAAAAATACCCTTCCCCAAAATAATTATTAAATCTGAAAAATAAAAACTGAGGAAAAGACAAATTTGCCCTTAACGTTGGAACGTGGAAAAATGGAAGTTCGGCAGTTTTTCGACGTGAAAAACTGCTGAAAACGAGAAAGCCGAACAGTTTTTCGCCGTGAAACCTGTTTAAAAGTTGATAGCAAGAAAGAAATAAGTGATTTCGAACTTGAGAGGGAACGATTTGAAGTTGGCGAACGATTTGAAGTTGGCGAGAAGGAAACTGGCGAAGAGAGCACGAAGAGAGCACGAGTCAATCTTCAATGGCGTCAATAAGTGTAAGTAGTTCGATTTCTAGGGTTTTGCAAGCTTTCGAATCAGAAAATGGTTTATTGATTTGAAATGGGTGTCAGTGTCAGTGAGTCGGTTAGGTCGCAAGGGTCGCAAGGGTCGCAGGAGTTGCATGAACATCTTCGACTCCGTGAGTCGGTTGAGTAGCAAGGGTCGCAGTAGTTTCATGACCATCTTAGACTCAGTTTATTGATTTGAAACGGGTGAGTGTCAGTGTCAGTGAGTCGGTTAGGTCGCAAGGGTCGCAGGAGTTGCATGAACATCTTCGACTCCGTGAGTCGGTTGAGTAGCAAGGGTCGCAGTAGTTTCATGACCATCTTAGACTCAGTTTATTGATTTGAAACGGGTGAGTGTCAGTGTCAGTGAGTCGGTTAGGTCGCAATGGTCGTTTGAGTGTCGCGGAGTGTATGAGGGTCGTTTGAGTCGCATGGGTCGCACACGGCGGTTGAGGGTCGCACGGGTCGGTTGAGTCGCATGGATCGGTTGAGTCGCATGGGTCGCTTAGGTCGGTAGAAGTATAATGTATTCGTAATTGGTCATTTTGCAGGAAAAAGGGACTAAGAGGAAGGAGTGCGTGAGTGATGCTGATGCTGATGCTGCAGTCCCTCTGACACTGGAGAAGAAATTAATAGGGGAAATAAGGAAGTCGGAGAAGAGAATCATCAACGCCGTAAGAGACCTTCTAAGGGATGTCGGGATTCATGTGCCTAATCCAAAATCAAAGGCTGCCGAGAAAGTTGCGATCACCGAAACCCAATCTTCCGACACTGTTGGTGATTTTGCTTTTGAATTCCTTCGACGTCCAAATCCAGTGTCAAGAAACCTTGCTCCTGATGGAGTTCCACCAAGTAAGTAATATTTAGTGAAAAGGTCATTGGAGTGTCAATTTCCATCGAGACATATAAGTCGTAGGGTCGCATAAGCCGTAGGGTCGTTAGAGTCGTAGGGTCGCATAAGCCGCAGGGTCGTTAGAGTCGCATGGGTTTCATATGTCGCATGTGTCACTGGGTCGCTAAAGTCGAATGGGTCGCATGGGTCGCATAGGTCGCATTGGTCCCATTGGTCGCATAGGTCGCATTGGTCCCATTGGTCGCATAGGTCGCATTGGTCCCATTGGTCGCATAGGTCGCATTGGTCCCATTGGTCGCCATATGTTTAATGAGGTAAATTTTATGCAGGTGCTGGACCTTTATCGAAGGAGTCTGCGCCATATGTTGAACCTCCACCGGCGAAAAGAGCAAGAACAATTCAAGAACCCGAAAAAACGGTGGTTCAAGAACCTGAGGAGTTTGTGTGGAATCCCAGAGGATTAGTAAAGGGCTTGATAACCCGATTTCCTACGTTCACTGATGCTAGCGGTGAAAAGTTGACTAAGCTATATTGGTTCCTGAAGGCACCTCGACATGATCGGTGGTGGAAATCTGAGCTAAATATTCCCCGGGGGCCAAAGTTTTGGGAGATTATATTAAAGGCCAACGCATGGCTTGAAGATGAAGTAAGTTTTTTTAAACCCTTAGTCTCACGGAGTTTTGTGTCATATGCATTCCTGTGTGTTAATTTTTTTTTGCAGCAATTGGATGAGGCGTTGATGGAGCTGTCTTCTCGCTTGGCATCGGATCCCAGCGCGTATCAGAATTATTACGTTTGTCCTGTTGCTTTCATGCAGACGCTCTCGATGTGGACGTACGAGGATATGGAAACTTTGCCGGAAAAGCTTAGTCAGTTTTTGAACGCCAAGCCACCAATTAGTGATTATGAAGGTTTTGTCTCGGTTCTAAACATTCCATCGATAAATAATCGATGGGTAGGATGTCATTGGGTAGCCATCAAAGCGGATTTCAAAACCCGATGCATCACGGTATACGACTGCAGGATGAGCCTTAAGGAAACACATATCGATCCGGTGATTGAGAGGATAAGAAAAGCTGTCCCCAAGATGCTCATTCTCGGAGGGTTTCCTTCTTTGGCTTCTGGAGAAGATGAATGGAGGTATGTGTATTATGATGGTCTGCCACAGAACCAAAGCGGGAATGACTGTGGTGTTTTCTCCTATAAATTCGTAGAAGCCTCGTTATCAAAGGATATGGATATGTTTCTTCGTATTTGCGACGACAAGGTTACTTCCATGCGTGAGAAGATGGCGGCTGATATATATAGTAATGGAGAACGTATCTATGAACCCGAAGATGACTAAATTGATATTTGGTACATTGTTTTTTTTTGGACTGGTAGATGTGAACATTTGGTACATTTTTTTTAATATTTGGTACATTCTTTTTTCTATTATTTGGTACATTGTTTTTTTTCTAATATTTGGTACATTGTTTTTTTTCTAATATTTGGTACAAGGGTCACAGAGCCTCATACGACCCTTGCGACCCATGCGACCCATTTGACCCTTGCGATCCATGCGACCCTTGCGACCCATGCGACCCATTTGACCCTTGCGATCCATGCGACCCTTGCGATCAATACATTCATTCATTCAAGACCTATATTAAAAGGTTCTTTAATGTGGTCAATGCATGCACCTTGGTTAAAACGGAGTTCATTTATTTTTCGTTGAATATGAGTTTATAAATAGAGGAGGAAAAACCGAAAAGCTACAACAATTTGTAGCACCAAATCATCTCTTGTGTTGTCATTAAGGTCCAATACACTGGTAGGTAGGGGACGCAAGAAGGTCCAATACACTGGACATGTCAGAGACACAAGAAGGTAGACCTTCAAAAGATGTCTTCAGGAAGTCTGCGGTTATAGTAGAAGTAGGCGAAAGATTCAATAAACCTTCGATCGATTCCACATAATAGACGAAAGTTGTATGAAGCCAACACGACGAATTTTAACTCATGCTCAGGTAAATCACTTGAATTTGTTCGAAAGATTAAATTTTTATTATCTTAAGACGGGTTTTTTTACTTAGTTTCTCTTGTTCAGGTTTATCATCTATTATGTGGAATCGATCGAAGGTTTATTGAAAAGTTTATTCCAATGTTCAACTCTCTTCACCTTACGTCTTTCCCCGTTACACCAAATGGTTACCGAGTGACGGAACTTGTTCAAGCATTCACGGGGAGTCGATTAGTATTCGTAAGAAAGTTTTACTCTTGATCATTTACATGAAAGATGCTTCATTTACTTTGATTTTACTTTGATTTTTCTCATCTCTTGTGTTGTAGCATTAAGGTCACATACAGTGGGATGGTAGGAGACGCAAGAAGGTCCAATACACTGGACCTTCTTGCGACTCCAACTATCCCAGTGTATTGGACCTTCATACGACCCTTGCGACCTATTATCCCCATGCGACCCTTGCGATCCATGCGACCCTTGCGACCTATTATCCCCATGCGACCCTTGCGATCCATGCGGACCCTTGAACATTCTAGAATCAGTCAAACCAACTTAAATGCACGGGTAGTTTGAAGGTTATCTCGTTATTAGAAGTATCTTTATTATCTTTAAATGCACGGGTAGTTTGAAGGTTATCTCGTTATTAGAAGTATCTTTATTATCTTTAAATGCACGGGTAGTTTGAAGGTTATCTCGTTATTAGAAGTATCTTTATTATCTTTAAATGCACGGGTTGTTTGTATTTTTTACTCCTATAAATAGTGTATGAATAAACCAAAAGCAAACACAACCTTTTCCATCAACTACAATCTCTTCTAATTTTTTCTATCCTATAGAATTCTCTAACATAAATAGAGGAGGAAAAACCGAAAAGCTACAACAATTTGTAGCACCAAATCATCTCTTGTTTCGTCACGAAGGTCACATGGTCGACCCAGGTCTTGGTAATCGGCGGACTCAGGGTCTATATACATAAAATAGTAGTTTCTGGCTTTTTTCGACTCATGCGACCTATGCGACTCGGTGCGACTTGTCGTTTTGCTGTCAGAATCCTGTCTTGCCTCCTGTCTTCCGACCCATGTGACTCCTGTCTGCCGACCCATGTGACCCTTCCGACCCATGTATATAAGTTAACGTCTACGTCTCTTCTCTTAGTATGCGTATCTAACCCATATTTCTATGAAAAATCTTTTTTACCTTTGTGACCTGCGTGGCGCAGTCACCATTGTCGACGCAGGGCATCGTGCTGTCTATGTGTTACTCAAGGTCTTGGTAATCGGCGGACTCAGGGTCTATGCAGTCACTGACGAGTTGCGGGGGTGACTTAGGTGACGGTGTTGGGTCACTCTTCAAATGTTCACTGGAAAACGAAACACATGGCAGGAGATGGCTTAGGTGACGGTGTTTGGTCACTCTCTGCTAATGTAATATTTCTCCAGTGAACTCATGCGACCCATGCGACCCTCAATGAACTATTTCTCCAGTGGAAATAGAATGCGTGCAGAATCTTTGATTGACTTTGTAAATGTATTGTTTGTTAGGAAAAATAATTAAGCACCCATGCGACCCTCAATGAACTATTTCTCCAGTGGAAATAGAATGCGTGCAGAATCTTTGATTGACTTTGTAAATGTATTGTTTGTTAGGAAAAATAATTAAGCACCCATGCGACCCTCAATGAACTATTTTTTGAATGATTTTTCTTAAGCTCTCGGTTGATTTTTATAGGTGAGCTCTCGGTAATCACCATCCATGAAAAAAGGTCGGCTCCTAAAAAAGGTCGGCTCCTTGAGACTAGGGAAGAGTTGTTGGTCATTTTTCTCAACATTGTTTTGATTTAGAATCTTTGTAAATGTATTGTTTTGATTTAGAATCTTTGTAAATGTATTGTTTTGATTTGGAATCTTTGTAAATGTATTGTTTTGATTTAGAATATTTGTAAATGTATTGTTTTGATTTAGAATATTTGTAAATGTATTGTTTTGATTTAGAATCTTTGTAAATGTATTGTGATTTAGAATCTTTGTAAATGTATTGTTTTGATTGGTTTTTGTCATTTTATCATCCTAAACCCGTAAATTCGTCGAGTTCGCATCTATTCATCAATATATGCGATCATGCGACCCTAATTTGGCATATATGCGACCAAGCGACCCATGCCATTATCAATATGCCATTAACAATATATTGAGTTGTATATGTCTAATTTAGAATCAATATAGATAATAATATAAATAATATCGACATTTGAAGAAAATGTTAAATGTATTGTTTAATCATCCCCCGAGTTCTTAAAACACTACTATCACTTTTGAAACACGGGCATTGGTTATACACAACTCAACTAGGTACACATGGGTCACAATCTGTTTTAACCGTTGATTGACGTTGTAAATGTATTGTTTTGATTGGTTTTTGTCATTTTATCATCCCAAACCCGTAAATTCGTCGAGTTCGCATCTATTCATCAATATATGCGATCATGCGACCCTAATTTGGCATATATGCGACCAAGCGACCCATGCCATTATCAATATGCCATTAACAATATATTTGAGTTGTATATGTCTAATTTAGAATCAATATAGATAATAATATAAATAATATCGACATTTGAAGAAAATGTTAAATGTATTGTTTAATCATCCCCCGAGTTCTTAAAACACTACTATCACTTTTGAAACACGGGCATTGGTTATACACAACTCAACTAGGTACACATGGGTCACAATCTGTTTTAACCGTTGATTGACGTTGTAAATGTATTGTTTTGATTGGTTTTTGTCATTTTATCATCCCAAACCCGTAAATTCGTCGAGTTCGCATCTATTCATCAATATATGCGATCATGCGACCCTAATTTGGCATATATGCGACCAAGCGACCCATGCCATTATCAATATGCCATTAACAATATATTGAGTTGTATATGTCTAATTTAGAATCAATATAGATAATAATATAAATAATATCGACATTTGAAGAAAATGTTAAATGTATTGTTTAATCATCCCCCGAGTTCTTAAAACACTACTATCACTTTTGAAACACGGGCATTGGTTATACACAACTCAACTAGGTACACATGGGTCACAATCTGTTTTAACCGTTGATTGACGTTGTAAATGTATTGTTTTGATTGGTTTTTGTCATTTTATCATCCCAAACCCGTAAATTCGTCGAGTTCGCATCTATTCATCAATATATGCGATCATGCGACCCTAATTTGGCATATATGCGACCAAGCGACCCATGCCATTATCAATATGCCATTAACAATATATTGAGTTGTATATGTCTAATTTAGAATCAATATAGATAATAATATAAATAATATCGACATTTGAAGAAAATGTTAAATGTATTGTTTAATCATCCCCCGAGTTCTTAAAACACTACTATCACTTTTGAAACACGGGCATTGGTTATACACAACTCAACTAGGTACACATGGGTCACAATCTGTTTTAACCGTTGATTGACGTTGTAAATGTATTGTTTTGATTGGTTTTTGTCATTTTATCATCCCAAACCCGTAAATTCGTCGAGTTCGCATCTATTCATCAATATATGCGATCATGCGACCCTAATTTGGCATATATGCGACCAAGCGACCCATGCCATTATCAATATGCCATTAACAATATATTGAGTTGTATATGTCTAATTTAGAATCAATATAGATAATAATATAAATAATATCGACATTTGAAGAAAATGTTAAATGTATTGTTTAATCATCCCCCGAGTTCTTAAAACACTACTATCACTTTTGAAACACGGGCATTGGTTATACACAACTCAACTAGGTACACATGGGTCACAATCTGTTTTAACCGTTGATTGACGTTGTAAATGTATTGTTTTGATTGGTTTTTGTCATTTTATCATCCCAAACCCGTAAATTCGTCGAGTTCGCATCTATTCATCAATATATGCGATCATGCGACCCTAATTTGGCATATATGCGACCAAGCGACCCATGCCATTATCAATATGCCATTAACAATATATTGAGTTGTATATGTCTAATTTAGAATCAATATAGATAATAATATAAATAATATCGACATTTGAAGAAAATGTTAAATGTATTGTTTAATCATCCCCCGAGTTCTTAAAACACTACTATCACTTTTGAAACACGGGCATTGGTTATACACAACTCAACTAGGTACACATGGGTCACAATCTGTTTTAACCGTTGATTGACGTTGTAAATGTATTGTTTTGATTGGTTTTTGTCATTTTATCATCCCAAACCCGTAAATTCGTCGAGTTCGCATCTATTCATCAATATATGCGATCATGCGACCCTAATTTGGCATATATGCGACCAAGCGACCCATGCCATTATCAATATGCCATTAACAATATATTGAGTTGTATATGTCTAATTTAGAATCAATATAGATAATAATATAAATAATATCGACATTTGAAGAAAATGTTAAATGTATTGTTTAATCATCCCCCGAGTTCTTAAAACACTACTATCACTTTTGAAACACGGGCATTGGTTATACACAACTCAACTAGGTACACATGGGTCACAATCTGTTTTAACCGTTGATTGACGTTGTAAATGTATTGTTTTGATTGGTTTTTGTCATTTTATCATCCCAAACCCGTAAATTCGTCGAGTTCGCATCTATTCATCAATATATGCGATCATGCGACCCTAATTTGGCATATATGCGACCAAGCGACCCATGCCATTATCAATATGCCATTAACAATATATTGAGTTGTATATGTCTAATTTAGAATCAATATAGATAATAATATAAATAATATCGACATTTGAAGAAAATGTTAAATGTATTGTTTAATCATCCCCCGAGTTCTTAAAACACTACTATCACTTTTGAAACACGGGCATTGGTTATACACAACTCAACTAGGTACACATGGGTCACAATCTGTTTTAACCGTTGATTGACGTTGTAAATGTATTGTTTTGATTGGTTTTTGTCATTTTATCATCCCAAACCCGTAAATTCGTCGAGTTCGCATCTATTCATCAATATATGCGATCATGCGACCCTAATTTGGCATATATGCGACCAAGCGACCCATGCCATTATCAATATGCGAGGAACAAGGGTCGCAGAGGGACAAGGGTCGCAGGGTCAAACTGGGTCGCTGGGTCAAATTGGGTCGTAAAGTCGCAGGGGTATTTTGGGAATATCAACATTTATACGGGTACTTTTGAAGTTAGAAATATTTTCTTTTTCGGGAAGGGTATTTTTGAAGTGTTTTAGCCTTACGAGGGTATTTTTGAAGTTACCCCAATTAAACCATTGAAAGCATTTTAATAATGGGTTTCGTCCTTTTGTTGGTGGGAGGTGTGATGATATATAATTGCATAATGGATTCACAATAAAAACATGGAAATCCCTTAAAAGTTACGTTGACCTTAGAAAAGAATCAAGAGGTCAACGCCTTAGCCATACCGCAATACTATATATTTATATTTATTGTTTACAATTTATTTAATTTTTTAAACTTTTTCATTATGTTATCTAATATATAAATTATATGTTGTAAAAGTAAAGAACGAACAAAAGAAGTAGATAATAGAGTAAAAAGAAGAGATGAAGGGGAGAGTAATTCTTATTAATAAGTGAATTGTTGTGTATACAATACAAACAAAAATGTCTATATTTATAGATTTACATAGGAAGATCAAAGGACATGAATAAAAAGATAAGAATTTATTTTTCATTAATGCAATACATGAATGTAAATTTATTTGGTCAAAATACACATTCACTATGTAATATTTATTTGGTCAAATACACATTCACTGTGTAATATTTATTTGGTCAAAATATACATTTATTGTGTAATATTTATTTGGTCAAAATACACATTCATTGTGTAATACTCCTCCTTAAATGTGTTTTTTTAGTAGAGATCATATGCAACAAAATACTATCTCGTTAAAAACCTAGTAGAAAAAACTTAGTAAAGAAAAAAAGAGTGCAGCGGCATATTTTTCTCCCCCTGAGAAGATCATTGTTTGAGATCTTTCAAATGACGCATTCCAATCATATAAATCATCTTCTCAAATGCTCTTGTAGGAAGAGCTTTAGTGAATAAATTTTTCGGATTCTCACTTGATTTGATTTGTTGAACATTTATCTCGCCCTCCTTTTGAAGATCATGAGTAAAGAAAAAGTTTGGTGATATATACTTTGTCTTATCACCTTTGATGTAACTAATACACACAGTATTATCTTCATATAAAGTTGTGGGTATATGTTTATCAGTTGGAAAACCACATGTTTGCTGAATATATTGAGATAAAGATCTCAACCAAACATATTCACGCCATGTCTCATAAATTGCAAGTATCTCTGCGTGATTTGATGAAGTTGGTATCAAAGTTTGTTTCGTAGAACGCCATGAGATTGCAGTTCCACCACAAGTGAAAACATATCCAGATTGAGATCGGGCTTTATGTGGATCTAATAAATATCCCGTATCGACATAACTAACTAAATCTGCCTTTGACGAATTATTATAATATAAGCACATGTCGACGATACCTCGAAGATATCAAAATATATGTTTCACACCATTCCAATGTCTTCGAGTTGGCGAGGAAATATATCTTGCCAATAAACTTACAACAAAAGATATATCCGGATGTGCATTATTAGCAAGATACATTAGTGCTCCAATAGCACTAAGATATGGTACTTCAAGACCAAGTGTTTCCTTGCTTTCTTCACGTGGTCTAAATACATCCTTATGAATATCTAATGATCTCACAATCATTGGTGTACTTAAGGGTGTGAATTATCCATGTAAAACCTTTTAAGTATCTTTTTTGTATAAGAGGTTTGATGCAAAAATATCACATCTTTAAGATGCTCAATTTGAAGACCTAAACAAAATTTTGTTTTTTTGAGTCTTTCATTTCAAATTCTTTCTTTAAGCATTACATAACTTGTGATAATTATTCCGGAGTTCCAATTATCTTTAAGTCATCAACATAAACAACAATTAGAACAAACTTTGAGTTTGAACCTTTTATGAAAACATATGGACATATAGTATCATTTTTATATCCTTCTTTTATCAAATATTAATTCAAGCGGTTGTACCATATTCATCCGCAATCCATATAAAGCTTTGTTGAGCTTCACAGAGTATATCTCGCGAGAATTATTATCATGTGCTTCATGCATCTTAAATCCTTCAGGGGTTTTTATATATATATCATGGTCTAATGAACCATATAGATAAGCTGTTACCACATCCACGAGGCGCATTTCAAGTCTTTTATTATTTTCCAGACAAATCAAATATCGAAATGTTATTACATCCACCACGAGAGAATATGTTGAATCATAATCAAATTTGTGAATTCAGATAAAACCGTAAGCGACAAGTCTTGCTTTGTATTGAACAATTTCATTTTGTTTATTTCTCTTTCATACAAAGACCCATTTATTACCCACAGGTTTAATTCCATTCGGTATTTGAAATACTGGTCCGAAAACTCCTCGTTTTTCAAACTATTCTAATTCAGACTTGATTGCCTCTCTCCATTTTGGCCAATCAGTTCTACTTCTACACTCTTCAATAGAGGTAGGTTCATGATCATCATTTTCTTTTGTTATATCGCGCGCTATGTTATAAACAAAAATATCATCGACGATTGTATTATCTTGGTTCCAAATTTTTCTCATATTGATATAATTAATCGAGATCTCTTCATTCTCATTAGGCACTTGTTTCTCTTCATCACTAATTATATCTATGGTCTCTTCAGGAGAGACATCCTCGTTTTGACCATCATGACAATTTGCTCCTTTTCTTTTCGAGGATGTTTACCTTTGGAACAAAGTGGTCTACCACGTTTCAAGCGTGTCTTAGACTCACTAGCAATTTTTGCTTTTCGTTCTGGGATTTCAATTCTTATCGGAGCATTTACAGCTAGAATATGACATTTTGTAACTCTATCATGGTTAGCAAATGTGTCTGGCAATTGATTTTCTATACCTTATAAATGTATTATCTTTTGTACTTCTAGTTCATTTTCTTTTATTCGAGGATCTAAACCTTTTAATAATAATACATTCCATGATATTTGCTTTTCCAACTGTTTGTTTTCTCCCCCTAATATTGGGAATAATGATTCATCAAAATGAAAATCTGAAAATCTTGCAATAAATATGTCTCATGTTGTTGGTTCAATATATTTAATTATCGAAGGAGATTCATACCCAACATAGATTACCATCCTCCTTTGAGGTCCCATTTTTGTTCGTTGTGGTGGATTAATTGGGACATATACTGTGCATAGAAAAATACGCAAATGGAAAATATTTGGCTCATAGCCATGAACCAATTGTAAGGGGGAATACTCATCATAACTAGTTGGTCGGATGTGTATTAGTTGCGCTGCATGCAAAACTGTATGTCCCATGCCCAAAAGGGAAGATTAGATTTCATAAGCAATGGTCTTGCAATCCATTGGATTCGTTTTTATAAAAGATTTTGCAAGATCGTTCTCAGTATGAACATATGGTACAAGATGTTCTACCTTTATCCCAATGGACATACAATAAGTCACAAAATATTGTGATATAAATTCACCAGCATTATCCAAGCGAATTGTTTTTATTGGATAATGAGGGAAATGTGTCTGTAATCGTATTATTTGTGCAAGCAATCTTGCAAAAGCTAAACAACGAGATGATAATAAGCACACATGTGACCATCTAGTTGATGCATCAATTATTACCATGAAATATCTAAATGGGCCACACCGTGGGTGAATTGGGCCATAAATATTACCATGTATTCGTTCAAGAAATGATAATGATTCATTTTTTATTTTAGCTGGTGAGGGTCTTATTATAAGTTTCCCTTTTGAACATGCAACACAAAAAAATCACGAGTTTAAAAAATCTTCTGATTTTTCAACAAGTGTCCACATGAACTCAAAAAAACTTTTCGCATCGTCGTTGAACCGAAATGACCTAACTGGTCATGCCAAACTTTGAAATTATTTGTAAACCTCGAGTTTACTATATTATATGCTTCAATCATCTCAATAGATGTGTAATATAAACCAGATGAGAAAGCAAGCAACTTTCCTAACACACACCTCTTACTCATCATAGTTGAGTAATACAAAGGTATTTAATGCATTTTTCATTCAGAGTTTCAATGTGATATCCATTCATACGAATATCCTTGAAACTTAACGAATTTCTTGAAGACTTTGCTGAATATAAGGCATTGTCAATTATAAAGACTTTGTGCCTTTTGGCATAAAAAATTGCTCTTCCGGACCCTTCAACAATTTTTGCACATCTCGATATGGTATTGATATGTGCTTGATCATTTCTTAAATTTGAAAAATATTTTTTTCTTTAAGAATGGTGTGTGTAGTAGCACTGTCCGCGAGACATAAATCCTTATCTTGGATCTTCATTTGATTCATATTCATGATATATATAAATGAAAAATAAATACGAATAAATAGACATTAGATTAAAGAAACATTATATTGCATAAATTTTATTCAAATAAGGAGGACTAAAAGTTCAACATAACTAGAAAAAAATAAGAAAACGCATAACATATAATATTGAAATAGAAAATGAAAAACTTCTTGATCACTTCTGATCATTTCCATCCTCAGGATGGATAAGGAAATCGACAATGCCAAGGGACATCAAATCATCTATACCTTTCATAAACTTGTTGGAATCATCCAATAATAACGACTTTAAGGATCACGGTTTTTTATAATCATACCTCTCTTTCAACGATTTCCAAAGATCTGCAGGATCTTTGACCGTGAGGTATTCGATTTTCAATCCATCATGAAAATGATGACGGAGAAAGACCATGGCTTTCACATTATCTAGATTCAATTATTGATTCAAAATACTAATGGTTTCTTTGAGACCTTTTACATCCAAGTGGATCTCTGCATCCAACGCCCACCACAAATAATTTTTGCCGGTAATGCCAAGAGCATCAAACTCGAGTTTGACAAGTTTTGACATGATGAAATAAAAGAAAAAATATGAATAAAACAATGTGAAATATTATATTAAACTATAACTTTTCTGATAGGCGGAATATCAGAAATACCCTTATAGGGCTAAACCACTTCAAAAATACTCTTCCTTAAAATAATTATTAAATCAGAAAAAAAACTGAAGAAAAGACAAACTTGCCTTCAATATTCAAACGTGAAAAAACCCACGTTCGGTAGTTTTTCGACGTGAAAAACTGTCAGAAATGAGAAAGCCGGACAGTTTTTTGACGTGAAACCTATTTAAAAGTTTATAGAAAGAAAGAAATAAGAGTTTTTTTTACGTGAAATCTGTTTAAAAGTTTATAGCAAGAAAGAAATAAGTGATGTCGAACTTGAGAGGGATCGATTTGAAGTTGGCGAGAAGGAAAATGGCTAGAATCAGCAGCAGCAGCGTGAGTGATGATGATGCTGATGCTGCAGTCCCTCTGACACTGGAGTAGAAATTAATAGAAAAATAAGGAAGTCGGAGAAGAGAATCATCAACGCCGTAAGAGACCTTCTAAGGGATACCGGGATTCATATGCCTAATCCAAAATCAAAGGATGCCGAGAAAGTTGCACCAAGTAAGTAATATTTAGTGAAAAGGTCATTTGAGTGTCAATTTCCATCAAGAAATATAAGTCGGAGGGTCGTTAGAGTCGTATGATCGCATAAGCCGCAGGGTCGTTAGAGTCGCATGGGTTGCATTGGTTTCATATGTCGCATGTGTCACTCGGTCGCTAAAGTTGAATGGGTTGCATGGGTCACATGTGTTACATGATCAATGTAACGAACCAAGTAAGTACGATCATTTGAGGTCGCATGGGTCACATAGGTCGCATTGGTCGCATAAATCGCATGGGGAGCATAGGTCGCATTGGTCGCCTTATGTTTAATGAGGTAAATTTTATGCAGGTGCTGGACCTTTAGCAGAGGAGTCTACGCCATATGTTGAACCTCCGCTGGAGAAAAAAGAGCAAGAACAGTGGTTCAAGAACCTGAAGGGGAAGAGGAGTTTGTGTGGAATCCCAAGGGATTAGTAAAGGGCTTGATAAACCGATTTCCTTCCTTCATTGATGCTAGCGGTGACAAGTTTACTAATCTATATTGGTTCCTGAAGGCACCTCGACATGAGCGGTGGTGGAAATCTGAGCTAGATATTTCCCGGGGGCCAAAGTTTTGGGAGATTATATTAAAGGCCAACGCATGGCTTGAATATGAAGGAAGTTTTTTTAAAACCTTAGTCTCACAGAGTTTTGTGTCATATGTATTCCTGTGTGTTAAATTTTTTTGTAGCAATTGGATGAGGCGTTGATGGAGCTGTCTTCTCGCTCGGCATTGGATCCCAGCGCGAATCAGAATTATTACGTTTGTCTTGTTGCATTCATGCATACGCTCTCGCTGTGGATGTACGAGGATATGGAAACTTTGCCGGAAATTCTTAGTGATTTTTTGAATGCCAAGTATCCATTCAGAAAAATGAAGACACCAATTAGTGATTATGAAGGTTTTGTCTCGGTTCTAAACATTCCATCGGACAAAAATCGATGGGTGGAATGTCATTGGGTAGCCATCAAAAAGGATTTCAAAACCCGACGCATCACGTTATACGACTGCAAGATGAGCCTTAAGGAAACACATATCGATACGGTGATTGAGAAGATAAGAAAAGTTGTCCCCAAGATGCTCATTCTCGGAGGGTTTCCTTCTTTGGCTTATGGAGAAGATGAATGGAAGTATGTGTATTATGAAGGTTTGTCACAGAACCAAAGCGGGAATGACTGTGGTGTTTTCTCCTACAAATTCGTAGAAGTCTCGGTAATGGGGAGGAATGTGTTTCGCTTAATTTGCAACGGCAATGTTACTTCCATGCGTGAGAAGATGGCAGCTGATATATATAGTAATGGAGAAAGTATCTATGAACCCGAAGAACACTAACTTGGTATTTGGTAGATTGTTTTTTTTGGACTGGTAGATATAAACATTTGGTACATTATTTCTTTTTAAACATTTGGTACATTGTCGGTCAAACGGTCGCAGAGGTACAAGGGTCACAGAGGAACCATGCGACCCTTCCGGCCATTGCGACCCATTTGTCCATTTCAACTCTTTCGAAGAGGTAAAAGGGTCACAGAGGGACCTCTTCGACCCTAGAACCCCTGCGACCCTTGTCCCTCTGTGTCCCTTGGACCCTGCGACCCATTTGTCCATTCCGACACTTTCGAAGAGGTAAAAGGGTTACAGAAGGACCTCTTCGACCCTAGGACCCCTGCGACCCTTGTCCCTCTATGACCCTTGGACCCTTGCGACCCATTTGTCCATTTCGACACTTCCGACCATTGCGATCTTTCCGACCCTTGCGACCCTTACGACCCATTTGTCCATTTCGACCCTTTCGACTAGTCTTTTCAATGTCAGACTACTGGTTTTTCCAGGTGCTAGCTATGCTTTTTATTTTACCAATGCCACATTCAAGACCATATTAAAGGGGTTCTTTAATGTGGTCAATACATGCACCTTGGTCATTCTTTGTATTTAGTGTCTTTCTGGAATTTTAGGAGTCCATTTTTTTCGTTAAATATGAGTTTATAAATAGAGGAGTCCATCTGACGCATGTGACCCTATATGACCACATATGACCCATGGACGACTCATGCGACCTATGCGACTCATGCGACTTGTCGTTTTGCTGTCAGACTCCTGTCTTGTAACCCATGTGACCCTTCCGACCCATGTGACCCTTCCTACCCATGTGGGTTGTCGTTTTGCAGTAAGAATCTTTCTTCCGACCCATGTGACTTGTCATTTTGCTGTCAGACTCCTGTCTTCCAACCCATGTGACCCTTCCGACCCATGTATATAAGTTAACGTCTACGTCTCTTCTCTTAGTATGCGTATCTAACCCATTTTTCTATGAAAAATCTTTTTTACCTTTGTGACCTGTGTGGCGTAGTCACCATTGTCGACACAGCGCATCGTGTTGTCTATGTGTTACTCAAGGTCTTGGTAATCGGCAGACTCAGGCTCTATGCAGTCACTGACGAGTTGCGGGGGTGACTTAGGTGACAGTGTTGGGTCACTCTTCAAATGCGACTGGAAGATGAAGTACATGGTAGGAGATGACTTAGGTGACGGTGTTGGGTCACTTTCGGCTAATGAACTATCTCCAGTGAACTCATGCGACCCATGCGACCCTCATTTGGCATTAATTAGTTTGGCGTTGTAGATGTATTGTTTTGATTGGTTTTTGTCATTTTATCATCATAAACTCGTAAATTCGTCGAGTTCGCATCTATTCATCAATATATGCGACCATGCGACCCATGCGACCCTCATTTGGCATTAATTAGTTTGACTTTGTAAATATATTTTTTTGATTGGTTTTTGGCATTTTATCATCATAAACCCGTAAATTCGTCGAGTTCGCATCTATTCATCCATATATGCGACCAAGCGACCCATGCCATTACAATATATTTGAGTTGTATATGTCTAATTTAGAATCAATATAGATAATAATATAAATAATATCGACATTTGAACAAAATGTTAAATGTATTGTTTAATCAACCGTCGAGTTCTTAAAACACTACTATCACTTTTGAAACACAGGCATTGGTTATCCACAACTCAACTAGGTACACATGGGTCATAATATATTTTAATCGTTGACTGACGTTGTAAATGTATTGTTTTTATTGGTTTTTATCATTTTATCATCATAAACCCGTAAATTCGTCGAGTTCGCATCTATTCATCAATATATGCAACCATGCGACCCATGCAACCCTCATTTGGAATTAATTAGTTTGATGTTGTAAATATATTGTTTGATTGGTTTTTTCATTTTATCATCCTAAACCTGTAAATTCGTCGAGTTCACATCTATTCATCAATATATGCGACCCATGCGACCCTCATTTGGCATTAATTAATTTGACGTTGTACATGTATTGTTTTTATTGGTTTTTGGCATTTTATCATCATAAACCCGTAAATTCGTCGAGTTCGCATATATGCGACCCATGCCACCCACAATTTTGATTGGTTTTTGACATTTTTTTCATTTTCACCAGAATTCTCGCCGAACTTTTCACCAAAATTTGAAAACATTTCGAATTCCATCTGACGACGATTCGATGTCAGGATCATGTCTTTTCGTATTCCAGCCGTTTCTTTTCTTCCAATAACGACACACACACACACTCTCTCTCTCTCTCTCTCTAACTCTCATCATTATCATCATCATCTTGCCGAAAATGAAAACGACTGGTGACGGTGATTCGATGTCAGGGTCATCTTCTTCTGGTGAGAGGATTTTCACTGTACCAGTCACGCGTTCAAATCTGGTCGTAGATGCAGTGGTAAGTGAACTCAAACCGATTTATTCGATTCATCAAATCTGGCCGTATATGCATTAGTTTGGCGTTGTTGTAAATTTATTCGGTTATCGCAGACACTTCCAATAGAGTTTGCGAGGTTGAGTGGTCTTTGCAGTAGACGATGTAAGGTTGATCTGATAACCAATTACATAGACATTTGGGAGGCTGATCTAAGGCCCGTGAAACGCGGTGGCGCTGGCATCACCAGGGGTTAGACAAAGTTTTGTCACGATAATGGCTTTAACGTGGGTTGTACCCTCAAAGCCGAACTGGACACCGTTCTTGATGATGTACCTTGTCTACTGCTTGCCCCTATAATCTTCATAGGTTGAGTTCCGTTGTATTTTGATTGCTTTGAACCTCATTTGAACAACAAAATTCATGTTTGTATTTGGTTGGTTTTTTTACTATTATTTAATAAAATGTATTATTGTTAGTATCAATATTTTTGTGGATTTACTATTACTGTAATAAGGGTCGCAGAGGGTCCAAGGGTAGCAGGGGACAAAGGGTTGCAAAGGTACAAGGGTCGAAGGGAGACAAGGGTCGAAGGGAGATAAGGGTTGTAGAGGGTCCAAGGGTCGCAGAGGGTACAAGGGTCGCACGGTCCAAGGGTCGAAGGGAGACAAGGGTCGCAGAGGAACCAAGGATCGCAGAGGGTACAAGGGTCGCACGGTCCAAGGGTCTAATAAAATGTTTACGCGTTGATTCAACTTGTTCTTTTTTTAACAGTTTATTTGTAACATAATTTTGGGAATGGATAATTCAACTTTGTACATTTTAATTTTTTAAAAAATTATTCATATTATTTGTAAATAATAAAGCGTAAAGGGTCGCAGGGGTCCATCGTCGCAGAGGTACAAGGGTCGCACCATTTGTCCCTTGCGAACCTTTTACCCGTTTTACCCTTGACCCTGCGACCCTTGATCCTGCGAGAGAGACAAGGGCGCAAGGGTCCAAGGGTCGCAGAGGGACAAAGGGTCGCACAGGTACAAGGGTCGCAGAGGTACAAGGTCGAAGGGAGATAAGGGTCGCAGTGGTCCAAGTGGTCGCAGAGGTACAAGGGTCGAAGGGAGACAAGGGTCGGAGGGGGACAAGGGTCGCATGGTCCAAGGGTCTAAAAAAATGTTTACTCGTTGATTATAGAATATGTAATTTAGTACATTGTTCTTTTTTTAACAGTTTATTTGTAACATAATTTTGGGAATGGATAATTCAACTTTGTACATTGTAATTTTTTAAAAATTATTCATATTATTTGTAAATAATTTTTAAATAATAAATTATTTTGACTATATTGTTAGTATTGCTGGTTTTTGTGGATTTAGTATTATTGTAACAAGAGTCGTAGAGGGACAAGGGTCGCATGGGCCAAGGGTCGCAGAGGAACAAGGGTCGCAGGGGTCCAATGGTCGTAGAGGGACAAGGGTCGCAGGGGTCCAAGGGTCTTAGAGGTACAAGGGTCGCAGGGGTCCAATGTTCGAAGAGGTACAAGGGTCGTAGGGGTCCTAGGGTCGAACTGGGCCACAGGATCGAACTGGGTCGCAAGGTCGGAGTGGGTCGTTGGGTCGCAGGGTCGAACTGGATCGCCGGGTCGAACTGGGTAGCAGGGTCGCAGGGGTATTTTGGGAATATCAACATTTATAAGGGTATTTTTGAAGTTAAATTTTTTTCTTTTTCGGGAAGGGTATTTTTGAAGTTAGCCCTTTCTGATACATAAGATCCATATAAATGGAAAGTGTAAAGCATACTTAGTTACAACGATCTTACTATTAGAGAATAAATATAATAACAAAAGAGAATATAATTGTAATTATTAGAGTGAAAAAAACTCAAAGATTGAAGACAGAGCCTTCGTGCTGATAACGTGTTGTAAAAGTAAAGAACGAACACGAGAAATAGACAATGGAGTAAAGAGAATAGATGAAAGGGAGAATAACTCTTATTCATACGTAAGTTGTTGTATGTACAATACAATGGAAAATGCATCTATTTATAGGCTTACATCAAAGGACATGAATAAGATAAAAATGTATTTTTTATTAATGCAATACATGAATGTAAATTTATTTGGTCAAAATACACATTCATTATGTAATATTTATTTGATCAAAATACATATTCATTATGTAATATTTATTTGGTCAAAATACATATTCATTGTGTAATACTATATTAATTTTTTTTATAATTTTGTAAAAATGATCAATTTTATGATCCGTTATATTTTTATATATATTGAATTGTAGTTAATGTTAATATCAACCATTTAACAAAGATAAATGTTGAATCGTTTATTTAGTGGTTTGGTTAAATCTATCTTAATTATTTAACAATGTGTTTTAAATTTTACATTCCAAAAATATTTTATAATCAATATGAGCTATATTTAATAAAAAAAAATTTATTTGTTTATATATAGATATATATATATATCCGTTCATAAATACATATTATATCGAAGTTCAATTAGTCAAACTGAAATCCAATTATATTTAATTTGGATTAAATCAAATGACAACACTTGTACTATAATTAATCACATATATTGATCCACAAATATAACATTAACCATAAAATATTATAATCTCTCATTTGGACCATATACGTGACCATAAAACTATAGAATAACCTTATGAGCACTCATTAATTGTTATCATCCAACCGATATTGACACCAATCTCGTCAATCAACCATGATAAACCAGACCCAAAGGGATTTAACCACATTTCAACGTATTAGATCCACATTTGATTACTAACGCAAATATAAAAGAATGACATAGATCTGAATGTAGATGCATAGCATGAAGATTTCACATGAAGTGATCGATACGTGTCGATCTCCAATTCGTCATACCTTACCAAGATCAACCAAATCATACGCAATGAATAATTTGAGCTTAAACTAAATAGTTCTTGGAACATAATACTGAAACTGAATAAGCGTACATCACTACAATCCAAGAGCAAACTGGAAAAAATACAAGACCGCCACTAAACCGGAATATCATCACAAAAGATAATACATATACAAGCAGTGTGCTCATGAAAGATTTTAGGTATAACACCCTTAGTCAGCGGATCCTCAACCATAGATGTTGTACCTATGTGCTCTATCGAAATGATCTCGTTCTATATTCTCTCACGAATAACAAGATACCTAATATCAATGTGCTTTGATTTTGTAGTATTCTTGTTGTTGTTAGAGTATAAAATCGTAAAATGATTGTCACAAAAAAGTTTTAGCGGTCTATCCACACTCGTCATAATGTGTATCCTGTGATAAGATTCCAAAACCATAAATCTTGGTTGGATGCCTCAGAACATGCTACATACCCTGCCTCATTTGTGGACGATGCCATGAGCTTTTACTTGGCAATACATCAAGAAATAGTCCCACCAGCGAGAAAAAATACATAGCTTGAAGTGGATCGAAGACTATCGAGGAACCCTGCATAATCTGAATCTGAAAAACCATTGATCCCGAGCTGGTTTGATCGCATGTACACGAATATATGATCCATTGTTTTCTAAAGATATCACATCACCCATTTGATTTTTTCCAATGATCAATGTGAGGGTTGCTGATAGGGGTATAAAATTATCTGTCTCGGCTCAGCTCTCGCCTTTAGCTCGCTACAAACGAACTGACTCACGAACTAGATTATTTAACTTAAAAGAGTTGTAACGCAATAATAATATGTATTAATTATCCTTGATATAAAATATATAAAATATTAATTCAAATATAAAGTTATTAAATATCCAAATACTAATTAGAAAACAAATTTATCGAATATAAAATAAAATATTGAATACATAAACATATTTTTTAAAAATATTTTTCTTTATTTTATAATATAAAAATATATTAATTTAGTAGAAATAGAAAATGATAATAATATAATATGTAAATAATATATTATTTTTTCTTAAATAGTATTTAATAAATATAAAGAATATTTATAATATGTAGAAATATGGAAACATGTGATTTGCATGTGACTTTATACTCAGTTCGCGAGCCAGCTCGTCAGCTCGCGAGCCACCTCACTTAAGCTCTAATTCGTTTTGCAATAAGCTCGTCAACTAGTTTTTTAAACGAGATGGAAAATATCTAGCTCGACTCGTTCAAATATAATCCGAGATAGATCTGGTTTACGAGCCGACAACTCATTTTATACCCATAGTTGTTTAAGTATCATCCTAAAATACCAACAATGTATACCAAATCAGGTCGTATGTAGATTGATGTATACAATAGACTCCCTACAGCCGAAACATAAAGAATCTTCCTCATTTCCAGAATCTTCACTTCAGTCTTTGGGCACTGTCTAAGGCTGAATTTATCACCCATAGGAGTATCTACACCTTTACATCCTTTCATGCCAAACCGCTCAAGAAATTTATCAATGTAACTTTTGTGTGATAAACCTATTATACTCTGAGAGCGGTCTCAGTGTATTTTTATACCCAATACAAAAGAGGTATCACCAAGATCTTTTCGAATAGCTCCAAAAGGAAGTTCTTAGTTTTGCGCATAAAGCTCACATCGTTTGCAACAATAAGGATATCATCCATGTAAAAGATTTTAAAAATCATTTTTTCCATTGATCTTGTAGTATAAACAATCACCTACTTGAGTCACCTCAAAGTCATATGAGATGATTATAAGATGAAACTTTTGATACCATTGACGAGAAATTTGGTTCAAGCTATAAATGGATTTCCATAATTTGTAAACCGTTTTCTTTGGTTCTCCAATCACAAAGTGTTCTGGTTGCACCATATAAATAGTCTCTTCAATGTCACCATTGAGAAATGTTGTCTTAACATCCATTTGATGCAGCTCTAAATCATAATGAGTTGTTTATGCAATCAATACTCTCAAAGAGTCTTTCAATGAAACTAGAGAGAAATTCTCTTTGTAATATATGCCTTCCTTTTGAGTAAATTATTAGGCAGCTAGACGTGCTTTATACCTTTCCACATTTCCATACGAATCCCATTTTATTTTAAATATCCATTTGCATCTAACGAGTTTCGCACCTTCAGGCAAATGGACAAGATCCCAAACACCATTGTCTACCATTGATTTTAATCTAGGGGTGGGCGTTTCAGATTTCGGGACGGGTTCCTCGGGTTCGGGTTGGGTTCCGGTTCCTCGGGTTCTAAAAAGTTGAACCCAAAAAAACCCATTTGGTTTTCGGGACGAGTTCCTTGGTTTCGGGTTGGGTTCGGGTTATTCGGGTTTTAAAATATTGAAACCAAAAAAACCCGAATTGTATTTGGATTCTTTCGGGTTCTCGGGTTCTTCGGGTTATTTAAGTACGGGTAATTCGGGTTTAAATAGGTAATTCGGGTTTAAACGGGTAATTTGGGGTTTAAACGGGTAATTCGGGTTTTAAACGGGTAATTTGGGTTTTAAACGGGTAATTCGGGTTTAAATGGGTAATTCGGTTTTAAACGGGTAATTCGGGTTCCAAATTTAACATACAAAAAATTAGGTTAGAAGGGTTAGGATTTCTTTTTCAGGTTCCTCGGGTTCCTCGGATTCTCCCGAACCCAACCCGGACCGACCCGAACCCATTTGGGTTTTAGATTTTGAACCCATATGGGTTTTCTACAAAACCCGTTTATCTCAGGGGTTGGGTTTTTCGGGTTTTTTCGGGTTGGATCGGTCCGGGTAACCCGAAACGCCCACCCCTAATTTAATCTCTTCATTCATAGTATCAGTCCACTTTTGAGAGTTAACACTTTGAATGTCTTGACGAACGTTAACTGGATTATCTTTCGTCAATCCAATGTCATCCTAATGTTCTTGAAGAAATACTATATAGTCATAAGAAATAGCATTTATTATCTATCGAGTAGACATATGTGACATAATTTCCTGATATAACTATTCTTGAGGTTCATGAATTTGTTCCTTATAGATTTCAGGAACAACATTTGGAGTATCTGATTTGTAGCTTGAGTAACATGTTTCAAACCATTGCCAGCTAAAATAATAAAAACATGAATCATTATCTTTTGTGAAACAAAAGTTTCGTCCTTATCCACTCCAAAGCAAAATTCGTCATCCCTTTTCCCAGGTTCGATGTCCTTAAATCGCTACTTTCATCTTAAATATCATCTTTTTGTGCCCCTTATATCTTTCCGAGTATCCAACAAAATAACAACTCACGATTTTGGAATCTAGTTTCTTTTCATTTGGATCGATATCAAGCCTTAACTGAAAATCCCAAATGTGAAAATACCTTAAGCTAAGACGTCTATCTATCCATAACTCTTAAGGCGTCTTAGTTGTTGCTTTAGTTGGTACTCTGTTAAGATATATAAATCACTTTCTTTAATGCCTTACCCCACAAGGATTTTGGGAGAGAGCATAGAACAATATCATACTTCTCACCATTTCTTGAAGTGTACGGTTTCATCTCTCCGCAATACCATTCAGATGTACCCGAAAATGTGTATTGGGGAACAGTTCCATACTTCTCGAGGTACTTAGAAAATGGCCATGTACATTGATCACATGATCATTCATTTCTACCGTAGTATTCACCACCACAATTAGAAGGAACGATCTTAACATGTTTATTAAATTGAAGTTCAACCTCAGCCTTAAACGCTTTGAAAACATCCAAAACCTCTAACTTCTCATAAATCGGATAAAGGTAACCATATCGACTGTAATCAACCATGAATGATACAAAATAATGTTGACCATTCCAAGAAGAAATAGGAAAGAATCCTTTTTTTACATTGACCTAGACCGGGCCCGAAACCATTTCTTTTTTTTTAAGTCTTGAACTGGGTCAGGCCAAAACCTTTTTTTAATTATGAGCCATTTTTTAATATGGACTGAACCGATTTAAAATATTGATTAAACCTAAACCAGAATTAGGCTACACCCAAACCTGTTTTTTAAAAGAAAACCCAAATTTTATACATCCAAAATTATTTTAGTAATTAAAAAAAGTCATTCGAAAGTTTCAAATGATGGAGGTCTTTTTTTATAGAAAAAACCAATGGGTGGCTAATGATATTTTTTTTGAAATAAAATAATTTTGCATATGATGAACCGAGGGATCTCTCAAAATAAACTTCAATTAGCTCCATAAATTGCTTCATTAACCATATTCAAACCCAAATCTGATATAAACCACATTAGATCATTCCTAATTTGATGTCAATACAATAGATCAAGCTCTGATACCAATTGAAAGAATTTATTCATCTTTATACAAATTCCAAATTCTAAAATTCTATTATGAATTATATAAAAATTGAATAGAAGATCGTGATAAATACTTGTATCCATAGGACACATAATGCAACAGAATTGAACTTTTGATTCTACGTGTAGTCGCCGGATTCTACACACGGATGAGATGTGTGAAGAGCAATGAGGTTTTCTATAGTGTTTTATGTGTTTGTAAAAATGAATCCACAAAAAATCTCATCTATATACACGTGAACTAGAGACGATAAACCGAGAGTTAGCCGGTTAATTATCCGGTTCTCAATTATATTTTTTAATTCCGTACATCGTTAAATTTAACGATATAACCAAAGGCCTCTACACATATAACCTTCCACACTCAATTCAATACCAAAGTCCAATTAGTTAAACTTAAATCCGATCAAATTTAATTTGGACTAAATCGAATGACAACACTTGTAATAATGTGGTTTTCGTTGGTCAAGACAATCTGAATATTTGGATAGGTGCACTTCCATCTCGTAACTTCAACTTAGATCTTCGACATATTGTCTTCAAATATTTTATTGATTGTATATTATCCTTAGTTTTCCCAATCACATTCAAAACTTATTGATGATGTTATCGAAAAAATTCTTTTTGATATGCATAAAATCTAAATTATGACGTAATATTGGTAATTTCCAATATGATAGTTCCTAAAAGATACTACGTTTATACCAGTTATGCCATTCTCCTTGGCCTTTTGGTTTTCGCTGACCACGATCTCGACCGCATTCTATCGATTCTTGTAAATCTCCCATTGTGTTTAATCGTTCATAAAGGATTTGCATTTCGGTTTGCATGCACCACGTTCTTTCGAAAATATTTTTTTATCTTTTATGAAAGTATGTCCATGGGGAAGAAATCTTCTATGACAATCAAACCAACATGGTTTCTTCCCATGTAGACGTTGAAATGAATCTGTGTCCTCTATACAATAGGGACATACCAATCTATCGTGCATACTCCATCTAGATAACATTCCATAGGTAGAAAAATCGTTAATTGTCACAACATTACTGGTTTTAATATGAAATTTTGCTTTGTACTCACGTCATAATCAAGAAATTCATCATTCTACAGATATCTTAATTCATGAAATCAATGGCTACAAAAAGATATCGAAACTTTTCTTCGGATGTTCTAGTCCTGGAATCAGCAATGTCAGAAACATTACTACTCTTTTCAAACACATAACAAGAGGTAAATTATAAGGAGACAAAATCACCGGCTATAGAGAATATTGACTTCCAGATTATCCATATTGACTAAAACCATCGGTGCACAGGCAAAAATTGTCTCATACGCAAACTCGAGAAATATTTCATTGAAATCTTCCAAACCTTACCATCCGATGGATGTTGCACTATCCTTTCGTCTGTCGAGTGTTCTGCGTGCCATCTCATTTCCACAATGGTTTTTCGATTTAAATAACCTTCTCAACCTGTTTTCTAGTGGCATATAGAACATTTTTTACGGTACATATTTACATGAAGATAGTTTCTTTGGACGAAATCTGTTTGCATACCAAAATTTGCATTCCAACATGTCTTTTTATCATTTCCCCAAAACAACATACAACTGTTTCTACAAACATTAATTTTCACATGTGGTATTCTCAAATCTTTTAAAACATTCTTTGTTTCCTAGTATGCTCGAGACCTTGATTATTTTCCGGAAAATATTCACGCATGGTTTTGCAAAATGAATCCATGCAATTTTCAGCAACATTGTAGTTTGTTTTTATACTCATCAATCTTGATGACAAAGATAAACGAGACTGACCTTCACTACAACCTTCATATATAGGTTGTTTTGCCGAATCCAATAGGTTGAAAAATCGGTGTGCCTCGATGTTCGACATCTCTTCATAAACAACTTTTTCATTTCTTTCTATTTCGTGCGCTTCTTGCACAATCTCTCTAAAGCCACAATTTTCGTCGTGAAATAACCAAATTTCGTAATTCTCTACGAAACCTGACGTGTGGAAAACACGAGTTATAATTACCTAGACCACTTCACCGCAAGTATACGGATCGTGTAGTACCAGGGTCGATCTCTAGGGACTAAGTGTGGCTGAACTAGGAACAAGACTAAACTAGGAAGAAAGGTGATATGAAAGGATGTGGTTCTAAGGGTCCTAAATCTAACCTAATGGAGACAACAAAACAAAGATAAAGGTGAACTAGATATGATGAGTACTACGGGTGTACGGGTTACCGGATATTGCATACATGAACGACTAAAGATCATAGATCTACAACCTACTCTT
>CM071864.1:10410895-10431492 GCA_036759665.1 Gynandropsis gynandra
TTTTACCAAGTTATGGTTTTAGATCAGACTTGGTTTAAGAAATTTACCTATTTCTGCCCTTTCCACGTTATGGTTTTAGATGTCCTGGTATCTCCGTTGATCAACCTCGCACGAAAACAGAAATAAGTATATTAGTGTTTTAAATTGGCTGATTATGAAGGATCTAATAAATAGAAAATCGTAGCAACATGTGTGTTGAATAAAAAGGAAAGTTTCTGTAAATCATACCCTAAACAAACCTTATAAACCAGTACCCTAAACACAAATCAAACCGAGAAAACCCTATTTTTAACTGCAACTCCCTTGATCTTTCCATCCCGTCGTCTAGGAGAACTGGAACATTTTACCCTAATTGCTAAGTGCATTGTCTCTCAAGTTTCGCTTTTCACATGTTCTGAAAGACTTAACCGTTCCCCCGTAAAACCCGATACCACCCAAACAACCCTCATATCGTAATCAGAAACGCACAAATTTTATCAGACCGTACCCCGTCGCAACAGTTTCACCTAGCCGAGATACATTGAGAAAACCATAAAGAATCGCAAACAACTATTTGGGTAAACCTCCTGAGGAACGATCTAATGCAAGACTCATCGAAACTAGACGTAAATCGACATATTAAGTTCCCTTACCGCCGGCTTTGTTGTCCCCAAGCTATCCGTGCTATAATTTCCCGCCGGTCATCGGGTTCTCGCCGTTCATTCACTGGTAAAGGAGGTTAGTGGTGAGGTTAGGGTTTGGAATCGGTGAATATAGGCTCTTCTGGGTTGTTCGAGTACCTTCTGACCCATTATCTTCTCTCCCTCACGTTTTAAATTTTGTTCTATTTGTTTTGGGTCGATTTTAAATTCTACATGGGCCAACAAAAAATATGATTACTGCAAATAATTGGTAAAAATACGATTTAAAATTCTACATGGGCCAACAAAACATATGATTACATGTGCATGAGACATTTATTACCAATTAAAGACATTTTTATAATCTCACAATATAATCCATAATATTGTTTTTTAATAAATTTTACATAAATAAAAAAACTTTATGTATTAATTGATGTATGAAAAATTATTGTCCAAAGAAAAACCCTATAATTCGTTATAGTTTTTATCAATAATAAATAAATATGGTATTTTAAAATGAATTATTTCTACAAGATCATGATTAAAAGCCGATTTTTTTAAATATAAGTGTAACGTTTTCTAAAATGCAGGTTATTTTAATTCACATATTAATAAGGACAAAACGGTGCAATGAGAAAGCCTAAGGCTAAAAAACGTGAAAAAGAAGCACATTTTATTGAAAAATCTTTATATCGATAATTGGATCATATGTCATCAAGGTACACGATAGATTTGCTAAAGATCTCTCATATTGCATTTCAATTATTATACCTTTATATATTTTTTCTTTCTTTTACTTCATCATTAAAATGTCATTTATTAATCAGTTTATAATATTTTTCAATAAAACTTAAAAAAATATATCCCGCGCAACGCGCGGGTACGTTATTGTAAAGATAGCTTTGTAAAGCACGTTGAAGCATCTTGACTTGAACAACACTTCCAATCATTGGGTCTTTTATGCTTATGCTTTATGTATGGCAAGATAATGGATCGTACCCAAAACAAAATTAGGTACAAATTCGCACGGATAAACTTTCATACCCGAATATGATCTTGTCGAAGACCAATATTCTAATTCAGAATACTCAAAAAAATATTCAAATATCAAAACTCTAAACCAGTTTTAATATTAATAGCACAAACACCCGGTTTGCAAAGTTATTATTCAATGATTTAATCGCATGACCAATTTAATAATTTTATACTTTTTTTACTTATGTGTAATGGTGGCAGAACAAGAAAAATAAAAATACAAGACTAAAAAACAGCGATATTTTGATAAATATTGACTAATTTTCCAAACCTTAGCTTAATGATGTAATTCTATCGATGTAAATTATCAATACTATCAAAGTTAAGCTTCCTACAACCATTAGCACATAGGAAGCACATCAATGCTATATCACATATAACATTTACTATGGCATTTTTTACCTCACTCACGAAAACATAACCAAACCAAGCGTTGGAGATATCAAGCTTTAGCTTGCTCCTGCCTCAACACTTCCAAATGGCTCCTGAAATCCATCCACACACGGAGCTGATCCAATGCTTGTTATCGTCGTTGGGATATTCTCTTCCGAGAAATTCGAAGCAACATCGAGATTGTTCTGACAATGATTTGTAGCTTGTGGAGTGACACTACCTTCAGTAGCTGTAGCTTCTGCTCGATTCATATCATTACCACGCCTTTTGTTCCTGAAAGGATGGGTTTTTTGTTTCTTTAACTTGTTTTTGTTCCGACCCTTTTTGGCCTTCAATGCACTACTCGTCTCCTTAACCGGGGTTGCTTGTTCTGATGCCCTTTTCCGACATGGACGTACTGTAAACTGAGTGTCTCCAAGGTTAATGTTAGAATCTATCTGAATGGCTAAAAGTGCGGTTTTAGCAGCGCTGAGCTCAGCTTCCTTTTTAGATCTTGCAGCAGCCCCTATATACTTAATACCTCCAATTTCGACGGTACACCTGAAGGGTGTTCCTCCAGGTGCTTCATTCTTGTGGCAGTGATACAATGGAATTGCATAATTCATCTTCTGAGCGTACTCTTGAAGTAGATTTTTACATAACCCTGTTTCGTGCTGCAGTGCACAAGCAGATCTGGTGTTAGAGAGGGTTAATCACACACACACACACACACACATATATATGTATATGTATCTTTATATACGTATTTACATTCAAGTCTATGCCATATACAATGCAGTTAACATAAATCGAGATAAGGTTCAGGAGATACTCACAACAGGTTGAGAAACACACTCAATGACCTCACTGGATTTCGATAATTCCAAGAGTGCAACCTCAGCAGCTGACTGCTCCGCTGCCTTGCGATTGAAAAATCCGGGCAATGAATCATATTTGACGCCATCCACTGTTACAGTCGATCTGAAATAGGGTTCATGTGAAGGGCCTTCTTTTATAGTCTCATACACAGGCGTCGGCAGCTTAAACTTTTGGGCATACTCCTGTAACCGACTTTTGAATACATAGCAATTTGAAACACCTGATATGATAAATTCCAAAATAAGATAAAGAACCGTACATGATCAGACAGATGCCAGTTCAGCTTTACCAATATTTGCTATTTTTAACTTAAACAAATCATTCGAAACATCTGTGGTGGTGATGATGATAACGAAATTTCCTAGAATGCCACAGATTATTAATGCTGATAATAGAAATAAGATATCCACAGGGAAAACATAAGCAATGCCAAGACAAACAAGACCATTTGTAATAAAGAAACGAGTGAAAGAACAGTGAACAATTGACAAGCCCTTTCTTCTGTCAGCCATATCCATAGTTGGTTTGGAGATTCAAGTGCAACGGAAAAACCTCGAGACGAACATTAGCAGTAAACACAATTCACACGTTAATCGAATTGAAAGCATCTTATGCAAAAGAGATTTTAAAAGAAGGTATACAAAAGCTGAAAAATTACACTCCTCAGTAAACATGAACTACAAAATGAGTATTCAAATTACGTCAAGAAATCATTCTCATTACAAAAGGTTCAAACGTAGAACTCCTTGAACGAGCTCTACAACGATAGTAATAAGGAAAGCCCAAAGTTTTTCCACAGATTACGCTAAATGGCATGAAAAATAAACTAATTAAAGCAGAAACTCACAGGAGTAAACAATTTCCTCTATCGTGCAAGCAAATTCTCACTGTCTTACAGAAACCAGATAGAAAAAACCTTGAATTTGACATCGTTTTGTCCAAAAAACATAAAATCGAGGTAGAAATACTCATTCACGAATCACTATATGGGGTTAAAATTCGAGACTATAAACCCTAAACTCATCTGCAGAAACAGATATTCAAATATGATAATGAAGACATACAAAAATACGATGAATTACCAGAGGAAGGATCACTCGTAGGCATATTTCTGTTCTGTCCGAGTGAGTGGGGGCGCAACAAAGACAAGGACGAAGAAGAGAGGCGAAACCCCTCGGCATCAAAGCCATTGCGTCCTCCTCCTCTAATATTAACCGTCCGATTTTGTCTCTGTTTCTCAGCCGTTGGATCAGTGCCTTGTGCTTTATTCATAAACTAATGGGCCTGACTAAAAGCCTCTCCGTACTCTCCCTAATCTTTCTTTTTTCCGTTACTAAAAAGATATATTAATAAAACTAAAACACTCTAAATACACAAAAAATGGCAAGTTTTGTTATATACATATATATATATATTATATTATGATAATTTATCTATACCATTATTAATATTTAAAGGTATTAAATTTTTGGTTAATGCAATCTAAAAAATAAATAATGATATCACAATAAAATTGTAACAAATGAATATTTATATAATGATGAATAACAAGATAATTATATATCTAATAATTAAATAACTATATTATTATTCATATAATTTATATATTAAATTATGATTGTTATATATATATAACTATATAAAATCTATATGAAATTGAAATTTTCATAAGGAATATTTAACATTATTATATAATGATGATATAACAAAATAGTTATAAATTGATTTATTAATCGTATGAGTTCTATACATTGTATATTTAACTAATATTTAATTTGCTTGTTTAATAAAAGCCAAAATATTTAAGACTTACATTTTCTTTTTTAGGACTTCCAATATTAAATTATGATATTCAGAAATCAAATTTCAAATATATCATAACGATATTAATAGTGTTTTTTTACTTTTTTGTGAAACAAAAAAATATTATTTGGTAAGGAAATACACAAATTTAGGATATAGAAAGAAATTGTTAAAATAACATAATAAAAAATTTAGTCGTCATATTTGTGGGTTAAATGGGTCATTGTAACAGCATCGATATTTCTTTGGTCGTCGATTCTCGCTCTGGTACGGTTCCTCTTTCATCCTTCTCTCCCAAAATCCCGGTCCCACGCGTGTGCTTCACGCGCTTGCACTCTCGCATCCTTACTCCGGTCATTGTTCCGGTTTCATTCTACATCTCTGGCGATATTCCGTGTTCTCTGTGTTCTCTGTCTAGGTTCGTCGGATTCCTATGATTTTTCTGTCTCTCCGTCTAAAACCCTAGCTAGGGTTTTTTTTTGTGGGTGAAATTCGATACCTTTGTCCAATTCCAGTGGAAATTCTCTGTAGATTTGCTCGTCTTAACATGTGGATATAGTGTAAATCCAACAATGGTGGACAATAGTGACCAGATCAAGAAGCGATTCATCACTGAAGGAGACGTCGCTTCTCTTTTGCAGAGGTCTCTTTCTAACTTCTCGCTTTCCTTTTCTGGGTTGGTTGGATTTTGGGGATATTGAAACATGATGGGCTTGATATGTTTGGCGATTCTTCCTCCTGATTTGTTTTCGGATCTTGGTTTGGTTTTAGATATGACGCGACGACGATGCTGAAGCTGCTCCAGGAAGTGGCCTACTCTTCAGGACCGAGGATAGATTGGGATACATTGGTGAAAAATACCGCTACTGGGATCACTAATGCTAGAGAGTACCAGATGCTATGGCGGCATCTTGCTTATGGGGATTTTTTGCTCCCTGTGGAAGATGATGCTCAACCTTTGGTTCGTTTAATCTCTCTCTCTCTCTCTCTCTCTATAAATATATACATTCATATCTTGGTCTGTGACTTAGGTCTTGGTTGTGTGGGTAGAAGACGAAAATCTATGTCCAATGATTTCAAGCAATGATCATCTGTATGCGATGTATGTTACTTGTCGTACACACAGTAATTTTACGTTGCATTAATAGTTTTTTTTTGTATGAAGCACATGACAGCATGAGATGATTGTGTCATGTTGAGAATTCCTTATTGTCTAGGAGTTTGATTTGATGATAAACCATACCTTGTCTATAATGATTCATACTGTTTCTTCACATTATGAACAAAGATAGAGGTTCGACTCATTTTTATTCAATTTGTTAGTGAATAATAGAACTTCTTGCTATTAAGAAAGGTCTTTTTACAGGGAATGAACCATGTTTCATCCGTTGGCTGTGCATTGTAAGATGTAGTTAAAATTTTTTTCAAATGACTTTTGCTTGCGCAGGATGACGATAGTGACCTGGACTGTGAAGTGGAAGCCTCCCCTCATGTTAGTAATGAAGCGTCCATGGAGGCTAATGCACATGTAAAAGTAAGAAGGGAATTGATGATAATTTTTCACTATTAACCTTCCTTTTGTTTTGCACTTCTAGTTCAGTCTTCTCAGAGATGGTTCTCTATCATTTCTGTTCCAAATACTAAACTTTCTATGATACCCCATTTACAAAGAACATATGAGCTTCTACTTATTTATTAAAATTTATCTCACAACAATCCTGTGGGAATGTTATATTTCCTGGGTGTCAATTTGTGGCTTGTGTATCACCATTCCGTCTTTTGTTAGACTGTTATTTCATTGTCGGATCTGGTCTGACATCTTCATTCATCTGTATTTCTATGCTCAACAATCTGAAAATTCAAATATCATTTTAAGTTTTATTTCCGTTCTCTATTTCACCAGGTGATGGTTGCGTCCTATTTTCCAGCCGAATCCAATATTTCTGACAACTCTACGGTTGAGGCTCCCTTGACTATAAACATACCTAATGGCCTATCATATAAGAGTTATCAAGAAACATCAGAGTCGCCTTGGTCATCAAGAGGAATAAATATCACCTTTCCTGTTTCTCTTCAGAAAGCTCCATCTTCCGAGGCACTAAATGGAAATGGATCAGCAATTGGTAACATGGCTTCTCGGAAGAAAAGGAAAAAGTGGTCACCAGGTGAAGATGCGGAGCTGATTGCTGCTGTGAAGCGATGTGGTGAAGGCAACTGGGCGCATATTCTCAGGGGAGAGTTTAAAGGGGAGAGAACTGCCTCACAGCTCTCGCAGGTTGTAATTTCATTTTTTGTCATTTCCTCTTTTTGGTTTTAAATGTCTTTGAATGATCTTCATGTTTTGCATCTCTACTCATATCAGCAGGCATGACCAGGTATCTTTATTTTTCATGGGGGAGTGAACTCCTTAGTCACATGGTTATGCAAAATTGAGTATAAGCTCCAAAGAAATTGTTTTTTTTTTTATTACACTGAAAGCCAAAGATAAGTTGGTGAATTATATTGAATAGATTATTGAAAGGTTACCGGAAACTGCATGAGTCATAAGGGTTCTTTGCGTCTGGTGCTTGGGTCCATCTTTCCTTGTAAGTCTTAGATGAGATTGCCTTGTTCCTGGTGTTATTGCATGTTTAATCCTTATCTGGTTTTTCTAAGGATGAAAGGATAGCTTAGAAGACAGGAAGGATGTCATATCTATATGCCCGAGCTGTAATTTTTATTCTTCCTTGTTTAGATGCAAATGATTGGTATCCTCGGCGACTTTTTTGCATACCGTACCTGCTTTCAATCTTGTTGTTGGAGACATTGGTATTTGGTTGGAAGTGTCTGTACACTTATCATGACACAGTGTGAGTAGCAGCAAAAATATGGTCGTTGCTCTAGAATGATATCCGTTGTCATCTAGTCCGGTTTGGATGTGGGTTGACCCATTTTTCCCGGGTTCAAATCCCGGCAACGGATCCTCTGGATGATTTTAATAGTTCTTTATAGAGAGCTGTTGCTAGTGGCTATACGCTTCCATATGTTCACCTTTTTTATGGATATTTTCCCATCAGATTAGTTCTGATTGTCCAGGTATACTCTGTAAGTCATGTAAAGGACAAAGTATTCTGTGGACAGTTGGACGAACATCTGATGGTATTTATGTGGTATGTGGTTATACCTTTCCCATTATATGTCGTAATAAATTGACTTATTTATTTGCAGAGGTGGGCCCTTATAAGGAAAAGGTGTGATACTTCAAATTCGGCTGTTAACCAAACTGGTCTGCAGCGAACAGAAGCACAGATGGCTGCTAATCATGCATTGTCTTTGGCGGTGGGAAATCGGGCACCCGCGAAAAAGCTCTCAGTAGGTACGAGTAATGGCATCAGAATTCTTCTTATCTGCTAATCCTACTCTATATTAAATAGAAGAGAATCTGACTTGGTTAGGTTCAGGATATATCATGGTACAGGTTTTACAGTCATTAGGCTTGTTTCCTCGTCTTAACTGGTTTAGTGTCCAAATTTTCATTCAAATAGATCACAGTCAATTGGATTGAATCGTGTACAGGTGTTTCTCCAATGGCTTCATGTGGTAGCACAGTGGAAGCGCCTGCTGTTGGGGCCAGTTCTTCACAAGGCCAGCCCCAGTCCCAACTTAGTGTTGTTCAAGCGTTGCCCCGAGCAGTAGCATCAGTCCCAGCCGCAAGGTCCCGAGTTGCCACTGTAAAGAAAACAGCCAATTCTACTTCGAGAACAGATCTAGTAGTAACAGCTAATTCAGTAGCCGCTGCTGCCTGCATGGCTGGCCCATCAACTGCTGCTGCCTGCATGGCTGGAACATCAACTGCTGCTTCAGTGTCTAAGACTGAACCTGGAAAGAATGCTGCTGAATTAGTACCAAAGCCTGAACCTGGAAAACCCGCTTCTGCAGCATGTATGCCTCGTTCCTCAGTTGGCATATCATTGCCAAAGGCTGAGCCAGGAAAGAGCATTGCTCCGTCCCCTTCTGCTGCTACCAAAGCTCAAGCAGTTGCACTTCCAACTACTCGACATGTAGCCAATGGTAACTTGAACCATGTGACAGCTTCATCACCCCCTGTTAAATCTCCTTTTATAGCTCCTCGCACGGAAGGACCTGTCATTAGGACAATCCAGCATGTTTCAACCTCTTCTGCTTCTGCACCAAAGGTGGCATCTGAACATAGAATGTCTGCAGCATCGGTCTTCCCTGCTCTCGTGCCATCAAAGCCAAACGTAGCAAAGATGGCAGAGACTGGTCCTCGCAAGACGGAAGGTGTACAGAGAATGCAAACTCAGGGTAATGGAGCTGGCATCTCAATTGCGAGTCAGCAAAAGAAAACAGTCTCAACGAAACCCGAGATCATTGCGGAAAAGCAAGTCATAGGCACCAAGACGGTTGATGTTTTGCTGAAGAACAGCACAGCAGTTCAGACTGGAGTCGGCGTCAATGGCAATGGCAAGGGTACGCTGAAGAACCCACCCGAAAAAGAGAGTAAAACTACGGTTGCACCTCATAATGGAGCTGTGAATAAAACCACTACTATCTCACCTATCAATGGTGCTGAGAGTAAAACCACTTTGTCACTGATCAATGGCACTGACGACAGATCTAAAGGCAAAGACAAAGTAAATAACAATGAGAACGGCAATGGCAGCAAAAGTCTGGAGGTAGCAACCGCGGCAAAGAACGGCAGCCTGGTTTAGGTTTGTTTGGAAAAGTGTCTAGATGCTTGAGTTTGGGGCTTTCATTTGTATTGTTTTTAGGATTCAGAAGAAACGTTTATGTAAAGTAGTTCCTTATGAGATCTGGTGCTAGTAATATGCACATCTTATATCTATATATACATATATATACCCCAAACTTAAAATTAATGATGGGTTTTCCTCGTGACCTCCAATGTTTCCATTGTTAGTAAGCAGAACACAAGCTAGAGATTATGTCTGAAAACAGGAACAAAGTAGTGATTTATGTCTCAAAGAAGGCACAACAGATTCAAGACAAGTCTATGAAACAAAGAAGAGAGAAACAGAGTTTATGAGAAAACATGATTACTCATGAAACTTTTGAGGACTATCGTAACTGTTGTGTTTGTGCAGAGCTGGAGATGGACTGACACAATGGAAGAAGGAAGGTGATTGCCTTTGCTGTTTATGCTTCTTCAACTTGACACCGAACAAAAACGAGCGTAGAGGAATCCTCGGCCGACCTGATGAAGAACTCTTGTTCTGCATTCGAGTCTCGTTGGCGCTTGAGAATCCGAGATTCTCTTCCATGTTGCTTAGAACTCTCTCCACATCGTTTTTTAGCGTTCTTGCGCGGTCAAGACCCGTTTGCAATTCGGTAAAGACCTTTTTGTTTTCTTGTTTCATGTTAAGTATCTCACCATGAAACTTTGCAGCTTGATAGCCGCTGATCTCTGCTTCGTTTGCTTTAGCTCTACCCGAGTGAGACGTGACCCTTGAAATTTCATCTTGGATATTACCTAATGACGAAAACCTTCCCTGAAGTTCATCTCTCAATACTGCACTATTCTCAAGCCATAACTGCAGCTCGGTTCGTATTTCTCTAAGGTGTCTGTATATAGGCCTTGCTTCTGATGTAACCGAATTATTACTATTTCGGGGATTGGAAGAATCCTGTTGGTTCCTAGTTTCGATCCTCAGTTTCGATAGTTCTGATTTTAGATCTTGAACTGATGTTTGATACTTTTGTATTTGATGGACAGATGTACTGAACCTTAACCAGAACTCAAGATTCTCCTCCAACACTCTATCAATGTCCGCCCGAACTTTTTCTTCCACCGTTTGAATCATCGTTCTCGGGCTATCGTCAACACCTGCGAACTTTATTCTAGTCTCACCATGCCTTGTTCTTGTAGGTGTCTTTTTAAAGTCTCCTCCTAGCTGATGCGGTGTTGTTGAATTTGAGAAGTTCGATATGGGGGAAATGCTCACGCTTTCTCGTAGGCCTTCGTGATCTAAGTGATTTCTTTCAACTGGATTAGGATAATCCTTTTCCGATGAGTCAAAATTTTCGCGTAAAGATTGAATCTCAACATCTTTGTAAGCAAGAGCATTCTTTAGCTCTCTTATCTGCATTGACAGTTCGTAGAACCCATCACTGTTCTTTTTCTCTACATCACTCAACTTTCTTTTCACTTCTCTATAGTCCCTTAGAACCGATGTGTATTCGTCCAATATAACCTTCTCTCTATCCTCCACGCCATCCGTTAACAACTCTCTCCAGTTTGGCGTTACGTCGTTGTCTTCTGTTTCCGAATCTTCTTGTTCTGTTCCAAAACAAGTGCTTGCTGATTCTGATAAAGCGATATCGGATTTCCCTTGTTGCTTTGACTCTTGAGATCTTTCAGGCGCGATGTTAACGTGAAAATCATCTTTCAATTCCTCTGCATCCTTCCGAGGATACGCTTCTTCGTCCATCTTCACGCCTTGTAACTTTTCAGATAAGTCTTCGGCTATGTAGTTTGCTTCTCCAAAATGCTTTTGGAGGGTTTTGTTTTGTTCTTCCACTCTATGGAAGATGGTCTTAACGTTACTCAACTCTTCTTCGAGTGAAGCTATCCTTCTTTTCATATCTGTGGAATCTGAGACAAGAGAGGCTTTGTCCTCCTCAAGACCACAGATGTGTTCTTGCAACTCATCTGTCTCTGATCTTAATGTCTTTACCAATGCTGTGTTAGATGAAGTACTTGTTTCTAATGAAACTACCCTTTCTACAAGTTCATCTATCTTCTCCACAAGCTTCACAACGGTTAGATTCTCATTCGAATCGACTTCGTTCGATTCTCTTACAGATTCAGAACCTAATTCACATAGATTCTCAGGTTCTTCTGTTTTACACTCGACGACGACGCTTTCTTCTGGTTTGTCAAACTTTCTCCTCAATGCTTCAAATCTCTCTTTTGCAGCTTCAATCCTTTCCTTCTCAATCTTCATCTCTTCAACAGATTGCTTCTGTTTTTCCTCCAGCATTGCAATTGCCTCCTTACAATTGTTAAGTGCCGTGTTTGCCATTAACGTCCTCGCTTCGCTATCATCAATCTCAGCACCAACACTAAACTCATCTTGCAAACCGCAAACCCGCTTCTGCATTTCATTGATTTCATCCTCTAGATCCCAACATTTCTCATAAGAATGTTCATATGAACTCCTCACAAACTCTTTCTCAGTCTGTAGCACTAAGATTCCCTTCTGCAACTTATCTATCTCCTCCAAAGCTTCTTCTTTAGTCAATCCTGATTGCTTAACAACTCCGGAAGAAGTCATTGTTTTCAAAGTGCACTGTCCCTTTCTTGACAACAACATAGAATGTTTATGTCCACTAAAATCTTTCTTTGGAATCTCAGGTACTTCAGGTATGTTACTTCCCTTGGCAATGAAATGAAGATGCTTCGGTTCTTTATCTTGATTCTCTTCATCTTCATCATCCAATGAAAATGGTATATCCTCAGGGAAAGCTGTTGCAATCGTGCGATTTGCGCTTTGAAGCTCTCTCGATAAATGATCGTATCGCTCTGCCAAAGCACGGTATGATCGAAACGCTTCTTCCACGAAATTAACTATCTCCGGTCTCTTGCGGTAATACATCTCTGCCCTTTTGGCAAATGTGTCTCCATCTTCGTCTATGATCTCTAAAGTGTAACGTACCTTCTCTTCCATATCTACAAGATTAAGAAAAATCCCATAAATTCACATATTAGCCGAACCTTAATCATAGTCTATAAGTGTAAATCGAAACAAAAATGTTATGATAAGTTATTCCGCATCGATTAGAACATGAATTTTGAACATATATGGTATTGTATAATGCTAAACTCTAAAACTAGCTTTTGGTATTAGTTAAAAGCCAAATCCATATTTACAGAAATAGATTCGAACTTGAGACCTCTAAAAGGCAATCCCAAGTCCACCGTCCATTAAACTTTGGAGTGTTAGGTGAACTCGCGGGTTAACACCAATCCAATCACATAAATGCGGATTGGTTTGATTTTTTTTCATCCTATATTTAAAGAATGAATTTATGAACTATATTAGAATTTTAGTCGATCAATATGGTTTAGCCCATATAGACTACGATCTATCTTCGAGCTAAATTAAAATTATATATTTTGTGAATTATTTTAATATTCGGAAGTTTCAAAATATTTAGATGTTATTATTTGAATATTTAGACATTTTTAGATTATTTATGAAATTTTAAGACACGCAAAGCATCTAGATGTTTTAAAACATTCATTTTGATTTCAAAAACTCGAATTTTTCTTGGTTTCTTCGTTTCGAAACAAGGTGAGGAAGGTTCGGTTTAACGTAAAACATTGAACCGAATTGAAAGAAAAGTGATATAAGTAACATACCCTGAAGATTGTGTTCGAGCCATTTAGATTGCTTTGTACGTATGTGGCTTGCCCACCACCATGAATATGCATTGCTTGCAGCTCTCTGCAACATTCTTTCTGCCTTAATGATGAAGAAGAAGCAGAAACTTCGTACATTGTCGATCCATTAATAATGTTTTCTGTGTTCTTGCCAACTTATTGAGTTACCAAAATTTCCTGAAAGAATGAGAGAAAAAAAAACCAAGTCGTATGAATTTTTTTGACAAGTCCTAGTATTATGGTAAATCCTTTGATAAAGCACAATTTTAGGATTCTTCTGGAAAATATTTAGATTTATTTTCTTGTATAATACTTTTTATAGTTTTTATACATAAATATTAAGATAAAATGATTGAATGTACGTATAAACCTTATAATTAAATGATTTAAACACTAACGTTATTTATGATATATTCAGGATTCGAATTTATAATAGATATTGACATTGTTTGTATATATATATATATATATATATAATTTGTTGAAGTTATTATCCTTTTGCTTATAAACATGTAAATCTAAATTTGGAAGTTGAAATACTTTTTCTTTTTGCTATGAACTTGCATTGGACCGACAAATTACAAAATATAATTTTTGAAAACAATTTTTTTTTGTAAATTGGTATAATTCTTAAAAAAATTTAGTGTACTGAAGATATCCATATATTTCATTAAACAAAAAATTTAAAAAATAAAAATTTATGATTTATGGTTATGATTTTCGAAACTAAATTAAAAACATTTTTATATACAATGGAGGAATATATGTGGTTTCAATGCAATATAAATATATATATACAAATCTTTTATATTTTATGGAGAGTTTAATATGTTTTTATATGATTGGAAATTTTTGAAGCTTTGAATCCCCTTTTGATTTATATGGCATTGCAAATTGTGTAACAAAGCATTGCCAAAATGAATTCTCTTAAAATATTTTAATGAATGATTTTCGTATTTTCTTTAAGATTTTTTGTATTATCCGTAAATTGTATTAATTTCTACTTTGGCTTGTGGGAACAGGCTTCCGCTCAATTAAGTTGATCTCATGTTGGAAAACAAATCAATATGACTTCGGTTAATTCCATCAAACTGTACCGGTTTACTAACCACTATTTAAACCAAGTTGAGTGGTCGGCGAATTGAGCACGTGGAGAGTAAATATCATTTCGGATAAAGCTGGAATAAAAATAAGTTAAAATAAACTTTATATTAAAAATCTTGGATTAAACTCGGCGAGTCGGGTCGTAACATATATATAATCGCGGGACCACGGCATGAATCGAAGGCTTGATTATATCCGAAACTCGCTGGCGTGCTTCATCGAGAGACAGAGAAAGAGAGAGAGAGCAGCGCAGAGCGGTGCACGTTAGCGAGAGGCAAGTGTCGGCTTCGGAAGAAAGTACCAGGAAGCTCACGATTTCGGTGAAATCTATCAACATTCATTGCATTCAATTCGATCTCCTGAGCTGCTTTTCGCCTCCTGAATCTCTGGAATTCTCAGGTACGGACTTGAATCCGATTAGGTTTCGAACAATTTTTTGGTGATTCTTTGAAACTTTTTCCAAAAGATAGGAAGATTCTGAGGAATTATACGAATCTGGAATCGTTTAGTGGTTGTTCTTGGTTTTCTCGGTTTGAATAAACGAAAATCGACTTGATCTATGCGGTATTATACGCATTTCCAGTTCATGTTCACAGAAGTAGTTGACAATTTTAGGATCATTTCAACCATCTACTGTATGTTTATCTTTGTAATTTATGCATACAGCGGCTGGATTTTAAGAGTGTTTATTCTGTTTGAATATGGAGATTATTTTGGTGCAGGTAATCTGATTATTTGGTTGAATACAGCAGCGGTGTGATCTTTGTTTCGGATGATGATGCATGCTGTCTCTCTACCATTGTCTCATGATCTAAAAGTTCATAAGATCCATGAACCTTCTGGATACCATAACGTACGGGATCTTATGTTCTGAGCTTTGATTTCGATACCCGTTCCTGAATTTATTCACTATACATGTATTGATTTCCTGGGCATTTGCATCTTTTTTTTTTCAGACTGCAGTTGGTAAAAATCGAATGCATATGCCTCACACAGGTCTCTCATCATGTGCCATGGTATCATATGTGCTCAGATATGATTACTGTTAAGTTTTTAGTTGACTGTTTAGTTTGCTCCCTCGTGCCTCTCTTAATGCTTTATCCTCTGTTTTTGTTCTGTTGTTCCGGTTTCAAAATCTCAGTTAACTAGTTCTTAACTTCAGGAGATTGTCTCTGAAAATGTTTGTGGTACTTGATAAATTGATGCGTCAGTTTATGGCCTATCAAAGTTTGCTGCTCTTCTCTTTTTCTCCACTTCTAAGAGTTACATACTCGTATCATCTTTATGTGAGCTTGGTTTGACCATCTTTTTTTTTGTTGATTTAGAGACATGATTGTTGGAGTTTCCACCTTCTGGAGAGCTGGAGTGGTTCAGTAGCACCTATATCATCTAGGTGTAATGTGTTTGTTTGTCGATCGGTTTTATTTCCAGGAGGAGGAAATGAGGCTCATATTCTTAAATCAACTGCAATGGTTTTTACTAGGTTATTTCTTGGATTTCTACTTTTGGGTGTGCTTAATTGATATACCATGTGTGATGTGACACACAATGCCTTTGGTTGTCTTCCGAGTGCATTTGCAATTTTTAAGTGTGTAGTCGTTTCATGTGCACCTGAAATTGCACGCATTTCAGGGCTTATGATGCTTTGCGAGGAAATCCTCATGTGCTCAAACTGATCCCAGCAGTTGGGATTCTGGCATTTGCTACATGGGGTCTTCGGCCACTCTTGCGTCTTGGCTTGGTTACCCTTTTTGAGGTGGGCTGCCATCATCCATGAGTTTTTCTTCATCGATGGTGCCATGACAACTTATGATAGTCTATCTTTCTCATGATTCAAATGTGAATTTTAGAAGGGGACTGATGCCAACTCAAACAAGAGCAGTGCAAAACATGTTGTGGTGTCATATCTTCAGCCTTTGCTGCTCTGGAGTGGTGCAATTCTTTTATGCAGGTGAACCTCTCTCTCCAATATTTTTCCTCTTTCTGGACTAGTGACCATTTTGTCTTTTTGACTATAACCATATTGCCTTTCAGAACATTGGACCCGATAATGATGCCTTCAACCGCCACTCAGGCTGTTAAGCAACGCCTTCTGAACTTCGCCCGATCCTTAGCAACAGTGCTGGCATTTGCCTGCTGTTTATCAAGGTGAGCAAATGTGTCGATGTTAGGAGACCGTAAGAACAATACTGTTTACTTGTCTGACTTTTAAGGGATGAAATTCATCTTGGACTATTTACTATATAACTTTATGAGCTTTTATTCCTGTTTCTATTTCTCTCTCCTTTTGAGTGGTAATTAAGTGGTGTCTAAGATTTGTAAGTAAATTCTTCCTCCAAACAGCCTGATGACCTTTCCGTAGGTTCATTCAGCCAATTTGCCATCACAAGTAGCATGCTGTATGGTTTCATCTTTGAGTTTTGCTTTTAGACTTCATTTCTATTCTCACTGTTTATTCTTTGTTTCTCTGTCATTTTGGTGTAACTTTGTTATTTTTGCCATCTCCTCGTATTAGTTCAAAGTTTCATCAGTGTTCTATAGTTGAGTCAATTTTAAATGTTTACGCGTATGTCGGTCAGAAGTCTTTTTTTTTCTCAGTTCAAAGAGCTTTTTCAGCTATTAAACATTTCTGATGCTTTCCATCTGTGGTTTGATTGATGCAATATTTATTATCTGCAGCTTAATTCAACAGGCACAGAAATTCTTTACAGAGACAAATAATTCCAATGATGCTAGGAATGTATGTCTCTCTATGCTTAACACTCTTGTTCTTCTATATTAATATCTTTGGTCTGCTTTATTTCATTTATTGAATGGTGATACGAGATAAGTGTTAATGCTCTGCCTCCATGCTTCAAGTTTAACAAATGAAATGGTCCTCAGTGCTCCATTAGTTTATACCTCTTAAGAGAAGTTGGTAATTGCCTGTGGCGTTTCTTGCAAAGTGCTTTGTAGACATCATTTTCCATTACCCCTTAAGTCATCTTTCCGTGAAACATCCTTTTTTCTCAGTTTTCCATTTGAAATTATTGGCTGTTTTAAGGAGGGTGCTTGTAAAGTGCCATGAAAGGATATCCTTCTTCTATAATATCCGTCTAATGCTATGGCAGATGGGTTTCAATTTTGCTGGAAAAGCCGTCTACACTGCTGCATGGGTTGCTGCCGTATCATTATTTATGGAGCTTTTGGGTTTCTCTACCCAAAAGTGGTTAACGGCTGGGGGCTTGGGGACAGTACTGCTAACGCTAGCTGGTCGTGAGGTGAATGACACTGAGTCTCCTCTTCTTGTATTCCTGTAGCTTAACATTCCCTTTACTAATCTTTTACAATGAGGAACAACTATTAGTACTATCTCTATGTTTTGTGGGTGGACACCGGCGAGATATTTATTCTATGACATTAATATTACGCAGATACTTACGAACTTTCTCTCAAGTATTATGATTCATGCAACCCGGCCCTTTGTTTTGAACGAATGGATTCAAACTAGGATCGAAGGTTATGAAGTTTCTGGCACAGTAGAGGTTTGTTTCTCTTATGTTATCTCTGTTACTTTAGTTTACGACTAAGATACATATCTGCTCGAGTATCTACATCGGTGGAATTACAACAGATATATCATCACTGCATCATGTAAAATTTGTTGCATAAGGGTTGACTGGCTTCTTTCAGCATGTTGGTTGGTGGTCACCCACAGTGATCAGAGGCGATGACCGCGAAGCAGTCCATATTCCAAACCATAAATTCACAGTTAGTGTCGTGAGAAACCTCACCCAGAAGACTCATTGGCGTATAAAAACCCATCTCTGCATCAGTCATCTCGATGTCAGCAAGATTAACGTGAGAAACATTCTTTCTTACCAATTTGCTTGCATATTTTGTACCCAAAAAACCATTAGTTCATCCCTGTATAACAAATTTACAGAATATCGTGGCGGATATGCGCAAGGTTCTGGCAAAAAATCCTCAGATCGAGCAGCAAAAAATACACAGAAGAGTTTTTTTGGAAGCTATAGATCCAGAGAACCAGGCCCTTAAGGTACCAAAAAGTTGTCACTGAGACAGATGATACAGACAAGTAAAGATCCATGATATTTAAGTGTTCGTTCTTGCGTATCTAATGCTATTGCAGATTCTAATCTCCTGCTTCGTGAAGACTTCGCGCTTCGAAGAATACCTTTGTGTTAAGGTATGGCGAAGTTGAATTCATCCGAAGTTGTAGATCATCTATAAAGAATCATTGTTTTTTTGTTTGTAAGTCTTGCCAAATTCAGTTCACTATATTTATCTACCATGGTGTTCTTGAACAGGAAGCAGTGCTCTTGGATCTACTGAGAGTCATTAGGCATCATGGTGCCCGTCTCGCAACTCCCATCCGCACAGTTCAGAGGATGCGTAATGAGACCGAGGTGGATAGCGCTGCATTTTCCGACATCGTCTTCACTCAAGCATCATCCACTAACCGTCGACTCATGCTGATCGAGCCGTCCTACAAAATTAACAATGATGACAAAGCCAAATCCTCGCCTAACTCGGTTCAAAAGAGCGAAGAAACAGACTCTGAGGTAGAACAAGATCCAGCATCGGAAACAGAAGATGAATCAGCAGCGGTTCCCAAATCCAAGAAGGATAAACTGAAAACGCCTCCGAGTTCCAACTCAAAAACAGAAGAGAAGGAAAAAGAAAGCAAGGGAGAGTCGCAGAAAGTAGGAGAGAGTGCAATGGTAGCTAAGGGGAAACAAGGGAGTGATCAGAAAGGCGGTGTTTCACAGGAGAAGCGAGATGGAACAAATGTTACGGCTCCTCCTGCGTTAGAAGAGAATATTGTTCTCGGGGTTGCGTTAGAGGGTTCGAAGCGTACTTTTCCGATTGAGGAGGAAACCGATACATCTTCAGGTACTCAGGAATCGGAAGAAATCGGAATGCGATCGGAGTGAGCAAAACTCAGCATGTTTGAGTGAGAGCGCGGCTCTGTTGTTTTTTTAGGTGAAGAGCTAAAGCGCCCATTCTCATTTGTAAATAACTTGTTCCTACTTGAAACCGTTTATCTCATTATATATGACTATTTTCAATTTTAAAATTTGCACGAAAATATTATAAAAATCTCATAGGATGACAGTATGTATACATGAATTATTATCTACTTTAGGAATTATGATATTTAATTTTATAGCAATCCATCAATATTATATTAACGTGAATTGTGTTCGTATGTTTCTTGGTAATTTGTGAATAATTTTAATAGCATACATTTGAAAATTATTTTAATAACATATTTATTATTTATTATAAAATCATATATATAAAAAGGTGGTTTTTTCTTCCCTTTCATGCTCTCACGCCAGTTTCATGCTCTCACGTCAGTAGTGGAAAGGGAAAAACCCCCTTTACCCTGTGTTTAGATCAGTTAATTAAATATACACAGATTCGTTGGGCACTTCCTCTTCATCTCTCAGATTCATCATTGTATCTCTTCCTCACTCGTCCCGGCCTCTTCGATCTCTCTTCCTCCCTACGCACGTTTAAATCGACCGCCTCATGCCCCGACAACTCTGTATGCACTCGTTCTCTCTTCCTCCCTACGAAGCATTGTTGAAGGTCTTAGAGGCCACTCAATCCTGAGTGAGGTTGCGGAATCAGTTAGAAGAGGGCGGCGAAGATGAGGACGATTTCTTTAACCATGCAACGATGGTTTTGCCGTGGGGGAAGAGATCCGGCGAAGGTAAATTCTCTTGCGTGCCTTAAGCTCTAAAAATCCACGTAATCTTCTGTTAGCTACAAACCCTAGCCAACCAATGCTTTGCGTTGATCGAAACACTCCTTTATCGCAAGGAAGAGGTACCAAGGTACCATGAAGGTTACTTCCTCTCGATTTTATCGGAGCACTACAAACCTGCCATGTTCACCAACACGGAGTATTGGAAGTGCACTCCGTAACAACAACGATAGGATTCCGGTTCGCCGGGGATTTCTAGTTAGGGTTCGGATTGAGAAGCTGCACTCCGTAACAACGACGATGCTAATTGGTGGAGATTTTGCACCGTCGATTTCGATCATACCTCGCCGGTAATCCAAACCACCATAATCACAACTGCCACCGTACTCGTGATCATCTCATTTTTATACATATTTCTCGCATGATTTAAAGGATGTTTATAATATAGATGATGGTGAATACTACGGGTGTACGAGATACCGGGAATTGCATAGATGAACGACTAAGGATCATAGTTCTATAACCTATTCTTGACAACGGGAAATTCATGCTCTACGGTGAGGAGTGATTCTTCCGAGCCTAAACCTCCTAACCATGGATACATGCAACCCTACCTTCCAGCAGTGATTAACATATACCATGGCAGCATTATGACCGCAAT
>CM071864.1:10434927-10447665 GCA_036759665.1 Gynandropsis gynandra
CGCTCGTTTGAAATTGAGATCTAGGTTGTTGCGAATTATGCGGCCCGCTCGGGCACAGGTGTTGCCCGGTCGGGTATAGCCTCGCCCGACCGTGTTGGTTCATGGTGCCCGATCGGGTGGACATAACCCGATCTCGTGGTTAAGCGGGCCCAAGTCGCGTAAATTCTTGGGGCAGATTGGATGACTAATAGCCCGAGCGGGTATTCTTCTTGCGCCCGATCGGGTAAGGCTACCCGATCTCATTGCTCATGTGCCCGGGTCGTGCTAAATGCGTGGATAAAACCCCGTAGGTTATACCCGAGCGGGTGGAGGAATAGTGCCCGACCGGGCACCCTTGTGTCCTTGATATTTCTCTTTTCCGCTCGTTGCTCGGGTGTTCCTTTGGGTTCTGGAGCTCTGAGTAGATATGTCTTCTATTCATGTGGTTTTGATCAGAAATTCTTCATATTGAGCTCATTTAGGCCTTGTCGTCTAAAAACCTGAAAACCAAAAAAACGGGTGTGTGAAGCTCGAAATCATATCGGATAAGTAAGACTCAATGTAAGATTCATGCGAAAATGGTGTAAAAACCTATCCTAATATTGATACACTTTCAGTGTTATCAATAGATACAATGATACGTATGATTTTGTATTTGTTTTACTCGTTTTCGTGTTCTTACATGTTGTAATGCAAATTCGGTTCATTTTGGAGCTAAAAGACCTATACGAGACAAAGTACTAACATCGAGGATCATCACGGAACAAACAGGACGAGAATCGGCGAGGAATAACACAGCCCACGCGGGGAATTCACCTAGCCCGCGCGGGGCTTGACCCCCAGCAACTTCAGCATGAGTCGGGGAAGTACTCAACACGCACGGGTCCTCAAGACAAGCTCAGCCCGCGCGGGGCACTCCCTAGCTTGCACGGGACCTTTGGTTCGACATTTGGTCTAGTAGAATGAGCACGGGTCGGGCAAGCCATCAGCACGCACGGGCTTCACCATGAACATCAGCCCGCGCGGGGCACGCATTAGCCCGTGCGGCGAGGCCTTGTTTCCAGCGAACACAGCGCGCCACGTCCGCACGGGGCACACACTCAGCCCGCGCGGGTCGCGTTAGTCACCTTCAAAAACCAGATAAGTAAATTTGTCTAAACATAAAAAGGAACTCGTTGGTTACTTATACAAAAAGGAAAACGACGTTAGAGAAGAGGAATAAAAGATATTTTGCTGGAGAAAGGAATGGAAATGTTGCCCAACTTAATCAAGAATGAAAAACACACGAGAAAAAACGGTGGCTGCTGCGACAAAAGGAAAAGAAGTGAACGACCAAAAGGAAAAACCAGGAGAAAAGGAAAGAAAAGAAGAAGGAAAAGGAAGAAGAGGAGCTAGGGGTCGAAGGAGATTGAGGGAGAGTCAGTTTTCAGAATTCATAGAAGAGAGATAATCGAAGAAGAAGAACACTCTTGCGGAGGAGACATTCAAGAGACATTGGAGATCAATTCAAGACTTCGGTTTCGTTTGGTTTTTATGTTCTTCAGACTTTCTACTTCGATTATGTTTTCTTTTGGACGCATGAGCGAGTAGTTGTTTTGTTCTAAGAGAAGGGATTAATCCATGGATATCCCGGAACCACCTTGATTTATCTTTGAATGCAATTTCTCGTTTTCGTATATCTGTTCTTTGTCTGAGAGCTTGAATGACTTGTATTTATGAAGGCCAAGTAGATGCATGTATTAGGGATTAGGAGAAGGACCGAAAAGAGAATTCTAGTCCTAGAAGATCAGGTTTAGAACAACTGAGGTTACGCCACGGAAGTAGAATAGCAGCGGTTGAGGGTGAAACGGATGAATCACAAAATTTATGGGTTTAGTTCAAGGTGTCAGCCACGAAAGTAGGGGATAACTTGACTAGATCACGTGTCTATGCCTTGAGGGAGGGTAGATACCATATTAGGATCGTCTGCCTTAGATAACTTGATCAAGATTGCATGATTAGATTGGTTGATTGTTGGTTTCGGTAGTCTTGTGGTGAAACCGGATTCCTAGAACATTTGTCTCACTGTTAAGAACTCGTAGTTTATTTGGTTTTAGTTATTTCAATCTTAAAACCAATATTCGTTTGTTTGCAAGTTTGATTCGTAGTTTGAGTTTAGGTTGTGTTGCGTAGTCCCTGTGGGATCGACACCTAAAGTACTACACACGTGCCGTGCACTTGCGGGTAGTTTAGGTTATTTGTTTAACTTTGAATACACATCAACCCGCCAAATTCGATAGCAACAACAAGAAGAACATGGGGACAATGGCAATGGATAAGAAGAAGAAGAAAAAAAAGGTATCGCCGCCGGTGAATTCTGTGGTGGCGTAATCGAAAACCTGCGAATTGGGCAAGATGGAGGATCCAGAATCGAATCTCTATCGGGAGGAGAGTTTATTAAACTCGAATAAAACGGAGGTGAACAACTCACGTCCAGAATTGAATCGTGGCCGCACGCTTTCGTCAGAGCAATCCATCGACGCCGTCGACGATCCCATGTGACGAGGGCACCGAGCTACACTCTTTGATCGTCGTCCAGATGAATTGTCAGACACGAATAGGGATGATGACAGCGGGTGCATATGGCCTCCCACAATTCTGCAAGCGGTTCTTCTTATGGGGTGCGCAGCCTAATGAGGTGATTTTAGAATTTTTTATTTCTTTCTTTATTTGTATGGACGATTGGACAATGTTATCAATTTGTATGAATTGTTCTCAGAGGCTTCCTTAATATCCACTTCCAACACATGATGTTGTCATGAGAGGGGTAATTCCTACGGAGTTTGAGGTATCAGAATTTAAGTCTATCCTTACCGTTTCCTATCTCTGCCAAAGGTTTGATTTTGGAGTTTCTTGAATAAGTTGCATGTAACCAATGGAGGAAAACACAATGGCTTATGTTCAAGGCCACAATGTAAAGTTGGTAGAAGAGCTTCTACTCAAGGATGTGATTTCAGAACTTCCAGCTATAAGTCTCGTCGCCTCTTTTTTACTTGCAACGATTTAGCTTGTCTTGCTCACTCTTGTGTTATTATTTCTTTGTAATTATAGGTTGCTAACAATGACAAACTTGATGAGATACCATATGAAAAAGAGCTTGAAACGCCATTTCAGCAATATATCAGACTAATCAAAGATGGTAATTTGCTCTTATTTTTTTGAAATATTGGCTTGAGGCTGCTTAGACTTTTTCAGTAATTCTTCAATTTGTTATGAAAATCACATACTCTTAATATGGTAACTATCAGTCTTCAATATTTCGTTGTCTGGGAGTATCAACATTTTGTAGTTAGTTTCTATTCTACTTTGTTATCGAGTCCATTCATAAAAGTTCATTCTCTTCTACATTGTTATCGAGTCCATTCATAAAATTCTTGTACCCGTATCTCCATTAATATCCCATAACTATATATACAATGGAGAAAAAAGATTTATTTATTTCTTTGTTATATCATTTTAGATTATTCTTTTCCAATGTTTGTTAAGTTGAATAGTCTCTCTCCATAGAATTGTTTGGTTCATCCCCTAAATCTGAACTCTGATGATTAGCAACATGTCTGTCAGATCCCCAAGAGAAAGGTATACTATTTTTCATGGTCATGACCATATTTTTCTTTAGCCCTTGTCTAAACTGTTTGACTCCTAAGCAGTAACAAGCCAGTTTATGCATCTTTCCTTTATTTGATATATCCGGGAGAAAATTTCAGGGACATAACGGGTGTGCATGTTGGAGCCAATAACAAAGTTGAATTTGATCCTAATATCCCAAGGGTTTATCTTAACTCAGGGAAACCATTGGTAACGACTATCCTCACATATCTCTGCCATCTCTCATCTTTTAACTGTAGTTCTTTCCCTCAGAGTTTGTATCTTCGTTTTGTGTCACTTAGGTCCCCGATTATGCTATGAGTTTCATTGATGGAACATCGATGAAGTAAGATTTTGATGAGATCACTTACTTTTGTATTCTTTTTATGGGTTTCGGCTCGTGCTGAACATCTGAAAATATTAATTTGTGGCCCGTTTGGACGTCTTTGCTGGGATGAAATTGTGCCAACTATTGTTACCAAAGTAGAATCGCATAACCAGGTAGTCATTAGCTCATATATTTGGAACCATATCTTTTGTTTTTTCCTTTTCATCTATAGAAATCAGACTACCTCTAGTATGAAAGAGGAATTTGGATAATTTTCTTTGAGAAATATGTTATAAACTCGAATATTGCATACCAAACGACAGTAATCAAGAGCTTCTGATATTTTTTTCATATTTATGTTCTAATAGATTCTTAGAGCAAAAAAGCCCTGGCTTTTTCTCACAGACACATCCCCAAGTAGTCAAATGAACATGAAATGCTACGTAGGACCGACCATGCCCATCTGAAGGTCTGAAACGTAAATCTAAAATCCATTGCAATCTATTTGTTGTTCTCATTTTGGTCCCTTGGGGGTTTGTGATGAACAAGGGATGCTAAAGAAAGCAGATCACTGGACCTAAGATTGAAAAGTTCAGTTCAAGACTATGGATAACAAGTGGCAGTACCATCAAAGTCGACTCATATTTGTCTGCAACTCCTTTGACGCTTATTCAAACTTGTCCACGAGATTTCTCAAGTTCTAGAATGCATCCCACATGTCTTACAGGTAACCAAGTTTTATTTAAGGTTAAGGCATTCTTTTTATCAGCCGCGCAATCTGTTTCTCGTCTGGTTTTAGCAGGATGAACAACAAGAAGACATTGATGACTATATGCAGAGAAGAACTCGGAAGCCTTTCTATAGCTTCTCGCCTTCAGATGAGCAAAGTGATAAAGAACGATTCTTCAGCTTGATAATCGATAAATACGAAGGAAATGGTGATCATGGAATTGATCTAAGCCCTAAGTTATAGAGAGACTGAGTGTTGTGAAAATTATGTTGGTGTTTTCATGAGAAAAAAAGACAAATTTCAATAGAAACGAATTTTTATTAACCCGTGTTTGTAGTTTTGGATATATAACAACGTTCCCGTTTGCCATTTCCCCAGTTGGATATATCGAACCACGCTTGTTCCCCCTTCGTGCAGGAGCAACCACCTTTCGACAAGAAGCAGCTTGTTGCTTACATTAAGAATGTGAAACCCAAGCTGGATGCAGAACAACAAGAGGTATTCAAGAAGAAAATGCTACCAAGTTTCTGCTTTCCAAGCTTAGTGACCTTCAATTGTAAGTCTTCCCATCTTATGAGATGCATTTAAGTTAATGCACTTCTCGATTGTTTAAGACTGTACAGAACAACCCTAGACTCTCAAAATCGTGGGAGGGATCATTTTAGATTTATGCATACACTGTGACCATTTGCTGTTCGATTCGATGTTGTATCATAGTTAAGAAGAAGTGCTGGGGTTTATACCATATGTTAAATATCTAACATGTTTGGGTTTGATGTATGAGGAATGAAAGATGTCTTGATTGACTAAGAATGTACAGAACAACCCTAGGTTCTCAAAATCGTACGAGGGATCATTTTAGGTCTCTGCATACACTGTGACCATTTGCTGTTCCATTCGATGTGGTATCATAGTTAAGAAAAAGTGATGGGGTTTATACCATCTGTTAAATCTCTGACATATTTGAGGGTTTGATATATGAGGAGTGAAAAATGTATTGAATGACCTCCGGTGCATGTCTGTTTCATCTCATTGCTTAAAGTTGTTTCCATTATCCTTAATGACATGTAGCAACTGGAGCAGGAGCTTGAGAGGGCTAAGCCGCAGGTTAGATGAATCTAGATTCCTTATCCATGTTAAGTGAATTTGTCTTATTGGTATTGAATCCAACAAATGTTTATTTCAAGGACTATACACTAGCATCTCTCTAGAAAATGACAGAACACATTCACAAGAAAATGACAGAGTCCAAATTAGAGAGGTAAGCCAAGAAGTATTAAATTTAAGGTGTTACAGAACCCATGATGCATTTTTAGACTTCAAATTAGCTAACCATTCTCCAAAGATAAATAATATGTGCCACGATCAGTCTCCTACTAACATCAATCTTCTGGTTTTGTCTTGAAGCCAATGAGCTTCCCGTAGGAGTCATCTCGATCTGCTGCTCCAACTATGGTGGAGGATTATAAATGTGCCAAAAAATATACAAAACAATGTATGGTATTTCTTTGATTAGGATTGTGAACGTTACATTGGTTTTCAATTATTGTTGCATATTAGGTTTGTTATCACTTTAATAGTATATCATACGATGCCTCGATATTTTCAAACAATGTCCTTTAATACAATAGGTAAGCACTTCAGCATATAAAGTTCATGCATTGGGCTTCCAAAGGACCTCAACACATAAGGTTGATGCATTGGGCTTGCTAACCCCTTCCCCACTGTTACAGCTATTGTCTCATATCCGAGAATGTAAGATTTTTTTCCTTATTCCTTTTCCGACTTTGAAAATATTGTTGTCTTTGTTGTACTCATCTAAACTTATTTCTATCTTAAGGTTTATACAAACTTATGTTGCTTTAGAAAATTTGTTATATGAAACAAGGTTGGATGATTCTACAAGTTTCTTTAACTACTGTATGTTCTCAGGTATTGCAGCTTCCAATAGGAAGAGACCAACACCCATCAAACACGAAGATAACAACTAAAAGATTTTTCATGTTCTGCTTAGCCTTGGGCACATATGCAGGTAATGGTTACTCGCTATTGTTTGGTTTTGTTAATCCTTATAAAAATCGCATCGTCATGTCTAATGGTTGCTTTGTTTTTTGCATCGATGGAAAAATACCTCGCGAGAACAGTTTCGATGATCTGGGCAACCATTGGTGGTGTAGACAGTGACAATTGCTTCAAAGATACTGTGATGAAGCAGCAACATTGGGCTAAAGAAAGCCCTTGACACAGGTTGTAGGTAATGTCATTGGCTATTTTTTGGTTCTTTTAATCCTTATAAAAATCGTATCGTCATGTCTAATGGTTGCTTTGTTTTTTGCATCGATGGAAAAATACCTCGCAAGAACAATTTCTATGATATGGGCTACCATTGGTGTTGGAGACAGTGGAAATTGCTTCAAAGATACTGTGATGAAGCAGCAAATTCGGGCTAAAGAAAGCGTTTGACACAGGTTACAGGTGATGTTACTGGCTATTTTTTGGTTCTTTTAATTCTTATACAAATCGTATCGTCATGTCTAATGGTTTCTTTGTTTTTCGCATTGATGGAAAAATACCTCAAGAGAACAATTTCGATGATCTGGGCAACCGTTAGTCTTGGAAACAATGGAAATTGCTTCAAAGATACTGTGATGAAGCACCAAAATCGGGCTAAAGATTATCCTCATAAATGATGCTCTTTGCTGCAACATAAGGCGACTTCTACCATCTGCGCTCTTCTGCCATGTAAGTGATTACCAACACTCAATCTGGTGGGTAACGATGATCATCTCGTTTTTATATATATTTTTCGCATGATTTAAGAGATGCTTATGATATAGATACGATGATTACGTATGATTTTGTATTCGTTTTACTCGTTTTCGTGTTTTCGTGTCCTTGCAGGTTGTAATGCAAATTCGGTTCATTTTGGAGCTAATGGTGTACACGAGGCAAAGTACCAACATTAAGGATCATCACGGAATAAACGGGACGAGAATCGGCGAGGAATAACACAACCCACGCGGGGCATTCACTTAGCCCGCGTGGGGCTTGACCCCCAGGAACTCCAGCACGAGTCGGGGAGGTCCTCAGCATGCACGGGTCTTCATGACAAGCTTCAGCCTATACGGGGCACTCCTCAGCCCTCGGGGGGCACTCCTCAGCCCTCGGGGGGCACTCCTCAGCCCGTGCGAGGCACTCCTCAGCCCGCGCAGGGCCTTTGGTTCAGCATTTGGTCCAGCAGAACGAGCACGGGTCGGGCAAGCATTCAACACGTGCGGATGCAGCCTCTCCAAGTGAGCCCGCGCGAGGCACTCACTTAGCCCGCGCTGGGGCCTTGTTTCCAGCGAACACAACAGCTCTAGCCCGTGCAGGGCACTCACTCAGCCCGTGCGGGTCGCGTCTGTCACCTGCAAAAACCAGAAAAGGAAACCTGTCTAAACACGAAAAGGAACTTGTTAGTTACATATAAAAAGTGGAAAGTGACGTTAGACAAGAGATAAAGAGATATTTTGCTGGAGAAAAGAATGGAAACGTTGCCAACTTAATCAAGAATGGAAAACAGACAAAAAAGGTAAAACGTTGGGTGCTGCGAAAAAGAGGAAAGAAGTGAACGGCCAAAAGGAAAAACAAGGAGAAAAGGAAAGAAAGAAGAAGGAAAGGGAAGGAGAGGAGCTAGGGGTCGAGCGGATTCAGTGAGTTTTTTCTGAATTCATACGTGAGAGGTAAGACAAGAAGTATTAAATTTAAGGTGTTACAGAACCCATGATGCATTTTTTTAGACTTCAAATTAGCTAACCATTATCCAAAGAAAAAGAATATTGGCCACGATCAACCTCCTACTAACATCAATCTTCTGGTTCTGGCTTGAAGCCAATGAGCTTCCGGTAGGAGTCATCTCAATCTGCTGCTTCAACTGTGGTGGATTTTTTTCTTATTCCTTTTTCGACTATAAAAATATTGTTGTCTTTGTTCCACAGAGGACTCATGCATAGAGGATGCCACAAACTGTTCTTGGAAATGCATCTAATGTGAGGTAGCCGTTTCTAACAAATGAATGATTTCCTTGGAGCTTTTTCCGACTCAAGGCCATGGGGGAATCGGTACAGGAAAGAGAACGCTCAAGCCGGAAAGCTTGAGCAAGCGAGAGCAGAAGAAAGGAAAAGGAAAGATATTTTGGGTGAGTATTATTGTAAAAGCTTATATTTGTCTGAGAGAGGGGTATTCTTTAGTCTTCCACAGGGTGATTTTGGGGTCGGTTCTAGATCCTGCAGATCATGCATGATAAGCGATGAGGAAGAGAAAAAGGAAATATTCAAACTCAACACTAACTAAACAATATTTCTCTACAATGGAGTTGAATATTCCACTGACGATTATGTCTATGTCAAGCCTGACAACTTTATTGGATAGAAGACAAAGGGTGGAACTATTAAGGCTGGTAGGAATGTTGGGCTGCGGGCATATGTTATTTGCCAATTATTGGAAATCATCGTTTAGCACTCCAAGATCCTCAAAGTCCTAGACAATGTGTCGTTGACGATGAGGAAGGCGAAAGTGGTTCAGCGATCCGAGATCCTCAAAGTCCTACCCATTTCCCATTTTTATGATAACTTTTTAGCTTAAAATCTTTGTATAATTTATCAACAAACTTATCCTTATAGAAAAAATAGAATTATTCGTTTATTATACTATATTTAGATATCCTAATGCAAAATAATTTATCTTTTGCCTTATCATGATTCATGTCTAATGTTATACATTTTTTTTATTATTGGGGTTTAAATGATATCAAAAGCTTTTGATAATATACAGTAACAATTATACTATTTTGAACCCCATAATCATATCTTTCGGCAAAAGAATTCGATTGGTCTAATTAAATAAAAATTTGTTCTAATCAATTGAATTTTGATATAAAAAGAAAGTTCTTGCTTTTCTCTAATGGATAAAGTTTTTTAGATGAATTATACTTTTGTGTTTCCTTTATAAAATTTAATATGGTGTTATCTATTTTAATTGTAAGTATACCAATGTTTAGGAAATAAATTTCCCCCATATTATTCTTTTGATGTATTTGGATAAGTTTCTATCTGTAGGATACTTCTTGCATATGTATGCTCTTTTATTTATGCTAATAAATTCATAAGTTCATTGATTAACACTTGCATTCTTGGATAGAGTCATTTAAATTGCTCCTATTGATAATGTTTCTGTCAAACTTGTTGCTTTTGGTACCATAGGAATGACAACATTCATCAATATAACACTAACTCTATTTATAATTAAACAAGAATTGTTTGAGTATATGAAATATAAGTCAATATCCAAAATGTTAACTCCTCGTATAATTAGAATACTTCATTTGGTAAAATTTTCTTTGCACTGTTATATTTTGGGGTATCATCATTATGCTTCAAAAATATTTTACTCTCTATCCCTATTTTAATGAAAACCATCTGAGTCTGAAATATTACCTTTTGTATAATAACTTTTTTTGTATCATAATTACACTTTAAAAATATTTGAATCAGAATCTCAATTCGAATGAAAAATGATTGGTAAACCGATTTTTTTACTCTAATAGAAATTTGGTGTACGATTTTATATACAGGAGATCAATAAAATGTATAATATTGATGGTAGACCAAATCTTGATAATGTGAATATTCTAGTATTTTTATACATTGAATAGTCTATAAAAGAAACATTATATTATGAAGTAAAAAGATAATAATAGAGAATACTATATTACATATAAGATATGTTTAATTTTAGAATATAATATAAAGATTACACATTAAACAATAGTTTGACAAAAAAAGATATTTACGAAATATAACAATATTCAAGGATGAATTTTCACTCATGTGCTTCAATCCGATTCCTTTTCTATTTCAGGTATTATTATAAACAAATTGCACTATTAGTTTACATTACAATTTATAAATCTATTGTTCAAATTTATACATTGAAAATTTTATTTCGTTTGTTTGTATTTCCCCGTATGCATATCAAATCTAATGACAATGTTCAAATTAATGAATTATATACAAAATGTAAGATAAAGTGTATTTTAATTATCACAAATCCGCGCGTAACGCGGATATCATCTAGTCTAGAAAAGATGAGTTTCACTCTTCTCTAATCTGCCATACCATGTCACCAGACATAAGAAAAAACTATCTATCATTCTCTTCAACGTCTCTTTGCTCACATGTTTATGTTTTTTTATTTTCATTTTAAATTTTCAATGTATTTTTATTGTAGATAAATTTAAATTTTGAGCATTTTTTGAAATTCTCTATATTAATACTTAGTTAATTACATAAAATTATAATAATTTTTAATTAAGTATTAAAAAATAATAATATATAAATGAAAATAAATCGTTTATTTTTTAAAAGCCTATGCAACAGGTTCATTTTCTAATTACATTAATATATGAATTAATGTTTCAATATTAGAATAAATTTATATATTTTATGGTCTTTTGAAAAAGTCGTCTCTTTTCCAAATGTCTGAAGGTTCTCTTAACTTTTATTGCATTGAAATTCATAGCCTAATTTAAAAAGACATGATTTTTTATAAATACTAGATGATATCCATGTGTTACGCGGTTTTGTGATAATTAATTTGTATCTTTTTAAATGTTTTATATAATTCATTAGTTCACATGTTGTCATGACATCTAATATATGTATTGGTCAATACAAACACACGTATTGTTTTTATAACGATTTGTAATAAAAACAACACATTTTTGTTATAATGTATTTGCATACAATTGTTGATATTTGATAAATTAAGGAAAAGTTATGAGACCCAAGATCAGCATTACCCGAAATTCTTTCCGAACCCATTCTGAAAATTGAGTTGATTCAAATTCGAAGATTGAAATCAACATTTATGGATATTCAGATTCAAATTTGATTTTTAAATAAAAATAGGTATCTAAACTATTAAATTATAACATCATTCTTTAGTTTGAATATTAAAATAAAACATCATCCTTTAATCTAAAAGATTGAAAACATGGAATCACACATATAGAATAAGTAAGTACTTCAAAATAACTGTAGATGCAGAGAGTGTATGTTGGACAAAAACATAAGCACCTACCCAAGCCACCTATATGAATGAAAGGAAGACTCTAGCCAAATAGCTTATTTAAAAAACCAAGCCAAAACATAAATTGTTTGACTAACAGTTTCGTATTAATCATATGGTATATACTATATTGGACAAAAACAAAATTATTGTATAGATTATGACTTGGTATTAAAAATGGATCAATAGAAGTCAAAGAAACGTTGGCCTCAATGAAAAAATGTTCGAATTTTATGTTATCTCTACACCAACAATAACATGTCCTAGTTTTAAAGACAAAAATCGAGTTGATGAATAAACTTCTAGAATCAAAATTAGGGTTCCATAACCGTTATAGTTGCATTATGCTCAGCTCTAATAATTTCCAATTTATTACACCTATAATTTGCAGAATTATGCTCAACCAAGCTACATGAATGGCTCAATTCAAGCTAGCAGTATGGACCTAAAAGCGGAGAAATGTTTAGCCAACAGATTAACCTACCTTACACGCATTGTTCCACTTGCTTATCCCATGTTTAGCTGCTCATTGCAAGGAAAAACAACAAAACATATTAGATTCTAGGTCTTCTAAAGTCTACAGGTTTTTGAGGTTGAATTCAGAACGGAATAGAATATTTCAAATCTCTTAAAATCGACAATTACCATGAAATTGTTAGAACGTACACACAAGAAAAAATCCGACGGTTCCTGGGTAGATGCCAGGGCAAAACAAATTCACGACGATGTTGATAACATGGCATCGCAACGAGTGTCCCAAATCCCGCCAAGAGAAGATGGGACGCAACCGACTCTTTCTCAAGAAGAATACAACGAGATGTATTTCGAGGTAAACTTAATACATTTTTACATTAATTTTTTTATTAATAATTTAAATTAATTATTAATATTATTTGTAATACGTAACGCCGTACAAAGGGCGCCTATTTGGTCTTGGAGGAATGACATCAAAACATGCGAGTTCCTC
>CM071864.1:10447746-10458355 GCA_036759665.1 Gynandropsis gynandra
TACTAATTTGTAAATGTTTTGTAAACGGATAATTTAAATATTATTGTATAAATGTTTTTTTAATTTCAATTTTTTTTTAAAATTTTACGTTTTAATTTTTTTTTAAAAAAAATCCCGGACGGCAAGCCGCCGTCCGCAAATATTCCGGAAAAAAAAATTAGTTTTCCGACGCCTACAGCCGTCGGGAAATTTCCCGACGGCGGTGTTCAGTCGGGAAATTTCCCGACGGCGATATCCGTCGGGAATTCCCCGACGGTTTTCGAACTACCCTTTCAGTCCGAAATTGCGGACGGTTTGCGGACTGGAACTGATTGCCGACGCTCGTTTGCGAACGGCGCGTGCCAGTCCCGAATCAGTCCCTAAATGTCTTTCCGGATGGATTAGGGACTGATTCTTCAGTCCCTAATCTGTGTATTTCTTGTAGTGATATTTTCGCGGAAACATTGGTCTAGGTAATTTATTACTTGAGATTAACCAGATCAAGTTTTTGGCACTGTTGCTAAGGAACTGATTACGACATTAGAGTTGGGATACTTCTGAGCTGAGACACAGTCCTTTCCGGAGTCTTTAATTCTTTTTCTTATTTTTTCTTTTCTCTTTGAATCAATTTTTACCTTTCACAGCTCACCCAATTCTTGTGTTTTGTCTTTCCTTCTGCAGATCATTCGTGCATGAGGAGTACTGGAAACACCAATGTAGTCTACGATCCAAAGATTCAGAAAACTACTAAGGAAGTGAGGAAAAGATCGAAAGCTAGTGCAAGCCAACCGGTAGACGACACACAAGCAAACTTAGACGGAGAGCCCGAGGAGGTAATCGAACCCAAACCTGCTGATGAGAGCGAAAAGGAACAAATGGCAGAACGTGGCGACCCAAATGCGCCACTCCCTGCCACCACATTGCGATAACCTATTGATCTTACACAGTTCCTAGGCACACCCAGCTCTTGTCATGCATCAGTAGGAGGAACGATCGCATCGAAATACAACCGGTATTTATTCAGATGCTAAGAAATGCAACGTTAAGAGAGAGATCTGTTGAGGATCTGAATCAGCACCTCACGGACTTCAAGATGCTTTGCAAAACTACCAGAGCCAGAGAAGGGATTTCGGATAAGGATGTCATGTTAGTTGTCTTCCCGTTCTCTATGGACGACAAAGCGCTAGATTGGTTGTACTCTCAATCGTCAAATTCTATATAGTCATGGGGACAACTGGAGGATAAGTTCATGACACGGTTCTTCCCTCTGAGTAAAGCTCAGCTCGCCAAGAATCAGATCAAGACATTTGTGCAAAGGGCAGCTGGGAGCTTATCTAAAGCATGGGAACGATTTAAAGGCTATTAACGCCTTTGTCCACACCACGACATGGATGAGAGCTACCTCATACATAGCTTTCTACAAGGACTTTTGGACAACACGAGGATACTGAACATAGCCGCAACGAGAGGCTCTTTGAGTAATCTTACATTTCCCGAAATTGAGGACCTGATCGATCGAATGGCAAACGAGGGAAGCAATGCTACAGGGGAATATAGCCGCAACGTTTGGTGAGCAGCAAGAACCTTTTGATGTGATTCAAAGTTAAACAAATATTAACCTAAAATACCCACAAGTGCAAGCACATGTTTAGTACTCTAGGTGCAATCCCACATGGAGTACGCAACACAACCTAAACTCAAACTACAAATCAAACTTGCAAACGAACGAATAATTATTTTAAGATTGAAATACTAAAAACAAATAAACTAACGAGTTCTTAACAGTGAGATAAACATTCTAGGAAACCGGTTTCACCACAAGACTATCGAAACCAACAATCAACCTATCTAATCATGCAATCCCAATCAAGTTATCTAAGGTAGACGATCCTAATATGATTTATACTCTCTCTCAAGGCATAGACACATGATCTAGTTAAGTTATCCCCTACTTTTGTGGCTGACACCTTAAACTAAACCCATAAGTTCAGTGATTCATCCGATTTACCCTCAACCGCTGCTACCCTACTTTCATGGCCTAACCTCAATTGTTCTTAACCTGATTATCCAAAATTAGAATTCTCCTTCCGGTCCTTCTCCTAAGATCCTAAAACATGCATCTATGTGGCCATCATAAATACAATTCAATGAAGCACTCAAACAAAGAATAGATAAACGAAAACTAGAAATTGCATTCAAAGATAAATCAAAAGTGGTTCCAAAATAGCCATGGGCTAATCCCTTCTCCTAGAACAAAACGACTACTCGCTCATGCGTTCAAAAGCAAACAACTTAATTGAAATAGATAGTTTAAAGAACATAGAAAAAAAAAGAATCCGAAGTCCCTATTCGATCTCCAATACCCCTTGAATGTCTCCTCTCCAAGAACTCATGAACAATTCCTCTCTCTACTCTCTCTCTGCATCTCTCTCCCTCTAACGTGTGTTTTTCCTCCCAAAACTGAAGTGATCGAATCCTTAGCTCTCCTTCTTCTCTTTCCTCTCTTCTTTCTTTCCTTTTCTCCCCTTTTTCCTCTTTGGCCGTTCACTTCCTTTTCTTCTTGTTGCAGCAACCTCAGTTTTACTTTTGCGTGTGTTTTCCATTTTTCTTTGCATTAGTTTCTATTCTTGAGTAAGTGGGCACGTTTCCTTTCTATTTTCCAGCCATATAACTCTCATTCCTCTTCTCTAACCATGTTTCCTTTTTGTGTAGGTAACTAACCACTTCCTTTTCTTGTTTCCTGCAAGTTTCCTCTTCTTTCTACAGTTGACGGACGCGACCTGCGCGGGCTGGAGAGTGTACCACGCATGGGCTCCCTTGCTGAAACTGCACCCGCGCATGCTGAAGGTGTGCCCGACCTGTGCTGAAGCTGCTGGACGTGCTGGACCAATGGCCCCACACGGGCTAACGAATGTGCCCCGCGCGAGGGCTACGTTGAGTGCCCCACGTGGGCTGTGATGCTGCTCAAGGTCCTTGTAGGCTAAAGTCCTCTTCGACCTGTGCTGTTTCTCGTCCTGTTTGTTCAGTTATGATCCTCGATGCTACTACTTGATCCTGTGTACATTCTTTAGCTCCAAAGCTAACCAAATATGCATTACAACATATAAGAACATGGAAACACGAAAACAAGTAAAACAGATACAAAATCACACGTAAACTTCGCATCTATCATCATAAAAATCTCTAAAATCATGCGAGAAATACGTATAAAAACGAGACGATCAATCAGCCCGCTCTTATGACATTTGACAAGGGTGATGCATCTATCACTGCAACAGAAAAGGCTATTGACATTGATGACCATAAGGAGAAATATAAAGAGGAAAAGGAGCCAAGGTACGTAAAACTAGATCCGAGACCACCTCCTTTTCCATTTCCACAATGTTAGTGCAAGAAGAATGACGATGCCCAATTCTCAAAATTTGTTGAAATGTTGAAGAAAATGCACATCACCATTATGTTCCATGACGTTCTAGATATGGAAGACTCATTCAAAACTAATCTCTGATTTGTAAGGCATGATCAAGACTGAATGTTCAAAGAATATTTGCTATCCTAACACTCAACAACTTCTGTGTCCATCTGGTGCAGAAAAGGAACACAAATATGATAAAACATTTGTTCCTTAAATTATATCAAATCCAAGAGATTTGATTATCTTGAAACCGCGTTTGTTCTTTAAATTTTTGGTACCTCTCTCGACAAAGTAGCATTACTAGTATGATAAAACGAAGAAAATTCCTCAAATGCTTTTGCGGTTCCAGTGTCAAACAATTCCACCGAGACAATGCATGATTCATTACCACAATCCCATTTCCTCGTGGAAGATCTTTCAAGCAAAGTCATTTTGATTCCCTCACTATCCTGAGACACTGTCATATCACCGAAACAACATCAATGCCCTTCTCCTCCTCCACTGGGATTGGAGGTCTGGTTCTGTCCCCCACTGGCTTCTCGTTAGCGGTTTTCAAGGATTTCAAAAATTAACTTCTTAATCAAGAGTCTGCTTCAATGACGTCTCGGTAGGAGGAAAACAATTATGATAAAGCTGCACAAAACATGGAGAGATGCATGATGAGCATATGTATATAATCTGTATCAAGTCCAGTCTGATTGTAAACTACCCAGTGTCGTCCTATGTCCTAAAAATGATAAGTCTTATGAACAGCTTGAGATGCTCGAGTGCATGTTCGGAAAGGAGTTGCAATAGGATCTAACCCTTGAGTTACTCTCGGACTCTTTTTTGACCGTTCATTGTTAACTTCAACATGAACAAGATGGATGTCGATTCTCATGAGATGCATAACATACCAACAGATTACCAAAAGTAGACATCTATGGAGGTGAAAGGGTCTAGTTCTGTGTTGTTGGTGGGCCAATCTTCTTCTAAGAAAAGAGAGGGCAAGAAAAAGCCCAGAATCAAACAAAGTGCATCAAAGACTGGTGTGACAAAGGCTAAGGGCAGTACTAGGAAGAGGAATTGAAAGGAATATCTTGTGTCTCATGGTGAAAAGAAACGAGGTAAGACTTCCATGGAAAATGTTTTCATGATCTCTTTAACTACTATTGATTCATCTAAATGGGTATTGGATACTGATAACACGTAATCTGACATCGTATTTTCATGATTTCTAGCTTTAGTTTTAATTACGATTCTTGGACTTTACAGATTCATTGAGTATATTTGAGTACTTCTTCTATCACTTCGTGCGTTTTGCAGGAAACGAAGACATGTTAAGCAAACATGAGTAATTATGGTGAATCCACCCGAAAACATGACCAAGTGATCAAGATATGATATGAGCACGGCCAAGATGAATAGATGATGAAAACATGCAGCACGGCCGGGCATCACCTTGTGCACGTCTGACCTGAAGAGGCAACCAAGCTGCACGACCGAGCTACATCACAAGCATGATCGGGTTGGAGGCAAGCAAAGTAGCACGACCGGTCACTATCACCTGCACGACTGAACTGAACATTCAACACATGCACGGTCGAGCTCCACTTAATGCACGACCGAGCTGAGTACCAAACAACAAGCACGGCCGGGCTTAAACTTGTGCACGAGCTGAAGAGGAAATTTGTTCACGGTCGGGCTAAGAATTGTGCACGACTGGGCTAGAGAACTTCAACACATGCACGACCGAGCTTGAACACCAGCACGGTCGAGCTCTTCAATCCAGAATCACCCCGTAGCTTATGCATGGCCAGGGCTTAGTCCATGCTCGGTCGGGCACTCAAGGAGAGCTACTGCACGGTCGGTCATTCATAGGAGCACGGTCGGGCTTGCATGCCAACAACCAAAGCAAATCACACGGACACTAGAATTTGAACGAGTATGTCTAATAATCAAACCAGAATAGAGATTAAATAGAGGAGAGACCAGACATACCAGAGATGAGACACAGGAGATAGCACAGTTGAAGAAGGAGATTTCGGGGAACCAGAATCATTCATCCGAAGCCACGTTAGAGATGATAAGGAAGATGAAAATTTACATTGTTTGTGTTTGGTTCCCTATGTATTCTGAGTAGTTGTATTTGCCATGGGTTAGGGATTCCATTGTAATGGATTGTTAATTCTTAATGCTTGATTTCGGTTTTGTTCAATCGTATGGTTTGATAGGTCATAGTTGTGCTTAATGCATTCTAAATTGTTGATTTCATGTTTGAAGATTAGATCCATTCAGTGAGATTAGACACGTTTGAATGAGATTAGAGATTTGTCTAAGCATCGAGAGAGTCAGACTTGAGTCTCGGGATTAGCCTTCGAATAAATTGGATTAATTAGAATCTGGCGATCGGTTAATCTATTTAGGAATGGTAGAGCTCCCATTGTTTGTCATGCGTTTAAGATATCGGTTTACTACATCGAGAGGTGAGTACGTATATATCCTAGATAGTGGATTTAGGCATCGAGAGAGTTACTTCCGTCAATAGAGGTCTAGTTCCCATTGTTTTCGATAGTAGAGGTTAGAGTTCCCCATTGTTTATCATGGATCTAGACGTTCCGCGTTGCATCGAGAGATGAGTGACGTCGATTTCCTAGGTAGAGGATTTAGACATCGAGAGAGTCATTTCCGATAGTTGTGGTAGAATTCCCCACTCGTTCTTCAGGCATCTATATGTTCCGCGCTGCATCGAGAGATGAGTGTCGTTGATTCCCTAGGTAGTGGACTTTGATTTTAGTTCCCCATCGATTGATATAACCAATTTTATGTTCTATAGAAACATCCGTTGCATGTCTCGGTATTCCCGAAATCCGTTGTACTCTATCTTTTTGAGTCTAGTCCCGTCATTCCTTTATCATTTATTTTCCAGTTCGATATCCACTTATTGATCGATCTTCTTCTCTTGATTTCTTAATTCTAACGCTGCACTAAGTCCTCTGAGTTCGACCTGGTACTACACATACTGTATACTTGCGGTAGAGTGGTCTAGGAAATTTAAAACCTCTGATTCTGACCATCAAGTTTTTGGCGCCGTTGTTGTGGACTAGTTACGGCTTTAGAATTAGGATTTCGTTGAGTCGAGATCCAGTCCTTTCAGAGTCTTTTGTTTGTTTTTGTTTTCTGCATTTTTTTTATTTTGAGTCGATTACATCTCTTCCGAGCTAAGAATTTGTTTGTTGTTTTCCTACGTGAAGATTTCTCGGTGTTTGTCTAGGAGTTCGAAAGGGAAAGAACTTCTATTCGACCCCGACATTGACAAGACCATCCTAGAGTTGAAAACACAAAAAAAGCAAGATGTAGTGGTCCCAAGAGTCTCGAGGAAACGACAATTGAGTGAGAAACAGATATATGTAGTGAAGAAGAGATGGCTGAGGAGGAGCACCAAAAACCTATAGGGCGTACACAACGCTTAAACACATGCAGCTTCTCTCCTGCATTCGAAGGCCCGAGATATACCGGAACAGATTTGAGTTATAACCGTCCTTCATTCAGATGTTGAGTCAATCGCCATTTAGGGGACGATCTATGGAGGACCCAAACCAGCATCTCACTCAGTTCAAGATGCTTTTTTCGGATATGAAAGCATACCCCAGAATAGACGATGAAACGATTATGTTTCTTGCTTTCCCGTTCTCAGTTAGGGAGCATGCACTCGAGTGGCTCTACACGCTACCACCGGACTCTATTCATACATAGAGCCAGCTCGAAGAACGCTTCATGATGCGATTCTTCTCACCCCACAAGACGCAGCTATGGAAGACACAAGAGGATAAAGAGAGTCTTTCGGAAGCGTGGCTACGATTCAAAGGATATCAACACGAATGCCCACACCAGGGGATGGATAAAAGATACCTCATCGCCACTTTTATTGAGGTTTTTTGTGATGAAGTACGATATTGGTTGAATGCCGTTTGTGGAGGTTCGCTTCATGACCTCCCATTTACAACTATTGAGGCCAAGATTGAGAAGATGACTGAGGAAAGAAATACTATGTCGGGAGAATATAATCAAAGGACACCAACGAAGGGAGCGGACAGCGAGGTGCTTGCATTACGAGTTGAGATTGCTAAGATTAAGTTACAAATGGTACACATGCACCAAGCATCTCCCGATTCTCATGGATTCCAGGATGTTGCAGATGCGAACTACATTGCCAACAATCCATACTCCAACACCTACAATACGGGCTGGAAGAATCATCCGAATCTATCATACAAAAACATAGACAATGTTTTGAATCCGTTCCAAGGAAGCTACCAGCCGAAGCCATTTTAGAGCCAGCAACAGAACCAAAATTTTCAGTCTAGAGTTAAAGGTTATCAAGGGTATCAGCCAAGAGGAGTACCAATGCCACTTCTGCAACAAGAGGGGAACAACGAGATCACGTCTATGCTTGCTCAGCTTTTAGAAGGGCAGAAAGATAACTACGCTGAGCTAAAAAGTTTAAGACGATATCAAGAAGACACGAAGAAGCAAAATGGGGAAATTCATACACATTTGAAGATCCTAGACACCCAAGTTGCACAGCTTGCTGAGAGCGCTTCTAACCAGCAAGGAATTTTACCGGCGAAACCTGAGCCAAATCCCCGTGAGCATTGCAATGCCATCATGTTAAGAAACGGGACAGAACTTACGGACGTCACACCCCGAAATTGCTAGAGAGGAGAATGCTCAGTCTTCAACAATGAAACCTAGCGACCCAGAGCATCACAAGGAAGCACAAGATGAGTAGGAAAAAGAATCGATTTATGTGACACCGTCACCAAGACCTCCTTCACTTTCTTTTCCCGGTCGCCAAATGAGACGAGCTAATGATTCACAATTTGATATGTTTGCGGCGATGTTGAAGAAGTTGGAGATCTTTGTGCCCTTCCACGAAGCGATCATGCAAATTCCATCTTACGCTAAGTTTCTCAAAGAAATCCTCACCAATGCGACATACGGTGTTAGCCATCATGGGATGCCACAGAAATTACCCGATCCAGGTACCTTCATCATTCAATGTAAGCTGGGAAATGTGACCATCCACAATGCCCTCTATAACTAAGGATCTAGTGTTAGCATCATGCCGCTGACGTTGTGCGAGAAACTTGATTTGGGAAATATTAAATCCACGAAGATAGTGTTACAGATGGCTGATCGATCATCGAAATTCCCAATCGGTATTGTGGAGGATGTACCACTTAAGGTAGGCGACTACTACATCCCCGTTGATTTTTTGGTTTTAAACATGAAAAAAGTTGAAAGAATACCCATTATCTTAGGGAGACCATTCTTTAATACCGCTGGCACCGTCGTCGACATGAGAGAGGGGAAATTGACGATGAAGATAGGGGAAGCGACAGTGAAGATTGGGTTGAATAAGCACCTCAAGAAAGTACCTAGAGTAGAGCCTGTGTTCTCTGTGGATGTGTTGGACAAATTGGCAGATGAAATGCTAGAAGAGTTGATTAACGTTGATGTTTCGAGTGACCCATTGGATCCCACAGCTAGGGATATGGACAAAGATGATGACCACAGGCACGAACAAGCTTTGAGAGCTTTAGAGGAAACACAAGGCAAGGGAGTAAATGAATGGCCAACCGACTAGACTAAGTGCACGACCGAGCTACCCCTTGTGCACGACCAAGCACCTTAATTTGACAGCAGCACCGTCGGGCAACACAGCAGCCCGACCCGTGCAGCATTCTTGGCACCTAATTGCAGCAAGATGAGCCCGACCGATAAGCTAATCAAGCACGACCGGGCGCCCCCTCAAGACCCAAGAACGATCGGGCACAAGCTCAGCCCGACCCATGCATTTCCCACAGCTTCAACTGGCAAATCAAACCGCACGACCGATCAGAGGAAAGAGCACGACCGGACGACCTTTTCACATGACAGCACGGTTGGGCATACCACAAGCCCGACCCGTGCATACTTCTCGACAAAACGTAGCAGAAGAAGATGCCTGACCGATCTGAAACGTCCACCTGACCGGGCACCCTCCATGAACTCAAGCATGACCGGGCATAGGCTGAGCCCAACCCGTACATGGTTCTCGGCCAAAACCAGCAACGTATGTCCGACCGTTCAGAATGACATGCTCGACCAAATGCTCATCTTGAACTGCAACATGACCAGGCAGGAGAAGAGCATGAGAGAGATGACTGATCTCGCAATGCGGATGAGCAATCCGAGCGCCATACCCGAGCGAAGGACACGACGTAGATGTATCACACAAAGGCGAGGACGTCCACCTTGATGGTGATGAGGAAAGCATTTGGTCAAGCGCGCGACCTTAAACAAGCGCTTATCGGGAGGCAAACCGATTTTCGCAATTTCTTTTTTCAGTTTATGGATCGAATCTTATTCTTTTTTGCATCGATGTACTCAGTGAGCTATTATGCTGTATTCCTTCTTTTGGATTGTGTGATTCCTTTTCACAGGTTTTCCAACGTCAATATTGTCCTTAAGGAGGAGATGCATGATCATCTCGTTTTCATACGTATTTCTTGCATGATTTAGGAGACGTTTTTGATACATATGTGATGCTTTACGTATGATTCCGTATCTGTTTTACTTGTTTTCGTGCTTTTCATGTTCTTATAGGTTTTTACGCGTATTTGGATCATTTTGGAGCTAAAGGAACATGCACGGAGCTAAGGAGCAACTTCGGGTCATCACGGGACAAACGGGACGAGATTGAGCATGGAAAGCCTCCACCTGGTCGGGCACAACCCTTGCACGACCGGGCAAAACCTACGGCCAATTGTGTGCACACTTTTGCACGACTCGGGCAAGACATGCCCGACCATTTGCCTTGTGCCCGAGCGGGCGCACACACCATGCCCGAGCGGGCATACATTGCAGACAACAACACGCACGACTTGCCCTAGCTGCACCCGAGCGGGCACACTCACCACCCGAGCGGGTCGCAGCCTACGACTGCATATTAAGTTAAGTAAACTTAACTTAAAACATAGGGAAGTCGGTGGGGAAATTTAGGCAACAATTGGACCGACTTAGGAGGCTTAAAAGGAGGCAAAAAGACGTCATTACAGCAAGCTTACAGAGGAGAACAATTCAGGAGAAGATTGAGCAGATTTTTGCGAGGAGATAAGCGAGGAGCATTGGAGATCAAGCACCACCACTTCGGTTTTGTTTGGTTTTTATGTTCCTTAGACTTTCTACTAT
>CM071864.1:10461258-10482132 GCA_036759665.1 Gynandropsis gynandra
TATAGGGAGGACAGCCACGAACCTTCACTCGAAATTCAAAGGAGGCTGCACCCGCACTTGCACGAGGTAATGGAAAAAGATGTCATTAAACTTTTCAACGCAAATACCCTTTATCCAACCTCGGACAGCGAGCAAGTGAACCCCGTGCATGATGTGCCTAAGGGATGGCACGACAAGAAGACCCTACCTCATGACTTCCAATCAGGTGATTCCGTTCCACTTACTAATTCTCGACTTAAGTCTTTCTCGGGCAACCTACTACCTTATTGGTCTGATCCTTTTCAGGTACGAGACGTGGAACTATGGAGTGATGCGGGTGACACGTTCAACGCCAATGAACAGCGGCTTAAGCTCTACCAAGCCGCTCAACCGATCGAAAGTGGAAACTCCATTTCCCTTTCCGATCCACCCGCCGCGCATGCATGAGGAATGGAGACGTCAAAGCTTAATGACGTTAAATAAGCGCTTTCTGGGAGGCAACCCAGCTGTTTGCTTTTAATTTTCTTAGTTTTTAGGTTAAGACTCGGTTATTTAATTTCCATAAAAAAAAACAACACACACCAAAAATAACACCACAAACGTGCTTCACCTCCTTCATCCTCCATCAGAGCTTCACGTCGAGGACACCGTTCAATTCAAGTCTGGGGGAGCAGCTCACGTTTGTCAAGTGGTTTCGTTTCACTTTCTTTCGACTTTTTAGTTTTTAGGTTATTTTTGCGATTTTTAGTTTGTTTTTGTCTTCATGAGTCAGAGTCGTCCCAAAGCACTTGTCCGGTGCCATATTTTGATTTTTAGGTTATTTTTGCGATTTCTAGTTTGTTTTTGTTTTCATGTGTCAGAGTCGTCCCAAGGCACTTGTCTGGTGCCACGTTTTGAGATGAACCCCGAACTTGGGAATGCTTAAGAGGTTGACCTTTTCCGTTAGACTTTGCATGATTGAGCTAGGTTTTCTTATGCGTTAGAGCTTATTAGTCGGCTGAAAAACAATAGGTCATAGTTCTTGGAAATCCTAGTGTTGCTTGTGGGGAGGTTTAGACGAGGTTGCTAGGCTAGTTTATCGTCTATTCTTTCTACCCAGATCGTCATACTTCGAGTAGATGATGCTTTGCTTCTATTAGATTGGGGATTATTGGATCATATAAAATTGAGCTCATCTTGCAGATTAAAAAGCGCACACTAACACTCCGCTGTCGATAGAAATAGTGCCTAATAAGCATGATCAAAAATCGATATGAGTGCATCGACCTTGTTACTCCTTCGGTGGCTCGGGTCTAAGTGGTGGGTTGGCGATCATCTTTCTACGTCCTAAGGGCATGGCACAAAAAGCCGCCTACTCCGCTGCGCTCTTACACGAGATGCATGAGTATACCGTCATCAGTAGTCTGGGTCTAAGTAGAGGCTGGATCCCTTCAAATCCGACGTCCTAGAAGCCTAGTGTGTATGCAAAGAAAAAGAAGAAAAGAAAAAAAATAAAAACGAAACAAAAAGAAGAAAAAAAAGAGTCATAAAAAGAAAATAAAAAGAAAAAGAAAAAGAAAAGAAAAAGAAAAAAGAAGCTCAGAAAGAAAGAAACAAGTATCCTCGGTTTATCAAGGCTTGGCATTGTCTGAAGTCTTGTTTGGTGGAGGGAGTTACGGTAGCGTGTCTAGTTTCCTTTGATTTACTTTTTCATGGGTAGCCGTGGTGGAACTAGGATTAAGACTGAAAACTCGATTAGGCCGAATTTGCTCTCGATATGCTAGTTGATCGGTTAGGTTCGCTGCGGTATTTCGGATCCTCGTGTTTTCATACCCCATGTATTCCACGTTTACGTTTGCTTAGGCACAAGCAAACATTCAAGTCTGGGGGATTTTGATCATCTCGTTTTCATACGTATTTCTTGCACGATTTAGGAGACGTTTTTGATACATATGTGATGTTTTACGTATGATTCCGTATCCGTTTTACTTGCTTTCGTGCTTTTCATGTTCTTACAGGTTTTTACGTGTATTTGGACTATTTTGGAGCTAAAGGAACATGCACGGAGCTAAGGAGCAACTTCGGGGATCATCACGGGACAAACGGGACGAGATTGAGCATGGAAAGCCTCCACCCGGTCGGGCACAACCCTTGCACGACCGGGCAAAACCTACAGCCAATTGTGTGCACACTTTTGCATGACTCGGGCATGTCTTGCCCGACCAGATGCCTAGGGCCCGAGCGGGCACACACACAATGCTCGAGCGGGCATTGCATTCCAGCCAGCATTCGCGCGAGTTGCCCTAGCCGTACCCGAGCGGGCACACTCAATGCCCGAGCGGGTCGCGGCCCGAAACTGCCCAAAACTTAAGTTAAATTAACTTAAAACATAAGGGAACTCGTGGGACAGGCAATTAAGGCAACACTTGGACCGACTTAGGAGGCTTAAAAGGAGGCAAAAAGATGTCATTACAGCAAGCTTACAGAGGAGATAAGCGAGGAGCATTGGAGATCAAGCACCGCCATTTCGGTTTTGTTTGGTTTTTATGTTCCTTAGACTTTCTACTATGTTTATGTTTCTTTACGGACGCATGAACGAGTAGTTTGTTTGTTCTAGGAGAAGGGATTAGCCCTTGGCTATCCCGAGACCGCTTTTGATCTATTTTGAATGCATCTTCCCGTTTTAGTTTATCTATTCTCTATGTGAGTGCTTAGATTTACTTGTGTTTGCGATGATCACGTAGATGCATGTGTTAGGGGCTAGGAGAAGGACCGAAAGGAGAATTCTAGTCCTAGAAAGATCAGGTTTAGAACAACCGAGGTTAGGCCACGAAAGTAGGGTAGCAACGGTTGAGGGTGAATGGGCGAATTACAGAGTTTATGGGTTTCGTTCAAGGTGTCAGCCACGAAATTAGGGAGCAGCTTGTCTAGATCACGTGTCTATGCCTTGAGAGAGGGTAGATATCATGTTAGGATCGTCCGCCTTAGATAGCTTTAATTGGGATTGCATGATAGATAGGTTGATCGTCGGTTTCGGTAGTCTTGTGGTGAAACTGGATTCCTAGGACGTTTGTCTTATCGTTAGAACCCAAGTAGTTTATTTACTTTCATTATTTCATTCTTCATCCACATTCTTTCGTTAGCAAGTTTGATTCGTAGTTCGGATTTAGGTAGTGTTGCGTAGTCTCTGTGGGATCGACATCTAAAATACTACACCCGTGCCGTGCACTTGCAGGTAGATTAGGTTATTTATATTTAACTCTGATACGCATCAATGCATACAACGTCCAGCCGCATCACCAATTCGGGACAACAAGATACACAAGGTGCACACGTTCTAACCCTTAGCTTCCCGTGTTTTGGTGTTTGAGATTCTCTCTTAGGTCTTGAACACCGAGACGGTGTTTCATTCAAGTCTGGGGGAGTACTCGTCGAGTAACATACATGTGATTAGGATTAGATGTTGAGTTTTTTTTAGGAATAGGCGGATGGATACCTCGCATGAATTTTTGAGTTTTAGTCATTATTGTGCGACCTTGTCGAATAGTGAACAAATACTCTAGGTTTGCTAAGAAGTCTTTTGGATATCGATTAGTCTAGTAGTTTTGCATGAAATCATGACCTGTAGTTGCATTTCACCTCCTAGATTTCAGTACAAAATATCCATATCTCCGTGTATATCATTCATTCTTTCCTTTGTCGGATATATTTTACCGTTCATGGATTATTAGATTCCATGCGCTTATACTCCGCTGTCAATATGGATAAGTTTCTAACTATTTCAGGTTTACATTTACATGAGTACATCGAGATCGATGGTTTGGGTCTAAGTGGTAACATGAGGCGCTATTCTACGTCCTAAGGGTTAGAGTTGATGCGTACTATTTGGTCCAAAAATTCTTTAATGACACACCTCTTCACTCCACTAAGGTTACATGACCTTATGAGTATGCCATCGGCAACCTGGGTCTAAGTAGAAAGCTTTAGACTTCGTTGTCCTAGAAACAAAGTGCGGATTTTCAAAGAAAAAAAATGTGGAAACCGAAAAAGAAAAAAAGGGAAGAAAAGAGAATAAGAACGACAAAAACAATTGTAATGATATCTCGCGTAAGCATAGGGGAATTGATGTGGAGATTGTTTGGACGTTGTCTAGGGGTATGAAATAAACTTAGGTTATAGGTAGGATTGCATGGCTCGTGACTTTCGGTTGATATAAATGACTTTATGTTCATGTGACACGTTGTTTTTCATAATGACTAATCCTTTAAAGTTTTTGTGCTAGTGTCCATTGTTATTTAACTCTTCTTATACTCGACTCTAGGTTTGCTCGAGGACGAGCAAAGGGTAAGTCTGGGGTAGTTTGATAACACGTTTTCCATCATCGTATTTTCATGATTCCTAGATTTAATTTTAATTACGATTCTTGGAATTTACCGATTCATTGAGTATATTTGAGTACTTCTTCTATCACTTCGTGCGTTTTGTAGGAAATGAAGACATGTTAAGCAAACACGAGTGATTACGGCGAATCCACCGAAAAACATGACAAAGTGATCAAGATGTGATATGAGCACGACCAAGATGAATAGATGTGATGAAAACATGCAGCACGGGCGGGGATCACCTTATGCATGACCGAGCTGAAGAGCCAACCAAAAGCACGATCGGGTTGGAGGCAAGCAAAGCAGAACGGTCGAGCACTATCACCTTGTGCACGACCGAACTGAGTACCCAACAACAAGCACGACCGGGCTTAAACTTGTGCACGAGCTGAAAAGGAAATTTGTGCACGAACGGGCTAAGAATTATGCACGACCGGGCTGGAGTCAACACCTGCACGACCGAGCTTGAACCCCATCATGGTCGGGCTCTTCAATCCAGAATCACCCCGTAGCTTATGCACGGCCAGGGCTCACTCCATGCTCGGCCGGGCACTCAAGGAGAGCTATTGCACGGTCGGACATTCATAGGAGCATGGTCGGGCTTGCATGCCAACAACCAAAGCGAATCACACAGACGCTAGAATTTGAACGAGCATAAGTCTAATAATCAAACCAGAACAGAGATGAGACATAGGAGAGACCGGACAGACCGGAGATGAGACACATGAGATAGCACGGTTGAAGAAGGAGATTTTAATGAACCAGATTCATTCATCCGAAGCCACGCTCGAGATGATAGGGAAGATGAACATTTACGTTGTTTGTGTTTGTTTCCCTATGTATTCTGAGTATTTGTGTTTGCCATGGGTTAGGGTGTTCTTAATGCGTTCTTACATTGTTGATTTCATGTTTGAATGAGACTAGATCCATTCGGTGAGATTAGACACATTTGAGTGAGATTAGAGATTCTTCTAGACATCGAGAGAGTCAGACTTGAGTCTCGGGATTAGCCTTCGAATAAATTAGCTTAATTAGATACTAGCGATAGGTTAATCTGTTTAGAAACGGTAGAGCTCCCATTGTTCATCATGTGTTTAGGATATAGGTTTATTGCATCGAGAGGTGAGTACGTGTATATCCTAGATAGTGGATTTAGGCATCGAGAGAGTCACTTCCGTCAATAGAGGTTGAGTTCCCATTGTTTCCAATAGTAGAGGTCAGAGTTCCCCATTGTTTATCATGCATCTAGACGTTCGGCGCTGCATCGAGAGATGAGTGACGTTGATTTCTTAGGTAGAGGATTCTGGCATCGAGAGAGTCAGTTCTGATAGTTGAGGTAGGACTTCCCACTCGTTCTTCATGCATCTATATGTTCCGCGCTGCATCGAGAAATGAGTGTCATTGATTCCCTAGGTAGTGGACTTGTTGAGTCTAGTCTCGTCATTGCTTTATCATTTATTTTCTAGTTCGATATCCACTTATTGATCGATCTTCTTCTCATGATTTTTTTATTCTAACGCTGCACTCAGTCCACAGAGTTCGACCCTGGTACTACAGTACCGTATACTTGCGGTAGAGTGGTCTAGGAAATTTAAAACCTCTAATTCCGACCATCAGATACCAGTTGGAGCTTTTACATCAGTAATATGCTGCTGCTCTAGTCGTAAGATCAATTTATCTTTGTATACCTATGGGAAAGACCTAATTATTAAAAGACTATTATTCTGTTTGAAATTATTTCGGACATCATTTCCATTTCTATGTTAGATAGACATGGTTTAAGACAATTTTCAATTATAACAGTTGTTCTATTTATCATGGTTATGTTCAACAAGGTCTTTATGTCTTACCTAATGTGAATGTTCAATCTATTAACATGCACGTTTCTGGTCATAAGAGAAAGCTAGATGATCGTCTAAACCGGAATTTCCTTTGGCATTGTAGACTTGGTCATATCGATGAGAAGAGAATCAACAAGTTGCATAAAGCTGGCCTTCTAAACCATTATAATTACGAATCATATGCAACTTGTGAGTCTTGTCTCTGTTTACTAGAATCAGAGAGAGAGCTACAGAACATCTAGGACTAGGACTTGTACATACTAATGTATGTAGACTTATGAAAAATCAAACTAAGGGTGGATATTCGTATTTCATCACTTACACTAACGATATATCGAGATATGAGTTTGTGTATCTTAAGAAACACAAATTCAATTTTTTTGAAATGTTCAAGAGATTTCGCAGTGAAGTGGAGAAAAAAACCGGAAAGCGTATCAAGATATTGAGGTCTGACAGAAGTGGAGAATATCTAAGTCATGATTTTCTCGATCATCTAAAACAAAATGAGATTTTGTCACAATGGACTTCTCTAGGGATACCTCAACATAATGGTGTATCTGAAAGGAGAAATTATACTTAATTAAATATGGTCAATCCATGATGGGGTTCAAAGATCTTCCAATAAATTTATGGGGTTATGCTTTAGAAGCGATGACCTATCTTTTGAACAAATGCCCACTAAAACCATCTCTAAAGCATCATATGAGATATGGAAAGGATGGAAACCCAACCTAAAATACATAAGGGTTTGGGGTTGTCTTGCGTTTGTAAAGAGACTGCAATCAGAAAAGCTAGATGCTAGGTCTGATAAGTGTAGGTTCATCGTTTATCCCAAGGAAACAATGAAATATTATTTCTACAACACTTCTGAGCACAAAGTGTTCGTGGCCAGAACTGCAACCTTTATGGGAAGGAAATTTCTTGAAGAAGGAATTCATGGTACAAAAATAGTTCTTGATTAAATTTGGAACCCAATGAACCAACGCAAGCTCAAGGACATCAAATGTCAATTGAGCAACCTTGGATGGGTGATCTACTGTTGAACCCAATGGCTTCTTCTTCAAATGTTGAAGTGAGAGCACCTGTTCAAGAACAAGTTCAAGAACCAAATCATGAATTAGTTCAAGAACATGTTCAAGAACAAGTTCGACAAGACATTATGGCATAGGTAGAACCTGTTTCACAAGCTTTTTTGAGAAGGTCTACCCGTTCTCGACGTGCGCCTAAAGGATTGAATCTGATGGTGCGAGAGTATGTGATCGGTCATAGAGATGACGATCTGTTGACTTTTCAAGAAGCTGTATAAGGTCCAGAATCTAAGAAATGGTGGAAAGCCATGTAATCCGAGTTGGTCTCTTTTGAAGATCAACGAAGTATGGATTTTAGTTAATTCTTCTGAGACTTTCAGACCAAATGGTTGTAAATGGGTTTACAAGAAGAAGATTGGAGAAAATGGGCAGGTAGAGACCTATACAATTCGTCTAGTTACCAAGGGCTATAGTTAACGTAAAGGGATTGACTATGAAGAAACGTTCTCCTATGTGGCAATGCTCAAATCTATTTGGATTTCGTTTACGATAGCTGCCTACTATGACTATGAGCTATGGAAAATGGATGTGAAAACATATTTCTTTAACGAAAAGCTGCACGAAAAATTCTATATGACTCAACCTGAGGGTTTCACATTGTCATCTCAAAGTGACATGATGTGCAAGCTTCAACGACCCATCTATTAACTTAAGCAAGCTTCTCGGAGCTAGAATATTCGTTTTAACAAAGCAGTTGAAAAGTTAAACTTTGTTAGATGCAAAGAAGAACCTTGTGTGTACAAGAAGGTTAGTAGGAGCACGGTTATCTTCCATGTGCTATATGTAGATAACACATTGCTTATAGGAAGTGACATACCAACCTTGCAAAAGACAAAGTCATGGTTGTTTGATCCGTTCTCTATGAAGGATCTAGAAGAAGCGGAAAATATTCTAGGAACAAAGATCTATAGGGATAGATCAAAGAGCTTGCTTGGACTGTCTCAGTCCCAGTACATTGACAGTATCGTAAGATGATACAACATGAAAAAAATCCAAGAAATGCTATCTTTCAATAGGCAATGGAATTACTCTCTCTAAGGAGGTTTGTCCTAAGACACGAGAAAAGAGAGAACACATGAGTGACATCCCATATTCTAGTGCAGTGGGAGCCATCATGTATTCAATGACATGTACTAGGTCTGACGTAGCCTACCCGCTAAGTGTAGCGCGTAGATATCAAGCATATCCTGGTTAGAGTCACTGGAAGTTTTTAAAGACCATCCTTAAGTACTTGAGAAAGACTAAGGACCAGTTCCTCATATATGGAAGTCTTAGTTTGGAGTTAGAAGGGTTTCGTGATGTGAGTTTCTTGATAGACAAGGATGATAGTCGATCCATTTCAGGCTATGTACTTTGCCTGAATAGAGGAGCGGTAAGTTGGAAAAGTTCAAGCATGCTACGGTAGCCGATTCGATCACTGAAACAGAATACATAGTTGCATGTGAGGCGACTAAAGAAGCGGTTTGGATGAGAAAGTTTAGATGAACCTGGTGTGGTACCTTCGATAAAGGAAGTCCTTCCTTTATTGTGTGATAACATCGAGGCTATAGCCCAGACGAAAGAACCAAGGTCTCATGAGAAATCGAAGAATGTTCTGCGAAAGTACCATCTTACTTGAGAAATAATTGAGCATCTGGACGTTCAAATTCAAAAAGAAAATGGAAAGGCAAACACGACAGATCCGTTCACAAAGGCGCTTGAGACAAATGAGTTTGACAGACACAAGCTGATGATCAAATTGAGGGACATGGAGCTAGAACTAGTTGTAACACATGTTAGACATTGTTGTATAGACTAGTAGCGAGTAATTTATTATTTTTGGACATCATTTTATTTTATATGAAATTATATTTTTTATCATTTGATGATTGTGATAGGTGTATGATAGAGTCCATGATTAAGTCTAAAAACTTGATGTTATGATAGAGATCATAATAAAGAGAATCACGTTTTTGCAAAACAGTCTAAACTATTCTTTTTTATTTGATCACTAATCGAGCTTTAGTGATCCAGAATGAACAACATGTAATGGTTTCTATGGTGATAGAAATTAGTATCACTTTTACTAAATCACATATGTGGGTAATGCACGTAGAGATGTGATCACTAAACTAACCTAAAAGGAGAATTCTTAATGGTTAAATTACCAATAATATGTCAATATGACTTCTTCAGAGGATTGGAATATTAGATCTTTCCTTAGACCTAAGATCAGAAGACTTACACCGGTATATTCCAAATGGGAAGAACCAGGTTTTGATTTTATTTGTCCCGTTTTGATATCAATGTTGATCCCCCGGTTGTGATGTTCACACTCCAGGACCGAGCCTAGACATGAGAGGGAGTGTTATGACATGTTCTTCACATCAGCTATATATGGTATTAGGCAACCCTAAAGTCTTGAGGTAGGTTTTAGGATTAGTTAGACTCAAGTCCATATTTGACATGGTATCAGTGCCAAGTTTATCCCGATTTGGTTATACCGATGTTGGACCCTTGATTGCAATGTCCACTTTCCAGGACCGAGCTTAGGTGTGAGGTGATTTTTATGATAAGTTGTCCTACATCAGCTAGGACATGAACTTTGGATTCTTATATATGGTATTGGAAAAACCCTAATCTCTTGAGCTCACTTTTGAGATTAGTTAGGCCCAAGCTCATATTTGACATGGTATCTGACCTGGTTCATTCCAATTTGAATATACTGATGTTAGGCCCCGATTTTGATGTCCACGCTCTAGGACTAAGCTTGAGTGCGAGAAGGAGTGTTATGATGTGTTGTCCCATATTGATTCGATTATATGGTATTGGGTTACCCGAAACTGTGGTGTTAGCTTTTGGGATTAGTAAGGCTCAAACCCATATTTGACAATAACATCCTTAGAATTATTGTTTTGAATATATTCTTAAATGATATCTCTAGTCGAGTATCATTTAAAATAAGGATAATTAAGACTAGTATATGTTGAAATAATATGGGATATTAATTCAATACATAGGTACGTGTGGATTGTTATATGAGTGTCATAAGCAATTCTCATTGTCATAATGGTGTATGTGATCCTTTGACTTGAGATTACAAGAGACCTTAACATAAGTAATTTGCATACTTTGACACTACTGAACATCGCTCATAACTGAGTGGACTAACGAGGCAGTGATTGGGTATGGAATTTAATTATGTAGTAAGATGTTGGTTGATCGAGATAGGATTTGTCCCTCCTATATAACGGAAGTGATGTCATGAGCTCCTTGATTAAGTGAGATTGTGAAATGCATGGTCGTGCTCAAATAAATTGGTATGTGATATCAAATTTATTTGTTTCTAAACAATCTATTTGGAAATCAAGATACCTTAGATTCAATTATAAGAGTATGGCATTTCCATGGGCCGTGTTCGATCTAGACATCAAGGATAAAAGGATTAGACTACACGGTAATATCAATATGAGAATGGTTATGTCGAGTCACTGACATTCTCGTTATTTGCGTAGTAAAGATGTGTTGCTAGACACCGCTCATTACTTGTGATTTGAATCAATGACAATGTAACGAGGACCTATTTGATCACACACAAGAACAAATGGACTTGGACTTTTGAGGCCTAGAGTTCTGTTGGGCTTAATTTCGAAATTGAACCTAATTACGTTAGTTAATCTTATTTCGAATAGGATTAGAGTTAATTGTATGATTAGGTTAATTCGAACTTAACGAAAACTGTAGTTATACAATCCTATTTAAAATAGGATTAGGTTTAAGAGTTTAACTGAAACACTAAAACTGAACAATCTTATTCGGAAAAGGATTTGGATTTGTTTTCAAATTCTCGAATTCCCTATGAATACTCGAATAGGGAGGGTTTTCAAAAATTACTCTAAAAACAACACAAACGAGTAGCCACAAAAGATCAAGGTCGAAACACCTAGTTAGCACACAGAGTTTTCGACTTAGTCCAGTAGTCCGGTTCGTGAGATGTTCGTAAGGTGACACTCCTTTCGTTCGTGTGGATACCGGTGGAAGAAGAAATAACTCATAGCTGCTCTTGACTCACATCATCAAGCTTTGAACGATAGTGAAGAAAGTTAGACTCGTGAAACCCTAATAAGGTCAATCTCCGAACCGATCTAAGGAGGAAACCACAATTTCCCTTATCTATGTTCTTGCGTTGCACGTCCTCTATGCATATCATTTCTTTTCATGCAAAAGACAGATTCCAATGTTCCATGCAACAATCTGAAACCGTCACAAACCACCCAAACTTTTAAAACATAACCCACCAAGTATGATGCATCCCCACAAATGCAGTATTGAGAAACAACGTATTATTCATACTAATGTCATACTAAAACCATATGATTCTGCCAGTATCAGAAATTCTCAGCTTAGGTTATTTTGTCCCCGATTCAAAATAGCTCAATGTTTTCATATATCTTTGGAATCGGAAAAAGGAGCGAGAAATTTAAGACTTGTAGACCAAAAATCAATGGAGGAATATGAACAATTACAGTTTCCGACACACTATTGTTTTAGAATCAGAGAATTATCGAGGCTAGGGTTTACGAACTTGGCCAAAACCTTCCCAAAATTGAAGTCGTCAAGTTCTGTCAGATATCGGTGCCAGAGAGAGAGAGAGAGAGAGGCCAAACCCGAACGAGACAGCAAATGCTGCCTCTGATAAGAGCCGTCATTCTCAAATGACAATGAAATTGGTTATATAGGGCTCCAATATCAAAGTAGTGATATTATTCTACTTGCATGAAAATCAATAGTTTGACACTTGATTTTCTAGAAAAAAAAAGAATTTCTCAACTTTTATCTCTCTTTAATCTTCGTCTACTCTCACAATAAATGTTCAAAAATTTCTCCAACAGATATCCAGCATCTGATGTGCGTACAACAGTATCCACAACTCCTTTACGAGCTCCGTAGCAAGAAATAATATATTCTGTTAACGACAGTCCTTCGCGTAAATTGTTTTGAATAGGCAAATCAATCATTTGTCCTTGGGGATCCGACATTAATCCTCTCATACCTACTATCTATAAAAAATATCTTAAAATCATAAAATCTTATCATCTTCAACATTTTCAGATACTCATCGGATGACTATCATAAATTCCCGTCAGAAAAGATATGTATACATAGTAAAGTTCATTGTTAAGTCTTCGTCGTCGTACTAAAAAGTTTCATCTTTCATTAGTTTTCTGAATGTTTTCATGTCTACACACATAGTACTATGTTGTGGGACAGATTTTTACCACCCTGCGTTGTTTGAAAACATGGTAAAACATTGAACCCGTGTTGTACAAGCACATTGTAACACACGTTGTACAATATTGTTCAGGCTTGTTACACTACTAGACTTTTATTTTTCCTATTGTTTGACAGGCATTAACAAGCGAACTTATAGATCCAAGAGGATTCTATTTTCAAACCTAGCGAATTGCTAAAATCTTGTAAAATTGCAACGAAATACTATGGTTTTCAGATGATCTGATAACTACAAAAAGTCTTGCACCTGGAAGAATTCAAATGGTTCGTGGAACACCTCAATTCAAGCACATATTCCATATAGAGAAGATGAGGCAAAACAAAACTGATGGGATGTGAACATTGCTTTTCCAAGCTACAATGATAAACAAAAGACATGAATTCTAGTTCGTTCTCAATGGTGTGCCTATCTGGTATTTGTTGATAGAGCACAACGTCATATCTAGATTCAAATGTCACCAATATTAAAAAAAATTGGTTAAGACTTGGTGGCAATATGTTCAAGAATAGATATTGGCCAAACCAAAGGTCAATCACCACAAATGATGTAAAGACCAATTTCACTTTTCAGATTTGAAGGCCGGTTGAAGATGGCCATCTTATAATTTTTGGACATGGTCATTGGAAGAAACAATAGATTTAATGGCCATATCAACTATTTCTTGGTGCGAATTATCAATGACTTGGAAGCTTACACCAATTTTCTGTGGAGAAGGTTCACGTTTCTTCAATTTTTCCGTGAGATTTGTTGCATGCTCCCCAATTTTAACGCCAAAGTGAAGAAAATTTGGACATTTTCTTGATTTATTTTTCGTTTGGAGGTAAGTGTAAATTCATTTAATTTAATTAGTTGTGCTCTTTTGGCTAGTTTAATAATTTATGTCTAAATTTTTAAACAATTTCTTATACATGAGAGCAATCCGGTATTGGCGCGGACCTTCCGAGTACCCATGGAGGATATGCAGTTCTCCAAATGCCCAAGGATGTAAAAGACGAATTACAAATCTGACAAATATGTATGGATACAGCTTGCATGATTAAAGCAAAGAAATTGGGGATACAAAGGTTAGTATATTCATTACCAATTTCTAACAACGTTATGATACAACGTATAAAACATTATGGTAAAATGTGTACAATGTGCATGGTACAACATGTAGAATATATGATACAACGTGTGTTGTACAATGTATACTAGCGTGAACATTGTACACAAAGTGTGGTACAATATTCGTGCTATCTACTTCAACGAACGTTGTACATTCTCGTTGCGTACAGCGTTCGTGGATGAACATAGCATGAACATTATACAAAACGTGTGTGTACAATGCCGTGAGAATACTTAGCACGAACAATGTCATTGCACAAAACTCATGCGTACATTGTTCTTAGTAGTACAACGTTGTACACATTGTATCATACACATTGTACACATTGTACCACACACGTTATACATTATATCGCACACACTGTACATATTGTATCACAATGTTGTACATTAACACTTCTTCTTCTTGATTCTACTAAGTACTAAAAATTCTTTTTTGTCACTTTCAATACATCAATAATATTGTTATCTCCAACGAACATGTGGTCATGTGCACATAGATCTCAAGCCGGACAAAGCTGATCCAACTATAAAGGACTGGATATCCATGTTAAGTAGAGGTGTTCCTATTTTCTTTCAACACCTCAACGATATAAACCTCATGATGAGAAACCATGAAGGCCTTCTTATTGAAGGTGAATCGAGATCATTGGAGGCTACACCACGATTGGCCCTACCTCCAATACATTCTCCCCCAAAATGGAAGATACCCCCACATTCTCCCATAATCCAAGATGCCCTAACAAAAAACTCTCCCAGAATGGATGCCCCCACAAATTCCATCATGTTTCGAAGATGCCCTATTTGAAGCTGTGTACAGGAGAGTGATGTAGAAAGCCAATGAATGTCTCAATAGTGCTGAAGAAGTCGATAGACGTCTCAATAGTTTTGAAGAACGTTTCAACAGTTTTGAAGAACGTCTCAGAAGTGTTGAAGAAGTCAAAAGACATTTGAACAATGTTGAAGAATGTCCCAATAGTGTTGAAGGCCGGCTCAACAGTGTTGACAAATGTCTCAACAATGTTTAAGAAGCAATGGATGTCTCAATATTTTTGAAGAATGTCGAAAAGAGGTACAAGTTTAAAATCTTTGTGATGACTGTGAAGAAAAAGAAGAGAGGTCAAGACAAGTTGATCGAAAGTCTCAATTGAAGACTTCAGAAAGGCGGAGGGTACAACAACAATACAAGTGAAAGACTTGTTTATCATGACTTGTTTCACCATAATAAAAGTTTAATTTACTAAAAATGACACATTACAATTTTTTATAGAAATAAACCATATATTGTGTGATGAAAGAGGTAATTTGTATACGAACCTTGTATTATGCATTGTGTGTCTTAAATTATGGTTGATAATTAAGAAATATAACAATCAAATTCTAAAATATTATTGATACATATGAGGAGTAACACACTAGGTTAATCAATAACTATGGTTCATAAAAAATCAAAGGTTAACTAGGATACATTTATGAATCTATAAATGTGATTCAAATTTTTTTATCAATTGAATGTTTATTTAACATCCTTATGGCTATATTATCATTTTGAATAATTTATAAGCATTTTTGAATCCCATAAATATGATTTAGGGGTTAAAAAATCATGTTGTACACGTTGTGCACGTTGTACACTAAAAGAAGGGAACACGTAAAAGTCTCGAGCAAACATTCATTTTTTATTCTCTTTTTGGGAAAAGTTACTATGTTTTACAGTTGCATCGTTTTATCAACTTGCATTTAAGGTCCTTGATCAAGAAACACATCCTACATACTTTTTTATTTAAAGAGTCTAATTTTCTTTGCACAACCTTTTTTTCATTTTATCCAATTATGTCTCTTTTGCTCTTCTCATATTGATGTTGGTTCTTATTACGGGAATGTATATATTCCCCATAATATTGGATCCTATTACGGGAATGTATATATTCCCGATAATATTGGGTCCTATTACAGGAATGTATATATTCCCGATAATATTGCGTCCTATTGTAAATTGGAATTTTCCTTTGTTCACAGTATTGTAAATTATATATATTTGTTACAAATCAATGGAAAAGACAAAATCGTTTTTGCAAGACTTTACATGGTATCAGAGCTTTACCTAAAATTCAAGGGTTCTTGCTCGGCTGTCTCATCTTTGTCGCCTTATTTTTTTCAACCTCTCTCTCTTTTTCGTGTCAGAAAATAGAGCATACTCTGTTTCACTATGGTTTCTCCTCCTACAACCCCTGCTGCCACAACTACCGTGACTGGTAGCGTGAACTCCTCACATATTGCCGAGCGTGACTATCTCCCTATTTTATCTTCATGCCGCAGATCATCCCGGCATGGTTCTCTATACCATTGAATTGACAAAGGATAACTATGACCGTTGGGCTGAGGCGATGCGCAACGCACTTTTGTCAAAGAAGAAGCTGTTTTTTTTGGATGGCGTTGTAACACCACCGCCGGAAGGAGCACCGGAATATGATGATTGGCGATCCTGCAACTCGATGCTCATGGCTTGGATTATGAACACTATCTCACCAACTCTTCAGTCTTCTTTTGCTTATGCATCTACTGCAAAAGAATTTTGGGAGAACATTCAGAGAAGGATGTCCTTGGAGAATGCTTCCCGCGTCTACCAGCTACGCTACTCTATTGCTACATGTCGGCAGGACAATCTCCCGATTTGTGACTACTTTGGTAAGTTTCAGATTCTTTGGCGTGAATTGGACAACTATAAACCACCGAGGTCTGCAGATTTGGACACATACGTACCAATATATTGGTGATGAAACCTCTTCCCGGTTTGGATTCCGCGTACGCAATTCTTGTAGAGTCTGAGAGACAATATGTCGTCATTCAAACACAAGAGGAATGTCCCGGTCCAATCTGCACCTAGCAACCGAGAGACTTATACCAAACTGCGTGATCCATCCCTCACTTGCTCTCATTGTGGTCGGGTTGGACACCTCGCGGACACATGCTTTTCTCTCCATGGGTATCCAGATTGGTGGGAAGACAACAAACACGGGGTGCGGGGCCGCGGACGTGGTGGTGGTTCTGTTGGTACTCGAGGCGGTAGTGCTTCGGGAACTCGTGGACGAGGCCGTACTATGGCCAACTCGGCGATGGCCTCATGTGTATCTTCTGGTTTTTCATCTGCTGCTCCCGGTATTTCTATTGATGTAAGCGCAATTCCGGGTTTGAACACTGATCAATACCATGCGCTCTTGACCCTCTTAAACGCTCAGTGACAGAGCTTTGATCGCACACCTGGTAACACAAAATTTACCGACTTTATTATTGACTCTAGAGCATCACATCATATGACTGGAGAGTTTGGTCTCTTAGCTAATGTCACATATATTTCTCCACACCCGGTTGATTTACCTAATGGCTCGTATACATCCGCGAGCAAAATTGGGGATATTAAGATCACTGAGCGTGTTACTCTTCGCGAAGTCTTGTTTATCCCATCGCTCACTTGCACGCTTATTTCTGTCTCTAAATTGGTGCAACATCTCTCGTGTTTTATCACGTTTTCTGATCGGCTATGTGTTATACAGGACTGTTCCACGAAGATCCTGATTGGAGCGGGTGAAGAGAGTGATGGGGTATTCAAGTTTCGCGGAGTTCCTTTAGCCGTAACTTATGATGTTTCATCTACCAATAAAAGTGACCTTTGGTATTGTCGTTTCGGTCACCCTTCCTATAAGAGTTTATCGCATTTATCTAGTGTTATTGATTTCGGACCTTCACCGTTGTCTCAAGAGACTCGGTGTGACATTTGTTTTCTTTCTAAACAAACAAGGAATTCATTTCCCGATAGTATTAATAAAGCTGAGGAACCATTTGCTTTGATTCATTGTGATGTGTGGGGACCATATCCGATCTCGACTAGAAATGGGGAACGCTTCTTTCTGACAATTGTGGATGACTTTACTCGAGCCACATGGATCTTTCTACTACATAACAAATCTGAGGTTGCCACTATTCTGCAGAATTTTTGTGCAATGACGTTTCGCCAATTCTCTCTTGCAGTGAAAGTAATCAGTACGGATAACGGAGCCGAGCTTCTACATCTTCGGGCTTATTTCTCCGCGCAAGGCATTCTTCATCAGACTTCTTCTGTCGATACTCCACAGCAAAATGGACGAGTGGAACGCAAGCACCGACATCTATTGAATTTATCCCGGGCGTTACGGTTTCAGGCACATCTTCCCATCGAATATTGGGGAGATTGTGTTCTTACGGCGGTTTTTCTTATTAATCGGACGCCTTCAGAATTACTCCATGGTAAAACTCCGTATTTCTTACGACGGTTTTTCTTATTAGTCGAACACCTTCGGAACTACTCCATGGTAAAACTCCATACGAGCTATTATTTCATAAGCCACCTTCGTTTTCTCAGTTCGATGTTCTTGGATGCTTATGTTATGTTCATACAAAGTCCACTGACAAGTTTAGTGAACGAAGCCGAAAATGTGTGTTTCTCGGTTATCCCGATGGCAAGAAGGCGTGGCGAATGTTGGATCTTGATACGTACGATTGCTTCACTTCTCGGGACGTAGTCTTTGATGAGGATTCCTTTCCTTTCAAGGACAGTTCGACAGATTCACAGGCCGAGCATTCCAGTTCTCTAGCTCCTCATGGTCCGTCTGCAAGCCATCTTGACGATTTTCTTGGTATGTACAGTGGACTACCGATCAGTGATAGGGGGAGCTCTAGTACTCCACCAGTTCCTCAGACTTCCTACTCGACTGATCCGTCTCCTCTTGAGTCTCTGGCCCAGACGCCTACAAATTCTGCCGCTTGCTTGAGCCCCACGAAACAGTCGGTAGATCCTCACAGTTTTTTTGAAGAAGTTCCTTCTGTTGTTTCCACGGGTCCGAAATCATCTACATCATCTGACACTGCTGCTTCTGAGTTGTTGGGTCGTGGACATCGACCTAAGCAACCCTCTGTACGTCTTGCTCCCTACATTACTTCCAACATCACAAGTAAATACCCCGTTCACTCTACTACATCACCCGCATCCACTGGATCTTCAGGTACGTCTTTATACCCGTTAGCCAATTATATCTCTTATGATCAGTTTTCTCCTCGACGCCGTGCTTTTCTAGCAGCCATTACAGCTATTCATGAGCTTACATCGTACGATGAGGCAAAGCATAATCTAAAATGGCAAGAGGCGATGGATGCCGAGTTTCATGCCTTGCAGACCAACAAGACATGTACATTGGTTGATCTTCCGTCGGGAAAGACACCCATTGGTTGTAAATGGGTGTACAAAATCAAACACAAAGCTGACGGTACTACTGAACGGTACAAGGCTCGTCTCGTGGTTCTCGGAAATCATCAGAAAGCTGGCCTCGACTACAATGAAACATTTGCTCCTGTTGTCAAGATGACTAATGTTCGCACCTTTCTTGCAGTTGCCGCCATACGTGGATGGGAAGCTCATCAGATGGACGTTCATAATGCTTTCCTCCATGGCGACTTGGAAGAAGAGGTCTATATGCGACTTCCCCCTGGCAATGGTTCTACCGATTCCTCTAAAGTGTGTAGACTTCATAAATTCCTGTATGGACTTCGCCAGGCTCCTCGCTGTTGGTTTGAGAAGCTTACCCAAGCTCTCTTTCGGTTTGGCTTCTCACGCTCATACTCTGATTACTCACTCTTCACGTTTGTTCGGGGTGATGTTCGTCTTCATGTTATCATTTATGTTGATGATCTTCTTGTTGGAGGGAATAATGTAGCGGCTATCCAGACTTTCAAAGACTACTTGAACACGTGCTTTCATATGAAGGATCTCGGCGAGCTGAAGTATTTCTTGGGTATTGAGGTTGCTCGAAGCAAAGACGAGATCTTTCTTTCACAACACAAGTACTCGCTTGACATCATCGATGAGTGTGGCCTGAGTGGCTCTAAACCGACGTCGTTACCCATTGATCAGAATCATCACTTGGCTTCATCCTCGGCTCCCCTCTTTGACGACCCGGAGAAATATCGTCGTCTTGTGGGCCGACTTGTTTACCATGCCATCACGCGACCGGACTTATCTTACGGCGTCCACATTTTGGCGCAGTTCATGCATGCTCCTCGGACATATCACTGGGATGCAACCTTACGAGTTGTTCGTTATCTCAAAAGCTGCCCAGGCCAAGGAATTCTTCTTCGATCCGACAGCTCACTCTCCCCGTCTGCTTATTGTGATTCCGATTGGGCCGCCTGTCCTCTCCAACGACGATCTCTTACTGGATATTCTTGATGTTGGGTTCCTCTCCGATCTCTTGGAAGTCGAAGAAGCAAACATTTGTTTCTCGATCTTCTGCGGAGGCGGAGTATCGTGCTATGGTTGTCACTTGTTGCGAAATCAAGTGGCTTCGTGAGGTTCTCTCTACGCTTGGGGTCGACATCTCATCTCTGGCTCATCTCCAATGTGATAATCAAGCCGCTATACACATCGCGTCCAATCCAGTTTTCTATGAGCGCACGAAGCACATTGAGATCGATTTTCATTTTGTTCGGGATGAATTGAAGGCCGGTCGGGTTTCCCTTTCGTTCGTCCATGTTAGAATTTGAGTGTTTAAGAAGAGAATAAGATGTTTGTAGAACAAAGAGAATAGAAAGAAGAATTAGGAATAAACTTGAATTCATTCCATGAGTTTAAGCATTACATAAGTGGTTCTATATATAGAGACCATGAGCTGAATTTAAACTACAAGTACAACATAATTAATGAATTTGTCCTCATCTTTCACGGTTATAGAGGAGAAAGGGACAGCTCCTTGTTGCTTGGTTTCTTGAGTTGCACATGTAATTCTAATTACTCAAAAATAGCAATATTCATTTCCTTCCTTCCAACGGCCCACTTTGACTACCAAATATAGTTATGTGTGTTTTATTCAATCCTTAGGAGATTATTAAGAACTAATCTATCCATATATGATTAATCTCATATATGTAGAATTAATTCTTAACATATCTCAGGCCTTCAAATGCAGGAGAGAAGCTGCGTGTGTTTAGGCGCTGTGTACGCCCCATAAGTTTCCATTGCTTCCTCATGTGCCATCTCTTCTTCACTAGATAAAACTGTTTCTTACTCACTTGTCGTTTCCTCAATATTCTCGGAACCACTACGTCTTGATTTTTGCTGTCTTCTCAATGCTCGGGTGGTTTTGTCAATATCGGGATCGAAGAGAAGTTCTTTGCCTCTTGAACTCCTAGACATAAAC
>CM071864.1:10484226-10505480 GCA_036759665.1 Gynandropsis gynandra
ATTTAGATAAACCATACGTTGCTCCACCGGCGTACAACCCTCCAATACCGTTTCCTCAACGGTTGGGCAGATTCGTAGAGAGTCTCAAGAAGCTGGACATCAACATACCATTCGTGGAAGCCCTCCAAAAGATGCCTAATCATGCCAAACTCATCAAAGAGGTTCTTTCCAAAGAGAGGCATATCGAAGAGAACGAGACGGTAGCACTCACCGAGGAATGCAGCGCTGTCATTTATAACAAGCTGCCACCAAAGTTGAAGGACCCCGGAAGCTTCTCCATTCCATGCACAATAGGTAATCTCGATATTGAAAATGCTTTGTGTGATTTAGGAGCAAGCGTGAGTATCATGCCACACTCGGTTTTCAAGCGGATGGACTACGGGAATCTCAAACCTACAAAGATGTGTCTACGCCTCGCGGATCATTCGGTAAGATATCCGGTGGGAATTGTTGAAAACTTTCCAACCAAGGTAGGTAATATCTTTATTCCCACTTATTATGTTGTACTTGAAATAAAGGAAGATGCTAGGACACCTATTATTCTTGGTAGACCGTTCTTATCTATTGCAGGTTGCATGATAGACGTACAACAAGGAAAGCTGTCCCTATGTGTTGAAGATGAAACAGTCGAATTCAACCTGTCCAGCCCCATGAACGAACCCTTATCCAAGGAGTCTTGCCTTAGAGTTGATTTAAAAGAAACATTAGGCAACATTAAGCTTAAGGTACGAACATGTGGATGTCCTAATCTAGCATGCCAAATAACATCATCATAAGAGACTGAAAAAGTTTTGAAAATATTAGAAGCATTAGAAACATCCGAAATTTTAGAAACATCCGAAAAAGACTTGGTGTCTTCAAGCATGTATAAATCATCCTTGGTGACTCCTTTGCCAAATATTTTCCTTGTCTTAATATCCTGAAAAGAAACCTCAGTAGGACTAAAAATCACATTACAATTTAAATCATTTGTGGTTCTTTTAACCGGAACAAATTTGATGTAAACTTAGGCAAGTATAATGCTTTTGTATCTTTTTCAAATAAATTAAGAATTCCTTCACCTTCTATTGGAACCTTGTAAACCATTTGCTACTATGACACTACCTAAGGCCGGTTTAATATTTCTTAAGAGATTAGCATCACTAATCATATGATGAGAAGCTCCGGAATCAATTAATAACGGTTTAGTATTTTTAGATGCAAGAAAACCTTTACCCTCTTTATTACCGGAATTCTCCTTCAAGGCTTTGATGAGTGCTTCAAGGTCGGACTTCTTGACCATCTCAGCTTGAGCATTCATCATGTAGGCGGCCATAGTCTTGAATTCATCCCCATGATTTTGAGAAGAAGATGCACCGGTCGGCTCTCCTTGTGTTTTGTTAGAAAAGTGAGCTCTTTGGTTCTTGAAATTATTGTTCCTTGGTGGCTTGAGGTGGAGATGAAGGATCCAACATTGCTCTTTAGTGTGTCCTTCCTTTTTGCAATACACACATTTTTTGAATCCTTGTTTGCCGCCAAAGCCTCCAACGCCTCCTTGTTGAAAATGTCCCTTGTTTGCTAGTTGAATCATCTCGCCTTTGCCTCCAAATAAGCCAAGTGACCCTTCTTCTTTTTGAATTTGAGCACACACATCCTCTAGGCTTGGTAGAGTGTCGGACCTAAGGATGTGCTTGATAACATCATTATAGGCGGGACTTAGGGTGAAGAGGAGACTAAAGACTTTATCTTGTTCTTTCCTCTCATTGAGAACTTTTGGATCAATGGAGCTCGGCCTTAAGATGTCTAGCTCCGCCCATAAGGACCTAAACCTCCCAAAATGTTTGTTGAAGGTCATCCCTTCTTGTGTGAGATTGTTGATGTCTCTTTTCACTTCATAAATCCGGCTTATATTGGAGATGTTGCCGAAAACCTTCTTGAGGATGTCCCATAATTCCTTTGCACTTTCACAATAGGAATAGGCTTCAAGGATTGATGGCTCAAGTGAGTTTTGAAGGAAAGATACGACAGCTTGATCTTCTTGTGTCCACTTTTCCAAGTCCATGGTGATAATTTCTTTTCCATCTTCACCGTGAGATGTTACCTTTGGAGCTTCATTTTCTTCAATATGCTTCCAAAGTCCTTTGCCTCCTAGGGCTGATTTGATTAATCTTGACCATAATAGGTAGTTTGGACCTTTGAGGATTATGGGAACAGCCATTTTTGTGCCTTCCATATCCATTTTGCTTGTAAAGAGATTTTAGTGATATGAAGAAGAAGAAGAGAGATCGAGAGTTTGAGCTTAGAAACACAAGAGAATGATGAGAGAATAAATTAAAACCGCTCTGATACCATGTTAGAATTTGAGTGTTTAAGAAGAGAATAAGATGTTTGTAGAACAAAGAGAATAGAAAGAAGAATTAGGAATAAACTTGAATTCATTCCATGAGTTTAAGCATTACATAAGTGGTTCTATATATAGAGACCATGAGCTGAATTTAAACTACAAGTACAACATAATTAATGAATTTGTCCTCATCTTTCACGGTTATAGAGGAGAAAGGGACAGCTCTTTGTTGCTTGGTTTCTTGAGTTGCACATGTGATTCTAATTACTCAAAAATAGCAATATTCCTTTCCTTCCTTCCAACGGCCACTTTGACTAACAAATATAGTTGTGTGTGTTTTATTTAATCTTTAGGAGATTATTAAGAACTAATCTATCCATATATGATTAATCTCATATATGTAGAATTAATTCTTAACAGTGCACACTACAGAGCAACTCGCGGATATACTCACCCAGGCCGTCGGACGAGTGACTTTTGATTACTTACTCGGAAAGTTGGGTGTTCGAAACCTTCACACGCCAACTTCAGGGGGAGTATTACGGGAATGTATATATTCCCCATAATATTGGATCCTATTACGAGAATGTATATATTCCCGATAATATTGGGTCCTATTACAGGAATGTATATATTCCTAACAATAATGGATCCTATTATAAATTGGAAATTTTCCTTTGTTCACAGAATTGTAAATTATATATATTTGTGACAAATCAATGGAAAAGATAGGATCGTTTTTGCAAGACTTTACTGTTCTAACTTTTTATTCTCATTTTCATTGTCTTGAGATATAGAGAAATAGAATATTTCATCATTACCATTTATTTCATCTCTTTTAAATTTGTTTTCATCATGTATATAATTAATAGAAATCTTATTGTTCTTTATATGATTAATATTATTTTTATCATTGTCGAGATTTTAGTTTTGTTTAATTAAATTGCAGTTTAAAAGGAAGAGTATTTTGTGCAACTAAATTGTAGAAAATGTTTCACGAAAAAAAATGTTTTGGAATTTATATTAATATTAAAAAAATGTTAAGGTAAATTGAACTTTGGTCAAAGTTTAATTAATTTATTTATCATTAATATCAATTAAGAATGAAGCCTGCGTGCATGACTATTATCTTTTAAACTACTAGGTATATAATTCCTAACTAACTATCTTACAATAAAAATGATATTTATATTTGAAGATCCAAACATACTATAAATACGTTTATAATTATAGTACTTAGAAACATGTAATTAATCTTTTTAAATATTATTTTTATGAGATAGTTATAAGTGACATTGGTTAATTTTATATTTGTGTGGACCGAAATGTGAATAATTATAGAATAAATGTTGACATTCGATTTAGTTCAAATTAAATGTTTTTGGATTTGAGTTTAATTAATTGAAACTTGGTATAGAAAGTGGAGAGTATTTTATACATAGAAAATTTTAGTAGTATCGTTTACATTTCATGATAGACAAATTTAAATGATACAATTGAAAAACGGATAAATAACGAGTTATCTATCAGTTTTTGATATGTGGTTTACATGGATATATATATATATATATAAGATTTGTTTTTTTGTGAGGGGGTTATTTTTGTTGTAGACATATAAATAATTTTATTTCAATTGTGTGAAGTTTTTGACAACTACATGTAGAACTAGAAGATTAATTCTGTTGCATTATGTATATCATAAATTCTTGTATTTATTACGATCTTCTCTTTAATTATAATGTAATTTACAATAAAATTTTAGGATTAAAATTCGCATTAGAAATAATCGAATTCTTTCGATAGTAACCTCTCTTCTATTATATATGCAATTTGTTTAAAAATATGAATTGAAAGTATTGAATTAAATAATAACACATGAATTCGTATACTAAAATAATTAATCATAACACTTAAGTAATTTCAAAATCGTTTAAATAATTAGATTTAGGAATATAATATATAACATATCATATTTTATATTCTTTAAAATACTGAAATCAATTTATTTTGTTAATGTAAAACCAAAGTCTATATAATATAAATATGTCTAAATTATTTTGTATAGGACACTCGAAATGAATGAGGCTAGATAACAGGAATTTGGTCCTGTTTTCACGAGAAGTTTAGGTGTATTAATATACTATTAAAAGGAGTTGACGCATTTAGATTTATGTATCGAATTAGTACTGCAACAAGTGAAAGTTGATCACGGTGTTGTGAAAGTGTACTTAGAGAGATATTGGTTGTAAGTGAGAGAAACAATAAATTGTTTATTTACATCTAAATAAGGGAGAATTATCTATGAAAGTCTTATGTACATTGTAATGAAAAATAAGTGTATTTAAAAGATTGATTTGTATATAAAAGCTGGTATTGTTTCAAATATCTGTGTCTCTTAATTCTTATTATTGGTTAACGTTATCTTTCTATTGTTTCCAATTGGTATCAGAGCTGATAACCAAAGTTTAGAGTAAATTTAATTATTGTTTTGAGATCCTAGAAGACAACATGGAAAGACCAAGAGATATATATTCGTTTGGAAAACCAATCAATGTAGATGCTTCAAATTATGGATATTGGAAAGTGAAAATGAGAGCAAGTATAAGAGGCATTGATGAAGACACATAGAGTGCAGTAAAAAATGGATGGAGTCCACCAACAATGATAGATGAACATGAAATGTTAAGGAGAAACCTTCAGATCAGTGGACACCAAGTGAGAAAAAGAATTCAACCTTTAATGCAAAAGCTCTTACTGCTATTTTTTCTTCAATAGACATAAATTAATTCAGGAAAATTCAAGGATGTGAATCTGCTAAAGATGCATGGGATATTTTGGAAACGATACATGAAGGAACTTCAAACGTTAAGAGAACCTGACTTGATAATGTGGAATGTCAATTTGAAAAACTAGAAATGGGAGAGTACGAAAGTGTCAAAGAATTCAGCAGTAGAATAAATGAAATTGCAAATGAAGTAAGTGTACTTGGATAAACTTTTAATGATAAGAATCGGGTCAAGAAATTGCTCTAATGCTTGCCTAAAAAATTTCATGCTCAGAAAGTTGCTATGAATATGTCTTTAAATACTGAATCACAAGTTTTAAAAAAATTGTTGGGATTCTGGCTGCTTATGAATTGAAGCTTCAACTTGAACAAGGAAATACTTTGAAAGAAGGAAGTAAAGGGGTAGTTCTTCAAGTCATTGATGAAAACTCAAGGCTTGATAATCTTGAAGAGGATATTGTTCTTATGACCATAAAATTTGGAAAATTTATGAAAAAGCATACATGAGTCAAGCGATCAACCAATAATGAACAAGAAAGTAAGAAAGAAAACAAATTTAGTGTTCAATGTCATGAATGCAAGGGATTTGGGAATTTTAAATCTGAAAGTCCAAGTATCTCAAAGAGAGAAAATGTTTTGAAGGGATTGCGAGAAACTCAGTGTTATAAATGCAAAGGTTTTGATTATACAAAAAATGAATGTGCAGATACTGGTATGATCAAAAGAAAGTCATTACTCACATTTAGTGAATCAAGTTAAGACTCTAAAGATAGTAATGAAGAAGACCTTACAAGTTTTGTTGCATTCATTGGAATAATCGAAGAAAATGAAAAAGAAGATAATAAGATTGATGAGATAGAAAATGAAGAAGATGAAGTAAATGTGAAAACCATCTATAATGAGTGGTTGAATATGAGCAAGTTCAACATACAACTGGTCAAAACTAATGAAAAATTAGAAACTCAGATTCAAGAAATGAAAAAGGAAGTAACTGTGAACGAAAAAAAGAAGTGAATTTAGTCAAGACTAAGCTTGAAGAAACCAATAAGCAATTGAAAATGCTTTCAAATGGTACTGAAAAACTTGATCAACTGCTCTCATTGGGAAAACAAAAAGGAAATAATCATGGAATTGGTTATATGGGGAATAAAAGATAGATTTTTTCTGGTGGGAAATTGGAAGATCTATCCTCAACAACACATGGAAAACAGAAACATAGTTTTCTATCCAAAAAGGGAGTAAACAACTGAGTTTTTTAATTCTAATATCAGGCATTATAGTCGTGGATATAACTCTGGAAGACAATTTCCAATGCATTGTCCAGGGAATAATCTGGTGAAGTGTTATTTCTGCAGAATAAGAGGACACAAACAGATCACTTGTAACAAAAAATTCAGGTATGATTCAAGTAAGTATGTTCTACTGAAAAAAAAAATCTGGATACGAAAAAGTGTTTTGTATTGCAATGTTGCTTACATTTCGAAAGAAAAAGATAAGCCAAATATCTAGTATTTTGACAGTGGATGTTCTAGGCACATGACAGGTTCAAAAGAACTTCTATCAAATTTTTTTGAAATTAAAAATACTAGAAGCGTTATCTTTAGAGATGGAAACAAAGGAAAAATTCTTATGAAAGGAGATATATACTCACTTGGAAAACCTCTTCTGAATAATGTGCAATATATTTCTGGATTGACTGCTAATCTACTTATTATTAGTCAATTGTGTGACAGTAATCATCGCGTTCAGTTTAATAAAAAAGAATTCCTAGTGATGAATCATGATGATAAATGTGTTTTTACAGGTACAAGATCTTCAAACAATTGTTACATTTTGAGTGAAGAGAAAGTGTGTTTCAAAGCAACTGAAGAAAATCTATCATTTTGGCATCAAATATTAGGACATGTCAATTATCGATCACTGGTAAAGCTATTCAGCTCAAACATTGTTAGAGGTATACCTAAACTAATCTTGATAAAACTAAAACTTGTAAACCATGTCAATTGTGAAAACAAGTTAAGGTTCATCACAAGAAAATGCATGATGTTATGACTGGAAAGATACTAGAACTTTTCCACGTGGACTTGATGGGACTAATGAGGATATAAAGTTTTGGTGGAAAAAGATATGTTTTTGTTTTTGTTGACGATTTTTCAAGGTACACATGGGTCAACTTTTTTAGAGAAAAGTCTGATACTTTTGAATTGTTTCATTGCTTGTTTTTGCAATTGAAAAATACAAAAGGAAGTACAGAACAAATTCGTAGTGATCATGGAAGAGAGTTTGAAAATGATGTGTTTCATAAGTTTTGTAAAAAAACATGGTATTGTACATGAGTTCTCTTCTCTGAAAAACACCACAACAGAATGGTGTAGTTGAAAGAAAGAATAGGACTCTTCACGAGATGGCTCGAGCCATGCTTCATGCAAAATCTATCTCCATTCGATTATGGGAGAAGCAATAAATACAACTAGCTATATCATAAATCTTGTCTATGTTCGACCAGATATGTCAAAAACACCATACAAACTTTGGAAAGGTAAAAGTCTAAATCTGAGTTATTTTCATGTTTTTATGTGCACTTGCTATGTACTGAATGACAGGTAATACCTTGGAAAGTTTGATGCAAAGAGTGATGAAGGAATCTTTCTTGGATATGGAAACAATACAACTACATACAGAATTATAATTTACGAACTAGAGCAGTTGTTGAATCTATAAATGTTGTGTTTGATGAAGATCATTTATATAAAACAGTTGTGTTTCCTTTTTCTACAAATTCATTACAAGGACATACTAGATAGAAAGTGAAAATTTAAGTGTCCTTGTTGAACAAGCAACGGACGAAAGCACGATTGAAGAAGATCATAATGGACATGAACATCAAAATAAAGAAATGGAGGTCACAACGGTACATCGAAATCATTCACTTTCTGATGTTATTGGTAATATTGGAGATGGTAGAAGGACACGTGGTAAGTCCAAGATAAATTATCTTTATATGGTCAAGTTCGCTTGTTTCACATCTCAAACGGAACCAAAATGTGTCAGTGATGCATTAAATGATGAGTCTTGGGTCAAAGCAATGCATGAGAAATTAGAATAGTTTGTTCGGAATGATGTTTCGTTGTTAGTACCTCGTCCAGTTGATGTGAATGTCATTGGAACAAAATGGATTTTCAAAAATAAAACCAATGAACTGGGTGAAATGGTTAGAAATAAGGCGAGATTGACTGCACAAGTTTATACACAAGTTGAAGGTATTGATTTTGATGAGACTTTTGCACCCGTTTGTAGATTAGAATCCATTAGATTATTACATGGAGTTGCTTGTTCCCTTGGTTTTGAACTGTTTCAGATGAATGTCAAAAGCGCATTTTTAAATGGAATTATGCAAGAATAGGTTTATGTTGAACAACCTAACGGTTTTGAAGATCCACATCATTCGGACCATGTTTACAAGTTAAAGAAAGCTCTGTATTGACTTAAGCAAGCACCACAAGCGTGGTATGAAAGATTGACAAGCTTTCTAATCAAGAACGATTACGAAAGAAGGGAAGTAGATAAAACTTTATTTATTCACAATACTGATGACGTCCTTCTGGTAGTACAAATTTGTGTTGATGACATTTTTTTAGATCAAAATCGCAGGTTAAAGTGAATTGGTTTGTACAAACCATGAAAGAGGAGTTTGAAATGAGTATGTATGGTGACCCGAACTACTTTCTTGGTTTACAGGTGAAGCAACTAGAAGAAGGTTGTTTATCTCCCAAAGCAAATATGCAAATAATCTGGTCAAGAGATTTGAAATGGATCAAAGTAAGTCGGCAAGTACACCTATGTCAACCACTGCAAAACTGACTAAAAATTCAGAGGGAGAGGATATGGAAGTAAAGCTTTACAGAAGCATGATTGGAAGTTTGCTTTACCTCAACCTCACTACAAGCATGCCTGATTTGTGCTTAAGTGTAGGAATCTGTACCAGATATCAAGCTAAATCCAAGAAATCACATCTAATGGTTGTGAAGAGGATAATAAAATATGCGAAAGGTACAATAGATTATGACATTATTATACAAAGGATTCTAATTGCAAACTTGCTGGATTTAGTGATACATATTGAAGAGGCAATGCAGATGATAGGAAGAGCACATATGGAGGTTGTTTCTTTCTTGGGAATAACTTAGTGTCTTGGCATAGTAAAAAGCATAACTCTACATCTTTGTCTACTACAAAAGCTGAATACATCGCCTTGGGAAGTTATTGTACACAATTAATCTGGATGAATCAGATGTTGATGGATTATGGTATGAGTTCAAAAACTGTTATTGCTCTATGTGATAATACGAGTGCAATTAATATTTCAAAAAATCTTGTCCAGCATTCTAGAACAAAACATATTGAGATCAGGCATCATTTTTTTAAGAGAAAAGATTGAATAAAAACAATTGAAAGTGGAATATGTTCCAATTGAACGTTAGTTAGCAGATGTTTTGGCAAAACCATTGGATCTAAATTGGTTTGTCTCTTTAAGAAAATCACTAGGTGTTTGTGAATTCTAAAATTTTTAAAAGTGTTCTGATTGATTAAAAATGACAAGTTTGAAATTTTTGATCTTATTGAGAAAAAGAAAAATAAAGTATAAGTTCTGATGCTTAGTTGGACACGCTCATTATTTTAAGTACATTCAGTTTGTTTTTAAGTACACTTTAAAACTATTTGAGTGAACTTATTAGTCACTTACTCCTCTAACAGTTATGTGCGAAAAAATTTGTGCAGATAATAAAAAATATAAGAACAATTGTTATGAGTATAAGCTCGAGTCTAAGTTGGAAGGTATTTAGTTTCAGTTATAACGTCCTAAATATACAAAGAAAAATTTTGCTTGAATACTCCTCTATATTGCAATTGATACATAAGAGTATACCTAAAAAGATAACCAAAGAGTTTGTTATATGAACAAAAAAATATCTAAATAACGTCCTAGAAGCTGATGACTTTTGAATTTAAAAAAAAGTTGTATATGAAGGTTATAAAATGAGTGAATAAAAAATTTGAGTAAGTGTACTTCAAGCCAACCTTCTAAGTTATTTGTTGTTTCCTAACAAATTGAAATTTCACTTAAACGTTTTTTTTAAATTGGATAATGTTTGATAAATAAAAGTGAAAAGAAACTGACTGATTGTATTTGAAGAAATAGGCGGTTTATTCTGAAATTGGTTTATGTGATGTGCTATATAGGTGGTTGACGTGATTGGTGCAGTTTCTTCATTTAAAGCATTTATAATACCTTTTGAAATAAACTTGTCTCACATTTGAATATATTTTCAAAAACCCGAACTATTATTTTCAAAGAAGGAAGTGTAGTTGTATTTGCTTTGCAACACACGAAAACAAAATCGAAGGACAAAGATGAACACAAAAGTATGGGGAAGCATAACAAAACGAGGAGAAGAAATGATCATTTACAACAATGAAAGAGTTCAAATAGATGATCTCCTGATTATCAATAATCCATCCAGAATAAACGGAAAACGATTCAAAACTATGGCCAGAAAGAGAGTGGCTCCAAGGAAGGCGAGTGAAAAACTACTCGACAACCTACAATATCGGTTCACTCTTCGTCTAGAACAAAAAGACGAAGAGAGAGTTCAAGCTCATCCTCAGACATAAACTCTCAACCAAATGAAGCTGAAGAAGAATCAGAAACTAGATCTGAATGCCAAAGACAACCCACATCTCCAGAAATGCCAAACCAACAAGGTACAACACGAATGACTCCTTCAAAGGATTTCTCGAAGAAATTTTATTTTGAAATAGGAGCTTCAAGGTATGGAATATTAAAAGAAAGGGGAATCTTAAGTGAACGAGGTTTAAATTTCAATTAGTTCAAACATTTTCCCTTGTGGGACGTACTTGTTGAACGGAGTCTGACCAATACAGTGACGAACATTGTTCCTGTATATAAATAGTTAATATATGAGTTCTATGCAAACTTGAACTCAGAAATTGACAAATTAGGATTAAATATGTTTGGTCGAGTGTATGTGAGAGGGAATATTGTGCGTTTTGATGCTGAGATGATTAATAAGTTTTTGGGTACATCAAACATTGAAACCTTGATGGTGAAGGAGTTGGAAATAGACCTTGATATGGACAAGGTCACCCACGAGCTGATAGATAAGAAATTGATGAGCTTTGCTGAACAAAATCTGCGAAACCAATTGGATACCGAACAAGAAAACGAGGGGTGGGCGTTTCGGGTTATCCGAACCGACCCGGACCGAATAAACCAACCCATGAGATATATGGGTTATATAGAAAACCCATATGGGTTCAATATCAAAACCCATTTGGGTCTGGGTCGGTTCAGGTTCGGGTTCGGATAACTCGAGGAACCCAAACAACCCGAAAAAAATAAAAAAAAAACAGAAAAAATCTTCTGTTTCAACCAAGCGGTAGAAAAAGATTCCTCCATAGCTTCAGAAAAATAGGAATAAGACTGCAATCTCTCAACATACTAATAAGATCCACTAAGAGGAACGCTTATATATCATTTAATGACTAACTATGGTCGAAAAAACTCTAGTTTCTCCAAAGATGGAAAGGAAAAAGAGAGTTTGCTCAGGATATCTCATAACTTGGCTCACAACAGGAAAGGAATATCATTTGAATAAAGCATCAACACATACTTTAACACATAACTCATGACGCAGACATATTCCAAGTTGATACAACACTTCCTAACTAAACCCTCGCGTCCTCAGAGCTTCACAGAGATAGCTGAACACTTGTCTATGTACCAGCGTCTGATCGAAAAATTCTCATACGTACTCGTCGAATGCAATTCCAATAGGTATTTACCCAAAACCAAAAACTGATAGCAAGGAAAACTTTTGCGCGCCCACCCTCCTCTTCTCCATGAGCAGGCACGCCATCCTCATTCGTCTTTATACCAATGGCACAAGAATCAAGCTGCAAAAAATCACACACACATTAAAACGTTGGCACAAACAAATAAAACGTTCTCACTGGTTCAGAAAAGGTAACAAAACCCTAATTACCTGATCGTTTCACTTTCATACGTATTTCTTGCACAATTTTAGAGATGTTTACGATATAGATGCGATGTTTACGTATGATTTTGTATTTGTTTTACTCGTTTTCGTGTTTTCATGTTCTTACAGGTTTTAATGCGTATTCGGCTCATTTTGGAGCTAAAAGATGTACACGAGACAAAGTACCAACATCGAGGATCATCACGGAACAAACGGGATGAGAATCGGCGAGGAACAAGCTCAGCCCGCGTGGGGCACACCCTTGCCCGCACGGGGCCTTTAGTTCGGCAATTGGTCCAGCAAATGGAGCACGAGTCGGGCAAGCCATCAGCACGCTCGGGGCCCTAGCCCGCGCGGGGCACACCTCAGCCCGCGCGGGGCACACCCCTGCCCACGCGGGGCACACCTCAGCCCACGCAGGGCACACCGCAGCCCACGCGGGCACTCCCTAGCCCGTGCGGCGAGGCCTTATTTTCATCGCTATCATGTGCGCCGCGCCTGCGCGGGGCACAAACTCAGCCCACACGGGTCGCATCCGTCACCTGCAAACACTAGATAAGTTAATTTATCTAAACACGAAAAGGAACTTGCTGGTGACTTATACAAAATGGAAAACGACTTTAGAGAAGAGGAATAAGAGATATTTTGCTAGAGGAAGGAATGGAAACGTTGCCCAACTTAATCAAGAATGGAAAACACATGAAAAGGCAAAAATGGTGGCTGCTGCAACAAAAGGAAAATAACTGAATGGCCAAAAGGAAAAACCAGGAGAAAAGGAAAGAAAAGAAGAAGGAAAAGGAAGAAGAGGAGCTAGGGGTTGAGGGAGCTTCAGAGAGAGTTAGTTTTCAGTTCAATCGAAGAGAGAGAGTAGAGAGAGAATCGAAGAAGAAGGAGACTTTTGCGAAAGAGACATACAAGAAGCATTGGAGATCAATTCAAGACTTCAGTTTCATTTGGTTTTCATGTTCTTTAGACTTTCTACTTCAATTATGTTGTTTTCTTTTGAACGCATGAGCGAGTAGTTTGTTTTGTTCTTGGAGAAGGGAATAGCCCATGGCTATCCCGAAACCACTTTGATTTATCTTTAAATGCAATTTCCCGTTTTCGTTTATCTATTCTTTGTCTGAGAGCTTGAATGACTTGTATTTACGAAGGCCAAGTAGATGCATGTGTTAGGGATTAGGAGAAGGACCGAAACGAGAATTCTTGTCCTAGAAGATCAGGTTTCGAACAACCGAGGTTAGGCCACGAAAGTAGGGTAGCAGCGGTTGAGGGTGAAACAGATGAATCATAGAGCTTATGGATTTAGCTTAGGGTGTCAGCCCTGAAAGTAGGGGATAACATGACTAGATCACGTGTCTATGCCTTGAGAGAGGGTAGATATCATATTAGGATCGTCTACCTTAAATAACTTAATTGGGATTGCATAATTAGATGGGTTTATCGTTGCTTTCGGTAGTCCTGTGGTGAAACCGGATTCCTAGAACGTTTGTCTCACTGTTAAGAATTCGTAGTTTATTTGCTTTTAGTATTTCGATCTTAAAACCAATATTTGTTCGTTTGCAAGTTTGATTCGTAGTTTGAGTTTAGGTTGTGTTGCGTAGTCCCTATGGGATTGACACCTAAAGTACTACACACGTGTTGTGCACTTGCGGGTAGTTTAGGTTAAATATTTATTTAACTTCGATACGCATCAAGTTTTTGGCGCTGTTGCCGGGGACTATTGTCAACACGTCTTAGATTCGAGCCTAGAGTCTTTCTTGTTTTGTTTTTTTTCTTTTTATTTTCTTTTCTTTCGTTTCTTTCTACCTAATTCCGTTCGTTTTTCCTTTGTTGGTTTATGACCACATCTCAAGGTGCTTCCAGTCTACTCCAAATCGACCCCGAGATCGTGCGCACTTGCAGACAACTGAAAAAGGGCAAGGAAGAAGGTAACACATAGCCATTAGATCAACGAGATATGGATGATCAGAACGGCCACAAACAACCTCTTTACCTATAGGTAATTTGGGGTATATGCAGCAACAGCAACTCGTGCCTCAACCGCGAGAACCACAGGCTCCTCCACCACGTCACCTCAGAGATTACGTGGTGCCGAACATGAACAATGTGCAAACATCCATAAGGATGTCTGCTGTTGCTAGAGAACAGTTTGAGATTAAGCCGGTGATGATCAACATGCTCTATCAGAAGCAATTTATGGGTTAAAATCACGAGGATCCCCATCAACACCTCAGAGACATCCTAGAGCTTTCTGGTACATTCAAGATAAACGGAGTCTCGGAGGATACAATCTTACTGTGTCTCTTCCCCTTCTCAATTGAGGGACGAGTGAAAACTTAGATGCAATCACTTCCCGCTGGTTCAATGATGACCTGGGACCAGCTGTACACATTGTTCTTATCACACTTTTTTCCTCTGAGCAAGACGATTCAAATGAGGGGAAATCACAACGTTTAGATGCAGAGATGGAGAAACATTGTTTGAATCGTGGGGCTGATTTAAGGATCTTCTACAGATGTGTCCACACCATGGCCTCGAACAGTGGTATGTTATCCAAACCTTTTACAACAGAATTTCAGATGAAAACCGAACGACGTTGGATAACGCGACTAGAGGATCGTTTATGGATCTGAGCGTCGAGGAAGCATACGAGCTGATCGATAACCTCTCCATGAACCACACCATGTGGTCCACACCTAGAGGTATGCCTAATAGTACTCGAGGTTTATATGAGGTGAATCAGGGTAGAGCAACGAGTAATACAGCAAACACCATGTACTACGTGAATTTCGGAGATACAGAACACGTGGCTTATCAATGCACCCTGCAAGAGAATGTGGAATACATGAACTATGCCCACCAGCAAGGAAACACACACTTCGAGAATAACTACAACCCGAATTGGAGGAATCACGCAAACTTGTCATACCGAACGACTCAACCAATGAAGTATCCGGGATTTCAGCAAGCACAACAGCAATACCAGCAAAATAACCAGCAATTTCAGCATGCTCAGCAATTTACGCAAGCTCCTCAACCTCCTCAAGCCCCTTTGTCAAACCTTGAGGCCGTAATGCTTGAATTTATCAAGGAGCAAAGACAACAACAATCGACTCAAGCCTAATTCAATGCGGATTTTGGGACAGCGATCAACGAGCTCAAAACTCAGATGGAATCCTTGAGAACCATGTGAAGAGCTTAGAGAACTCCGTAGCACAACAGGCTGCCTCATCCTCTCGGAATCCCGGACAGCTTCGCGGTAAACCCGAGTTAAACCCGAGAGAGTACGTTAACGCTATTTCCGTGTGCTGCACTGATGTGATTGAGCATTCGCCCTCCAAAAAGCAAGAGCAAGCTGCTGGAATGTCCATGAAAAGAGACAAAGGTAAGATTGCGATTATGGAAGGAGTTGAACCAGATTTGGACAAACCATATGTTGCTCCACCGGCGTACAAACCTCCGATACCGTTTCCTCAACGGTTGGTGAGCAGTAAGAATGAAGAACGAGTGGGCAGATTTGTAGAGGGTCTCAAGAAGCTTGACATCAACATCCCATTCATGGAAGCCCTCCAAAAGATGCCTAATTATTCCAAACTCATCAAAGAAGTTCTTTCCAAAGAGAGGCATATCGAAGAGAACGAGACGGTAGCACTCACCGAGGAATGCAACGCTATCCTTCAAAACAAGCTGCCACCAAAGTTGAAGGACACCAGAAGCTTCTCCATTCCATGCACAATAGGTAATCTTGACATTGAAAATGCTTTTTGTGATTTAGGAGCAAGCGTGAGCATCATGCCACACTCGGTTTTCAAGCGGATGGACTTCGGGAATCTCAAACCTACAAAGATGTGTCTATGCCTTGCGGATCATTCGGTAAGATATCCGGTGGGAATTGTTGAAAACGTTCCCACCAAGGTAGGTAATCTATTCATTCCTACTAATTTTGTTGTACTTGAAATAAACGAAGATGCTAGGATACCTATTATTCTTGGTAGACCGTTTCTAGCTACTGCAGGTGCCATGATAGACGTACAACAAGGAAAGCTTTCCTTACTTGTCGGAGATGAGACGATAGAATTCAACTTGTCCAGCCCCATGAACGGACCCTCATTCAAGGAGTCTTGCTTTACAGTCGATTCGCTGGATGAGTTATCAAAAGACACGCTTGATCAAGTAAGTGTTTCTGATCCTCTTGTGTGATATTTAACACGAGTTTGCGATAATGCAGGATGTACGAACGAAGGAGCCAATTTGTACACGAAATTCATGAGTGCTATTGCAGCACTAGGAGACATCCCACGTGAGGAGATACCACATTAAAATGCATTCTGGTTTCGCAGTGGAGAAGACGTCCAAACTTGAGCCCGAGCCACCTCTGTTTTCTTTTCGGTATGAGTACGTTGAATGCGATAAAATATATCCTGCTGTTATGAATGCTAACTTGAGTGCAGATGAGATTAGAAAAACAATCCACTCGCATAAAGAAACGTAGGAGAGTCAGCTTTTCAATGTGTATGCATGGAAATTATATGGAAGACAACCACAAACCTTCCACCGAAACTCAAAGGAGGCTGCACCCGCACTTGCAAGAGGTAATGGAAAAAGATATCATAAAATTTTTCGATGCAGATACCATTTATCCAACCATGGGAAGCGAACGAATGAATCTCGTGCATGACGTGCCAAAGAAAGAAGTAGTGACTAAGGGATTGCACGACAAAAAGACCCTACCTCATGACTTCCAACTAGGCGACTTAGTTCTACTCTTCAATTCTCATCCTAAGCTTTTATCGGGCAACCTACGGTCTCGTTGGTCTGGTTCTTTTCAGGTACAAGAAGTCTTCACACATGGAGCAGTAGAACTTTGGAGCGAGACGAGCGGAGCATTCAAAGCTAATGGACAGCGGCTAAAGCTCTACAAAGCCGCTCAACTGATCGAAAGTGGAAACTCCATTTCCCTTTCCAATCCACTCGTCACGCACATATGAGGAATGGAGACGTCAAAGCTTAAAGACGTTAAATAAGCGCTTTCTGGGAGGCAACCCAACTGTTTGTTTCTATTTTTCTTAGTTTTTTAATTTAAAACTCGTAAAAAAAAACACAAAAAATACCACCACAAACGTGACTTCACTTCTCTTACCCTCCAACGGAGCTTCACGTCGAGGACGCCGTTCAATTCATGTCTGGGGTAGCAGCTCACATTTTTCAGGTGACTTCGTTTCATTTTCTTTTATTTTCTTTTTTATTTCATAGTTTTTAAGTTGTTTTTGCTTTCGTGAGTCAGAGTCGTCCTAGGCACTTGTCCGATGCCACGTTTTGAGATGAACCCTGAACCTAGGAAACTTAAGAAGTTGGGCTTTTCCGTGAGATTTTGCATGTTTGAGCTAGGTTTTTCCTAAGCGTTAGAGCTTATTAGTCGGCTGAAAAACAATCGGTCGTGATTCTTTGGGAATCCTAGTGTTGCTTGTGGAGGTTTAGACGAGGTTGCTAGGCTAGTTTATCGTTTATTATCTCTATCCCGATGGTCATACTTCGTATAGACGATGCTTTACTTCTTTTCTTATGAGGATTATTAGATCGTATGAAATCGAGCTTATTTTGCAGATTAAGAGCGCATACTAACACTCTGCTATCGATAGAAATAATTCCTAAAAGCATGATCTAAAATCGATATGAGTGCATCGACCTCGATACTCTTTCGATGGTTCGGGTCTAAGTGGTGGGTTGGCGATCTTCTTTCTCCATCCTAAGGGCATGACACAACAAAAAACGCTGCCTACTCCGCTGCACTCTTGAACGAGATGCATGAGTATACCATCATCGGTAGTCTGGGTCTAAGTAGAGGCTAGATCCCTTCAAATCTGACGTCCTAGAAGCCTAGTGTGTATGCATAACGAAAAAAAAAAGAAAAAAAACAAAAAAAGGGAGAAAAGATAAAATAAGACATAAAAACAAAAGAAAAGAAAAAAAAAGAAAAAAAAAAAGAAAGAAAGAAGCTCTGAAAAGAAACAAGTATCCTCGATTGTTCTAGGTTTAGCATTTGTCTGAAGTCTTGTTTGGTGGAGAGAGTTACGGATGCTTATTTAGGTTGCCTTCGATTTACTTTCTGGTGGGTAGCCTTGGTGAACCTAGGATGAAGACTGAAAATTTAATTAGGCCATATTTGCTCTCGATTTGCTAGTTGATCGGTTAGGTTCGCTTTAGCGGTATTTCTAGGAGAAAGGGGAATTCTCAGATTTTGTATACCCCACGGGTTCCACGTTTACGTTTGCTTAGGGACAAGCAAACATTCAAGTCTGGGGGATTTTGATCGTTTCATTTTCATACGTATTTCTTGCACGATTTTAATGGACACACTTGAGCAACCGTGCGTTATCGATTTCGTGTTCCCTAACGGCATCTTTGAGAATTTAGCCGAGGAAGTTTGTGAGGAATTTCGGAATACGGATTCCCTAGATATGAATCTCATAGCAGCTGGAGAAGGATTATACAAGGTACCATACGAGCTGCTCGACAACGAAAAGAAGGAGGAATCCCTCGACCGAGACTTCCGCACAACACGAGCTAAATGTGGTGCAAATCAGTACATAAACGACCCCGAGATGCTGAGAAGCTACACTAAACGTCCAGCACACAATTAAGACATTGACAAGGCACCCAAGGTGAAGATGAAGCCTGCACCACAAAGGCTCACGCACCAAAAATCTCTGGAGACGCTGAAGGAAACAAGCGACGAACGCCTAACCGGTTTCATGGAGTACACAACCGGACGTATGGACAGCTCGACCAGAATTTTGGGACAACACGATCTAACCCCCAACTTAGAGAACACCATGACCAACCTTAGGGAAGACATGACTGATCGTGCAAGGAACTCAACTGATCCGCGTGCTACACCCTATCGAGCACATATTGCACGCGAGAAGCTGCGCATACGATGATGTCGAGGACATCCACCTAATGAGTAGCATTCGGTCAAGCTCACGACCTTAAACAAGCTCTTATCAGGAGGCAACCCGACTTTTGCATTTTCTTTTTATTTCGTTTTTGAACCTATTCTTTTTATTTTCACATTGATGTACTCGGGTGATTAGTATTCCTTCTTTTGGATCGTGTGATTCTTTTTCACAGGTTTTTCAACGTCGATATCATCCTTGAGGAAGAGACGCAACCAACGTCCAACTGTATCACCAACTCGGGACTGCAAGATACACAAGGTACACATGTTCCAACCTTTATTTTTCCGTTGTTTGGTATGCGAGATTCTCTTAGGTCTTGAACACCGGGACGGTGTTTGATTAAACTCTGGGGGAGTACTCGTCGAGTATCATGCATGTGACTAGGATTAGATGTTGATTTTTTTTTATTTTTAGAAATAAACGGATGGATACCTAGCATGAACTTTCGAGCTTTAGTCATTATTGTGCGACTTTGTCGAATCGTGAACAATAGTCTAGGTTTGCTTAGAAGTCTTTTGGATACCGATTAGTTGAGTAGTTGTGTTTGAAACCATGATCTATAGTTGCATTCACCTCCTAGGTTTCAGTACCAAGTATCTATATCTCCATGTATACCGATTGATCTTTGCTTTGTTTGATATATTTTATCGTTCGTTAATCATTAGATTCCACACGCTTATACTCCGCTGTCAATATTTTTCTTCTTGGATAAATTTTGAACTATTTCAGGTTTTCATTGACATGTACATCGAGATCAATGGTTCGGGTCTAAGTGGTGGGTTGAGGCGCTATTCTACGTCCTAAGGGTTAGAGTGATGTGTATTCTTTGGTAAAATATAAAAAGAGAAAAATGTTCTTCAATGACGCACCTCTTCACTCCGCTAAGGTTACACGCGTTGTTTTGCATGATGGCTATCCCTTCGAAGTTTTCGTGCTAGTATCCATTGTTGTTTAGCTCTTCTTGTACTCGACTCTAGATTTCCTCGAGGACGAGCAAAGGTTAAGTCTGGGGGAGTTTGATAACACGTAATCCTTCGTAGTATTTACATGATTCTTAGGTTTAGTTTTGATTAGATTTCTTGGACTTTACCGATTATTTGAGTTTATTCGAGGCTTTTATCTACTATTTCGTGTTTTGTGTTGGAAATGAAGACATGAAGGAAAACACGAATGATTACGGCAATTCCACCCCAAAAACATGTTTGAATGACAAGATACCTCATGTGTACGGCCATGGAAGCAAATTAAACACTCAAGCACCGAGTGAATGGAGCGGAAACAACAACTGAAGTGTGCACGCTCGGGCTGAGAAGTGAGCCCGCTCGGGCTCAGGTTGTGCAATTGAACCAGAAAATTCCCGAGAGCAAGCCCGACTCGGGCTGATAGTGTGCACGCTCGGGCAGGCCAGCCCGCTCGGGCTGAACATGGTGCACGCTCGGGCAGAATGTGGTGCACGCACGGGCTGATTGGTGCCCGAACCAGTGCATTGTGTGCACGCGCAGGTCCACCTTTTTCTCAACAACCTTTTGTGCCCGCTCGGGTCCACCTTTTTCTCAACAAACTCCTTGAATTTTGAACGGCCAATTAAGGAAATAAGAAGCCTTCTAGGGCTAGGACACGGAGGGGGACATCAGAGGAGACACTCAGAGAGATAGACAAAGAGGGAGAAGGACCGAACGAGGAATCTGGAGCATGGAGGAGCTATTGAAGACGTCAGTATATGAATAGGGAGGGATCTCATTCTTTATCAATGTTGAATATAGTTATCTTTTGTGTTTCGTTTTCCGAGTTCATGTCCGAGTAGATCCACAGCCATGGGTTAGAGAGTTTTGCCAATATGTAACGAAGTCTTGTTCTTAATGCTTGGTGGATCTTAATGCTTTTGTTCTTGAACACCACTTGAATGAATGATTTCGGTATTTTGATCGTTTTCAGATTGATTGGTTGTTTTTAATGCTTTTGTTCTTGTACACCACTCGAACGAATGATCATAGAAGTCTAATGAATCTACGCCAGGGGATTAGACTTTGGAAGATTTAGGATTTAATCGGTTTAGAATCTACGCCAGGTCGATCGATTGAATCTAGGCATTAGGATAGCGGTCTTAATGCGTCTAGTCGGTGAGG
>CM071864.1:10515434-10537529 GCA_036759665.1 Gynandropsis gynandra
AAGGATGGTTTTCTTCAAAGAGTGAGTATCCTTTTATGTTATATAATTTCTTTTTATTTATTTTTAGATAACAACAAGTTCATAATCTTCATCCTATATGACTCGTTTCAACTCGAACCTAAGTGTTGAATCTGTTTTTTCACCCGATGGGGCATTACATGAATTTTTTCAAGTTCTAAGTTGCCTTTTTTTCCTTTTATATATGTATATAAACCTGAAAAGTTATAAATACTTTGGTTATGTAGTTTCAACGTGGTGATGGAAAAGCAAGACCTTTTTTAGTAAGGTGGTGAGTTTGGTTTCTTGTGTTGTTTAAATAGTTGTAAGATTTTGTATCGAAGTTTATCGTCTTTTCTCGTAGTAGGCGAACGGATACTCCTCGAAAATGGGAAGTTGGAGTAAATCCTTTGCAGCTAAACGAGGAAACGGGAACATGTTCGGATTTTCTTGATGACATCAGACAGAGATTTTTGAGTTTCAAAAGACACAAATATCTGTAAGCAAAGAATTTGATAACCCCAACTTTTATTCGAAGTCAAGACATTTATATCAAATGAATTTGAATTTAATTCAATCCAAAATTTAATTAAAGAATTAAAATTTGTCTTAGTTCATGAATATATTCAAATAATAAGGATATTATTAAGAGAGAATGTTAATATATTACGGATTTTTAATAATTTAAACATATTAGTTAGTGTTGGATGAATCTTTGTGTGTGAATTTGTATCCACTTTAATGTGGTCAATACATGCACCTTGGTCATGTGGTCAATACATGTACCTTGGACATTGTTTTGTATTTAGTATCTTTGTGGAATTTTAGGAGTTTGTAGCATTTAATTATCGTTAACTCTTATGTAAATATGAGTTATAAATAGAGAAGGAAAAACCAAAAAGCTACAACAATTTGTAGCACCAAATCATCTCTTCTTTTCCGAGTCTTTCATTCTCTCTAAAGGGCAAAGTCTAACATTTGGTATCAGAGCGTCTTGGTTCGAGAGTTTGAGAGATGTCGGGTTCTACTCATAGTCAGTCCCGTAGTCGGCGACGTGAAGGAGTGAGGCGTCGCTCCCAACCACCACGTGAGAGACCGCGACACCGTGATGATCGTGATAATGGTGGGCGCGAGGTGTTTCCATTTCCACGGAGGGAGATCAAGGAGGTGGGTAGTGCGGTGTTTCCCATGCTCACGAAGACGAACTATGGAGAGTGGTCGGTGCACATGAAGGTGTTGCTTCGTGCACGCTTGTTGTGGGAAGCCGTCGAGGACGACACAACCGACGAGTAGGAGGATCAGATGGCGTTAGAGGCAATCTTGCGAGGTGTGCCGCCCGAGATGATCTCCACACTCGCGGTGAAGGAGAGTGCAAAGGCTGCTTGGGACGCTATTGCGGAGATGCGTGTCGGCTCGGACCGGGCGCATCAGGCCATCGCTCAGAAGGTGAGGAAGCAATACGAGAATATTGCGTTTCTCGATGGCGAGTCGCTGGACGATTTTGCCATGCGGCTAAATGGGTTAGTAAATAAACTTGCTACCCTTGGTGATCCTGAACCTGCACACAAAGTCGTGGCGAAGTACCTACGCGCAATTCCTCCCCGGTTTTCTCAGATCGCTCTTTCAATAGAAACGCTGCTTGATTTATCAACGCTTTCTATGGAAGAGGTTACCGGGAGGTTAAAGGTGGCGGAGGAACGGTATGAGCAAGAGGCCACCATGCAGCGCGTGGGGGGGCAAGCTCTATCTCACTGAGGAACAGTGGACCGCACGTACCAAAGAGCGGGGCTTTAAGTCGGTACGTGTAGGGGATGTGAACAACCACCAGCCTCGCAGGTCACGCAAGAAAGGCGGCGACAGTGGCACGAATTCGGGGAATCACAAGTGCTACAACTGCGGGCGTCGTGGTCATTAGGCAAGGGATTGTCGCAAGCCCAAGAAGGAGCAGGTGAATCTAGTTCAGGTGGAGGAGACCATGGACCAACCGGCGCTTCTCATGGCGCAGATCTGCGAAGTCACCAATTCGGAGGCACCAGCACCACTCCGTGTCAAGGAACCGTGTGCTCAAGCGTTCCTTGGTACCAGTGTCGACGAAGATAGTATGGAGGGTTGGTACCTGGACACAGAGGCCACAAATCACATGACAGGTCGCAGCGACGTCTTCGTTGAATTGGATCGAACGGTGGTAGGCACGGTGAAGTTTGGTGATGGCTCTGTTGTTGACATCAAAGGTTGTGGTACAATCTTTTTTGCAGGTAGACATGGGGAGCACATGGTGCTCACAGAGGTCTACTATATCCCGCGCCTACGAAACTCAATCATCAGCATTGGACAACTCGATGAGAATGGGTTGCTCGTGGAGGTTGAGGATGGAGTGTTGCGGATCTGGGATCAGCAACAACGTCTTTTGGCAAAAGTCTCACGTGGCCGCAATCGCTTGTATGTCCTTCCGTTAAAGATTGCTCAACCGATTTTCCTTGCAGCGCATCATGGCGATGATGCTTGGCATTGGCATGATCGGTTTGGGCATATCAGCTTTGATGCCTTAGAGAAGATGGGGCGACATGGCCTGGTCAAGGGCCTTTCGCAGTTGGAGCATGTGGAGCAGTTGTGTGACACTTGCGTTATCACGAAGCATCGGCGAGGTGCTTTTCCAAAGGAGGCCAAGTACCGCGCTGTGGCACCACTCGATCTCGTCCATGGAGATCTATGTGGTCCTATCATGCCGGTAACACCAGGATGCAAACGCTACTTCTTGTTGTTGGTGGACGATGCCACTCGTTTCATGTGGGGTGTCCTCCTAGCTCACAAGGGGAGTGCACCAGAGGCTATCAAGCGTTGGCAGGCGGTTGTGGAAGGTAAAAGTGGATGGAAACTGAGAGTCTTTTGTACAGACAACGGTGGCGAGTTCACTTCCTCCTAATTTGCCTCCTACTGTGCGGAGAAAGGCGTGACTCGTCATTTTTCCGCGCCCTACACTCCTCAGTAGAACGGTGTAGTGGAGCGGTGAAACCAGACCGTGGTAGCCATGGCGTGTGCCCTGTTGAAGCAAAGGGGCTTGCCGTCGAAATTTTGGGGAGAAGCAGTCACCACAGCGGTGTTTCTCTTGAATCGAACCCCCACGAAGAGTCTTTCGGGCAAGATTCCGTACGAGGCATGGCAGGGGCGTAAGCCTGCTGTGCATTTCTTGCGTGTTTTTGGTTGCAGGGCATACACAAAAGACATGCGACAACTCCAGAAACTGGATGATCGCAGCCTCCTTGTTGTGTTCATTGGATATGCGGAAGGATTGAAGGGATACCGCGTTTTAGATCCAGTAACGCTGCGTGTGCATATTTCTCGAGATGTCATCTTTGATGAGGATCATGGTTGGGAATGGGCAACTGCGAACGACGACCAAAGGTCTTCCAGTATCTTCACCATTGTGTATCCAACCCTTGGTCACGTGGTTGATGCTGGGACTCCAAGTGAGCAGAGCTCCGGGGGAGCAAGGAGCCCAGGCTAGAGCTCGGGGGGAGTAGAGGTCTAGAGAGTAGGGGACCAGGGAGTTGAGAACTCTGGAGCAGAGGGCTTGGGAGCAGAGGTGCATGGCGCTCTGGTTCCTGAATTTGAGACGCCCCTACAAGACGACTCCACGAGGCGTGATGCGGCGCCTTCCCTTGATGCCCCGATACGGTATCGTACTTTGGCTAACCTGTTTGGGAATGGGGATGAGGTCCCAGCTCCCGGACATCTTTTGCAGGAGTTGGAGGATGCAGAATTGCACTTGGCAACACTAGGGGAGCCTTGCTCGCTTGCTGAAGCAGAGAGCGACGAGGCATGGCGAACCGCGATGCAGGAGGAGATTGATGCCATGGTGCGAAATCAGACATGGGAGATTATAGACCTTCCTCGGGGCCATCATCCAATTTGTCTCAACTGGGTCTACAAGGTGAAGAGGAACGAGGTTGGGGCGGTGGTCTCGGATGGAGTCTGTCCGGCTGTTGCTTGCTCTTGCTGCCCAGGAGGGATGGTCCGTTCACCATATGGATGTCAAATCCGCCTTCCTAAATGATGATCTAAAGGAGGAGGTGTACGTGAAGCAACCGCCGGGATTTGTTGTTCCCGGGGAAGAAGGCAAAGTTCTCCGCTTGCGTAAGGCGCTCTATGGCATTCGTCAAGCACCAATGGCATGGAACGCAAAGCTCGATAGCACCCTAAAGCAGTTTGGTTTCATGCAGAGTGAGCATGAGCATGCGGTGTATCGACGAGTCCAAGGCGGAGAGGCTCTGCTTGTTGGGGTCTACGTGGATGATCTCATCATCACTAGATCGTTCGACGTGGCCATCAAGCAGTTCAAGGAGGAGATGATGACTCAATTCCAGATGAGTGAACTTGGATAGCTTTCGTTTTATCTTGGAATTGAGGTTTTCCAGGAATAAGGCGGAATCAGCTTGTGCCAGGGGCATTACGCGATGCAGGATTTTGCACCTTGGTGGCTTGGAGGGTTGCAATCCCTCTGATACCCCCATGGAGGAGGGGCTTAAGCTTAGCCGCAATAGCACAGTACCAGAGGTGGATGCCACGAGGTATAGGCGTCTTGTTGGGAGCCTGAGGTACCTCGTCCACACACGACCTGACTTGGCTTTTGCAGTTGGATTCGTGAGTCGTTTCATGGAGATACCTACGGAGAGCACATGGTGGTGGTGAAACGCATTCTCCGTTACTTTGCTGGCACAATCCACTTCGGGTTGCATTTTCGGAGACGTGCTGGAGGCGCTCGGCTGATCGGCTATTGCGATAGCGATCTTGCTGGTGACATTGATACAAGAAAGAGCACTAGTGGTACGTTATTCTTCCTTGGTGATTGCTTGGTGAGTTGGCAGTCTCTCAAGCAAAGGGTGGTGGCTTTGTCCTCGTGCGAAGCAGAGTATGTTGCTGCTACCACAGCTGCTACACAAGGACTCTGGTTGGCTCGACTACTTAGCGAACTTCAAGGAAGGGATGCCGAGGTCGTTGAGCTGAAGATGGACAGCAAGTCCGTCCTTGCACTGAGAAAGAATCATGTTTTTCACGATCGCAGTAAGCATATCGATCTTCGATATCATTTCATCAGAGCTTACTTTGAGAACATGAGCATCAGCGCCGATTTCGTCAACACCAAAGATCAGCTCGCAGACATCTTAACGAAGGCACTTGGGCGAGTGAAGTTTCAGGAACTACGCTATCGGATTGGCATGATCTTGGTCAACCCGGTTTCCGCACGCAAAGATTCGGGGGAGTTTGTTGGATGAATCTTTGCGTGTGAATTTGTGTCCACTTTAATGTGGTCAACACATGCACCTTGGTCATGTGGTCAATACATGTACCTTGGACATTGTTTTGTATTTAGTGTCTTTGTGGAATTTTAGGAGTTTATAGCATTTAATTATCGTTAACTCTTATGTAAATATGAGTCTATAAACAGAGAAGGAAAAATCAAGAAGCTATAACAATTTGTAACACCAAATCATCTCTTCTTTTCCGAATCTTTCATTCATTCTAAAGGGCAAAGTCTAGTTAGGAGTTTGTTAATATTTTATAGATTAAATAAATTTGGTTGAGTTGTAAAGTAGATTTATAAAATATATAACGAAGTACATCTTATATCATGAACAATACAACATAAAAGCTTAATCTTTGCAATATTCTTATAAGCTTATGTTTGGTCTTGAATCCCATCAGGAAAGAGATAGACAAGTTTCAAGCATTATCTAAAGCTCAAGCTCCAAAGGTGAACAAAGTTGAATCCTATTTTCCAATTTCTATTCAATTTGGTTTGTGTTTCATTGGCGTAAAATGATGTTTACATAGCGATATCGGGCATCGAACAATAAGCATTAAGGCCAATCTGACAAGAGAAAGAACAGATTATGTTGATAGGATGTGTTGATTCGAGGGTATGCCCTTCTACTATACTTGGATTTCAACCTGGTGAAGCTTTTACAATACGAAACATCGCCAATCTTGTTCCACCAATTCAGGTATTTACATGAATATACGCTTGATACCTCTTCGAAGAGATCTCTTACCCTTTTATTTTCTTCCATTTGCAAAAAAGAATGGGCCAACGGAAACCAATTCAGCTCTTGAGTTTGCTGTTAACACTCTTCAGGTAAGTGAACATATGTGAATACCTCCAAACATACACATTCATATTCACATATGATCTCTAAAACATGAGTTTGGTATAGGTGGAGAGCATAATTGTAATGGGTCATAGCAACTGTGGAGGAATAGAGGCGTTAATGAGTTTACAAGAACACCAAGAACAACAGTCGAGGTACCATTTTTCCACAAAAAAACTCATTTTTCCTCACCATTCTTGTTATTTTCTTCGATATCAAGTTTAACAAATTTGTGTATAGTTTCTTGGAGAAATGGGTCATGAATGCTGAATCCGTGAAGCTAAGAACACAAGCAAATGCATCAAACCTACGCTTTGATCATCAACGCAGATACTGTGAGAAGGTGAACAACAAGTACTTTGAACTGAAATTGATACTTACAAGACATCATAATTCACATGGAAATTGACCTAATGAATTTAGAAAAAAAAAAACACTTCTGCAGGAATCTATAAAGGGATCAGTGATGAACTTGTTAACGTATCCATGGATAAGAAACAAAGTGAAGAGAAGGGTATTGAGTATTCATGGATGCTATTATGATTTGTCAGATTGTAGCATTGAGAAATGGAGACTTTGTTTAGACAAAAACTGTGACACTTTCAGTATTTCAGACACGGAGTTTTGGGGCTAAGTCATTCAGAACTCGATGATGTAATGTAACTTTGTGTGTGTATATATATATATATATATATTGACTTTATAATTGGTAACTTGTTAAAAGGTAAATATTTTTTCCCATGAAAAGACAAAATGGTTCAGAAAAAGTTTCATAGAGGAAATACTAAAGATATTCAATTAAGCCCATTAAACCTCAAATATACAACACCACGAAATAATTTTACACAACAAAAGATGATAATAACAAGATGAGATAAAGACATCACGAGATTCCAAAGGAAACAAGAAGGAAAAAAAAAAGGACAGTACAAAAGAAACATACGTTTAGATAAGAGACAGAATCAAACCCCTCTCTGTTATGTCTTCCATGCTACGCATTAACCCCACCATTGATGGACTGCAATACCTTCATCCCTAAGTTTCCCATACAGTGCCAAACACTCCCAATAAGCCCTACCATTCTTGCTCTGGCTTTTTCTTCCTCCAAGCCCTAAACCCTTTGGCTTGCACTCCAAGAAAAGCTCGTCTACGAGCTTAATCGACTTGCTCTTCACCATCTCTTCAACGAACTCGGCCTCAGCCTTCATCACCACGTATTCTTCCTTCTTCACATTCTCTTTCAGCCATTCTGACATTCCCATTTGTTGTGGAACCGAGTCTATTTGAAGATTCATGTTATTACTATCTTCACTCACAGTCTCTATCTTGTACATCTCGAATTCGAGGTTCCTTGTTGGGTAATTCTTAGAAAACCATTCTATTACACTCCCTCCTTTATCAGGCAAACCCACATCGATAAACACGCGTCTCGGGTAACCTTCAAGGTTCAATGCGTCTCCCATCAAGTCAGGAAGATATCGTGTCCGCTTCAGATATGTTCTTGATTTTCTTGATGATGCTCTTGGGGGTTCCAATAGAACATCCTCAAGATTGTTAAGAGCCCTTTTTCTAGCCTCTTCTAATGTAATATCAAGAAGTTTTCTTTTGGCAAATGAGTTCTGAATCTGTTCTGAGTAACCCGTTTTCCTCATTGCCAAGACCGTGTACTGGAAATGCCTAACGTAGACAATTTCGTAGTTAGAAGGTTTCAAGAAGCCTTTATGAATCCCTTGATGATTGAATTGGATGGTGAGGATGCCACCAACTTTCAGAGTTCGGTCTATAAACTCAGCAGTACTCACATGGTGAGCATAAGTGAAGGCGAAATCAAAGCTTTCGCTGGGAATCATGCTTTGCCTCTCTTGATCTGTTGCAGATATAAGAAACAACTCATCTTGATTCACAATATGAGAGCACCCAGAGAGAGTGATTTCATCATCTCCACCACTCACAAAGAGGGTTTTATCTCCGAGTTTAAAGAGACCTTCTTTCTCCATGTCATGGAAAAGCAAAGGTAAGAGCTCGGGATTTTCGATAACTTCAGATTCAAAATGATCAACTGATTTAGCTTTAGCTGCAGTGGCAGCAGCAGCGGCGCCAGATCTCAGGAAACTTGACCAATCAAATGACAGAAACAACAAAACCAAAAGCATTGAACTCACAATGATAGATAAAACTCCAGAATGAGGAGTCTTGAAGACTCCATAGGAGCGATAACTCAAGCTCAAACGTGTTTTGTTTTTCAAGAGTCTAGGAATATGATTTTGACACATGGAATAAAAGTCTTGAACGATAACAAGCCCCATTCTTGTGTCCTAGTCTCAGACAAAACAGCAGAATTTCAATGAAGAGATCTAAACAGATGAAAGGTTCTGGAGGAGAAAGTGAAGAGATAAGTGCAAAAGAATCAGAAGGAAGCGTAAATAAGCGAGTGAGAAAAGCAAAAGAAAAGAGAATAAAATGTAAGATTATCAAGAAAGCGAGAAGAAGAAAGAAAAGCGCGTTTGAAACGCAAGTTCTAGCGAGTACAGAACCTTGCGGCAGTGTGATTCCCACCAACGAGAGAAACGCGTTTGCTTTGCTTATTCGACCAAAGGGACATCAACTGCCTAATCCTCTGCACCTCCATCATATACTCGCTTAGTTTACGCCACTTCCGCCGGTATTTTCAGACACGGGTATGTATATATCTTGTTGAGTTATGTCTGATTACACAATTTCAAATCAATCCTCTTTTGTTGCTTCCTTTTTTCCTTGTCATCTTCAACATTACAAACATTAGCGAGACTGCATGATGAGATGAACAGAGGAATGTAATATTTCGATGAAATTAAGGAAGCAACATAAGGAGAGGTTTCTTCTTGTCTCTTGGAATGGATTTGTGAGTTGTTTCTTGTGTTATAAGTTTCTTATTTTTTTTCTTCCCGCAAGAGAAGAAAGGAAATGAGAATGAGAATATAAAGCGGTGTTTTTGTTGCCTTTCTTCACGCAAGGCCTCTCACTATATTTAGATATTTCCTCTGAATTCAAGGGAAAGCTTGTACTACAAGTAATTTCACGTCTGTTATTAGGTTTTTAGCTCTATCACACACCTCTCAAATCCATCACTATTCTGTGTCGATTACGTGTGGGAAAAGTAATCAAAATCTTATGTTGAAAAGAAAAACTATGCCTCAGAAAATGTTGGTTATATCAACCGGAACAGCTCTTCAATCTTAGAAAAAAAAATTACATTATATATATAAATTTATATATTGGTCATATTTGATTTATGTCGATGACATCACGACAAATATAAATGATGTTGACTCCGTTAACAGAACTTCGGACGACTTGTCATATATACATTACAAAAAACTACGTGTTGAGAAGATTTTTTAACTCAATACTAATGCTAAAGGAACACAATCGCTACGAAATGGTTGCGTTACATCACAAACAAAAAAGTCTAAATTCAACAGACGGATCAATAGATCCATTCGATGATGTGCAATGGATTGTAACAGAGAATGGAGAATTATCAACGGTCAAAAGTCCGTTACAATCCATAGGCATTTCCAACGAACTATCAATGGATAGAATCCGTCGCAAATTTGTTGATGCATCTGTTGGAGGACCATTGAAAACCAACAAATTATTTCAACGAATGCCTGTTGAAAATGTTAGAATTTCGATACGACCATTGGAATAATCGAACGTTAAATTTCAATGGGCATCATTGAAATTTTTACTATTTATACAAAAACCTCGAATGGCTTACCACTAAGCCATGAACACAAAATATACTTTCAAACAATGTTGTATTATTTAAATAGAGATATATACAGATCGAGAAAATAGATGCATAGAAGAAAAGATCTTGTAATCTAGAAAGTTACACAAGAATTCTTACACAGCTTGGAACAATTCATGCGTTTTGCTTTGATGTAACCTTTGTGTCAAGAACATGGGACAATGTAATGTCACTGCAAAAGATACAAAAACATGAAGTAGCAAAGTCAATAAACTATTTTCGAACACATTTACGAGGTGGGTTTCATAGAGAATTACAAAATTTGGTTCTTTCACTGCAAAAACTGTTTATATGAACAAAAAACCGTTGCGGCAATGAGATGACACACAGAACATTTGACTCGTGAAGAGATAATGTAACAACCATCGGATGGTAAGCCTTAGAGGGATTTCAATGAAATATTTTTTGAGTTTGCGTATGAAACGAGAAATTTTTATCAAGCAGATCAAGTATGATACGTGCACTATCCAACAACATTGAAACATCGAAGAGATGAATGGTAGGCTGTAGTTAAGATTAACCTGTGCGACATTATAAACATGATCGTCTCTTTTCCATACGTATTTCTCACGTGATTTTAGATATGTTTATGATGATAGATGTGATGTTTACGTGTGATTTTGTATCAATTTTACTCTTTTTCGTGTTTTCATATCCTTACAGGTTTTAATGCAAATTCGGTTCATTTCGAAGCTAAAGAACATACACGGGACAAAGTACTAGCATCGAGGATCATAACGGAGAAAATAGGACGAGCAAACGACAAGACAACAACTTGCACGGTCGAGCACATTGCATAGCACAGCCAGGCACATGAGGGAATGGAGTGCCCGACCCTGCAAGACTACTTGCCCGACCGGGCTCATCAAATAACATGCATGCCCAACCGACCTCACCTCATCAGCACGACCGGGCATGGAGATGCAACTACCTGCACGACCGTGCAGCAATAGCAGCCCGACCGAGCTCAATAGAATACAACACTCTGCCAGACCATGCACCAATCCCAGCCCGATCGGGCTTAAGAAACAACAAACATTGCCGAATGTTCAGCACAGATCGGGGTGTTTGAAGCCTGACCGATCGTCCATTGCCTGAGGTGCCCGATCGGGCTTCACATTCTGCACGGTCGGGCATGGAGACGCGCGAACCTGCAACACAAAAAACGAAAGATTCCGGCCATGGAGAAGAAAAGGAAGATCACGGGAAAGAATGGAAAAGTACAACCAAAGGGGAAAGAAGAAGAAAAGGAAAGAGAAGAGAAGATGAAAGAAGGAGAAATTGGTCAAAGGAGAGACAATTGATTCGGTTACAAAAAAGGTTACAGAGAGAGTTGCAGAGAGAGAGACTGGTTCGTGAACACTTGAAGAGGAGACATTCAAGGGGCATTGAAGATCAAAGAGGGATTTCGGTTTTGTTTGGTTTTATGTTCTTTAAACTATCTATTTCGATTATGTAGTTTTCTTTCAAATGCATGAGCGAGTATTCGTTTTGTTCTAGGAGAGGGATTAGCCCATGGCTATCCCAGAACCACTTTAATATATCTTTAATGCAATTTCCCTTTTCGTTTATCTATTCTTTGTCTTAGTACTTGATTGACTTGTGTTTACGAAGGCCAAGTAGATGCATGTTTTAAGAACTTAGAAGAAGGACCGAAATGAGAATTCTAATTCTAGATAACCAGGCTTAGAACAATCGAGGCTAGACCACGAAAGTAGGGTAGTAGAAGTTGAGGGTAAAACATATGAATCATAGAATTTATGGAATTAGTTTAAGGTGTCACCCACAAAAGTAGGGGATAACTTGACTAGATCACGTGTTTATGCCTTGAGAGAGGGTAGATATCACATTAGGATCGTCCATCTTAGATAACTTGTTTGGGAATGCATTATTACATAGGTTGATTGTTGGTTTCGAAAGTCTTGTGGTGAAACCGTAATCCTAAAACGTTTGTCTCACTCTTAAGAACTCGTTAGTTTATTTGCTTTTAGTTATTTCATTCCTAAAACCAATACTTTGTTGTTTGCAAGTTTGATTCCTAGTTTGAGTTTAGGTTGTGTTGCGTAGTCCCTGTGGGATTGACACCTAGAGTACTACACACGTGTCGTGCACTTGCGTAGAGTTTAGGTTAATTTGGTTTAACTTGGAACGCATCAAAACATAAAAGAAAAAAGAAGAAATGTTGCAAATCGTTCACCTTGAGCCTATATAATTAATTGATACAAATAATTGAGAAGAGATTCTAATAAGACTGACCTAGATGACTAATGCCGAGATTATGAAGACGTTAAACCGGAAGATGAAACAAATGAACATCGCAACGAATTCCATGCAAATTGAAGGAAGACTTGCCAATTGAAGAATTAATTGAAGAAGATATATTGATTATGTAATTACAATATCAAACTTTTTTTATTTTATTTTTTAAAATCATGTTTTCCATTTTCAACTGACATCTATTGGCAAATGCAATAGACACCCATTGGATCGTTTAATTTTGTTTGACACTTTCCTATTCACTTTTCAACGGGCATCCGTTGGTATTTTCCAGCGGATGACCGTTAAACAACATACAAGTTACCAACGGATACCTGTTGAAAACACATACATGTTTGATGTGTGGGATCAGAGTTTTATTTATTTCCAAGACCACTCTACCACAAGTATACGGTTCGTGTAGTACAAGGGTCGAACTCAGGGGACTAGTGCAGCGTTAGAACTAAGATTGTCATGAGAAGAAGATCGATCAATGGATGGGTAGTGAACAAGAAAGTAAAGATAAGTAAGGATGATGAAGCTAGACTAGGCAATGAGGGGTATCATAGGTGTCGGAATACCGGAACATGCAATGGATGTTGAAAACTCGTAGAAGACAACTTGATGAATCGATAATTTTAAGAAACCAAAAATATAAAACAGTACTCGTTTATTTACTTGTCAATCTTTAAGTACACTTGTCAGCCTTTACAATGTACCAAAGATCTCCACGGATAACTCCCCCTGAGTTAGACGTAAATACAACCTTTACTGTTTTACTCCACTCAGTACAATATCTATCTAAGTACACTTAAAACATAAGAACTCTCTTTCTCTCTATTTTACGTATTTCAGCGATATCACCCAGATCCATTAACCTATTTTTCTTTTCAGGTTAACTTATCTATCTTCCACACGGCTCAGCTAACCTCCCGGTTCTTCAGCCGTGCCGTCTTGCTGATTTTCCTTCAACATAGACTTCGCCAGATCCAGCTTGACTCCACCCTCTTCTCCTTGATCTTCTCGTTGACTTCCTTCAATCTTTCCTTATTTGAATTTATGCTCCTTGAATGTCTCAACTACCTGAAATAACAATTATTCTCTACGGTCCTATTTTTATTGCATTAACAATCCCCCCCCCCTTTGAATTCTTATCACATAAACATACTTCAATCAATCATATAGAATTCAAAACAATGCAATAAAATCATTCAAGCATAAAGCAACCACCATATAAGATCAAGCAACACAAATAGTTTCACGCATATATGTTCAGATCATAATAAGTTCAAGCACGGAAAGTAAGAAAATTAAGTACACTTAATATAAGCATTGTCTTTAAGTGCACTTAAAAAAATGAAAAACGCATAGGAACACATTAGTTCCTCTGTTTCTTTCCCTTGCTTTTTCCTGTGATTGGTTCCTCACGAATTCAACCTTGTCCTCCTCATCCTCCTCCTCCTCCTGCATTTCTCCCCCTGTTTATGTGATAAGATTTCAAACAAGATCAGATACACAAGTATGATAGCCAATACACAGAAAATATAAGTGCACTTGATTACTATGGAATCGTATGAGTAGCCCGTCAATAGATTTCAGCGCTGCATTAAGAGTCTGCTTTAGTTCAGTGAGCTCCTGAACCATACTGTTTCTGGAAGTTCTGGCAGCAGATGAAGAGGGCATCTTGGTCATATACCTCTTCTCCAATATGATCCATGGAGGTATATTTTCGCGCACCTCATCTCTTCCAACAATATCAGTGACTTGTTAACTCAGGATGTTCTGAATCAGGCATGGAAATAGAAGAATGAATTTCGTTGAATTGGATAGACCCAGTCCCACAATTGAGTCCAGGAACACCTTACCGAAGTTAATTGGGATTTCATTCTTCAAGCAGTACGGGAAGATGGTTGTATCCTGCCTAATTCCATCTGATTTCTTGTTTGGTACCCAGTTGGTGCGAGAAATGTTGTTGAGTAAGGCGTATTCCCACTGAAGTTTTGAATTTGGAATCTGACCAGGCCATGAACTCAGTTTACCATCTGTCAGTTCTTTAGTGACAGTGTTCATATCCAAATCAAGTTGGAGTTCTTTTGTGTGTGTCACAGGCACATGTGGGATGCCAAAAAACTCATTTATCACCTCAGCACTAAACTTGATAACATGACCACGAACATACGTGGTACCAAACAAGGCTAAACCTAAGTCTTCAATTTCGGGAATCAAATTCGCATAGAATTCATAAACAAGTTCCTTACACACAGAAGTCACGATAGTGACTGTGTGTGTCAGCTTACGGTTCACTAAGATGTCCCAAACAGAGAGATGCTTGAACTGATGCACACTCATACCTCGTTCTGAAAAAAAAATTCCTTTTCCTTAAGGCTTTTAAACCTAGCAAGGTACGATTCCTTGTACAGTTTGTGTGAAAAGGCCTGGGAGGAAGAGAAAGGAGTACCTCTTATCGAAGATGCAGAAGGTTGGTGATCTGTAGCAGAGACCGGTCTTTGAGTAGTTACCGGCGTTGTTGGAACATTTGATGGAGCAGCACTCGGTGGTGGCGCCGAGGTTGTCTGTGTCTCTCTCGGTGGGGTCGAGGAGTGCGAAGTTTCCCTTTGTAAGTTTGAAGTTTGGTGTGATTCACTCTGTGGGGTCGATGTAGAAGGGGCCCTTAATTCACTGTCGGGGTATGTTTGAAGGTGGACCATGGATGTTGCATTTGGTCGTTGATTTTCACTCTTATTTGGAGCAAAATACTTCGTCGCTAAAACTTTGTATCGTCGGCCATTCACACGCGATGGGTTTCGCGTAAACACCAAGTCTCCCATTCTTACCTCCTGATTATCAAACAAGAGAATATCATCTGCATTCAGGCCGAATTTGGTGCTTCGTGTCTACATTTTCATTGAAGAAAAAAAATCTGCAAAGGAGAAATTGCTTCTCGTTCTCTCGAAAAGGTGGGTTCGGGTTTCAGAATTTTAAACAACGAGTAAAGAGCAGCAGTTTAGGGAAGGTGAAGTGGAGTTGCAGCAGAAAAATAGGGATTTTGAAAAAATTTGAAGTAACTGCGCTAGTCACATCAGCCCACAAACTATCCCATCACATTTAAAGTTTTTTAAAAAATCTGCCAAGTTTCTCTGAAGAAACACTCAAGTACTGATATCACTCGTCAGATCAATGTGTAAACCCTAGCCATAAAACATGATAGAAAGAATAAAAGCAAAATCAGACAGTTAAGAATTAGTCACGAACTGTAAACAACTGATTGTTTAAGTACACTTACTGAATATTGTTCTCCACTTAAAAACAATCTGTTGTATTGCATCACTGCTTATTATTTTTTTATTTTCTTCTTCTTCTTCCTTTTTTTATTTTAACCACTCATTCACAGCTTCTAGGGCGTTGTGTAGATATCCTTTTGTTCATATAACAAGCTCCTTGACTACCCTTTTTAGGTATACTCTTATGCAAGCATAGAGGAGTATGTAAGCACAATTTTAGCTTTGTATCATAGGACGTTATAACTGAAACTGAATATCTTCCAACGTAGACCCGAGCATATACTCATAACAAACTAATCTTATTTCTGCATATAAACACGCATAAAAGTTGTTAGAGGAGTAAGTGAGAATTTTAAGTGCACTTGGGCCACCAGATAGAGAACTTATAACTTGCAAAAATGCTAACATTGTTCAAAACACAGAACAATGAGCAATTAAGTGTACTTAAATCAAGTAGACATCTCAGTAATTTCCCTTTTCTATGTAATATCATCAAATACTCCGAAAACAAATCTACCAATGTAATACGCAAGGAACAATCAAAGCTCACAGACACCAAGTGATTTTCTCAGAGAAACAAACCGATTTAAATCTAGGGGTTTTGTTCAACTTTCTCTCTCAAAAAATGATGTCTTATTTCAATGTGCTTTGTTCTAGAATGCTGAACATGATTTTTCGATATGTCTATAGTACTTGTATTATCACACTATGCAGTAAAAGTTCTGGATTTCATACCGTAGTCCATAAGCATTTGATTCATCCATAAGAGTTGAGTGCAACAGCTTCCCAAGGCAATGTATTCAGCTTCAGCAGTAGAAAGAGACGTGGAATTTTGCTTTTTACTATGCCATGATACTAAATTGTTTCCAAGGAAGAAACAACCACCAGACATGCTTTTACGATCATTCGCATTTCCTCTCCAATCAACATCACTGAAACCAGCAAGTTCACAGTTAGTATCTTTGGAATATAAATTGCCATACTCTGCTGTACCTTTGACATATTTGATTATTCGTTTCACAACCAGCAAATGGAATTTCTTCGGTTTAGCTTGATATCTGGCACAATCCCTACACTTAGACACAAATCGGTCTACTTGCAGTGAGATAAAGAAGACTACCAATCATGCTTCTATATAGTTTAACCTCGACATCTTCACCATATGCATCTTTTGTCAGCTTTGTTGTTGTTGACATGGGAGTACTTGCTGACTTACTATGGTTTAGTTCGAACCTTTTCACCAGATTTTTGGCATATTTACTCTGAGAAATAAATAGTCCATCGTCGAGCTGTTTCACTTGTAAACCAAAAAAGTAACTAAGTTCTCCAAACATACTCATTTCAAACTCCCGCTTCATAGTCTGCACAAACCAGTTCACTTTCTCCTGCGATTTAGAGCCAAACACAATGTCATCAACATAAATCTGTACAACCAGCAAAATTCCATCAGAATCATGGATAAACAAGGTTTTATCAACTCCTCCTCTTTTGTAGCCGTTCTAAATGAGGAAGTTTGTAAGCCTTTCATACCAAGCACGAGGTGCTTGCTTTAACCCATACAAGGCTTTCTTTAGTTTGTAGACATGCTCTGGATAATGTGGATCCTCAAAACCTTTCAGTTGTTCTACATAAACTTCCTCTTGAAGTATCCCATTTAGAAATGCACTTTTCACGTCCATCTGTAAAAGTTTGAAACCAAAGAAACAAGCAACACCAAGCAGTAGATGAATTGATTCTAATCTAGCCACATGAGCAAAAGTTTCATCAAAATCAACTCCTTCTACTGGCGTATACCCTTGTGCTACTAATCTTGCTTTATTTCGGACAATCTCACCTTGTTCGTTGGTTTTGTTCTTAAACATCCATTTCGTGCCAATCACATTCAAGTTCATTGGTCGAGGAACTAAAATCCAAACATCATTTCGAACAAACTATTCTAACTCTTCATGCATGGCCTTTATCAATGATTCATCATCTAATGCATCACGAACACACTTTGGTTCTATTTGCAAAGTAAAATATGCAAATTTTACCATATCATGATAATTTACTCGTGGTTTGTTACGTGTGCGTTATCCATCCTCAATGTTGCCAATAACATCTTCTATTGAGTGATTTTTATGTACCATTATTTTGCTCCATGTTGGTTAGAGAATTTTCATGTTCCGAGATATCTCCATCTGTTTCACATTCAGCTACTTGTTGATCAGTAGGTGCACTTAAATGTTCATGAGCCTAATCTGACTGTTCTTGTACAGTTTCTGAAGAAAAAGGAAAAATGACACTATCAGTTGAATGATCCTCATAAAAAACAACATTTACTGATTCAATAACCTTCCTTGTGTGCAAATTGAAAATTCGAAACGCAGTTGTGTTATTGCCATAGCCAAGAAAGATTCCCTCATCACTTTTAGCATCGAACTTACCTAGACATTCTCTATCGTTCAGTACAAAGCAAGTGCACCTAAAAACATGAAAATAGCTTAAATTTAGACTCTTACCTTTCCACAGCTCGTAGGGTGTTTTAGACATACCTGGACGAATGTAAACACGATTAATAATGTAACATGTTGTGTTTATGCCTTCTGCCCAAAACCTAATAGATATGGATTTGCCATGCAGCATTGCCCGAGCCATTTCTTGCAATGTCCTATTCTTCCTTTCAACAACTCCATTTTGCTGTGGTGTCTTGGATGCTGAAAATTCGTGGATGATGCCATGCTTTTGACAGAATTTGTTAAATACATCATTCTCGAACTCGTTTCCATGATCGCTCCTGATTCTCTCAATACAACCTTTAGTATTTTTCAATTGAAGAAACATGAAATGAAATAACTCAAACATTTCAGATTTTTCTCTCAGAAATTTTACCCAAGTATATCGAGAAAAGTCATCAACAATAACAAAAATGTATCTTTTCCCTCCAAAGCTCTCTGTTCTCATTGGACCCATCAAGTCCATATGCACCAGTTCCAGAATTTTATCAGTCTTCACTTCGGGCATCCGTTTATGATGAACTTTGATTTGTTTGCCTAACTGACATGGTTTACACATTTCTGCTTTATCTAATTTTAGTTTAGGCATACCTTTTACTGCTGTAGAATCCGATAATTTCACCAGGGATCTGTAGTTTACGTGTCCTAAACGCTGATACCACAGTGACAGTATATCGTCCGTTGCTTTGAAGCACACTTTCTCTTCAGTCCACACGTAGCAATTATTTGAAGACCGTGAACCTGTAAGCACACACTTATTATCAGAATTCATCGCTTGACATTCTTTGTTAGTGAATTTAACCTGGTGATGACTGTCACAAAGTTGCCTAATGCTAATTAAATTAGCCGTTAAGTCCGCAACAAATTGAACATTTGTTAATGCTGGTTGTCCAGGTGAATTGATATCTCCTCTGCCAAGGATTTTTCCTTTATTTCCATCCTCGAACACTACACTTCCAGCATTCTTAATTTCGATAAATTTTGAAAGCAATTCCCTAGTACCTGTCATATGTCTGGAACATCCGCTATCAAAGCACTAGGTATTAGATTTTTCTTTCTGAGCAAAAATATATACAACATTGCAATATAAATCACTTTTCTTTACCCAAATTTGTTTAACTTTTAATGATTTACCTGCATCATACCTGTGTTTTTTGTTGCAAGTACGTTGTTCATGACCCCTGATTCCACAGAAGAAACAAACAACTGAGTTCCTCTTCTTATTCTTACCTTGGTACTTTCTCCCATGATTATGTCCATTATGCTGTGTAGTCAATGTTGTTCTCTAGTTGTTGTGTTGATAAGACTTCTGATATTGTCTTTTAGACCTGTACTCAAAGGCATGATCATTTCTACTTCTTCTTGTCTCGGAATTCTGTCTATTCTGACTTTTATTAAGAGTACCATGAGTCAGCTATTTTTCTTTCCATTTCAGATCCCCTCCAGAAACAAATTTGTTTTCCGACTTGTTTGAGTTCCCAATATATCCAATTCCATGGTTGTCGCCTTTTCTTTTTCCAATAGAGAGCAAGTGATCCAATTTTTCAGTACCATTTGACAGCATCTTTAGCTGTTTGTTGTCTCTTCTAACTGTCTTTTGACGAAGTGCACTTCTTCTTCCTTAGTAGCTACTTCTTGCTTCATATCTTGAATCTGAGCTTCCAGATTCTCATTTGTCTTGATCAGTTGGACATTCAATTTGCTCATCCTAAGCCACTCATTGTAGATCGTCTCTACATCAACTTCATCTTCCTCTTCAAGTTGATCTTTTTCACTTTCTTTATCGTTTTCATCAATAATGCCAATGAAAGCAACAAAACTTGACTGTTCTTCTTCAGACTCATCTCCGGCTTCAGAACTGGATTCACTAAACATGATTAGTGATTTTCCCTTTTCCTGGTTATTGTCAGCACATTCATTCTTAGTATGTCCAAAACCCTTGCATTTGAAGCATTGTGTCTCTCTTAGGTTTTTCAGCATACTTTCTCTTTTTGCGATGCTTGGACAATCTGATTTGAAATAACCAAATCCTTTGCATTCGTGGCATTGAGATCCAATTTATTCTCCTTTCTATATCCAACTTCTTCAGTTGATGATTTTTTCATCCCTGACCGTTTCTTCATAAATTTTCCAAACTTTCTGGTCATACAATGTTTTCTTCAAGACTGTCCAATCTGGTGCTTTCTGAGGTAGTCTGTAATACTACTCCTTTGCTTCCATATTTAGCGATATATCCTTGTTCAAATTGGAGTTCAAGTTCATGTGCCGCCAAAATTCCAACTACGTCTTTGAAGCTCGTAGTATCTGTATTCAAGGACATGTTCATAGCAACCTTCTGTGCATGAAACTTCTTAGGAAGACATCTCAGTAACTTTTTAACCAGTTTCTTATCGTTTAAAGTCTGTCCAAGTACACTTACTTCATTTGCGATGGCATTCATCCGACTGCTAAATTCTTTTACGCTTTCATATTCCCCCATCTCTAGCTTCTCAAACTGATGTTCCAATATATCAAGACGTGTTATTTTAACATTTGTGGTACCTTCATGGATAGTTTCCAATGTATCCCACGCGTCTTTGGCAGACTCACATCCTTGGATTGTTTAAATTCATTAATATCCACTGATGAAAAAATAGATGTCACGGCTTTTGCGTTGGAGGTTGAACTTCTTTTTTCACTAGGTGTCCATTGATCTTATGGCTTCTCCTTTTCATTTCCATTTTCATCAATGACAGTCGGTGCTGTCCATCCGTTCTTTAGTGCACTCCAGGCATCTTCTTCAATTCCTCGTATACTTGCCCTCATCTTAACTTTCCAGTATCCATAGTTAGACGCATCTAACATGACAGGTTTTCCAAACGAATACATATCTCTTGGTCCTTCCATTTTTGTTGTCTTCTCGGATCTCAAACCCGTTTTTAGATTTACTCTAAATTTTGGTTACCAGCTCTGATACCAATTGAAAACTCGTAGAAGACAACTTGGTGAATCGATAATTCAAAGAACCCAAAAATATAAAACAAAACTCGTTTATTTACTTGTCAATCTTTAAGTACACTTGTCAGCCTTTACAATGTACCAAAGATCTCCACAGATAACTCTCCCTGAGTTAGACGTAAATACAACCTCTACTGTTTTACTCCACTCATAACAATATCTATCTAAGTACACTTAAAACATAAGAACTCTCTTTCTCTTTGTTTTACGTACTTCAGCGATATCACCCAGATCCGTTAATCCTATTTTTCTTTTCAGGTTAACTTATCTATCTTCCACACGGCTCAGGTAACCTCCCGGTTCTTCAGCCGCACCGTCTTGCTGATTTTCCTTCAGTATAGACTTCGCCAGATCCAGCTTGACTCCACCCTCTTCTCCTTGATCTTCTCGTTAACTTCCTTCAATTTCTCCTTATTTGAATTTCTGCTCCTTGAATGTCTCAACTACCTGAAATAACAACTATACTCTACGGTCCTATTTTTATTGCATTAACAGATGTTTCTATAGATCATGAAATTCGGTTTGTATCAATCGATGGGGAACTAATATCTAATCCTCTATCTAGGAAATCAACATCGCTCATCTCCCGATATAGTGCGGAACGTCTAGACGCGTTAAGAACAATAGGGAACTCTACCCCTAATGCTAGAAATGACTTGGCTTAAGCCTAAATCTCCTACCTAGGAAATCAACGTCACCCATATCCCTATGTAGTGCGGAACTTCCGAATGCATGACGAACGATGGGGAATTCAACCTCTAATGTCGGATGGGAACTCGACCTCTATAAACGGAAATGACTCTCTCAAGCCTAAATCCTCTATCTAGGAAATCAACGTCTCTCATATCCCTATGTAGCGCGGAACTTCTAGATGCATTAAGAACAATGGGAATTCTACCTCGATTATTACCGTTCCTAATTAGATTAATCGACCAGACTCATTAATCTAATTCATTCGAAGGTTCATTCGTGACACTCAAATTTGACTCTCCCTAGCCTAGACGAATCTCTAATCTCCTTCAAACGTGCTTAATCTCAGTAGAATAGATCTAGTCTTATTCAAATATGAAATAAACAAGGTATGAAGGCATTACGCACAAATCGAACCATTCAATTGAACAAAACCGAAA
>CM071864.1:10537698-10549492 GCA_036759665.1 Gynandropsis gynandra
TTGTCTGTGCTTCGTCCCCTTGCCCTAGATGGCTTGTTTTTCCTTTAATTGCCCGTTCAAACCTTCATAAGAGGTAGTCCCAGATTAGGCGGCTCGCTCGGGCACAACCTCCACCCGTTCGTGCAGAACACAACCCGTTCGTTCACCACACTTAGCCCGGTCGGGCTCTCATGCCCGCGCGTGTCAACTACCAGCCCGAGTCGGGCTGGTTCTCGGCAAATTTCTGGTTTTAAGTGCAGCCCGATCGGGTGCAATACTCAGCCCGAGTGGGCACACATGTCCGACCATGTTGTCTTTGTGCCCGAGTCGTGCTTGCTCTCGGGGATTTTTGGCTCTAATTATGCAACCTCAGCCTGAGTGGGCTTGCTCCATGCCCGAGCGTGTACACTATCATTTGCTGTTTTCGCTCATTTCGCTCGATGCTCGGGTGATCCGTTTGTTAGAATTTGAGTGTTTAAGAAAAGAATAAGATGTTTGTAGAACTAAGAGAATAGAAAGAAGAATTAGGAATAAACTTGTATTCATTCCATGAGTTTAAGCATTACATAAGTGGTTCTATATATAGAGACCATGAGATGAATTTAAACTACAATTAGAAGTAAACAAGTACAACATAATTAATGAATTTGTCCTCATCTTTCACGGTTATAGAGGAGAAAAGGACAACTCCTTGTTGCTTGGTTTCTTGAGTTGCACATGTGATTCTAATTACTCAAAAATAGCAATATTCCTTTCTTTCCTTCCAACGGCCACTTTGACTACCAAATATAGTTGTGTGTGTTTTATTTAATCCTTAGGAGATTATTAAGAACTAATCTATCCATATATGATTAATCTCATATATGTAGAATTAATTCTTAACACTCCCTCTCAAACTTAACTATAGTGTACTACTATTGATAAGCTTGACCCATGGCTCCTTGCCTCATTAAAACCTTAGTGGGAAAACCCAATGGGACAAAACCATACTTAGGAAAAAGAGTACAATTCATTGCCATGTTAGACATATCATGTCAGAATGTTTTTGAGTCCAAGCCGAGGGAATATGGACTCACAAATTTTTTTGCTTGTAGCCTTGGTGAAAATGCCGGCCAATTGATCTTCACTTCTTGTATAGCACGGTAGAATTACTCCTTGTTCAATCATTTGTCTAACCTTGTGACAATCCACTTCAATGTGCTTTGTCCTCTCATGAAACACCAAATTGGACGCAATGTGGATGGCGGCTTGGTTATCACAATGCATTGTAATGGGAGATGATGTCTCAAGGCCCAAGTCCGTGAGAACATTTCTAATCCATACTAACTCATTGGTTAACTTCCTCATTGCTCGGTACTCGGCTTCCGCACTTAAACATGAAACCACCTTTTGCTTCTTTCTCTTCCAAGTAACTAGATTGCCTCCTATAAATGTGCAATAGCCCGTGGTCGACTTCCTATCCACTCGGTCTCCGGCCCAATCCGCATCACAATATCCTACAATCTCCGTGTTTTTGTTGCATCCCATCCATACTCCTTGATCCTTTGTTCCACTTAAATAGTTTAGGATCCGTTCAACCATCTTCCAATGATAAGTTGTTGGATCTTGCATATATTGGCTCACTTGGTTCACCGCAAAACAAATGTCCGGCCTTGTTATGGTGAGATAGATCAATTTCCCAACCATTCTCCTATAGAGTTTAGGGTCTTCAAATGGCTCATCATCTATCTCCCCCTTACGCATCACTTTGTATCCATCTTCTAGTGGAGTTCTTGCTATTCTTCCTTCCATTGTACCTAGCTCATTCAACATATCAAGGGTGTACTTTCTTTGGGATAGAAATAGTCCTTCCTTAGAACGACATATTTCTATTCCTAGAAAGTACTTTAGTTCTCCTAAATCCTTAATATCAAACATAGTTTTAAGATATACCTTAGTGGCTTCCACGCCTTCTATGTCACTTCCCGTGATGATTATATCATCAACATAGACAAGCACCACCACCCTTCCCTTTGAGCTTGGCAATGTGAATAGAGTATGATCGGCCTCGGATCTTCTAAAGCCATGTCCATTTAGTGTTGTGCTAAGCTTGTGGTACCACGCCCTTGGGGATTGTTTAAGACCATAGATCGCCTTTCTAAGTCTTAAAACATTTCCCGGTTTCACTATGTGTTCTAGCCCTGGAGGTGGATACATGTAGACCTCATCTTCTAATTCCCCTTGTAGAAATGCATTTTTGACATCCATTTGCCAAAGATTCCACTCAAGGTTCACGGCAAGGGAGAGTATGATCCGAATAGTATGGAGCTTTGCAACGGGAGCAAATGTATCTACATAGTCTTCTCCATACACTTGTGTGAATCCTCTTGCCACGAGTCTTGCTTTGTGCCTTTCTATGGACCCATCACTATTGTATTTGATCGTGAACACCCATTTGCTTGAGACGTCTTTCTTTCCTTTAGGTAATTCCGACTCAAACCAAGTTCCATTTATCTCCATTGCTTTGTGCTCATTCCCCACGGCATCTCTCCACACTTTATGCTCTTTGGCTTCTTCATATGTCTTCGGGATGTACTCCTCATCCAAGTTGGCCATGAAGAGTTGATGTTCATGAGGGTACACGGCTAGAGAGCATGTTGCTTGAATTGGATGAGCTACCGCTTCACAATTGTAATACACTCTTTTTACCTTCCTTAGCCTTGCGCTTCTTCTTAATCCTTGTACCACTTCTTGTGTTTCAACCCTCGGCTCCTCTTGTACCTCGGCCTCATTTACATCTTGTACTTCTTGTACCTCGGCAATTCCTTGATCATGAGCTTGATGTTCTTCCTCTTGAAAGTTCATCTCATCCATGGCATCTATATCAGTCTCGGACTGTCCATTTTCATTTCCCCCTTCATGATCAATGGTATTGCCTTCTTGTGATCTTTCTTCCTTAAGTCCGGCTCTTTCTTCCTGAAGTCCGGTGCTTCTTGGTGTTAGATGGATGGTTGCGTTCCTTCTTGGTAGTTCAACGGTTCCTAACCCAAGTGTCTCCAAAATTTTCTTGAGGTTGTTAGCTCGGTCCGAAGGTGAACTAGCCAAGTCCTTTATACTTTCTCAATTTTTCTCATCATAGAACCATTTTTCTTCCATGAACTTGACATCTTTGGATACTAGAACTCGCCGTGTAGAGAGATCATAACACTTATACCCCTTTTGGGTAGTAGAATATCCAATGAACATAGCCTTTGTGCTTCTCGCCTCTAGTTTGTTTCTTTGTTCCCCGGGTACTAATACAAAACATACACAACCAAAAACTCGTAAGTGGTTAATAAGAGGTTTAGTTTTGTTTAATACCTCAAATGGGGAGAGATCTTGTAGGACTTTTGTAGGGGTTCGGTTTATAAGATAGCATGCGGTTAAAACCGCATCTCCCCAAAACCTTTTTGGTACACTTGTATGGAACATCATAGACCTTGCCACCTCCATTAGATGTCTATTTTTCCTCTCGGCTACACCATTTTGTTGGGGAGTATATGGACAGCTTGTTTGGTGGATTATGCCATGCTTAGATAGATGTAATTTGAAGGTTGTGCTCATATATTCTCCACCATTATCCGATCTAAAAATTTTAATCTTGGCATTAAAATGGTTAGTAACATAGTTTTGAAAATTTATAAATGCTTCTAGCACCCTATCCTTAGATTGTAACAAAGTAATCCATGTATACTTTGATTTTTCATCTATAAAAGTGACAAAATATTTATGGTTTTCTCTAGATAGGCATGGGGCTGTCCACACATCCGAATGCACAAGATCAAAACAATTTTCATATTTTGTGAGAGATTTAGAAAAAACAGTTCGACAATGTTTTCCTAGAATACAAGCCTCACATTCATCCGATTTAAAAGAAACATTAGGCAACATTAAGCTTAAGGCACGAACATGTGGATGTCCTAATCTAGCATGCCAAATAACATCATCATAAGAGACTGAAAAAGTTTTGAAAATATTAGAAGCATTAGAAACATCCGAAATTTTAAAAACATCCGAAAAAGACTTGGTGTCTTCAAGCATGTATAAATCATCCTTGGTGACTCCTTTGCCAAATATTTTCCTTGTCTTAATATCCTGAAAAGAAACCTCATTAGGACTAAAAATCACATTACAATTTAAATCATTTGTGGTTCTTTTAACCGATAACAAATTTGATGTAAACTTAGGCAAGTATAATGCTTTTGTATCTTTTTCAAATAAATTAAGAATTCCTTCACCTTCTATTGGAACCTTGTAACCATTTGTACTATGACACTACCTAAGGCCGGTTTAATATTTCTTAAGAGATTAGCATCACTAATCATATGATGAGAAGCTCCGGAATCAATTAATAACGGTTTAGTATTTTTAGATGCAAGAAAACCTTTACCCTCTTTATTATCGGAATTCTCCTTCAAGGCTTTGATGAGTGCTTCAATGTCGGACTTCTTGACCATCTCAGCTTGAGCATTCATCATGTAGGCGGCCATAGTCTTGAATTCATCCCCATGATTTTGAGAAGAAGATGCACCGGTTGGCTCTCCTTGTGTTTTGTTGGAAAAGTGAGCTCTTTGGTTCTTGAAATTATTGTTCCTTGGTGGCTTGAGGTGGGGATGAAGGATCCAACATTCCTCTTTAGTGTGTCCTTCCTTTTTGCAATACACACATTTTTTGAATCCTTGTTTGCCGCCAAAGCCTCCAACGCCTCCTTGTTGAAAATGTCCCTTGTTTGCTAGTTGTATCATCTCGCCTTTGCCTCCAAATAAGCCAAGTGACGCTTCTTCTTTTTGAATTTGAGCACACACATCCTCTAGGCTTGGTAGAGTGTCGGACCTAAGGATGTGCTTGATAGCATCATTATAGGCGGGACTTAGGGTGAAGAGGAGACTAAAGACTTTATCTTGTTCTTTCCTCTCATTGAGAACTTTTGGATCAATGGAGCTCGGCCTTAAGATGTCTAGCTCCTCCCATAAGGACCTAAACCTCCCAAAATGTTTGTTGAAGGTCATCCCTTCTTGTGTGAGATTGTTGATTTCTCTTTTCACTTCATAAATCCGGCTTATATTGGAGATGTTGCCGAAAACCTTCTTGAGGATGTCTCATAATTCCTTTGCAGTTTCACAATAGGAATAGGCTTCAAGGATTGATGGCTCAAGGGAGTTTTGAAGGAAAGATAGGATGGCCTGATCTTCTTGTGTCCACTTTTCCGAGTCCATGGTGATAATTTCTTTTCCATTTTCACCGTGAGATGTTACCTTTGGAGCTTCATTTTCTTCAATATGCTTCTAAAGTCCTTTGCCTCCTAGGGCTGATTTGATTAATCTTTACCATAATAGGTAGTTTGGACCTTTGAGGATTATGGGAACAGCCATTTTTGTGCCTTCCATATCCATTTTGCTTGTAAAGAGATTTTAGTGATATGAAGAAGAAGAAGAGAGATCGAGAGTTTGAGCTTAGAAACACAAGAGAATGATGAGAGAATAAATTAAAACCGCTCTGATACCATGTTAGAATTTGAGTGTTTAAGAAGAGAATAAGATGTTTGTAGAACTAAGAGAATAGAAAGAAGAATTAGGAATAACCATTTGATCAACACCATCTCGAAACCAAAACATCAAATTCTCTCAAACACAAATCCTAAACACTTAAACACAATGAGAGCTTGACCATGTATCTGTTAGGGTGGTTTGTTGGTGGGTTCTGTAAGAGCCCCGCCACCACCACCTCCGCCACCATATCAGCATTCACCTATATCGGCACTATCGATATTTGATGACAAAAAGATATGGTGGATATTAACCATTTGATCAATACCTTCGACGAGCTTTCAACTATTTCCATCATTGATCCCGAACGTCTTGACATGACGTTTGGTAAATATATTTATTTACAAATATATATTTCAATTGATTTTAAAAAGTTTCTAATGATTTCATTTACAAGTGTAGGTTTGATGTGGATGATATTCTTAACCACACGAACAACAACATTATCCAAGGTTCTTTACAAGATAGACTATGATATTCCTAGCAAATGATGTCAGAAGTTATATGTCGCCGATGGTGGTGTACATTTTATCGTAAGTATGTCTAATATTAGATTTAATTTAAAATTATTATCTAATTTTATAATTAAATTAATTAATTTAAATTTAATTTTGTAGAGCGCATACAGATGGCAGATGAAAGATACATCGCGCATCTATACCGCTTGGATCCGCAGTATGCAAGTTCGGTTGCACTTGATTATAAACAACGTCAAACGAAACTATTATAGCAAGAATGCAAAACTGACATAGGAAAAAGATGAGTTAGTCAACCAACTCGTCCAATATTTGGAGTTGGAGGACTTTAACACCAAAAGCAAAAATGCCAAAAAAATGTCAATACGACGAGAAAGTTCCCGGAGATGGTCCACATCGTCATCCCTCGCAATCGAAGTCGTTTCTGAAAAGACAGAAAGATAACTGACTCTTCTTGAGCTATCGTTGAGACGCACGCCAAGAAGATGTCCATCATCGGTGAAAAGGTCGACGAACCTAAGTTTGTTGACCCCCGGGCAAAGCGAATGATGAAAGATGTGACGAAGAAGATCATACAACAATCATAAGCAATTGGTTCATCTCCTAATAATACAAAAAGACAAAATTTATTTAAGGGTAAATAATAATGTTATTCTTAATAATACTTTAATCATATAAAAATTTTAAATCGATATACTAACTTTAATTTGTTTTATATTGCATTATGTTAAGTCGTGTAAGGGGCGTCTGTACAGTATTGGTTCCCTACAAAAAGATATTGTAAAGGACGCTACAACGGTACTCCCCACGATCCAAGAGACTTTCACGCAAGAACGATGCATTGAATAACATGAGACTATTCTTTGAGAAACGTGAGCACATATGCGTTATATGGAGATTATTATCGAATTGATAATCGATCGAGCGTATCATCCACCACCACAGACGGCACCAACAATGCTGAAACAAGAATCGATAATCGAATCCGATGCAACCCCTTCCCGAGGCATTGGCAAGAACGGGGGTGACAATGACAGTGTCGTTTTAAGCGAAACCATTTTTAATTTTGTATAAAATGTTGTATATAAAGAAATCCTTTTTAATTTGATTTATTTTATTTTTTAAGTTTTTTCTTAAAAAATCGTCAAATTATCAACGGATACTCGTTGATAGAGGAAAAAATTTTCAACGAGTATCCATTGAAACATTGTAACGGGAATCCATTTTAGCGTCTAACGGTGATATCCATTACAATTTCTATATAATTCTCAATGGATATTATCTGTTGAAATGTCGTTGCAAATCGCAGCAGATTTGATTTTTCAACAATCAATTCCGAACGGCCAAATTTCCATTGGAACCCATTGGAAAATGTTATTTCCAATGAAAATGAGCAATTTCCAACGAATAAGGCCATTGGAAATGGCCTATTTTTTTGAAGTGTTAAAATATCAATGAAATTTGTAATGTTATTCCTACGCCATTGCAATGCGGGGAAACATCGACTTTACATTGGAATCGTGTTGATATTTCTAATGTTTTTAACGACATTATAGTGCAAGTGTACATCGTGTGTACATCCAATACAATGTAGGAAACTTCATCAGAACTTTGAGCACCATGGTAATGCTGATGAAACGCAATTCTAATACGGATGTTTGTGTGATAACGATGTTATAAATTGTTACAAATTTGTAACACAATTATAACACAAACAATTAAATGTCGCTCACATTGAAATGGCGATAAAAATATAACACGAATGTGTATGATTTTGTAATGTAATTGCGTTACTAAGCTGATACAAAGATTGTATAACTAACATTTAACGAGCACCATAATATTCAACACGATTATGTTGGTAATTTGGGCGAAGCAAAGCTAGGGCAATGCCATTGCGTTGACAATTTTAATATATATATATATATATGCTGGATTGGATCTTATATCAACCCATTCATATATAAAACTACAAAATAATTTAAACTCTCTCACTCAATCATATATAATGTGTTCGAACGATTCAGATATTTGGCCACTTCGAAGATGGATTTATGTGAGTTTTGACTCAAAAAATGAATAATGTTTTTGTCAAATTCGAAAATGGATTCGAAGATTTTATGAAATTTTCTAGAAATCATGTTGGATACACAAGGAGGCAGTAAGTTATATTGTCTATGTTGTAAGTATATAAAAAAATGGAGACATGTTAAATCACATACACAATAAAGGTTTTGTGAAAAACTACTAGAACTAAAGGTACCTATTTATACAAGTAAAAATGGTGAAAAACAAGAAAAATACAAGTTCACATGCAAGGCACAAGTTTAGATGTAACATGCATGAGCTGGAGCGGTCAACATGACATAGGAGACCGCGGAGATCATAAATAGGTTTGATCAGGTCGTAGGTCGCGAGACTCAGGACACGGGACGCGGCTCAAGATGCGATGTTGGACGTGGGACGCAGCCCGCGATGCAGAGAAGACCGAGACGCGGCTTGGGACGCGGCTCGAGACGCGATGGGGTGGGGCCCGGGACATTGAAAAGAATGAGACGCAGCTCGAAACGTGGCTCGAGGACGCAAAGAAGAGCAGGACGCGACTCGAGACATGGAGAAGAGCAGGGATGTGGCTCGAGACGCGATGCAGGACGCAGGACGCATCCCGGTACACTGAGAAGAACGAGATGCGGCTCGAGACGCGGCTCGGGACCCGAAAAAGAGGGGGATGCGGCCTTTCTTCTTAACACATGCGACAAAGAATATTGAACGTTTTGTGCAAGAGAGAGTCAATACGGGTTAACGAAAGTTCTAAAGCTCAATGTAGTGCATTTAATTCAAGTTCGAAACTACGATAATTTTACTCGAATGAGCACTAGAACACTCAGGTCGAGCGTCTACCACTGTAGGAATTCACGTGTCGAAGACGAGAATAAAGTTAAGTCGACTAACAATCATATAGAAAATACTTGACATGAACGTTTGTTGTGCTTGGTTGAGCGTTGTACTAAAAATAGTCAAAATGACTTAAACTTTGCATGACTTATGCCTGAGAAGCTATAAAATCACAAGAAAACCAATACTCATTGCGAGAAACCTATATTTTATCTTTATCTTATTTCAAGGTTTTAAATTTTAATTTTAAAATATTTCAAAAAACTTTAGATTGAATGTGTTTATCTTCAAGTTATTGAAAGTAATATGCCTCTTATGTAATATTTTATTAGTCGCGGGTTTAGGTTATAATTATTAAAAAGTTTAATATTTATTTAAGAAACGAAAAAAAAGTTTTCATGCATCAGATTTCATTAACGCAAATCAAAACCCTAATCCTAATAGCCGTCAGAAAGAAAGACGAAGAATGAAAACAGTTTCGTTCATCGTAAAATTCCGCACCAACCGTTGATTGCAGATCTGATATCGGCATGGATATGTGTTGAGGACTTGAACTATCAAGTCTTACATCCGACAATCACAACATTCAACGTAACAGGTATTATTGAAATTGTTTCTAAATCCGTAGTTCGTTGAAACCCCGAAAAACTAATCCGAACTTGACTAGATCTTCAATCCGGGTTGTTAAAACACGCTTCCACACCCGATTCACAACCCAACAGTGGTATCAGAGTGTCTGGTCGTCTGCTTAGGATTAGTTTTTGGATTTTTTTTATGAAATTTGGATTGAAAAACGTATAGGCGTGTGAGCGGCGCGCGCAGGAAAACCAGAATGCGTGAAGGATAAGAGGAGCCTGGGCGGCGGCCGGAACCTTAGCTGCCCAAGCGAGTGTCGTCGGTGCGGGCGGAGGGACGGCGCGACACAGATGAGGCGAAGGGGTGGCAGTTTTCGTGCACCCATCGTGTGAGATGACTAACGAAGCGGGCGGCGAAGCGCCGCAAGGGACGAGCGGTGAGAGGAGACACAAGGCGACATCACACTGGGCGGAGTCTGACGTCGAGTGTCGCGACGGTCGCCAACTTACGGTGAGCAGGCGGAGCGGGGCACGAGCGACGGGCGAGGGCCTAGGTCAAGCGGCACCGAGCATCGAGGGAGATGTTGTTCGATGCAGAAAAGGGTTTCGGACCATTTCGATGCCCGACGCCGGTGATTCACAGCCGGTGGCTCGTCACCCCCGAAGCGGGCGACCGGCGAGAGGGTGGCGGCAGCGACGGCTGGGTGGTTTGAAGAAACCCTAACCCTAACCCTAGCGCGACGCGTGAGCCTGAGCAGGTGCGCGTAACCCGCGCGTGCAGAATTTAAAAAAAATTAAAACTAAAGAATTTTGAAAAAAGTTAATAACTGAGTTCTTAGACGATAAATTTATCGTTAGGCTTTTCCTTCATCGTAGATGTTTGAATAGGTTCTCGTTTACATGGTACGGCTTGACTACCAGGAGGCATGTAGTTCAAGAATTTGATTCATACGTCTATGACTTTAGATGTCTAGTGGGAGGGAACAATTCGTTCTTGTAAATGCCTAGACTACCCGAGGGACATGAACTTAATTGTTATCCCACCATGAGCTGAAGGATAAACTCAACTATATCTATAGGAACGACCTGACTACCATGTGACTATGTGATATAGAACCGCGTTTTAATTCACTACAAATTTTATAAGGATAGAACTTGTAAAGAATCTATTTTATATGTTTGTAGAACATCTTGACTACCAAGGGGCTCAGACATATAGTCATAGATTAATACTAATGAGAAATAAGATTTCTAATGTTATTGTAACGTTGATTAGCGGAATAATATCATTTAGATGAAGTTTATGTCTTTATGATATTCACGATGTTTAACTCTCTACTGCTAAATTTTCCTTTTGTTTTCATCTCTTAAGAATGTCTCAGTTCAACTTGCGTCCAATCCTCGAGACCAACAAGCTGGTTGGTGAGAACTTCGACGAATGGCAACACAATTTGCGCCTAGTGCTGACACACGAGAAGCTGATTGATGTGATCGACAAATGATGCGTTATCAGAGTTAAATAAAAATAAACTAAACTACCCACAAGTGCATGGCACGTGTATAGTATTTTAGGTGTCGATCCCACAGAGACTACGCAACACCACCTAAACTCGAACTAGGAATCAAACTTGCTAACGGAAGAATGTGGATGAAGAATGAAATACTAAAAGTAAATAAACTACTTGGGTTCTAACGATAAGACAAACGTCCTAGGAATCCAGTTTCACCACAAGACTACCGAAACCGACGATCAATCTATCTATCATGCAATCCCAGTTAAAGCTATCTAAGGCGGACGATCCTAATATGACATCTACCCTCTCTCAAGGCATAGACACATGATCTAGACAAGCTGCCCCCTACTTTCGTGGCTGACACCTTGAACTAAACCCATAGGATCTATGATTCATCCGTTCACCCTCAACCGTTGCTACACTACTTTCGTGGCCTAACCTCGGTTGTTCTAAACCTGATCTTCTAGGACTAGAATTATCCTTTCGGTTCTTCTCCTAACCCCTAACACATGCATCTACGTGGCCTTTGTAAACACAAGACAATTAAGCATTCAGATAGAGAATAGATAAACTAAAACGGGAAGATGCATTCAAAATAGATCAAAAGTGGTTCCGGGATAGCCAAGGGCTAATCCCTTCTCCTAGAACAAACTAACTACTCGCTCATGCGTCTGTAAAGAAACATAAACAAAATAGAAAGTCTAAGGAACATGAAAACCAAGCAAAACCGAAGTGTCGGGGCTTGATCTCCAATGCTCCTCGCTTGTCTCCTCGCAAGAATCTCCTCAATC
>CM071864.1:10552934-10564428 GCA_036759665.1 Gynandropsis gynandra
TTCCAACATCTTCACATGTGTACTTAGAGACTCCATATGAGATTTAAGCTCATTAATCGTTGTCCCCACTTCTGCGTCGAATTTGACTCTAATCGACTGTTGCTGCTCCTGCTTCTTCATAAATTCGAGCAATACCCCCTCTAGGTTTGATGGAGCGGCTTGAGGAGGTTGAGGGGCTTGCGGAACTTGCTGAGCTTTGCTGGAATTGCTGGTTATTTTGTTGGTATGGCTGCTGTGATGGCTGAAATCCCGAATACCTTACCGGTTGAGTCGTTCGATACGAAAGATTCGGGTGATTCCTCCAATTCGGGTTGTAGGTGTTCCCGAATTGAGTGTTACCCTACTGCTGGGTGTAGTTCATCTGTTCGTAATCCTCATGTACCGTGCATTGATACACTACATGTTCCGTATCTCCACAATTTGCACAGTACATGGCATTCAGTGCATTACCCACAGCTCTATTCTAATTAGGATCATATAAACGACGAGTGCTATTAGGCATACCTCTCGGAGTTGACCACATGGTGTGGTTCATGGTGAGGTTATCAATCAGCTCGAATGCCTCCTCGGCGCTCAGATCCATGAATGATCCTCTGGCAGCGTTATGCAATCTCGTTCGATGCTCATCTGAAATTCCGTTATAAAAAGTTTGGATAACGTACCACTGCTCAAGTCCATGGTGCGGACACAAATGTAGAAGATCCTTGAATCTACCCCACGCCTCAAATAGCGTTTCTCCATCTCTGCATCTGAATGTCGTGATTTCCCCCCTCATCTGAATCGTTTTGCTCGGAGGAAAGAAGCGTGATAGGAACAGTGTGCAGAGCTGATCCCAAGTGGTGATAGATCCACAAACAACACGAGCATATGGATACCAAGCAGATCATGGAGCATCTGAAGAAGATGTTCAATGAGCAGATTCAGATAGCAAGGTCCAAGTTGTCGGGGACTTTGTTTAAGTCCGCTCTGAGTAAGGGATCTCATATGGGACCCTATGTTCTATGGATGATTAGTCTGAGAACAGCTCGAGAAGCTGAGATGTACCTTCTGCAAGGAGATGCAGTAGGAGATGATCTTGCACTCACTTCCGGAGTTCTTCTCCTTGTTCGTGATCAACTACAACATGAACAAGCTGGACGTTGAGTTGCATTAGATGCACAACATGCTCACTGAGTATGAGACACAAATTCCATAGAGAAGAGAGGATCGGACTCTGTGCTGATGGTTGGGCAGTCCTCTTATCAGAAGAGGAAGGGCAAGAAGAGGCCCAGGACCAGGCAGAGCGCACCTAAGACTAGTGTTACCAGGCCGAAGGGCGGCACCACCAAGGCCGTCCAGTGAGATGTTGAGTCTTTCTTCTGCAAGAAGAAAGGACATTGGAAGAGGAATTGCAAGGAATACCTACAGTCTCTCAAGGGCAAGAAACACGGTGAGATTCTCATGGAAAATGTTTTCATGTTATTTTTTACTACTAGATGGGTATTTGATACCGGTAGCAGTTTTAACGTCCTCAATATGTTGCAGGGACTGAGGATAAGTAGGAGGTTTAGGAAGGGAGAGTTCAGTCTGAAGGTTGGAAATGGTGCAAGTGTTGCTTCTCTAGCCGTAGGATCAATTTCCCTTATTATGCCTACGGGCAAGACTTTGTTGTTAGACGACTGTTATTATGTTCTGAAGGTTGATTCGAACATAATTTCTATTTCTATGCTTGATAGACATGGATTTCGAACACTTTTCAATAGTAACATTTGCTCTATTTATCATGGTGATGATTTATGTGTGAATGGTTATTTGCAACAAGGTATTTATGTCTTACCTGATGTTAATGTAGAACCAATTAACATGCATGTTTCAGGCCATAAGAGAAAGGTAGATGATCGTCAAAAGACAGACGTACCTTTGGCATTGTAGACTTGATCACATCGGTGAGAAGGGGATAAACATGTTGCATAAAGATGGTCTTCTAGGCCATTTTGATTATAAATCTTATGCAACTTGTGAGTCCTATCTCACTGGTAAGATGACTAATCTCCGTTTAGTGGAACTGGAGAGAGATCTACAGAACTCCTAGGACTCATACATACTGATGTATGCGGACCGATGAGAGTTCAGGCCAAGGGTGGATATTCATATTTCATCACCTTCACTGATGATATGTTGAGGTATGAATTTGTAATCTTGATGAAACACAAATCCGAATTTTTTGAAATGTTCAATAGATTCCGCAGTGAAGTGAGAAACAAACCGAAAAAAGTATCAAGGTGTTGAGATCAAACTGGGGTGGTGAGTATCTAAGTCACGAATTTGTCGATTATCTAAGGTAAAATGAGATTTTGTCTCAGTGGACTTCTCCTGGAACACCACTACATAATGGTGTGTTCGAAAGGAGAAATTAGACTTTATTAGATATGGTCTGATCCATGATGGGGTTCATAGATCTTCCAATAAACCTGTAAGGTTATTCTTTAGAAGCAGCTGCTTATATCTTAAACAAGGTTCCCACTAAAGCAGTCTCTAAGACTCCATATGAGATATGAAAGGGACAGAAACCAAACCTGAGACACATCAAGGTTTGGGGTTGTCCGGCCTTCGTTACGAGACTTCAGCCAGACAAGCTAGATGCTAGATTTGATAGGTGTAGGTTCATAGGTTATCCCAAGGAAACTATGGGATATTATTTCTACCACCCGTCTGAGCACAAAGTGTTTGTGGCCAGAACGACAACCTTTCTTGAAATGGAATTCCTTGATGAAGGAATTCATGGTGGAGAAGTTGTTCTTGGACATGAACATGAGATGTCAAATGAGCGATCTTGGCTGGGAGATACGTTGTTAGGCTCCGGCGCTTCATCTTCAAATGTTGAAGTGACAGTGCTTGTTCAAGAACAAGTTTAGGAACCTGTTCAGGAACAAGTCCAACAAGATATCCCAGTGCAGGTTGAACCTGCTACACAAGCTTCCTTGAGAAGGTCAACAAGTTCTCAACGTGCACCTGACAGACTTAATCTGATGGTGCAAGAGGACGTGGTCGGTCATACAGATGACGACCCGTTGACTTTCCAAGAAGCGATACAGGTCCAGACTCTGAGAAATGGTGGAAAGCCATGGAATCCGAGATGGAATCTATGAAGGTCAATGAAGTATGGACTTTGGTTGATTCTTCACAGGCTTCCAAACCGATTGGTTGTAAATGGGTTTACAAGAAGAAGATTGGAGGAGACGGGCAGGTAGAGACCAATAAAGCTCGTCTAGTTGCGAAGGGGTATAGTCAACGAGAAGGGATTGACTATGAAGAAAAGTTATCCCCTGTGACAATGCTCAAATCTATTCGGATTCTACTTGCGATAGTGTCGTACTATGACTATGAGATTTGGCAAATGGATATGAAAACAGCTTTCCTTAACGGAGAGCTCCAGGAAGAGGTTTTTATGGCTCAACTTGAGGGTTTCACATTGCCAACTCAAAGTCATATGGTATGCAAGCTTCAGAGGTCCATTTATGGACTCAAGCAAGCTTCTCGAAGCTGGAACATTCGCTTCAACAAGGCAGTTGAAGAGTTCAACTTTGTTAGATGCGATGAAGAGCCTTGTGTGTACAAGAATTTTAGTGGGAGCACGGTTGTCTTCCTTGTGCTTTATGTGGATGACATATTGCTCATAGGGAATGAAATTATGGCGTTGCAAGAGACGAAGTCATGGTTGTCTGATCAGTTCTCCATGAAGGATCTAGGAGACGATACAACATGGAAAGTTCCAAGAAGGCTATCTACCGATAGGCACTGGAATTTCTCTTTCTAGGGAAGATTGTCCTAAGACCCCGGAAGAAAGAGAACACATGAGTTGGCTTCCCTACGCTAGTGCAGTGGGAGTCATCATGTACTCCATGACGTGTACTAGGCTTGACGTAGCCTACACACTAAGTGTAGTAAGTAGATATCAGGCAGATCCTGGTGAGGAACACTGGAAGGTTGTTAAGAACATCCTTAAGTACTTGAGAAGGACTAAGGACCAGTTCCTCATCTATGGTGATTCTAACCTGGAGTTAGAAGGATTTACTGATGTGAGTTTCTCGACATACAAGGATGACAGTCGGTCCATTTCAGGCTATGTATTTTGTCTAAATGGAGGCGCAGTAAGTTGGAAGAGTTCCAAGTAGGCTACTATAGCCGATTCGGTGACTAAAGAAAAATATATAGCGGCTTGCGAAGCAGCTAAATAAGCGGTTTGGATGAGAAAGTTCATAGATGAACTTGGTGTGGTACCTTCGATAAAGGAAGTCGTTCCTTTGTTGTGTGATAACACGGAGCTATTGCTCAGGCGAAGGCACCAAGGTCTCATAAAAACTCGAAACATGTTCTGCGGGAAGTTTCACCTGATACGAGAGATCATAATGCGTGGGGACGTGCAAGTCCAAAAGGTGGATGGAAAAGAAACCAAAGCAGATCCGTTCACGAAGGCGCTTGGGTCAAAGGAGTTTGACAAGTCTTGGTAAGAGTTTGAGCTCTATGTTGTCAGTAATCACAATGGCTGTACGAATATCTGGGGCAGAGTATATTGAATGAATGAAGAAAGGTGTTTCTTAGGTTCATTCATCAGTCAGTTGTGATTGACATGAAACATAGTTAATAATCCGTAAGGCTGACAGTTATGACCATGCCTAGGATGCATCCAGAGCTGTAAAGAAGGAAGGAAATACTAACGTCAACTTAAACCTGGTTCGTTTTGGGTAATATTGTTACTCAAATGAGTAAGGATGTTGCTTCACGCTATCCGGTCGTTGGAGAGTGTTGCTAGACGCCAACCTCGATTATTTAATTAGTGGAGACTAATTGGCTACCAGTTTAGTGATGAACCTACGAGGTCACACGCATACGAGGGTCTCGGTATCTGTTTGTGATTGTTAGACAATCAGTGTGGAATACAACTATATTCTGTCGCTAGCACCGAAGAATATAATTGTACTTGATTTTCTTTTGAGGTAGTACATCAGATGTACAGGCAAGTATGTGTATGGAGATACATGTACTTTGACTGTTTGACATATTACGTAAAGGCAAGTGGGAGATTGAAAGTAATATGCCTCTTATGTAATATTTTATTAGTCGCGGGTTTAGGTTATAATTATAAAAAAGTTTAATAATTATTTAAGAAACGAAAAATAGGTTTTCGTGCATCATATTTCAGTAACACAAATCAAAACCCTAATCCGAATAGCCGTCAGAAAGAAAGACGAAGAACGAAATAGTTTCGTTCATCGTAAAATTCCGCACCAACCGCTGATTGCAGATCTGATCTCGGCGTGGATACGAGTAGAGGACTTGCGCTATCAAGTCTTACATCCGACAATCACAACATTCAACGTAACAGGTATTATCGAAATTGTTTCTAAATCTTTAGTTCGTTGAAACCTTGAAAAACTAATCCGAACTTGACTAGATCTTCAATCTGGGTTGTTAAAACACGCTTCCGCACCCGATTCACAACTCAACAGTTATTTTCAGAAATAACTTCGTCAATATTGGGCCTGGAATTAGGTTTTTAACCTAGTAATTCATTTTCTAATACAAATGATTAGGTGTTTAGGGGTTCCCAACAGGAAATTATATCTAGTTTATTTCTACGAGAGCTGAAGTTTTGCGATGAATCTGTACACCACTTAATTGGAATTGAACAATCTATGGTCACATGATTTGGTATTAGAACCTAGGTGGTGAATTAAGATTATCCTTTTATTTATTTAATAATAACAAAAATGAAGGAATGTTCTAGGACTAAAAACTTCTCTTCATTGAATTTGTATTTTTATTCATTGTGTATAGTTTGATCGATATTTAGGGGTAAAATGGTTCTATTCTAAAAGTGGTGAAAGGACTTAGGATTGAATATTATGAGTTAGCAATTTGTTAGGATCATTCTCTATAGTATAGGGACCCATTAAGTTTCTTGGTTAGTTTGTCAAAATAATTTGTATGAGGTACTAAGTGAGTTCAGTGCAAATTGAGTGAACCATTTTCTAAGTGTTGGCGAGGTTCTTTGGTTTTGTTGTTCCTTGTATTTTCGTTGTTTTTTCTAACAAATTTCATATAAAAAAATTACTATGGCTAATGAACAGAGAAACGCCAATGAAAATGAGCCACAAGTAGAAATGTGGAGAATAATGAACAAAATTCGAGTAATACCTGACCTAACCAAGACTTGATTTTGGTCTCCAAATTAACCGGTTGTTATGAGTTAGTTATAAACATGTGAGAGGCATGTGTTCTTCTTCTTCATTTGGGATAAGCAGTTCTGTTCCGAAACAGAGTCTATAAATACATAGCATCATAGGGATTATAGATCAAGTTTTTTTCAATTATTTTCTCTTTTAAAATCCTAAATTCGTCACAAGATGAACTCTTGTATTCACTGGAAAGGTTATAAGAAAGGCAATTGAGATCGCTTTAGATCTAGAATAGTGAGCAGAATTATCACAACGATAATCCGAACATGTTAACTTCTGGTGTTCTTCCATTGTTTCTAGTTTACTTTCAAATTCATATTATTGTTATTCAAAGTTCAAACCTTACAAGTGATATCAGAGTCGCTGGTTGCAAAGCGATTTGCGTAAGAAGGCTTCTTGGTATAGATCAAGAAGTTAAAGATCAGAAGAAATAAGGGATGGTTGTCGTGGTTAAGCTCAATTTGGAAAAATATGACAGAAAAAGGGATTTCTCTCTTTGGAAATAGAAAATCCTTGTCAACTTAGAAATTCTTAAACTTCACGATATTCTGAGCGAAGATCCTGAAATAGAAATGAATGAAAAGAAGGACATTAAGCAAGAAGGCTGAATGTTTGATGAGGAGAAAGAAACAAATTTAAAGAATGGAGAAGATATGGCAATTGAATCAAAGCAAGAATGAAGAAGAAAGGTGAGAAACCTTATTCTCCTTCATTTAAGCGACCAAATCACGTGCAAAGTGAAGCATGAATAGACAGCCGTAGGAATATGGTGAGCACTCGAACATGAATTTTCTGCACAAATCTCTTCCTATCAATATGTATTTGAAGTAGAAATTTTATGGTTTCAGAAAGGAGGAGATAAAGACCATAGTAGAAAAAATAGATGTGTTCAAGAAAATGGTTACTCATCTAGCTAATCTCAAGATAGACATTTTAGAGAATGATTAGTGTTTTTTTTGTTGAATTCATTGCCAAAACAATATGAACAATTAAAAGATACATTTTGATACAACATAAGAGAGACAATAACCTTGGATGAAGTAACAAGTGTTGCATTTTTAAAGGAACTTGAATTTGCAGCCAAGTTGATGAGAACCACAATTGAAGACTTGGTGGTAAGAGGTAGGAGTGGAAAAAAGGGAAAAACCAGATGGTAAGCGCAAGAAATCAAGATCTAAATCCAGAGGAAAGTAATGAACTGGATGTTGGTTCTACGGTAAGAAAGGGCATTTAAAAAAGGAATGCAATAAAAGAAAGAAGTTCTTGGAATCTTAGAATCATATATTAAAGGATGATACAATTGGTAGTGGTTGAAGATGAAATTGAATTACTTACCATATCATATGAGGATCCAAAGGAGCAATAGATATTGGACTCTGGTTGCACTTATCATATGACACCAAAGCATGATTGGTTCAAATAACTAAAGCTATGTAGTGATGGAATAATTCTTATGAGAAACAACATGATCTGTGAAGTGTAAGGGATTAGATCTGTCAAGTTGAGAGTTAATAATGGGTCTATAAAGATACTGTCTCATGTAAGATACACTTCGGATCTTTAGAGAAAGTTGATATCCCTAGGTACTTTGGACAAACAGAGATACTCATATAAATCACAAGATGGATGTCTCAAGATTCTGAGGAGGTATGTATGTTCTCAAAGATACACTTCGGATCTTTAAAGAAAGTTGATATCCCTAGGTACTTTGGACAAGCTGAGATACTCATATAAATCACAAGATGGGTGTCTCAAGATTCTGAAAGAATCTATCATGATTATGAAAGGAGAATTACAAGGAGGTATGTATGTTCTCAAAGGCATTATAGAATGTGGAGAAGTGTTGCAGGTATATAATAGTGAAAGTGAAATCGGGATATGGCATAAGAGGTTGGCACACATGAGCTACAAAGGAATGGAAATTCTGGTAAAGAAGGGACTATTAGACAAAAAGAAGATCATTGAGCTTGAGTTTTCTGAAGTATGTGTAATGGGTAAATCTCATAAGTTGAGCTTCAAGAGTAGGCAACACAACTCAAAGTCATTCTTGGAATATATACATTTAGATTTATGGGATCCTCAAGTGTTACACATTCATTGTCTAAGAACCAGTACTTCTTTTCTATGATAGCCGACTACTCCGAAAAATTTTGGATTATTGTTTTGAAACCCAAGGACCAAGCATTTAAGAAGTTCAGAGAATGGAAGATATTGGTGAAGAAACAATTTGGTTATCAACTAAAATACCTAAGGAAAGACAATGGCTTAGAATTTTGTAATCAAGTCTTTAATGAATTCTACAAAGATTCAGGAATTACATGATATAGAACTTGTGTCTAAACTCCACAACAACGGAGTTGTAGAACACATGAATTGAACTACCATGGACAAAATGAGATGTTTACTCACAGATTCTAGTCTACCGGAGGAATTATGGGTAGAGGCTACATTAGTATCAGATCATGTGATCAATAAATCACCCTCATCAGTAATAAAATTTGACATTCCATATCAGAGATGGACAAATAAAAAAACCAGTCTTTAGATATCTCAGGAGGTTTGGAGTCGTGTCATATGCTCATTATTATCAAGGTAAATTGAATCCTAGAGCAAGGAAGGCCATTTTTATAGGCTATCCTAAAGACATCAAGGGCTACAAGCTGTGGATACCAGATGAACACAAGTTCATAGTCAGTAAGGATGTCATATTTCAAGAGAGTAAGGTCTACGAGGACTTATAGAGTGAGAAATGAAAGTGTGAAACAGAAATTGAACATACTAGACAAGTTCTCACAATTCCCATAAAGGAGTAAATTGACAGAAGTATAAATAAAAGGGAAGTCATCAGAAGAAGACAGATAAATGGAGAAAATGATACAGGAAGTGAAGATTTAGATACAGAGATAAGAGTAGATGTAATATCAAGGGCATACAGAATGAAGGCTTAGGAGGGTACCAACTGGCAATAGACAAAGTAAGAAGGGAGATATATCCATCAGTCATATACTCAAAGGATAGTTATGTGGCATTTGCTTTAACTACAGCTCAAGAACTGGGTTCTGGATGAACCCAAAAGCTACAAAGAAGGCTTCATTGACAAAAAAAGGAAAACTGGAACATGTGTATTTACTTAGAAAATCTTTATATGAATTAAAACAGACTCCTCGCCAGTGGAATAAGAAGTTTGATACATTCATGCTAAGCCAAGACTTCAATAGAAGTAAGTATGATACATGTGTCTACTACAAAAGTGTTGCATACAAACAACTCACATATATATCTACTCATATATGTGGATGATATTCTCATTCCAACAAATAACTTGGTTGACATAAACATGATTAAAAGAATGTTAAGTTCAGAATTTGATACTAAGGATCTTGGAAAAACTACAAAGATTCTTGGTATGGATATCAGAAGGGATAGGGACAAGAAAACTCTGACTTTATCTCAAAAGGATTGCATGGAAAGGGTGTTGTTTGTATTTGGAATGTAAGGATAAAAAACAATAGCATGCCATTGAGAACTCATTTTAAATTGTTTGCACAAAGTGAAGAAGGTACAAAGGCAGAAATGGAGTCGACTCCATACTCAAGTGCTATTGGAAGTATCATTTATGTCATGATAGGTTCTCGACCAGATTTAGCATATGGCATAGGTGTTGTGAGTCGGTTTATGAGCAATCCGTCAAAGTTACATAGAGAAACGGTTAAATGGATGCTCAGGTGATATGATCCCGGAGGAAGCCGAAGACACGACCAACAATGCAGAAGAGGACGCGACCTGCGGCGCGGAAGAAGAAGTCAGCGCGGCTCAAAACGCCCACAGCGCGGCCCAAGACGCCCACAACGTGGCACGAGACGCCAACAGCGCGACCCGAGACGCGACCATCACCAGCGCTAGGTCAAAATACGTACGTCCCGTAACCCGAGCCAGAGCTATGGAGGAAGAAGCCTTGATCATACCCGCTGGTCCCGTGACCCAAGCCAAGGCTGCTAAGCTCAAAGACGCCATTATCGGAATTCTTACGACCATCCACGCACATGAAGAGTATTCAAGTTCACGTGAAGTCACGAGCCTAAAGAACGTCATTCAAGTCGAAGCTCAACCCGCAACGGTTATTAATTAGGGTAAGTGACCCGCGTGTACTCTTTTCCCTTCGTCGGTTTTTTCCCACGGGGTTTTCTGACGACGGGTTTTTAACTAGACCGCGAGTCACTTATTCCCGTGACCTAATTAATGACCCGAGCCTCAAGGAGTACGCATTCCCATATGCACGGCCAGCAAGAAATATCTTCTTGTTTTAAGATATAAAGACATTAATTAGAGGCCTTGCATGTAGTTTACGCATTTAATGTGTTTTTAAATTTTGCATGGCCTTGTTTTTATCTAAATGGCCGACCACCCCTTTGAACAATTATCCAACTTTTTTTTTTCAATCAAACTTTGGAATCAATCTATTGATTTTCTTTCGAATTCTTGTGAATTCTTGGTTGTTGGTGCGCAACATCCAGCAACCTTCGTTGGTGTGTAGTATCCAACGGTTGTTCGTCCTTCGTTGGTGCGTAATATCCATCGAAGACGAACTGGTGAATCGAGAGCCTTCCGCATCTCTTGTGTGACCACTCGCCCCACATACCCTTGTGCAATCCGTTGCAGCAAGGCATATCCAACCCTAACCTTGTCTAGAGCGTCGATTCAATCGGGATCGCATCAAGAGGTATCAGAGCTCGTTCTAGCGTCAAAAAGGTTAGTTCAATTAGTTTTGATCTTTTCGGTCATAGCTTGATTGAATACTACAGAAAAATAAAAAATATATATAAGTATATTTGAACATTCAAAAGTTTATCTCGTGAGTGATTATCTTGAACGAATCTCTGTTATACGATTGAAGTAAATCGTGCGCCTATATTCATACGTTAGTAGATTATCATGTGCGTATATATAGTTCGTGCGATTAAGTGCCTATTGTGTACGTATATTTGCGAACGTGTGAGTATTTATTTGTGCATGTCTAGTTCATGTGTTTGAACATTTATTCGTACATATCTAGTCTGTGCGGTTGAAACTTATTCGTACGTGTGCGTGTGCGACTATACCCGTACGTGTCCTTGTCTAGGGTTTGTGTTTGTTTTCTTTCCGCTTGTGGCTGCTCCGTTTGTTAAGTGTGCAGGAACTCACGAGTAGGTACACGTAAGGAAAACCCTAAGACGGAATGGGTGAAATGGAAGGCGATCAAAGCCGTGTCAATGAGAGACTCATTGAGGCTCTCGCGG
>CM071864.1:10579306-10592550 GCA_036759665.1 Gynandropsis gynandra
GGCATCCTTATGGCTGTTTGCACGTTGTTCATGTTCGGCACCACGTAATCCCTTAGACGACGTGGTGGAGGGGCCTGTAATTGCATCTGTCCATTGCCGTTTTGATTATCCATCTCTTGTTGATCTGAAGGCTCTGCAAAAGGACAAACAAAGAACAATTTACGTAGAAGGAACGAAAAAAAAGAAAACAAAAACAAAAACAAAAAACAAAGCAAGAAAGACACTAGGTTCGAATCTAAGACGCGTTGACAATAGTCCCCGACAACGGCGTAAAAAACTTGATGCGTTCTCAAAGTTAAAAAAAATAACCTAAACTACCCGCAAGTGCACGGCACGTGTGTAGTATTTTAGGTGTCGATCCCACAGAGACTACGCAACACTATCTAAACTCGAACTATGAATCAAACTTGCTAACGAACGAATATGGTTGAAGAATGAAATACTGAAAGTAAATAAATGAATTGGTTCTTAACGATAAGACAAACATTCTAGGACTCCAGTTTCACCACAAGACTACCGAAACCAACGATCAATCTATCCATCATGCAATCCCAATTAAAGCTATCTAAGGCAGACGATCCTAATATGATATCTACCCTCTTTCGAGGAATAGACACGTGATCTAGACAAGTTGCCCCCTACTTTCGTGGCTGACACCTTGAACTAAACCCATAAGCTCTATGATTCATCCGTTTCACCCTCAACCGTTGCTACCCTACTTTCGTGGCCTAACCTCGGTTGTTCTAAACCTGATCTTCTAGGACTAGAATTCCCCTTTCGGTCCTTCTCCTAACCTTCTCCTAACCCCTAACACATGCATCTACGTGGCCATCGCAAACACAAGTAAATTCAAGCACTCAGATAAAGAATAGATAAACTAAAACGGGAAGATGCATTCGAAATAGATCAAAAGTGGTTCCGGGATAGCCAAGGGCTAATCCCTTCTCCTAGAACAAACAAACTACTCGCTCATGCGTCTGTAAACAAACATAAACGAAGTAGAAAGTCTAAGGAACATGAAAACCAATCGAAACCGAAGTGTCGGGGCTTGATCTCCAATGCTCCTCGCTTGCCTCCTCGCAAGAATCTCCTAAATCAAGAACTGAATGAATGTCCCTTCTAATGTCATCCTTTGGCCTCTTTTATGCCTCCTATGTCGGTCTAAGTGTTGCCTTATTTCTCCCCACGAGTTCCCTTTTATTTTAAGTTAATTTTACTTAACTTGGCTGATTACTCGGGTCGCGACCCGCTCGGGCGCTCCTTGTGCCCGCTCGTGTGCGGCTAGGTCAAGTCGCCTCGTTCATGGTCTGCAAGGGATGCCCGATCGGGCATGATGTCTGCCCGCTCGGGTATAAGGCAGCTGGTCGGGCATTTCCTTGCCCGAGTCGTGCGTGACTTGCGCACCAAAATTCACCGTAGCCTTTGCCCGATCGTGCATGAGTTGTGCCCGATCGTGCATGAGTTGTACCCGTTTGTCCCGTGATGATCCTCGAAGTTGCTCCTTAGCTCCGTGCATGTCCTTTAGCTCCGAAATGATCCAAATACGCGTAAAAACCTGTAAGAACATGAAAACACGACAACAAGTAAAACGGATACGAAATCATACGTAAAGCAACACATATATATCAAAAACATCCATAAAATCGTACAAGAAATACGTATGAAAACGAGATGATCATGTGTGTTGATTGTCGTGCAATCAATAATATCACGGTGAAATATTGACACCCCATCCCTAGGTTAGATGACATGTTAGATGAATTACACGGAAGTAGGGTAATCTCGAAAATTGATCTTAAAAGTGGTTACCATCAAATTAGAATGAAAGTAGGAGATGAGTGGAAAACTGCATTTAAAACTAAGCATGGTTTATACGAATGGTTAGTCATGCCCTTTGGGTTATCAAATGCACCTAGTACGTTTATGCGACGAATGAACCATCATAGGTAGATTTGTGGTAGTCTACTTTGACGACATTTTAGTCTATAGTAAGAATTTGGATGAGCACCTAGGACATTTAGAATCGATTATGAAGGTACTTAGGAAAGAAGAATTATATGCCAATCTAAAGAAGTGTACCTTTTGTACGGATAACATTGTTTTCCTAGGATTCGTAGTGAGTGCAGATGGTGTTAAGGTCGACGAGGAGAAAGTCAAAGCCATTCGGGAATGACCGAGCCCAAAGACCGTCAGGGAAGTCCGGAGCTTCCATGTTCTCGGAGGTTTTTACCGGTGATTCGTAAAGGACTTCAGCACCATAGCCGCCCCTCTTACGGAAGTTATTAAGAAGAACGTGGGATTCAAATAGGGAGAACCACAAGAAGCAGCGTTTCAAACGCTAAAGGAAAAATTGACTAACGCCTCGTTGCTTATATTACCCGATTTTCTTAAAACTTTTGAGATTGAGTGTGATGCATCAGGTATAGGCATTGGAGCAGTCTTAATGCAGGATCGGAAGCCGATCGCCTATTTCAGTGAGAAACTCGGAGGAGCAACTCTTAACTATGCCATTTATGATAAGGAGTTGTATGCACTTGTGAGGGCGTTACAGACTTGGCAACATTACTTGTGGCCAAAGGAGTTTGTAATCCACACCGACCATGAATCGCTAAAGTATCTGAAGGGTCAGAACAAGGTGAGCAAAAGACATGCGAGGTGGGCAGAATCTATTGAAACGTTTCCTTACATCATCAAGTATAAGCAAGGTAAGGAGAACGTCGTGGCTGATGCCCTGTCCCGAATGTACGCTCTGTTAAGTACCTTGGATGCAAACTTCTAGGTTTCGAACACATTAAAGATCTATATGCAACTGACCTAGAATTCGGAGAAACGTATAAACATTGTGAGAAATTTGCGTCAAGACATTTTTATAGGCATAATGATTATTTGTTTTACGATAGTCGTTTATGCGTGCCTAATTGCTCTTTGAGAGAGTTATTTGTTAGAGAAGCCCACGGTGGTGGACTCACGGGCCGTTTCGGAGTCGCAAAGACTTTGAAAATATTGCAGGATCTTTTCTACTAGCCACATTTTAAGAGAGACGTGGAACGTATCTGCGAGCGATGTGTCGCTTGTAAACAGGCTAAATCTAAGGTTCAACCTAACGGTTTGTATACTCCACTCCCTATCCCAACTCATCCTTGGACGGACATATCTATGGATTTTATGATTGGTTTGCCTAGGTTTAAAACAGGAAAAGATTCAATCTTTGTGGTAGTAGATAGATTTTCTAAAATGGCACACTTCATACCATGTCATAAATCGGATGATGCATTACATGTAGCTGAACTATTCTTTAGAGAAGTAGTACGTTTGCATGGCATGCCTAGCACTATAGTTTCCGATAGGGATACCAAATTCCTTAGTTATTTTTGGAAGACCTTGTGGTCCAAGTTAGGAACCAAACTCTTATTTTCTACGACTTGTCGTCCACAAACCGATGGACCAACCGAAGTAGTGAACCGAACCCTAGGAACTTTACTGCGTGCACTTGTTAGGAAGAATTTGAAAACTCGGGAAGAGTGTTTGCCGCATGCTGAGTTCACTTATAATCATGTTGTACATTCTGCATCGAAATTCTCTCCTTTCAAGATCGTGTACGGGTTTAACCCTGCTTCATCCCTGGATCTATTGCCTCTTCCATCGAGTGATCGAGTCAGCTTGGATGGACAACGAAAGGCCAGATTGGTCAAACAAATTCATGAAAAAGCAAGGAAGAACATAGAGGAGAAGACCAAGCTCTATGTTAAACAGGCAAACAAAGGACGGAAGAAGATGACCTTCAAGCCCGGTGATCAAGTTTGGATTCACCTAAGGAAAGAACATTTTCCGAACGAGCGGAAGTCAAAGCTTATGCCTCGTATCGACGGCCCGTTCACTGTGACCAAGAAGATCAACAACAACGCCTACCGGCTAGATCTGTGAGGTAAGTATATTGTAAGTTCTAGTTTCAACGTTTCTGACTTAATACCTTTTGTTGTAGATCATGCGGATTTCAGGACAAATCCTTTTCAAGTAGGGGGCATGATATGTTCCCGGAGGAAGCCGAAGACGTGACCAACAACACTGAAGAGGACGCGACCAGCGGCGCAGAAGAAGAAGAAGTCAGCGTGGCCCGAGACGCCCACAACGCGGTCCAAGACGCCCACAACGCGGCCCGAGATGCCCACAACGCGGCACGAGACGCCAACAGCCCGACCTAAGACGCGGCCATCTCCAGCGCGACCCGAGGCGCGGCTAGGTCAAAATACGTAGGTCCCGTAACCCGAGCTAGAGCTATGGAGGAAGAAGCCTTAATCATACCCGTTGGTCCCGTGACCCGAGCCAAGGCCGCGAAGCTCAAAGACGCCATTATTGGAACTCTTACGACCATCCACGCACATGAAGAGTATTTAAGTTCACGTGAAGTCACGAGCCTAAAGAACGTCATTCAAGCCGAAGCTCAACCCGCAACGGTTATTAATTAGGTTAAGTGACCCGCGTGTACTCTTTTCCCTTCGTCGGTTTTGTCCCACGGGGTTTTCTGACGACGGGTTTTTAACGAGGCCGCGAGTCACTTATTCCCGCGACCTAATTAATGACCCGAGACCCAAGGAGTACGCATTCCCATATGCACGGCCAGCAAGAAATAGCTTCTTGTTTTAAGATATCAAGACATTAATTAGAGGCCTTGCATGTAGTTTATACATTTAATGTGTTTTTAAATTTTGCATAGCCTTGTTTTTATCTAAATTGCCGGCCACCCCTTTGAACAATTATCCAACTTTTTTTTCAATCAAACTTTGGAATCAATCTATTGATTTTCTTTCGAATTCTTGTGATTTCTTGGCTGTTGGTGCGTAACATCCAGCAACCTTCGTTGGTGTGAAATATCCAACGGTTTTTCGTCCTTCGTTGGTGCGTAATATCCATCGGAGACGAACCGGTGAATCGAGAGCCTTCCGCATCTCTCGTGTGACCACTCGCCCCACACACCCTTGTGCAACCCGTTGCAGCAAGGCATATCCAACCCTAACCTTGTCTAGAGCATCGATTCAATCGGGATCGCGTGATCAGGTATATCAGAGGAACAACAGAGATGAATTTAGAATATCGTCAAAACCCAAAAAATGGATTTTGAGAGTACACCCAAGAGGAAACACATCTTAAAAACTTGTGAGTTTCAAACAGTTTTTGTTTCAACCTCTAATGATTGGGTGTCTAATTGCCTTCATTCTCACTTACAAGATTCTGGTGTGGACAAATCTTTGAGGACAAAGAGTTTCGAAATAGGGGAATATATGATAAGGACATCACGATGAACATTAATAATTTTGACTCCATCAAACCACCTTTGGATGTTATGACATCTACGGAACCAATCACAAAAGTTCGGGAAAACAAATTCAAGTTTATGTGGCAAAAAATATTTTAAACTTGGTGCAAATGGCTCAAAGAAAGTTCGAAATTTTAAAACGATGCATTTAATTCAAGTTCAAAATGAAAATTAACTTGTTCTCGACCGTGCACCAAAATATTTGGGTTGAGCGTCCTTCATATTATGAAGGCATGAGTCGAATTCCAAACCCAAATTAAATCGAATGCTAATCCTATAAAAAATACTCGACTCGAATGTTTTGGTGTTCGGACGATCATTTTGTTAGAAATAGTAAAAAGGACTAAAATTTTGTATAATGTATGCGTGAAAACCTACAAAATCACATTAAAACCAAAATATATCCCTAGAAGTTAAAATTATATATTTATTTTATTAATCTTCATATTTTGATTAAGTACGTTTGTTTATTTTTAGGTTTGAAAGTTTATTTAAATTTATTTTGTAAAATATTTTAAACAACTTTAGATTGATTATTTGAGTGAATTTCTCCTCGAGTTCTTTTCTAAACTAACTTTCAAACTCCATAGCATTGAATCTAGACTTTGATTTTCACATGTGGAGACGTTGTTTAGCTAAACAAGTCATGGGGCCTTCGACATCATATATTTCTAATATAAACTAGGGGTTTAGGGGTTTCCAATAAATATTAAGCCTAGATTCTTTCTACGGAAAATTTGTTCTGGATTTGTCTCTTTTACAATGGATATAAACTCGTAATACACTTCCAAAAAGAGAGAGATAATTCTTAAAATTATCATGAGTTTCTCCATTTAAAATCTAAGTAGAAATCTCTTGTAAGTTTTTTTCTGTCATATTTCAAGAATGTTCTACAATTTTTTTGTTCAATATAATATAATAGTTTATATATTATTTATTTTAGAACATAATTAATTTAAATTGGAGTAAAATATTTACTTCGGCTATAGTTATAAAAAATATAACCATACAAAAATTAAAACTTCAATTGATTTGATTGTTTAAAATTGTAAAATCCAAAGTTATTAAACCATTATCAGTATGTTTTACATACTAAAATGGGATAACTTCAGAAATTTTGACTTCAAACCTACCCTCCCCTAGATAAAAAAAAAGTTTCAACTCTACCCCTTAAATATTGATAACCCCATATTACCTTTGTCCTTTAATTAGTCGATAATTTTTCTCTCTCTTCTAGAGTATCTCGATTTTTTCTCTTGTAGAGCGAAATGTTCTCCCACACCGCATCAGATTCGTCGAGAGTAGCTTGAAATCAACATCAAAGTCGTCGCAGGTAGCTTGAAATCTACCCCTTAAATATTGATAACACCATATTACCATACAAAAATTAAAACTTCAATTGATTTGATCGTGTAAAATTGTAAAATCCAAAGTTATTAAACCATTATCAATATGTTTTACATACTAAAATGGGGTAACTTTAAAAATACCCTTCAAATACTATTTTGACTTCAAACCTACCCTCCCCTAGAAAAAAAATTCAACTCTACCCCTTAAATATTCATAACCACATATTACCCTTATCCTTTAATTAGTCGATAATTTTTCTCTCTTCTAGAGCACCTCGATTTTTTCTCTTGTGACGCGAAAATTACTGTTCTCCCACACCACATCAGATTCGGCGAGAGTAGCTTGAAATCAACATCAAAGTCATCGCAGGTAGTTTGAAATTGGCATCGGATTCGCTGCCAATAGGTTAAAATCGTTTGTTGTCAACAAAGAAGTTTGCAATTAAGCACGTTTCACAGAAAAACCAGGTATGTATAGTGAGTTTTTTGTGTCTCACTTGTGTTGTTCTTATTTCTGTTGTGAGTAATATGTATAGATTCGATTCTCCCTTTTTAAAAACGAGTCTTATATTGATGTAGTCTAAATGAGCCATATTTATTGAAATGTCAAATGATCGTAATGAGTGACATTCTCATCGAGTCGCACGATTGCACTGGGTCATAGAGTCTCATCGAGTCGCACGGTCGCACTGGGTCACAGAGTCTCATCGAGGGGTCAAAGGGATCAAAGGTCAAAGGGTGGTAGGGGTCCAAGGGTCACAGGGGTACAAGGGTCACAGAGGTAAAAGCGTCGCAAAGGGATCAAAGGGTAGCAGGGGTACAAGGGTCGCAGGGATACAAGGGTCGCAGAGGCACAAAGGTTATAGAGGTACAAGGGTCACAAAGGGGTACAAGGATCGCAGAGGTACAAGGGTCGCAGAGGGGTACAAGGGTCCTAAAGGTACAAGGGTCGTAGATGTACAAGGGTCACAAAGGGTTCAAAGGGTCGCAGAAGTACAAGGGTCGCAAAGGGTCCAAGGGTCGCACGATCGCACTGGGTCATAGAGTCTCATTGAGTTATACGGTCGCAGTGGGTCACATAATTTACCCTCTTTTATGTTTTTGTTACAAGTGTAATGGATTCGGTGGATGAGAAAATCACACTGATTTATTTATTGTATGATGGTGAATGGGAAAAACCCAAATAGAGAATCTGAATGGGTTGGTAGAGTTCAGGAAAACCAGAGAATATTTTTCTATTACCCTCCGGTTAGTTTGACATACCAGCAACTGATTGATGAGTTATGCGCAGAGATGATGGTGGGAAATAATACAACAAAGTTGAAGTTAAGCTATTTGCCCAATATTTGTGAAAATAGGAAGCTGACATATATAATGAATGACAAGCATCTTATTTATTATATGTTCTATCGCATAAGAGGAATTCGACCACTACTATATGTGGAGATAGAATCGACAAGTGTGAAGTGTGAAATCAAAATTGAGAGGGACGTTGAGCCTCTAATTCCTGCTTTTGGATGCATTGCTAAAGAAGGTGAGGATGAAGGTGTTGTAGATTATGATGGCTGTGTTATTGTAGGTCCAAATAACAAAATTAGAGTTAGGAGTAATCCGACGGAACAATAATTATTTTGGATTCGGATAATTCTAATAGTGAACATACAAGCGGGTTAAGAGAAGATGGTGGGTGTGCCAAGAATGTGGTAGTTGATGAAGTTTTTGTGGCAGTAATAAAGTTGATTTTGATGTGCCAATAGAGCATAAGGATGGTGATGGTGAGAACAACTGGAAATGGTAGTTCACGAAAAGGCAGACAGTGAAAATAATATCTCCGAGTTCTAAGATGGATTGCATCTTAAAATTGGGCAAGATTTTGATAGCAAGAAGGATGTACAAGCATTTGTAAGGAAGGGTTCAATTGAATCTTGTTTTAGATATACAACATTGAGGTCTGATTCAAAGCTGTGGAAAGTATGATGCAAGTTTGCTAGAAGTGGTTGTAAATGGAAATTACCCGTGGCAGCAATCTCGAATTCCAAACGGTTTAGTATGAGAACAAAACATCCCGTTCATAACTGTTCACCTGTATCTAAATCGACCAAAGCTACAAAGTGTACAATGCAATTGGTTAAAGATTATTTGAATGAGGAATATGTCGGGAAATATGAAACACCTCCAGCGAAAGAATTGATGGATCGTGTAAAAGCAAAGTATGGTGCCAATGTATCATATTTGATGATATTAAGAGGCAAATGCAGTGCTCAAAAGGAGATTCGTGGTGATGACTTTGAACATTATAGGAGGCTATCAGGGTGGTTGCACATGTTTATAGAAAGAAATCCCGGATCTATCGCAAATCTTCAGCTCGAAAGTGATGGAAAAACTTCAGATACCTTTTTATGACTGTCAAAGTGACTATAAGAGGATGGAAATATATGCGTAAAGTGGTGGTTCTGGATGCAACATTTCTTAGAGGAGTATACCCCTCTACCACCCTTGGACCTCTACCACCCTTGTACCCCTCTACAACCCTTGTACCCCTGTGACCCCTGTACCCCTTTGTGACCCTTGTACCCCTACGACCCTTTGACCCCCTCTGCGACCCTTATACCTCTGAGACCCTTGAACCCCTTTGCGACCCTTGTACCTCTACAACCGTTGTCACTCTTTTGACCTGTGTGACCTTTGCGCAGGTATTCTAATGTTGCAAAGTATTTGGAGAAAGAGGAACTTGATCCTGTTAAGTGGGCAAGATGCAAATATAAGGGGGAAAGATACAACTTATTAACCACTACTGGTTCCGAGTCAATAAATTCAACATTGAAGAAGTCAAAAAAGTTTTTGATCCTAGGGCTTTTAAATATTTGTTGGGAAAGACAGTGGAACGGTTCAATAGGTATAGGTTGGAAGCAACTACCGATGATGATTCTCAAAAGTTAACACCTTACGTTGAGAAAACGTTACATCAACGGTCTGGACAGGCATCCAAGTATGATGTTATTGAATTCAATAGTCTGAATGATGAGTATGAGGTGAGAAATGAGAAGGGTATAAGATTTTTAGTGAGTTTTCAAAAAAAACGTGCGACTGCAAAATGTTTGATGTGGATAAGTATTCATGCAGTCACGCAATTACGACAAAATATAAGGTTGGTAAAGGTCACAAGATACCAGAACTATGTTCAACATACTACCTTCGAGAGACATGGTGTTTGGCTTACTAAGAAACCGTGTATCCGGTTTCCTAGTTGCAGGGATTGGGACATTCCTCCTCAATATTCTGAAGTTGCAGTTCTACCTCCTATGCTCTGACAAAAGGCAAAGTGGGAGGCCTAAAGAGAATCGTTATCCTACACCCGGTGAGGCTCGGAGAAATGCCCCATCTTCGTCGAGACAAACCCGATCTTCATCGAGACAAACGGGTTCAAATGTCAGCATCACTGACACTGTTTGGAATGTGACAACCGAGACAACGCCAACTTCAAAAAAAGAAAGGTTTGTTAGAGTGAAATATATATTATTTGTATTATTTTTATTAAACCTTTTGTGACTTTCATCATTCTAATTCGATAAATTCTTCATTATAATTCGGCCCATGCGACCCTTGTGGACATTGCGACCATTGCGACCCTTGCGACCTTTTTGACCCATGCGACCCTTGCGGCCATTGCGACTGTTGCGACACATGTGCCCATTGCGACCCTTGCGACTAGTCTTTTCGATGTCAGACTACTGGCTTTTCCAATGCAAGCTATATTAATCGTGAAAGGTTTTTTCATGGAGTATCGTGCCAATGGCTACGGATGTCAGACTCCTGGCGTTTTCAAATGCAATCTATGCTTTTAATTTTACCAATGCCACACTTAAGATCATTGCGACACGTCTGTGTTACCCTTATATTAAAAGGTTCATCAAATTCTGTAAGTCTCACCATCACACCCATTTGAGATGAGAATGAATCGGCAGAATCCCATCTCTCTCCTCTAATCGTCTAAGTCTCTAACCCTAAATTCTCTGAAAAATCTTTGTTACCTTTGTTACCATTCTGACCTTCATCACGAAGGTCACATGGTGGATGCATGGCATCGTGTTGTCTATGTGTTACTCAAGGTCTTGGTAATCTTCGGCCTCGGTCTCTATGCAGATACACATAAGTACTTACAACGTGGATGGAGGACATTGTGCGGTATATGCATTACATAAGGTCTTGGTAATCGGTGGACTTAGACATCGTGTTGTATCCGTAGTACCTAAGGTCATGGTTGGAGGTAAACTTGGAGAAGGCGTTGAGTCACACACAACTCTCTTTACGGGGGAGGGCTCCTCTAAACTCGGAAAATTTGGCTTTTGTGACCTTTGAGACCTTGCGTAATCTTTTTTTTCCTTTTTTTCCAAATTTTTTCTTTCCTTTTTTGTGAGTTTTATGACCTTTGAGACCTTATGTGATCTTTGTCAATCATTATAAATAAATCCATATTTAAACGTGAAAATGTCTTAAGTTATTTTGCATCTATTGTTCGTAATTACGTGAAATCCATAAAATCGTCGACCCTCAATTGGATTAAATTTTAATCAAGTTTAAACGGGAACCCATCCTACTCATGCGACCCAATATGACCCCTTATGCTACCCTCAATTCGATTAAATTAGAATCAAGTTTAAACAGGAACTTATCCATCTCATGCAACCCAATATGAGCCCTTATACGACCCTTAATTGGATTAAATTAGAACCAAGTTTAAACGAGAACCCATCTGACTCATACGACCCAATATGACCCTTGTGCGACTCAATCGACCCATGCGACCCAATGTGACCACATATGACCCATGTGACTCATGCGACCCATGCGTCTCATGTGACTTGTCATTTTGCTATTAGAATCCTGTCTTCCAACCCATGTGACCCTTCCGACCCATGTGGCTTGTCGTTTTGTAGTCAGACTCTTGTCTTCCAACCCATGTGACCCTTCTGACCCATGTGACTTATCGTTTTGCTGTCAAACTCATGTCTTCCGACCCATGTGACCCTTCCGACCCATGTCTATAAGTTAACGTCTACGTCTCTTCTCTTAGTATGTGTATCTAACCCCAATTTCTATGAAAAATCTTTGTGACCTTTGTGACACGAGTGACATTGTCGACGCAGGGCATCGTGTTGTCTACGTGTTACTCAAAGTCTTGGTAATCGGTGGACTTAGTCTCTATGCAGTTGATCATCTCGTTTTCATACGTATTACTTGCATGATTTAAGAGATGTTTTTGATATATATATATATGTGTTGCTTTACGTATGATTCCGTATCCGTTTTACTTGTTTTCGTGTTTTCATGCTCTTACAGGTTTTTACGCGTATTCGGTTCATTTTAGAGCTAAAGGACATGCACGAGGCTAAGGACCAACTTCGAGGATCATCACGGGACAAACGGGACGAGATTTAGCAAGAGGAGCCACCACCCGATCGGGCACGGGTCGCGCACCTCGGCAACAACTTAAGTTAAGTCAATTTGACTTAATTGAAATGGAAGTTCGTGGGGGGATTAAGGCAACAATTGAACCGACTTGAAGGACATAAAAGGAGGCCAGAGGACGACATTGGAGACACTTTACATTCAGTTCGTGATTGAGGAGATTCTTGCGAGGAGACGAGCGAGGAGCATTGGAGATCAAGCCCCGACACTTCGGTTTCGTTTGGTTTTCATGTTCCTTATACTTTCTATTTCGTTTATGTTTGTTTACAGACGCATGAGCGAGTAGTTTGTTTGTTCTAGGAGAAGGGATTAGCCCTTAGCTATCCCGGAACCACTTTTGGTTTATCTTGAATGCATCTTCCTGTTTTCGTTTATCTATTCTCTATCTGAGTGCTTGAATTTACTTGTGTTTGCGATGGCCACGTAGATGCATGTGTTAGGGGTTAGGAGAAGGACTGAAAGGAGAATTCTAGTCCTAGAAGATCAGGTTTAGAACAACCGAGGTTAGACCACGAAAGTAGGGTAGCAACGGTTGAGGGTAAAATGGATGAATCATAGTTCTTATGGATTTAGTTCAAGGGGGCAATTTGTCTAGATCACGTGTCTATGCCTTGAGAGAGGGTAGATATCATATTAGGATCGTCTGCCTTAGATAGCTTAAACTGGGATTGCATGATAGATAGATTTATCGCTGGTTTCGGTAGTCTTGAGGTGAAACTGGATTCCTAGAAAGTTTGTCTTATCGTTAAGAACCAATTCGTTTATTGACTTTCAGTATTTCATTCTTCCATCATATTCGTTCGTTAGCAAGTTTGATTCATAGTTCGATTTTAGATTGTGTTACGTAGTCTCTGTGGGATCGACACCTAAAATACTACACACGTGCCGTGCAGTTGCGGGTAGTTTAGGTTATTTATTTAACTTTGAGAACGCATCAAGTTTATGGCGCCGTTGTCAGGGACTATTGTCAACGCGTCATAGATTCGAGCCTAGAGTCTTTCTTGCTTTGCTTTTTTTTTTTGTTTAATTTCAATTCTTTCTACCTAATTCCATTCGTTCGTTCTTTGTCGGTTTATGACCAGGTCTCAAGGCACTTCTAGTCTACTCCGAAT
>CM071864.1:10606950-10657183 GCA_036759665.1 Gynandropsis gynandra
ATTTATTCTTGATTTTCGGTTCTACGCTTAGCATTATCACTCTTACGCTAGTGCTGCCCACTCAGCGACATAGGATTTCGGACTTTGCTGGAAGGTTAAAGAATGAATCCGGACCTGTTAAGTTGTAGATTAAACTTGGCTAATGAGAATCTGACCGATCGGTTAGTCATCTTAGGGATAATGATTGCGTTCGTAATGCTGCCATGGTACGGGTTAATCACTGCTGGAAGGTAGGGTTGCACGTACTCATGGTTAGGAGGTTTAGGCTCGGAAGAATCACTCCTTACCTTAGGGCATGAATTTCCCGTTGTCAAGATAAGTTGATAGATCTATGATCCTTAGTTGTTTCATCCATGCAATTCCCGGTATCGCGGACACCCGTAGTGTTTACCATATCCAACTTCATCCTCAACCTAGTATCGTTGTCACCATTTAGATTAGTTTTAGGAATTTAGGATCATGTTCCTTTCTATCTCTAATTGTCTTAGTTTAGTTTTATTCTTAGTTTTTGGCTGCTTTAGTCCCCGGAGATCGACCCTGATACTACACGATCCGTATACTTGCGGTGAAGTGGTCTAGGATAATTTATAACTCGTTGATGAGGGCATTACAACGACCTACGACCCTAAAGAAGGAGAGGAGCGCGACAAGGATGAGCCGAGCATGGATCACGACGAGGACGAGCCTAGTATAGGCAAGACAAGCACGGGAGCGGATGGAGAGCTAGGAGAAGATGGATCACACATTGCCATCCCGGTGGTCCATGTCAAGCCACTCACGAGATCCCGAGCAAAGAGCCTCCGTACAAGAATCAATGCGTACGTGGCTCAAGTGCTTTTCAACCACCGTCAGGAGTTCAACAATGAAGAGGGGGACACAAGCAGCAACTTTCCAAAAACCAAGACCCTCTTCGTCATCAATGAAGTCGAGGAACTCCACCAAATGGTGTCATGAACAAAGGCAACAACTTGCCATATCTTGGCCGGCGCCCAACTTGCCTTAACCGGATATAGCCGTTTGAAATTCAAATTTCAAACCCAACGGCTCTTGCCTTTTCCACCAAGATCCATTTTGCCTTTCTTAGCCTTGTCCGAATTAAGGCCCAACGGCCATATTGTATTTTCCCTTATCTGTTCTCTCTCAGTCATGATTTAAACCGAGCCTTTGTTCTTTTGGAGGAACAATCTTAATTCGAATAAAAATTTCTAAGTTCTTTTTTCAATTCTTGCGAGTTTTCGCCACCTTAGTTCCTCTTGTGCTCCGGGAGTCCAAGACGAACGAGAGAATGTATCGACGGTCACGTCCATAACCTTCGTGGTGTCCTACGATCCACCCGTCCATCCATCACTTGAAGGATCGAGCGAGCGTCCCTCTTGGCATGTTCCCTTCGTCCACCTTCCCTACCACCGAGTCTTGGCTAGAGAGTGCCATTAGGCCTTCTACCAACTCAACCCATTCCATTCTTGCGGCTTAAGTTACGGAGCTTGTATCACTTGGTGATACTTCGGCATCAATGACAATAACTTCTGGAGTTCCATCAGCGGCGACCTCTTTGATAGGACCCACTGGAGTGTCCTCGGCAAGAACCTCGTCGGCGACATCTTCGACAAGATCCACTGGAGTATCCTCGGCAGGAACCTCCTTAGTGGGGACCTCTTCGACAAGACCCATAGGAATATCCTCGGTAGGAAACCTCCTCAGCGATGGCATCTTACACAGGACCCATTGGAGTATCCTCGGCAGGAACCTCCTCAGCGATGGCATCTTCCACAGGACCCACTGGAGTATACTCCGCAGTAGCCTCCTTATCGGCAACCTCTTCGACAAGACCCACTGGAATATCCTCGACATGAACCTCCTCGTCAGCAACTTCATCGACAGTGCCTACTGGAGAATCTGCATAAAATTACTTCATTCATTGTACTCATCGTTCGTTACATTGATGCGATCCTTGCGACCCATGGGACATATGCAACCCATGCGAACCATGCGACCCATGCGACTCTAGCGACCCTGTGACTTGTACGACCCTACGACTTATGTGTCTCTTGTAACCCATGCCGATTCTCGATAGAAATAAACTCAAATGAACTTTTTCACTAAATATTACTTACTTGGTGGAACTTCATCAGGAGATTTGGTTGCAGTAACCTCTCCGGAAATGTATTTAGTTAGAGGAATGGTGGTGGCAGATGTGAGATTTTCAACTAATCTCGAAATGTTTGCCAAATCCTCTTCTGAGCCATCTCTAGAGTCATTTTCAGCCTCTGACTCAACCGGCTCTTCGCTTGGCTCTTTTCTTGACACTGGATATGGACGTCGAAGGAATTCAAACTCATCATCTCTAACAGTGCTAGAAGATTGTCCGGTGCTCGCATCTTTCTCGATAGACTTTGATTTTTCCTTTACCACACCTTTGGGATTTGCCACCTTTGATTTTGGATTAGGCAAATGAAACCCGACATCCCTTAAAAGGTCTCTTACGACGTTCATGATTCTTTTCTCTGACTTTCCTTTATTAATTTATGCTCCAGTGTCAGAGGGACTGTAGCTTCTTCTCCTTCAGCTACAGCTTCATCATCACTTTCTCCTTCAGCTTCATCATCACCTTCTCTTTCAGCTTTAGCTTCTGCATCACCTTCAGCATCACTTTCTCTTTCTTCGTCAGCTTCAGCAACACCTACCCTTCCTTCGTCTTCATCATCTTCAACCTCCATTATTTTTACTCATGATCTTATTCCTCTTATTCCCATTTCCTTTCCCTTCTTTTGATCACCAAGAGTTGCTTTTCGCGTCAATTGTTCTTGCTTACGGATATCCACCATACAAATACCCTTCGGATTTTTACGAAGATATCCATCCATATCTGAACATCGGGATCATGGCATCCCTCGTAATCCTCCAGATCAAAAAGTAAAGCTTCATGTTCGTGTTCAAAACGAAGAATACTTCGAACATCCTGAAAAACAAAAAATAACCATTATTACCCTCTATGACCCTTGTTACCCTTGTGACTCTTGTGTAATTGTTACCTTAGAATCTCCGATCTGCCTTATCACGTCTATATACTTTAGATTAAAACTGGATTTAACCATCTTCTTGCACATTCTTAGGCATGATGGATCTGCATCAATAACATCAACATACCATCCCTTTCCGCCCAAACTAAGGATGGGTTCGAATGGAAGTAACTGAAACTTTAAAACAAAATGATAAGAAGAAATGAAAAAAGTACAAAAACATTCAAGTTATTCGAATAATATACACAACTTACCATTATTGGGATCATGAACCCGCCACAATACCATTTTGGTTTCGGTGATTCCCCGCTAACGTGCTTGCAGCAAGTATCCACAATCTTCTCGAATGTGTAACGCCCCCATGGAAAGCCTTCACAAAATTCCAAGTCATCAACCATGTCAATAAGATCATGGTTGATAAAGTTTTCTAATGAAGGCTTGTGAGCCATAATTTTCGACAACAACATCAAAGTTACCAACCTCGTCCGGTCGGAATTCTTCGCCTTCACAAGTTTTTTACTGACTTGTGCGGGGGTCACCTTTCCACGGTCGAAATTCTTCAGCTTGAATGTATCTTCCCTTTTGGACTCCCATCCTTTGGAATATGGTCCGCATTTTAATCCAGAAATTAGTGTGTGCTCCACTATAGAGTACCGGATGGGAACACCGTTTAAGACGAATCACAACTCCTTCTTGTCATGTACAATCATGATGTGATTTAGTACGATAGACATTTGAACCTTCGTCAATGTGGAATCACATTGAAAATTTAATAAATTCCTAATTTGTGACTCCTTCTCGAAGTAATGCAACTCATTTTCATCTAAGATTCCTCTTATCTTCGTTATTGTCTCGTGAGGATAACACTTGGTGGTGATCTTTGGTATTCTTTCCATGTGCTTGAATTCATACACGAATTTCGGCTTTGGCGGCACTTGCAAAATGACCAATTAAGAATACATTAGACTTCTTCCGATTCAAGTGACCCATGCGAGTCAACCGACCCTTGCGACCCATGCGGCTCAAGCGAACCTGCGAGTCAAGCGACCCATGCAACTCAAACAACCCTCAGACCCTCTACGACACTCAAGCAACCATTGCGACCATTGAGACCTAATGAGTCGCTTGAGTCGAATATGGTCATGAAGCTCATGCAACCCTTGCGACTCAATAAGACTCGATCAACCCTTGCGACACAACCGATTCACTTAGACTCAAGCGACTCATGCGACACAATTGACCCATGCAACTCAAGCTACCCACGAGGCATAATATCAAGCGACTCATGCGAATCAAACGACCCTTGCAAATCAATGACTCAAGCGATACATGCAACTCAAACGACCCTTGGACCCTCTGCGACATTCAAGCGACCATTGCGACCCAACCGACTCACTGAGTCAAAGATGGTCATGCTACTTCTGCGACCCTTGCGACTCAACCGATTCACTGAGACTCAACCGACTCACTGACACTCACACCCATTTTGAATCAATAAACCATTTTGTGACTCGACAACCTACAATATATGAAAAACAGAACATACTAAATATATAAATTTTTTGCGAGTTTTATTTTAGTGTATAATCTAACAATTTGTTTCATTGTTTTAGGTGAATTGATAATATTCGTAGAATCATCGACGAAATTAAATTTAAATGACTAATGTGGAGTTGAATGTGAAGATTTGGTGTTTTGTTTTATTCATATTATATATTTTTGCATCTTTGTGCGACTTGAATTTTAGTTTTTGATTATATTTGATGATTTTTTGTTTTTTATTAAAATTCTTTGTTATATATATTTTTTATGTTAAAAAATTAGGTTCGGATACGGATATCCGTATATTCGCAAAATATTTGTATTTAAAAATACCTGAATTTATAAATACAAATACAAATAAAATATTAGATATTTTCAGAATACAAATACAAATACAAATAGTCGGATATTCTCAAATATTCGTTATTTGCACAACCCTACTCGTAATACACTTTAAAAAAAGTAAATTTTTAAAATTATCATGAGTTTCTCCATTTAAAAACTTAATAGAAATCTCTTCTATTCTAAGTTTTTATGTCATATTTCAAGAATGTTTTACAAATTTTTTGTTCAATATAATATTAATTTATATATTATTTATTTTAGAACATAATAAATTTAAATTGAGGTAAAATATTTATTTCGGTTATAGTTATAAAAATATAATCATGTAAAATTAAAACTTCAATAGATTTAATCGTGTAAAATTATAAAATCCAAAATTAGTAAACCATTATCAATATGTTTTACATACTAAAATATTACCATGATTTAAAAAAATTATATAACTAACCAATTATAGAATCACATCAGTTTGTAAATATTTACCCATTATCACTGTATAAAAGTTGTTAGGCGCTAGTCGGACGGTCCGTCAGAGCCTAGAGACTAGTCGAATTAGTCGGCGATTAGTCGGCAACTAGGCTTTTTATTTTTTTTAATATTTTAATATATTTCAATTTTAAAAATTATAAAATATAATATAAAAACGACAAAAATAAAAAAAAAATATATAAAATATAAAATCATATAAATTCATTAACCTTATCATAAACATAACAAAATATTAATGAAGATCTAAATATCTATTTTCCGCAGTGTATTAGAGGAATTTATATGTAGGTACCAAAATGACCTTACCTTTGAATCACTGATCTTGAGCCACGATTTTGCGTGATTGCTGAGATGGACGAACAGACGAATAGATGAAGATAGCATACAGATGAATGAAGACGAAGTGGCGAATAAATGAACGGAAACGAAGACATCAAATGAAGACAACGATGGCTACGACCAACGACAAATGACGTTTAAAACTAGATGAATGACGAATGAAGAGGACCAACGACGTTCAAACCTAGAAGAACCACATAGCAAAGAGAGAAACAACCAAAACGACGTCATTTTGGTTTATTAAAAAAACAAAATGACCAAAAAATGACGTTTTGGTTCAAGTTTTTAAAAAATATAGTCAAAACGACATCGTTTTAATATATTCTTTATATAAAAAATAGGATCGATTTTCTATTAGTTGGGCAGTCGGACACTGCTGAGCGCCTAGGCGTCGACTAGTCGGCCGTCTAATCCGACTTTTATATCACTACCTATTATCCCAACCAAACTGAAATACCATTATTTGATTAGTTTAATTTGATTAATCTTATGTATATTTGATTCAGTTTAACGTGATTAATCTTATGTTACAAACCGAAAAGAAATGGGCAACCCTACTTTCTATACATTTTTTATGTGAAATAAAAAAGGCCGCACCATGGGTCCTTCATTATTACCTCTACATTTCATATCAAATATCAATGACATGAATTCATAACATCCCTAAGCCAAAATAAATAACACTACAAATGAAATAAAACACAATGGTAATGAGATCTTGTGTACATCCTCATGTGAAGGAGACAGAGAAATTCCTCCCTATTCAAATGGTTCTACAAGTTCTGCTATATAAGCACAGAAGCTCAAAAAGAAGTGAAAGAAAAATTTTCTAACAGCACCGTAAAGCCTATCTGAACCAAGTTATAAGCATTCAAGAGCTTGGTCGTGTATACCGCAGTTTTGAGGATCAACCACCATGTTTTCTATTCTTGGAACAAAGAGAAAAGAAGGGCTGAAACTTTAGCACGAAAGACAATTCATAAAGAAAGTTATCGCTGACAGCAACCATGGTCGAGCCTTTTCTTATTTCATCAAAATATTCTTGACTGTGTAGGATAGCATAAACTGTTATAGTAACTTGTATGAAACCACAAGTTCCGAGATCACAATGAAAAGGCAGTAACTTTGGCTTATTCTGGGTAGTTAGTTATGTAGTTTTCAAATGCATGCACAAAACCATCTAAACTAAGTAGCAAGCCCCATGATTATGTGGGTCAGTAGGATTTAAGAAGAAAAATGATGACCAATCTGATCTGTAACAATCCGTAAATGATTAATACTAAATCAGTTACAGCTCCAAGGAACTACAAGATTGAGTCTCCATTTAACCAATACAGTAACCAAACAAATTTAGATACCATGATAAATACCAGAGGAAAGACAGAGTAAAAAAGCAGAAAAATCAATGACCGATCATTAAGACAAGAATTTATCCTAGTTGCTTTTTCCACAACTTCTGCACTCAACAATGCCTACAATAATAGACATTTTTACCATCACCTAGACTACATTGCAAATTGTAATCCCAAGCAATGTAAGAGCTTTATCACAACTATGTTGGCAAAATAGACATTTTCATACATAAGTAGGTACTTTCTTCTTTTGGAAGCTAAACTATGCAACATACTAAACCATCACTTGCCAAACCACTTGAGTTTAGTAAGAGTCTAAATGTAGGCTCATATTGATCCCAATCCTAAGGCATCTTACAAGTTGCATGAAAACCAGATCCATCGTTCTCTTTCTGTTCCGTCTTTTCATTTAAAGCGTCAGGCATGCTTTGATCTTTGGAACTGGACTTCTCACTCTATATGCCTTTGTTAAAGTTAATGTTACCATCTGAAATAATCGGATCGGCAGGTAGCTGGCTAGACTTCAAAGCCTACATGTGCACATGCCAAATAAAAAGAATATTATCAAAATTGACGTTAAGCAACATGGCGATAGCTTGATGAATGAAGGAAAGGACTTGTTCAAGTCTTGCAACTTCTTCTAACGAATGGGAGTTAACAATTGCAGCCTGGAACAACATGGAAATAAATCATCACTGTAATTGTCAAACAATAAAGGCTTTGCGTCCTTATCAACATAATCGAATAGTAGGAGCATATCCCAAGTTGTTATACAATCTACACTTCCACTTCTCTATTACTTCTTGGAGCTTATTTTGGTTACATCTTGAAATCAATCTTATTTTATGGGTACCTTGGCATGCTGGAAAGATCAAATCATTGCCCCTTGATATCTATAATTTGCTCAGTTGTTGGGGCTAACACTTTTGGACCCTCTTTTTTTTTCTGCAGCATCAAATGCTATCTGAACCTTCTCTTGAGTTCTTGCAACTACCTTCTTTACCTCGTCTTCAGCTTCTTTAGTTGCAAACATATTTGCTGCTTCAGTCTTCTCCTAAAATAAACCAGAATTTTTTTTTGAATGGATTTCTTTGCTTCTTTGTCTTTCATAACAGACTAGAGAGATAACGGGAAAAGCGGATCAGCACCAAGGATCTAAAAGATCAAGAAGATGCTCATTTCTCATGATTCAGAGTGAGACAATCTTTTAACGGTGATTTCCTAATGTAAATAACCCAAATAGATTCAATAATAAAATATGATCCACCACAAGTATAACTTTTTTTCATGACCAGTAAATCTAAACATTAAGAGTATGCGCCCACCATTCATGTCAAAATCCATTGGTATTTCGAATTAATCATCGAATCAAGATAACATGAAAGCCATGGTCGTTCTCCGTCATCATCTTCATGATGGATTGAAAATTGAATACCTCATGGTCAAAGATCCTGCAGATCTTTGGAAATCGTTGAAAGAGAGGTATGATCATCAAAAAACCGTGATCCTTCCAAAAGTCGTTATTATTGGATGCATATATGTTACCAAGATTTAAAAACTGTGATTGAGTATAACTCGGTAATATTTCGAATAAGTTCACAAATGAAACTATGTGGTGAAACCATCACTGATTCTGATATGATGGAAACACATTATCCACGTTTCATGCATCTAATGTGCTCTTGCATCAATAATACCGTGAAAATATGGGGATCTAATATCTTATCTCCTTGTTGCTGAGCAAAAATAATGAATTATTGATGAAATATCATGAATCTCGTTCCACTGGTTCTGCTTCATTCCCTGAAACGAATGTCGTAGCATTTAACAATTATAGTGGTCGTAAACGTGGATGAGGAAAAGGTAGAAGTTATTCCCACAGTAGACCAATCAATTACAATGCTATAAAAGAATTTCGAGAGAATAATGTTGGAGGCAAGAGTAAGAAAGAAAGTATTTGCCACCGATGTTGGATGCATGGACATTTGGACGCGTACTTGTCATACTCCTAAGCATTTTGTAAACATCTATCAAGAGTCATTGAAGAATGGAGGAAATGATGTTGAAGCTAATTTCGTTGTCAATGACTCCAACAGGCTTATTGAAGGATTGGATGACTCCAAAGAGTTTATTGAAGGCATAGATTATTAGCACAAAGGACATAAATGTAATTTACTCCATTAGGATTTCATATTATCTTGTATATCTATATCATAACTGATGTAATTCATTTGGAATCAATATACGAAATCCCTTTCTACATGGTATCAGAGCGTTGATCCGAACTCTAACCCTAGCTATCACCACCGCCGCCGGCCACCTCTATCTCACCTTTTGCCCTACCCGACCGGGCACTCTTACACTACCCGACCGGGCACCACCACTCTTCCGCACAAATATGTCTACCTCCTCCGCGGCCGATGCAACCCCGGCGTTCAATGTCAATGATCCCAATGCAACCCTCCTCACGGTCAACATGGCAAATGTGACCAAACTCACCTCCTCCAACTATATGATCTGGAGTATTCAGATCCGTGCACTCCTCGAAGGCTATCGGTTGGATTGCTTTCTCCAAACCCATTCTCTTGTCCCGGAGGCTACCATCAATGTGAATGGTATCAACGTCCCGAATCCCGCCTTCATACCTTTCAAACAGCAAGATCGTCTCCTATTCTCGGCCATTCTAGGAGCGATCTCACCACCACTTCAACCGATGATTGCTAGGGTATCATCCGTGCGAGAAGCGTGGCTTCTCCTTGCTCGCACATATGGAAAAGCATCAAGGGGGCACATCCTTCAATTGAAGGAACAACTCAAAAGAAGCTCCAAAGGATCTCAACCCATAGACGATTATATGCGCACCATCATCAACAAGGCGGACGAATTAGCACTCCTCGGAAAACCTCTTGATGCGGAAGACTTGTTGCAATACATCCTTGATGGATTGCCGGAGGACTACAAACCAATTGTAGATGCTGTCAATGCTCGAGATAGCATCATTCCGATTGAGGAACTTCACGAGAAACTCCTCAATCACGAAGCAAAGTTGCTGCAAACCGCTCCGTTGTTGTTCACGCCGCCCGTCAATGCGCTTGCTGCCAACACGCGTCCGAATCAATTCAATCGCAATCGAAAAAATGGCTCCAACCAATGGAATAGAAATGCAAATAGATCGTCATCGGGATATCAAGGTCGCTGTCAACTATGTGGCGTTTTTGGGCATAGTGCTCGCAAGTGTTCACAACTTGCAACTCGGAACTCCACCACCACAACGCCACCACCGTGGGCTTCATCACCACGACCATGGCAACCACGTGCTCACAACACCACTCTCACCAACTATGAACCGGAGTCATGGCTTCTTGACAGCGGCGCCTCTCACCATATCACCTCGGATCTCCAAAATTTATCATTGCATTCACCGTACAAAGGAGGTGAAGAAGTGGTAATTGGTGATGGATCCTCCTTGCCCATCACACATATTGGTTCACTCTCAATCCCTAACTCAATTGATGATAATTGTTTGCACCTTGATGAAGTTCTATGTGTACCTACTATGAACAAGAATCTGATTTCTATAAGTCAATTGTGTCGGACTAATGAAATTTCCGTGGAATTCTTTGATGATCATTTTCAGGTGAAGGATCTAAAAACGGGGGATCCTATAATTCACGGAAAGGCTAACCATGGTGTCTATGAGTGGCCGAAACCCAACTCCATTCAACCGTCCATTGTGGCTCTTCACAGTGTCAAGTCCACTTTGTCCGAGTGGCATTCACGTTTAGGTCATCCCTCGCTTTCCATTTTAAAGCGTATTGTTTCTACGCATTCCTTACCATTGTCTAAGTCGAGTTTGTCGTCATTATGTAACTCTTGTTCCAGCAATAAAAGCCACAAATTACCGTTTCATGAATCTACAATCTCTACTTCATTTCCCCTTGAAATCATCTTCTCCGATGTTTGGACATCACCAATCATCTCGGTTGATGGTTTCAAGTACTATGTCATCTTTGTTGATCATTTCACTAGATATACATGGCTGTACCCTCTCAAACAAAAATCCCAAGTTCGAGAAACCTTTATCACGTTCAAAGCCCTAGTGGAAAAACAATTCCAAACCGTCATACGTACTCTCTACACCGATAATGGTGGTGAGTACATTGCCCTAGCCTCATTCCTCTCCACTCACGGCATATCCCATTACACCTCCCCTCCTCACACACCTGAACACAATGGCATATCAGAACGTCGTCACCGTCACATTGTTGAAACCGGCCTTTCTCTTTTGTCTCATGCGTCACTACCTTCTTCGTTCTGGTCCTATGCCTTCCCAACCGCGGTTTATCTCATTAACCGCTTACCCACCCCCGTTCTATCGTACGACAGCCCATTCACTAGACTTCTAGGCACCGAACCGAACTATCTTAAGCTTCGGACTTTCGGTTGCCTATGTTATCCATGGCTTCGTCCGTACTCCACACACAAACTTTCGCCTCGTTCAAAGCCTTGTGTCTTCTTAGGTTACTCCGCCACTCAGAGTGCCTACTTGTGTCTTGATCCCACACGTTCACGTATATATGCATCCCGTCATGTAGAGTTTCATGAAACCATCTTTCCGTACTCCAACTACTCCCACTATTTCCTAACCAACGTCTCCAACCCCAATCCACCCGAATATTCATGGACATCACCCGTAAGTGTTGCACCCTCTTACCCAATGCCACACGTATCACCATCACCTTCCGTCACCCCTGTAATGGATCCTTCACCGGAAGTGCAGACTCATACGACTCCACGGGATGACACCATAATGTCCGAACAATTGCCTCCTGAAGTCGCCGCTCCAATAGCTCGAGGTAACACTCATCCAATGCAAACGAGATCTAAAACAAAACAGTTGCAGGCTTCAAGCCCGACCGGGCGACAGGTAAATCGCCCGATCGTGCATCACACCCGAACGGGTGACTCTACCACCCGAGTCGTGCAAAGTTTCGGGGATACTTCAACAACAGACACCCGATCGGGCTCTCCATCTTCACACGATCGGGCACATTATGCCCGAGCATGTGACACTAAGACCCGAGTCGTGCAAAGTTACGGGGATCATTCTACAATGGTAACCCGATCGGGCCCGTCCTCTTCACCCGATCGGGCACTTCTCTCTGACACCGAACCTACAACCGTCTGTCAAGCCCTTAAAGATCCGAGTTGGAGGAAGGCCATGAGTGAGGAATTTGATGCACTTGTTCGTAACGGAACATGGGATCTTGTACCGGCTCAACATGCATCAAATGTGGTTGGATGCAAGTGGATTTATCGTATCAAACGATTACCTGATGGTTCGGTGGATCGCTACAAGGCCAGACTTGTGGCGAAAGGTTTTACACAACGCCCGGGTGTGGACTACTTTGAAACATTCAGTCCCGTAGTTAAACCGACTACCATTCGACTGATTTTGAGTGTTGCAATTGCAAATGGCTGGAATCTTCGTCAACTAGATGTCAACAATGCATTTCTTCAAGGGCAACTCACGGAAGAGGTATACATGACACAACCCCCAGGTTTTGTTGATCATGATCATCCTCACCACATATGCAAACTCAACAAGGCAATTTATGGTCTCAAACAAGCTCCTCGGGCTTGGTATTCGGAACTTCGGGATTTTCTCCTCGGCCAAGGCTTTGTCAACTCCCTGGCCGACGCATCTTTGTTTATTCTTCACAATCCCGAGGTAACTATATATGTTCTTGTCTATGTGGATGACATTGTGGTCACAGGAAGCAACTCGGGAGCAGTCCAACGCTTCATCATAGTGCTTGGAAACCGCTTCTCCATCAAAGACTTGGGCAATTTATCTTACTTTCTTGGCATTGAAGTAACACGCACAGCCTCTGGATTACTTCTCACTCAACGCAAATATGTTACGGATATCCTCAACAAAGCTCACTTCTCCGAAGCAAAATCAGTCACCACTCCTATGGCCCCTAGCGCACGTCTTACCTTGTCCTCAGGTGATAAGTTAGATGACCCAACAAATTATCGGACTATTGTTGGAAGTCTACAGTATCTCACACTTACAAGACCCGACATAAGCTACGTTGTCAACAAATTATCTCAATACATGCATGCCCCGACAACGGAACATCTTCAAGCGCTCAAAAGGGTCTTACGGTATTTGGTTGGAACACGAGATATGACGTCCTTTGATGTTGTCGATATCCTTATCCATCCTGAAGATGGAAATGATCAGAATTGATTAAAAAGTTTCTCATTTTCTATTTCAATATTATAAGTTATGTGTTTTTTTATGTTTTTCTAGTTATGTTGAAGTTTTAGTCCTTTTTATTTTAATCAAATTTATGCAATATAATGTTTCTTAAATCTAATGTCTATTTATTCGTATTTATTTTACATTTATATATATTATGAATATGAATCAAATGAAGATCCAAGATACGAATTTATTTCTCGCGGACAGTGCTACTACACACACCATTCTTAAAGAAAAGAAATATTTTTCAAATTTAAGAAATGATCAAGCACATGTCAATAATATATCGAGATGTGCAAAAATTGTTGAAGGCTCCGGAAGAGCAATTTTTATGATGCCGAAAGGCACAAAGTTTATCATTGAAAATGCCTTATATTCAGCAAAGTATTCAAAAAATTTGTTAAGTTTCAAGAATATTCGTATGAATGGATATCACATTGAAACCATGAATGAAAAATGCATTAAATACCTTTGTATTACCTCAACTATAATGAGTAAGAGGTGTGTATTAGAAAAGTTGCTCGCTTTCTCATCTGGTTTATATTACACATATATTGAGATGATTGAAGCGTATAATACAGTAAACTCGAGGTTAAAAAATAATTTCAAAGTTTGGCATGACCGGTTAGGTCATCTCGGATCAACAACGTTGCGAAACATTATTGAGAATTCATGTGGTCACTTGTTGAAAAACCAGAAGATTTTTCACACTAATGAATTTTCTTGTGTTACATGTTCAAAAGGGAAATTGATAATAAGACCTTCACCAGCTAAAATAAAGAATAAATCATTATCGTTTCTTGAACGAATACATGGTGAAATTTGTGGCCCGATTCACCCACCGTGTGGCCCATTTATATATTTCATGGTAATAATTGATGCATCAACTAGATGGTCACATGCGTGCTTATTATCATCTCGTAATTTAGCTTTTACGAGATTTCTTGCACAAATAATACGATTACGGATACATTTCCCTGGTTATCTAATAAAACAATTCGCTTGGATAATGCTGGTGAATTTATATCACAATCTTTTGTGACTTATTGTATGTCCATTGGGATAAAGGTAGAACATCATGTACCATATGTTCATACTCAGAACGGTCTTGCAGAATTTTTTATAAAACAAATCCAATGGATTGCAAGACCATTGCTTATGAAATCTAATCTTCCAGTTTGGGCATGGGAACATGCAATTTTGCATGCAGTGCAAATAATACGCATCCGACCAACTAGTTATAATGAACATTCTCCCTTACAATTGGTTCATGGCTATGAGCCAAATATTTTCCATTTACGTATTTTTGGATGCACAGTATATGTCCCAATTAATCCACCACAACGAACAAAAATGGGACCTCAAAGGAGGATAGGAATCTATGTTGGGTATGAATCTCCTTCGATAATTAAAATTATTGAACCAACGATAGGAGAAATATTTACTGCAAGATTTGCAGATTGTCATTTCGATGAATCATTATTCCCAGCATTATGGGGAGAAAAAAACAGTTGGAAAAGGAAATATCATGGAATGTATTATCATGAAAAGATTTAGATCCTCGAACAACAGAAAATGAACTAGAAGTTCAAAATATAATACATTCACAAGGTATAGCAAATCAATTGCCATACGCATTTTCTAACCATGATAGAGTTAAAAAATCTCATATTCCAGATGTAAATGCTCCGATAAGAACTGAAATCCTAGAAGGAAAAGCAAAAATTGCTAGCGAGTCTAAGACACGCTTGAAACGTGGTAGACCACTTGGTTCCAAAGATAAACATCCTAGAAAAAGAAAAAGACCAAATTGTCATGATGGTCAAAACAAGTATGTCTCTCTTGAAGAGACCGTAGATATAATTAATGATGAAGAGAAACAGATACCTAATGAGAATGAAGAGATCTTGATTAATTATATCAATGCGGGAAAATTTTGGAACTGAGACAATACAATCGTCGACGATATTTTTGTTTATAACATAGCACCCGATATAACAAGAGAAAACGAGGATCATGAACCTATCTCTTTTGAAGAGTGTAGAAGTAGAATTGATTGGCCAAAATGGAGAGAGGCAATCAAGTCTGAAGTAGAATCGTTTGAAAAACGAGGAGTTTTCGGACCAGTAGTCAAAACACTGTAAGGAATTAAACTTGTGGGTAATAAATGGGTCTTTGCCCAAATTCTTGATATTGGTTATGATTCAACATATTCTCCCGGGGTGGATGCAATTACATTTCGATATTTGATTTGTCTAGAAAATAATAAAAGACTTCAAATGTGCCTCGTGGATGTGGTAACAACTTATCTATATAGTTCATTAGACCATGATATATATATATATATATATGAAAATCCTTGAAGGATTTAAGATGCATGAAGTACATGATAATAATTCTCGCGAGATATACTCTGTTAAGCTCAACAAAGCTTTGTACGGATTGAAACAATCCGGACGAATGTGGTACAACCGCTTGAATGAATATTTGATAAAAGAAGGATATAAAAATTATCCTATATATATGTCCATGTGTTTTCATAAAAGGTTGAAAATCATAGTTTGTTTAATTGCGGTTTATGTTGATGACTTAACTATAATTGGAACTCCGAAAGAGTTATCACAAGCTATGAAATAATTAAAGAAAGAATTTAAAATGAAAGACTTCGGGAAAACAAAATTTTGTTTAGGTCTTCAAATTGAGCACCTTAAAGATGGGATAATTTTGCATCAAACCTCTTATACAGAAAAGATACCTAAACGGTTTTACATGGATATATCACACCCTTTAAGTAGGGGTGGGCAAATTACCCGAAGAACCCGTCCCGACCCGAAACCCGTCCCGAACCCGCAAAAAATTACTCGAACCCGCGGGTTCGGGTTTGGGTTCGGGTAATAAATCTCGTTACCCACGGGTTTAGGTTCGGGTTCGGGTTTTTTTATTTCTGCGACGGGTACCCGCGGGTACCCGAGCATATATATACAAAAATACTAATATACCCATATATATCATGGTATTTACAAAAATACCATTAGGGTTTACATCTTTGCTTCCTTCTTTTTCTCTTTCACCTGTAGCCTCCCTCACGCCTCCCTCCATCTCCTTACCTCCTTTGTGCTCGCTCCCTCCATCTCCTTTCGTCCGGTGCTCGCCTCCTTCCGGCTTGTGCTCCCCTCCCTCCTGAAGACTGCTTCTCCATCTCACGTGGTTGGTGCGGCCGCTTTTCACCTCCCTCACGCCTCCCTCCATCGCCTTGCCTCCTTGGTGCTCGCTCCCTCCATCTCCTTTCTTCCGGTGCTCACCTCCTTCCGGCTGGTGCTCCCCTCCCTCCTGAAGATTGCTTCTCCATCTCACGTGGTTGGTGCGGCCGCTTCTCACCTCTTCTTGTGCGACGCTTCTCGCCTCTTCTCGTGCGCTCACTTTTTTAGGCCTTCCGTCGTCGTCCATGTCGTTTTGCCTGTGTCCGTTGGCTTTTCCTTCCGGAGTTAGAGGAGGTTTCGGTGTCGTCCTTCACTTTCACGTCTTTTGTGGTTCGGGTTCGGGTACTCGCGGGTACCCGGCTCATTCTTCGGGTACTCGAGCCCCGGGTACCCGCATCCCTCGGGTTTGAGTTCGGGTAGCAAATTACCTACCCGTTCGGGTTGTGAGATCATTAGATATTCATAAAGATGTATTTAAACCAGGTGAAGAAAGCGAGGAAACACTTGGTCCCTAAGTACCATATCTTAGTGCTATTAGAGCACTGATGTATCTTGCTAATAATACACGTCCCGATACATCTTTTGGAGCAAGTTTTTTGGCAAGATATAGTCCTCACCAACTGAAAGACACTGGAACGGTGTAAAACATATCTTTAGATATCTTCGAGGGACCATATATATGGCTTATATTATTGTAACTCATCAAAACTAAATTTGATTGGTTACGCAGATGTTGGATATTTGTCAAATCTTGATATAACTTGATCTCAATCTGGGTATGTATTTACTTGTGGGGGAACTGTAATCTTATGACGTTCTATAAAAAAATATTGGTAGCCACTTCATCAATCATGCAGAGATATCATCAATTCATGAGGCAAGTCGTGAATGCGTTTGGTTGATATTAGTATCTCAATATATTAGGGAGTCATGTAGTCTTCCAATTGATAAAAAATATCCCCACAAAATTATTTGAGGATAATAATGCATGCATAGCTCAATTAAAAGATTGTTACATTAACAAAATGGTGAAATATATGTTCAACAAATAAAGTCTAGTGAGAACCCAAAAAATTTATTCAAGAAGGCACTAACTACGAGATTATTTGAGATGATGGTTTACTTAATCGGAATATGTCGTTTGAAAGATATAAAATGATGATTTTATAAGAGTTGTTTGAGGATAATACTGCATGCATAGCTCAATTAAAGGATGGTTACATTAAGGGTGACAAAACAAAACATATTTCACCTAAATTTTTCTTTACCCATGATCTTCAACAAAATGGTGAGATAGATGTTCAACAAATAAAGTCTAGTGAGAACCCAAAAAATTTATTCAAGAAGGCACTAACTACGAGATTATTTGAGATGATGGTTTACTTAATCGGAATATGTCGTTTGAAAGATATAAAATGATGATTTTATAAGAGGGAGAAAAAGATATGCATTGCACTCTACCAGACAATATATTTGTTGCATATCATTAAGAGTATGTACTCTTTTTTCTTTGCTAGGGTTTTTTCTATGAGTTTTACCTAGTAAAAGGTTTTAGCGAGACATTATTTTTACTCAATAGACATTCAAGGGGAAGTATTATAAAATAATAATTATTATGTGAATGTCTTTTGAGTTTTTCAACTCTTCATATTCTTTATTTACACTCCCACTTTATTTCTATTTAATTCTATGAATTATGACTACCTTATCTCTTAATCTATTTGTTTGTCTCTTCATCTACCTTATAAACCAATAAATAGAGGCAACTCCATTTGTGATGTACACTTCTTGAATAAAGAATTATCTTCCGATACCTCTTGCTCTCTCATCTTACATATTGTTCAATTTTATTTTGCAAAAATATATATATATATATATAACAAAATTTATTTCAATGATCAAATTAGAAAAAGAAACATTAATAATCTTATTTAAACACTTATTATATAAATTTTTAAAATTATCATGAGTTTCTCCATTTAAAATCTTAGTAGAAATCTCTTCTAAATTTTTTGTGTCATATTTCAAGAATGTTTTACAAATTTTTTGTTCAATATAATATAATAGTTTATATATTATTTATTTTAGAACATAATTAATTTGGAGTAAAATAAGATATTTATTTCAGTTATAGTTATAAAAAATATAACCATTTAAAATTAAAACTTCAATGATTTGATTGTGTAAAATTGTAAAATCCAAAGTTATTAAACCATTATCAATATGTTTTACATACTAAAATATTACCATTATTTAACAAAAAAAATTATATAACTAACCAATTATAGAATCAAATCAGTTTTTAAATATTTACTTATTAGTATTTAAAAGTCGTAAGGAGCTAGTCGGGCGGTCCGTCAGCGCCTAGCGACTAGTCAAATTAGTCGGCAATTAGTCGGCGACTAGGCGTTTTTAGTTTTTTTTAATATGTTTAAAACTAGATGACTGACGAACAAAGACGACCAACGACGTTCAAACTTGGAAGAACTGCGTAGCAAAGAGAGAAACAACCAAAATGACATCATTTTTGTTTATTTTAAAAAATAAAACGACCAAAACAATGTCGTTTTGGTTCAAATTTTTTAAAAATATAATCCGAACGATGTTGCTTTAACAAATTTTTTTATATGAAAAATAGGATCGATTTTCTATTAATCTAGCGGTCGAACACCGCCGAGCTCTAGCGCCGACTAGTTGGCCGTCTAATCCAACTTTTAGATCACTACCTATTATCCAAACCAAATCGAAATATCATTATTTGATTAGTTTAATTTGAGTAGTTTAATTTTATTAATCTTATGTAGATTCGATTCAGTTTAACTTGATTAATCTTATGTTACAAAGCGAAAAGAAATGGGCAGCCCTACTTTTTATACATTTTTTCATGTGAAACAAAAAAGGCCGCACCATGGTTCGTTCATTATTACCTCTGCATTTCATATCCAATACCACTGACATGAATTCATAACATCCCTGAGCAAAAATAAATAACACTACAAATGCAATAGAACACAATGGTGATGAGATCTTGTGAACATCCTCATCGTGAAGGAGACAGAGAAATTCCTCTCCATTAAAATGGTTCTACAAGTTCTGCTCTACAAGCATAGAAGCTCCTACAGAAGTGAAAGAAAACTTTTCTTACAGCACCATAAAGTATGTCCGAACCAAGTTATAAGCATTCAAGAGCTTTGTCGTGTATACCGCAGTTTTGAGGATCAACCACCACGTTTTCTATTCCTGGAACAAAGAGAAAAGATGGGCTGAAACTTTAGCACAAAAGATAATTCATAAACAAAGTTATCGTTGACAGCAACCATGGTCGAGCCTTTTCTTATTTCATTAAAATATTCCTGACTGTGTGCGAATATTACATGAACTGTTACCATGATAAATACCAGAGGAAAGAAAAATGATGGTCAATCTGATCTGTAACAGTCCGTAATTGATTAATACTATTCAGTTACAGCTCCAAAGAACTACAAGATTGAGTCTCCACTTAACCATTGCAGTAACCAAACAGATTTAGATACCATGATAAATACCAGAGGAAAGACAGAGAAATAGAGCAGAAAAATCAATGACCGATCATTAAGACAAGAATTTATCGCATATCACCTATCCTATTTTCTTTTTCCACAACTTTTGCACTCAACAATGCCTACAATAGCAGACATTTTTACCATCACCTAAACTGCATTGAAAATTGTAATCCCAAGCAATGTAAGAGCTTTATCACAGCTATGTTGGCAAAATAGACATTTTCATACATAAGTAGGTACTTTCTTCTTTTGGAAGCTAAACTATGCAGCATACAATACTATCACTTGCCAAACCACTTGAGTTTGGTAAGAGTCTAAATGTAGGCTTATATTGACGAATAGAGAGATAACGAGAAAAGCGGATCAGCACCAAGGATCTAAACCATCAAGAAGATGCTCGTTGTTAGCCATATCATCAAATAATGTAGAGATAGTAACAATTCACGAGACAAGTCGTGTGGTGTGGTCTTTCCAACTGATAAAAATTTTCCCACAATATTTATTTGAAGATAATACTGTATGCATAGCTCAATTAAAAGATGGTTAAATTAAAGGTGATATTAATCAAAACATATTTTACCTAAATGTTTTTTTACTCATGATCTTCAACAAAATGGTGAAATATATGTTCAACAAATAAAGTCTAGTGAGAACCCAAAAAATTTATTCAAGAAGGCACTAACTACGAGATTATTTGAGATGATGGTTTACTTAATCGGAATATGTCGTTTGAAAGATATAAAATGATGATTTTATAAGAGGGAGAAAAAGATATGCATTGCACTCTACCAGACAATATATTTGTTGCATATCATTAAGAGTATGTACTCTTTTTTCTTTGCTAGGGTTTTTTCTATGAGTTTTACCTAGTAAAAGGTTTTAGCGAGACATTATTTTTACTCAATAGACATTCAAGGGGAAGTATTATAAAATAATAATTATTATGTGAATGTCTTTTGAGTTTTTCAACTCTTCATATTCTTTATTTACACTCCCACTTTATTTCTATTTAATTCTATGAATTATGACTACCTTATCTCTTAATCTATTTGTTTGTCTCTTCATCTACCTTATAAACCAATAAATAGAGGCAACTCCATTTGTGATGTACACTTCTTGAATAAAGAATTATCTTCCGATACCTCTTGCTCTCTCATCTTACATATTGTTCAATTTTATTTTGCAAAAATATATATATATATATATAACAAAATTTATTTCAATGATCAAATTAGAAAAAGAAACATTAATAATCTTATTTAAACACTTATTATATAAATTTTTAAAATTATCATGAGTTTCTCCATTTAAAATCTTAGTAGAAATCTCTTCTAAATTTTTTGTGTCATATTTCAAGAATGTTTTACAAATTTTTTGTTCAATATAATATAATAGTTTATATATTATTTATTTTAGAACATAATTAATTTAAATTGGAGTAAAATATTTACTTCGGTTATAGTTATTAAAAAATTTAACCATGTAAAATTAAAACTTCAATTGATTTGATCGTGTAAAATTGTAAAATCCAAAGTTATTAAACCATTATCAATATGTTTTACATACTAAAATATTACCATTATTTAACAAAAAAAATTATATAACTAACCAATTATAGAATCAAATCAGTTTTTAAATATTTACTTATTAGTATTTAAAAGTCGTAAGGAGCTAGTCGGGCGGTCCGTCAGCGCCTAGCGACTAGTCAAATTAGTCGGCAATTAGTCGGCGACTAGGCGTTTTTAGTTTTTTTTAATATGTTTAAAACTAGATGACTGACGAACAAAGACGACCAACGACGTTCAAACTTGGAAGAACTGCGTAGCAAAGAGAGAAACAACCAAAATGACATCATTTTTGTTTATTTTAAAAAATAAAACGACCAAAACAATGTCGTTTTGGTTCAAATTTTTTAAAAATATAATCCGAACGATGTTGCTTTAACAAATTTTTTTATATGAAAAATAGGATCGATTTTCTATTAATCTAGCGGTCGAACACCGCCGAGCTCTAGCGCCGACTAGTTGGCCGTCTAATCCAACTTTTAGATCACTACCTATTATCCAAACCAAATCGAAATATCATTATTTGATTAGTTTAATTTGAGTAGTTTAATTTTATTAATCTTATGTAGATTCGATTCAGTTTAACTTGATTAATCTTATGTTACAAAGCGAAAAGAAATGGGCAGCCCTACTTTTTATACATTTTTTCATGTGAAACAAAAAAGGCCGCACCATGGTTCGTTCATTATTACCTCTGCATTTCATATCCAATACCACTGACATGAATTCATAACATCCCTGAGCAAAAATAAATAACACTACAAATGCAATAGAACACAATGGTGATGAGATCTTGTGAACATCCTCATCGTGAAGGAGACAGAGAAATTCCTCTCCATTAAAATGGTTCTACAAGTTCTGCTCTACAAGCATAGAAGCTCCTACAGAAGTGAAAGAAAACTTTTCTTACAGCACCATAAAGTATGTCCGAACCAAGTTATAAGCATTCAAGAGCTTTGTCGTGTATACGGCAGTTTTGAGGATCAACAATCACATTTTCTATTCCTGGAACAAAGAGAAAAGAAGGGCTGAAACTTTAGCATGAAAGATAATTCATAAAAAAAAGTTATCGCTGACAGCAACCATGGTCGAGCCTTTTCTTATTTCATTAAAATATTCCTGACTGTGTGCGAATATTACATGAACTGTTACCATGATAAATACCAGAGGAAAGAAAAATGATGGTCAATCTGATCTGTAACAGTCCGTAATTGATTAATACTATTCAGTTACAGCTCCAAAGAACTACAAGATTGAGTCTCCACTTAACCATTGCAGTAACCAAATTGATTTAGATACCATGATAAATACCAGAGGAAAGACAGAGAAATAGAGCAGAAAAATCAATGACCGATCATTAAGACAAGAATTTATCGCATATCACCTATCCTATTTTCTTTTTCCACAACTTTTGCACTCAACAATGCCTACAATAGCAGACATTTTTACCATCACCTAAACTGCATTGAAAATTGTAATCCCAAGCAATGTAAGAGCTTTATCACAGCTATGTTGGCAAAATAGACATTTTCATACATAAGTAGGTACTTTCTTCTTTTGGAAGCTAAACTATGCAGCATACAATACTATCACTTGCCAAACCACTTGAGTTTGGTAAGAGTCTAAATGTAGGCTTATATTGACGAATAGAGAGATAACGAGAAAAGCGGATCAGCACCAAGGATCTAAACCATCAAGAAGATGCTCATTTCTCATGATTCAGAGTGAGACAATCTTTTAAAGGTGATTTCCTAATGTAAACAACCAAATTAGATTCAATAATAAAATATGATCCACCACAAGTATAAATTTTTTCCATGTCCAGTCAATCTAAACCGTTAAGAGTATGCGCCCACCATTCATGTCAAAATCCAAACATCATGGGACATGTTAGCCATCTAATGAAGATGTAAAAGAAACCATCAATATACTTTCGGCTGTCCAAAAACAATTGATAGCTAGAATCTAAAGAAAAAAAAGAAACACCCACTTCCTCTCTCAGAGATGTCTGTTTTCACCGAACAGGATTAGTCATACCAAGACTAACAACTTCAAGAAGAAGAAATCTTAGAGCTAGCTAAACAAGACAAATAATGAAGCAGAGTAGTACCCTCACCTTGGCCTTCACTTTCTTGAAATCAAGTACTCGAAGTGATTTTAGCTTGTGAATCACATAAAGGCGATAATTTGGCTTTTTTTTGATGTTATTATCCAATAAACTGAGGTACTGCAGCTTTGGGATAGATGCAAGTGGACCAAGTTCACAAACCTGTTATTTGTAAGAATCAAGGTATGTAGCTTTGGTAGGAATTCTGCAAAAGTTCATTTGTATGAGAACTATAACAAGCTTAATCAAAAAAGAAAACGAAATATTTTACAAAACTCACAAAGAACCTACCTCCAATGTTGGGGTTTATTCGAGTAATCCGATTGTTATTTATGAGCAAAGTGCCCAGGCGATTAAGGTACGGAAAGTTCTCTAACATAACTATCTCATTATCTGACAAATGAATTGTATCGAATTGGTCTGGTAAATTACAATTGATTTATCAGATAATGAGATAGTTAAATTAGAGAAGCAAAATGTAACTCAGAGAAGAAACACCATAACAAGAACCGTCTCGAGAAACATGCACGAATGAATGGATGGGAAAATCCACATAACAAGAACCGAGGAACAAAGCCGGCAAACTTTTCAAGCAATAACACAACAAAAGGGAAAAAAACATTTGAACCAGAAAGCCGCGAAGAAGACAAAACCCAAGAAACAGTCGCAGAAACAAATTATGAAAGTAAAGGCTTGTTACCTGCAATCAAACAACGCAAAGAAGGGGATTAGCGAGAGTTAGGGTTTTCAAAAACCCTAAAAAATACAACAACGACAAATCATTTCCTCGGAGATCTAATTCACGCTCCTTGATGGCATTGAAGAAGTGAAGGCTTTTCCAAATCAAATCAGCCGTTAGCTTTACCATATTCTTCTAGGGTTTTAAGGCTTTCTCTGGGCTTTCTGCAACACGCAGCAGGAGGAGCGAATACAGTTGACGTGTATAACCCCCAACAAAAGCCCAGTAGAGGGGAAAATGGACTCGCCTCAGGGTGTAAATTGCAATATAATGAGTTTCGGATAAATGTGAAAACACGATAAATATAAGGCTCCTACATGTTATTATACATATTATGTGGGCTTTTTTAGTTTTTACCTAGACCTGGCCCATGCAACGACAATCATATCCTAACCCAAATGGTAAGAGCGTTATTAGCGTAAAAACAGTACAAGCGGTAAAAAACTGATATTAGTTAATAGAATCGATCATATTTAAATTTCAAATAATGGATTTAAAATAGTGAAAACATCCTTTTTTTTGTTCCACTTAGAGTTTAAAATTTGTGAGTATATATAATTCACCTAAATGAAAAAAAATTAATCAAAATATAATCGTTAAAAACATTACGAAAATCATTATTAACAGCATGTTAGATGTTAGAGTAAAATTTATTAGACATAATGAACATATGTTATGTAACCTTACATTAAAAACATATGTATTGTTACTTGAGTTTTGTGTTCTATTAAAAAATAAAAAAAAAATTAAAAGTAATTAATATAAATATAATTTGAGTTTTTTGGTTTATAAAAATGATTCTATATTACAGTTGGTAAATATAAATTGATTTTATATTGAAGATCATGTGTTTGAATTATAAATTCTATACTTGTCTACAGATCTTGGAAATTTATCTAATGTAAATTAAAGACTAATTATAACAGTTATAAAAATAATATGCATCGAATGTATAGATAAAACATGTTATTGATAAATTAAAGATAATTAATTTGTTTAGTATCTCTTATAACAATTTTGCAATAGATAACATGATATCATTTGTTCAACATTTTAAATTATATTAGTCTTGATAAACAAAAGCAAAAATTTCTGCACATTTAAACTAAATGTCCCTATAAAATATTTTTTTATATATCGGAATGATCATTAAATTGATAGTTAACAATATATAATTTTGTCGACAAAATCGAAATTGAATCACAATCTATGAGTTATATTTATTGCTAGTGTTGATTACTGTATATCAAATTTATATAAGAAGACAATAAAGGAGGAGCATGAGAATATAAGGACACGAGGTTAGGTAAAAGTTTTAAATAACATTTGTCTTTAAAACAATATATTTAGTAAGATATTTTCTAATGCATGTGGAATGGTTTATGGATTAAAAGTAAAATAATATGAGACATATTGGGGTTACATGAGATTACATATCTTTTGTCTTCTTCCCATACTTATATATATATATATATATATATATATATGACATTTCCTTATTTAATTTTCTTTTCTTTTTTGTTAATCTATTTGACAACTTACCCCATATTATCGCACTTTATTTGTAGCTAACAGATCACTTCCAACTCACAAATCATTATACAATCATGTATATATATATATATTAGCATTAATCTCGTGCTTTGCACGGATTCCGTTGGATACATTATATTTATATGCAATATACAAAAAGTATGGGACAATATATATTAAATAAATGTTATGATGTATTTGAACGTACAACGTTTTTAGATGTTATTGAATATTTCTTTGTATACAATATTTGTTGTTCTCGATGTACATTTACCAGTATCATCTTGGATAAGCAATTTTAATCCTTCTCGAGTTTTTGCTCTGGAAACCGCAACATACAATTGGTCATGACTAAATACTGGTTTCGGTAAATATATGTCAATTCGACTAATACTCTGTCCTTGGCTTTTGTTAATTGTCATTACAAAACACAACATAATAGGAAATTGTTTTCGTTTAAAGTTGAAAGGCAAATTTGTATTGGTTGGAATTAGAGGGAGTCGTAGTATAAATACTTTGTTTCCAATATGTGTTCCAGTTATTATTTTGCCTTCTATAATGTTAGTATCGAGTTGAGCTATTTGAAACCGTGTTCCATTACAGAGTCCAAGCATTGGATCAAGGTTTCGTAAAAGTATAATGGGAGCTCATTCCTTAAGCGTTAAACAATGATTAAGAAAACGTGGATATTTTAAATTGTTCAAAAATTCGGTATTATACAATTCGCATGTGTCATCGTTGTCGGAATCGGCAACACACAATGTATCTCAGCTTAAATACTCCTTGGAATTTCTCGGAAGTATTTGTAAGAGCATTTCGTTTATGTCATCAACGATTTCATTTATTTGGAACAATATTGATCATTCTTGAAAAAAGAATGGATTTTTATAATCAGTTTTAATGTTTGGATATACATGTGCAACAATGTTTTCGATTGGATTTGATGTTCCATTAATCAATAAATCTTCAGTTATGTCTATTAAACATTCTCCGTTATTAGGTTCACATAACGATCCATCCCCTAATTTCAGTATCCACTAAGAAAAAGCTTGTACTTCATCTGGATGCAAAGAACTATTGCTTATTTACAAACCCATGTTTTTAGTTAATTTCAAAACATGATAGTAATTCCAAATGTAGGAAGAATTTATACATACTTGAACATTGTCATGCCTAGTTCCGCTTGTAATTACTGATAAGATTTGACGAAAATCGCCTCCGAATATCACTGTTTTCCCACCAAAAGGTTTGGTTTTCAAAAAAGATTGACTGAGCCCATGATATCTTTAATACTTATATCCAAAGCCTTGAACCAAAAGTTGTGTATCATTGGAACTTCATCCCATATTATAAGTTGTGTTTTCTTTATAAGCTCCGATGGATTTGTATTCAATTTAATATACATAGTGAGTTTTCATTGGCATCTATTGGTATTGTGAAACGCGAATGCGCAGTACGGCCCCCTGTAACAAAAGTAAAGCAATGCCAGTTGAAGCGACGTTTAGGACAATTTGCCCACGAGATCTCACTGCTGCGGATTGCGTTTTCCATAAAAAAAAAAGTTTTCCAAGTGCCTCTATTTCCATATAAAAAGAATATTTGGCCTCTTTTTTATCTATTGCTTCTATAATTTCATTGAAGACGGAATATTGTTCTGTCGTTAACTGCGATTTAAGATTAACAAATTCAGTTTCTATTTTGTTTCGATCATAAGACAGTTCTTCGTATATTAACCTATTTAACATCGATTGGTTATGAGCTTCTCTAGGAAATGGCATTGAAGGATATTGTTTCAAAGATCTATTATTTTTTTGTAGTAATTGTTCTATTTTGCCAAGGGCTATATTTTGGATCTATTCATGGGACATGTTAAAATCTGCAATTTCAAAAGAATAATTTATGTAATGTCAAAATATACTTACATAAATTACAATAGTAAGTATCCAAACCTATAATTTCAATAAGCGCCAACGTTTATACAATATGTCATCCGATAAAATTTCCCACATCGTTAACCAAACGTGTTCTGGACATGAAAGACATTCTGTTGTTAACAAAATGACAAACAACATTCGTAGGTACGCTGAGTATGTTATTGTATTGATGTATTCGTCGTCGTCGTCTAAAAGTCCTAATGCTCTGCACACATCTTTAAATGTTTCTTGCAATTGACCGTTAATTGTGCGAATTTCCTCAAATGATGTAGGACCGCATATTTTATTTAATAACATTCGTAAATAGTATGGTTCTCCCGAATTTGGATTAATATGTTGTACTCTACCAAATGCAAACCCGCGTTTGCATGTTTTCCAAATTCGATGCTTTTTGCTCCATATAAATTTCTTTGGGAAATTACAATAGGTCAATTGTCGAGCCTCAGAACATGAACCATTACATTCGAACCATTCCGTAAAAATTGTTCGTTGCATATACTCATCAGATGTTATCTGAGATAATTCACCTTCTTCATCAAATATTATATTTTGTTGATTGGGCAAATGAAATTTTAATGTCTCAACCGGTATGCTTTTGTAATGAATGTCAAATTTGAACATTCTCCAGCAAGTTTCACACCCTGAAATGTAACGATAGCTATAATAGTTTTTTCTTTCATCTAACAGTTTGTTTGTAGGCATTTCTGATGTTGTTATTGTTGTAGCAACTCTATCACATCCTTTGTTTTTGTATTTGAATAAGTATTTGGTTGCCTTTGTTTGATTGCATCACTCTAAATTAATATGAGCTCTATATCTTAAAACAATAAAAGGTTATACGACACAATATATCGATTATCTAATTTAATTATTTCTTTTGTTCCAAACCTTCCATCGTCTTGCCTTTTGTAAACATGATAGCCTTCATCGTTAATCTATGTTGAATCAGTGAAATTCTTTGAAAATCGTTTCGTGCATTTGCCCTTATCCATACAGGGCGAAAACTTATTAGCTATACCACATGGTCCATGTACCATCGTTTCTTGCACTGCATTGTATAGCACACGGTTAATATTTTGAAATTCCACTGTAAAGATAACTGAAAAGGAAAAGTGGGAAACAAAATATTAAGATAGTAGGAAAATATAAACACATAAACGGTAATTAGTAAAAGTCACTTGCATTGATTTCTCCCAACCTCTTCTTTTGTTTTAAATCTATTAATAGGTCTTCAAGTTTAATTTTAAATAATCGTGCTAAAAGATATGGTCTATTTTCTGATGTATCCTTATAATGATGTAGAATCCGTTGTAATTCACGCCACTTAAGATTACATGTGAATGTTAAAAACAAATAGGGAAATCCAAGGTTTTGTAATTTTCGCATCGCAATTATTCTGGTGATTTCTTATATATGAGATTCTTTTTCATTCGACCATATAGAAACCATCGACGACAAATTAATGGAAAAGTCTTCCCGAATATATTATATTAGAAGATTCAATACTTCTTTCTTGTAAACGGTACGCCATAAATTCTCTTAAGCTGATTCGACTGCGGGGTTTTTTAGATAAGGAATTCGTTAAGTGCAAATTTAAGCCAAGATGATAGCCATCTTCTCCATACGGGAATAATACCAGATATTGTGACGGAAGGTACGATGGATGCAATTCACTTATCCTCATGTACTCGGCGCTTTGTTTTTGCAAGATAATATCTCTGGTGTTTAATCTCTCACCTAAATGACCTACTATCAGTGATGCTACTTCCAATGTTTTCGGTAAATTGTACAATCTATTTTGGTTATGGCGGTCTGCTATCAAACATAATTTTATTTCTAGTTGAGTGGACAATGTGATTCTATCACGAGCCATTCGAAATATTTTGACATAAGGATTATGTTGATCAAGCATTTGCTGAATGTTTTAACAATATCTTCGCGTAAAGAGTGTTGGAATTGCAACCTATAGAAACTAACAAAACCCATACAACATTACTACAACGAAGATCGAAAAAACATGCCTGGGTCAGCGCAAATTTACGCAAACAATTAAGAAGTCCAGGCCCATAGCTAATCTAAATCCATAGACACTAACAAAAACCCATCAGTACCACTAAAACAAAGCCCAAAAAAACATGTTTATCTAAACAGTTCAGTACCTAATTGCTCGAGAACAGACCAGTGAACAGGTCGAAGAACATAAAAAGAAATCGTATAATACCATCTAGTGAGGAAACAACAAAACAATGCAACAACAGTGACATAAATACAAATGCCTATACTGAGGCACACATTAAATTGTAAAAGCGTATTGAAACAACAATTAAAAACCGACAAGAAACCCATCGACAGAATACATAGCAGAACCACAAATAATCGGAACATAAAACACGTAATCAACATTCAACATAACATGCAAACGTGTTTAAAAGTGAAATAAAAAGAAATCTGAGTACAGAAAAAGGTAAAACAATGCAAAGGAAAACAAACCGGTAGAAAGGAAGATAAATCGGAAAACCTAAAATCAACTAAATAAAAAACAAACGAAAGAAACCTTAAAATAGCAAACTGTAACGACTGGCGAATAAAAAAGACCAATCGACCAACAAACATGCAGCTGACTAAAAAAACGAAGGAATCCGATTGTAAAACAACCGAAGGAAAACGAAAATGAAACGCATAGAGGACGACTGGGGGGGGAGAGAGAAGAGAGTAAACGAAGAAAACCCTAGAAGAACTAAATAAAAAAACCCCCAAAGAAAAAACCCTAAATGAAACGGATGGTCGAGACTAATGCACGGGTGTTGGTGGCTAGATTCGATTGTCGACCAGGAAAACATGCATTTGAAAGGCAACAACCTCGACGAGATACAACCAACAAAACAAACAGAGGAATAAAATATTATCGAACACAACGACGAAACAAAACCAAATACACCAAACCAGTGAATAAAAAATGACTAAACGACCGACAAACTATGTAGCCGGCTAAGCAAAAACTCAAAGAAATTCTGATTTTAAAAAAGTCTGAAGAGAGATGAAGAGAAACGCAGGGAGATTGGCTGTGGAGGAGAGCAGAGGAAAAAAAAAGAAAACCCTAGAATAATTAAACAAAAAAAACCCAAAAACCCTAAATGGAATGGTCAACAGAGATTAATGCACAGGTGTTAGTGGCAACATCTAACCGTCGAAAGTGGTAATAGATTAAGCACATCCAACGACTGCTACGCGGACGGTTCGGGGATCCGAGGAAAAACGTGCAGGTCAACGCGCGAGAAGGTTGGGTCGGGTAGCAGCGCGTAGGTAACCCGCGAGATCTCAACCACACACGCATCTGGCAAAGGATCTGGGCGGCTCATGTCGGTCCACGTGAGCCCTCCGAAACTGTTCACCTAGGTAAGGCTTTTAGTATATGTATGATATATATACATTTATCAGATATATATATATATATATATTTTTTAATATGTTATACAATTTATAAAATATAAAATAAATGGCAATCTAAAAGATATTTCTAAAGTGAATAAATCTTACGATTTATAATCTAACCAAGATATTGACAAGTCTAATGTGCATTTAAATAATCATAAAAAGAGATTTTTAATTTATTATAGCATTTGAATATGCCAAAGTAAGAATTCCCCTCTTGGCTTTTTCCATTAAACGAACCAACTTTATATACAAGAGTTCTGTAAAAACTTGTTCCTAAATATATGGAAAGTTAAAAAATCTTGTTCCTAAATATATGGAAATCATATATATGCATATATATTACATTATGCCCCTCAAGTTGGAGCATGAAGATCCAAAATAACCGACTTGGACTGTAGTCGCGAAAATGGATTCAAACCCAGCGCCTTGGTGAAGATATCAGCTAGTTGATCTGCAGAACGAACGTACGATGTCTTAATGGTACCACAATAAGCTCATCGCGCACTAAGTGGCAGTCAACCTCGATGTGCTTTGTACGTTCTTGAAAAATCGGGTTAGCAGCAATATGAAATGCAGCTTGGTTGTCACACAACATACGCATTAGAGAGGAATGAGTCACACCAAAATATGCCAATAAGGACTTGAGCCATTTGAGCTCACAAGTAAAATTTTTCAATAGAACCATCAGAGTGATATTTCACCTTATAAACCCAACGACACCCGATAGCTTTCTTGTCTATGGGAAGAGAGGTAAGAGTCCACGTGTCATTGAGAATAAGCGCATTAAGTTCCGCTTGCATGGTGGCTCGCCACTCAGGAAAAAGTTTCAATTCCAGTCAGGAGAAAATAATCATTTATGTTACATTGGATGAACAATAGTAGTGAAATCAAGGTGCAAAAGAAAGTTTCAGTTCCATTTATTATACAAATATGAGAGGCTTTGTGATGTTGCATCAATGCAAGTGTGGTATTTGCTTCTAGAAAAACAATGGAAACATGATAATGGCATGAAGCATAATGGCTACAACAAAAAGTGCACCTTTTATTTCCAAGAAAAATTGAACCGACGTTCCATTGTCTCTAAGACAAGTCCTCGAAATGCGAAAAAGCCACCTGATTCAAGAGACCCCGAGGAAAACCCAGAAAATGGCTTTTGAGAGTACATCCAATAGCAAACACATCTTTAAAACTTGTGTGATTTTGTTTCAACCTCTAATGGTTAGGGTTTCTAATTGCCTACTTTCTCACTTGCAAGATTCTTTTGGTGTGGACAAATCTTTGTGGACAACAAATTTTTTTTCGAAACAGGGGAACATATGATAAAGACATCATGATGAACATTAATAATGTTGACTCAATCAAACACCTTTAGTGATAAGATATCTACGGAACCAATCACGAATGATGGAGAAAACACCTTCAAATTTACGTGGCCAAGAATATTTTAAGCTTTGTGCAAAAGGTTCAAAGAAAGCTCTAAATTTTGAACGATGCATTTAATTCAAGTTCAGAATGAAAATTAACTTGTTCACGACTGAGCACAAAAATCTTTAGGTCGGAGTCCTTCATATTATGTAGGCATGAGCCGAAGTCCAAACCCAAATTAAATCGAGTGCTAGTCCTATAAAAAAATGCTCGACCTGAGCGTTTTGGTGTTGGGACGAGCTTTTTTTAGAAATAGTAAAAATGACTTAAATTTTGTATAGTTTATGCGTGAAAACTACAAAATCACATGAAAACCAAAATATATGCCTAGAAGTTAACATTATATATTTATTTTATTAATCTTCATATTTTGATTATTTTTATTTTAGGTTTGAAAATTTATTTAAATTTATTTTGTAAAATATTTTAAACAACTTTAGATTGATTATTTGAGTAAATTTCTCCTTGAGTTCTCGTTAGCGTGGGATCTAGACTTTAATTTCCACATGTCGAGTCGTTGTTTAGCTAAAACACTCGCGGGGTCTTCAAGATCATATATTTCTAATATAAATTAGTAGGGGTTTAAGGGGTTTACAATAAAAATTAAGCCTAGATTGTTTCTACAGAAAATTTGTTTTCATTTGTCTTTTTTATGATGGATATAAACTCGTACTTAGGGCTGGGTAACATATTCGAAGTATTTGTATTTGATTTGTATTCAAACCGAAAATTCGAATATCTGTTTATACTAATACAAATACAAATATTAGAAATCAGATATTTGATTAATACAAATATTACACTCAATTATCCGAACCATTTCGTATCTGTAAATACTACATAGAAAATTTAATTACTATATAGATATATTATAAAATAATAATAATTATGTGAATGTCTTTTGAGTTTCTCCAACTCTTTATATTCTCTATTTACTCTCCCATTTTATTACTCTTGAATTCTATGAATTATGACTACATTATATCTTTATCTATTTTGTTTGTCTCTTCATCTACCTTATAAGCCTATAAACAGAGAAAAATCCATTCGTGATGTACATTTGAGAAATCTTCTTGAATAAAAAATTATATCTTCATCTACCTCTTGCTCTCTCATCTTACATATTGTTCAATTATATTTTGCAATATGTTATCAGCACGAAGGCTCCGTCTTCAATCTGTGAGGTTTTTTTTTCTCTCTCTAATCATTACAATTATATTCTATTTTGTTATTATTTATTCTCTAATAGTAAGATCACTATAACTAAGTATGCTCTACACTCACCATTTATATGGATCTTGTGTATCAGAAGAGTTGTAGTTTAATATAATATTTCACATTGTTTTATTCATATTTTTTTTATTCATATAGTTCATCATGTCAAACCTTTTTAACCTCGAGTTTGAAGCTCTTGACATTATCGGAAAAAATTATTTGTCGTGGGTGTTGGATGCAGAGATCCATTTGGATGTAAAAGGTCTCAAAGAAACCATTGGTATTTCGAATCAATCATCGAATCAAGATAAGGTGAAAGCCATGGTCTTTCTCCGTCATCCTCTTCATGATGGATTGAAAATCGAATACCTCACGGTCAAAGATCCTGTAGATTTTTGAAAATCAATGAAAGAGAGGTATGGTCATAAAAAACCGTGATCCTTCTAAAATCGTTGAAAGAGAGTTGGATGCATATACGTTTCCAAGATTTAAAAACTGTGAGCGAGTATAACTCGACAATATTTCGAATAAGTTCACAAGTGAAACTATGTCGTGAAACCATCACTGATTCTGATATGATGGAAACACATTATCCACATTTCATGCATCTAATGTGCTCTTGCATCAACAATACTGTGAAAATATGGGGATCTAATCTCTTATCTCCTTGTTGCTGAGCAAAAATAACGAATTATTGATGAAAAATCATGAATCTTGTCCCACTGGTTCTGCCCCATTCTCTGAAACGAATGTCGTAGCATTTAAAAATTATAGTGGTCGTAAACGTTGATGAGGAAAAGGTAGAGGTTATTCCCACAAAGGACCGATCAATTACAATACTATAAAAGAATTTCGAGAGAATAATGTTGGAGGCAAGAGTAAGAAAGAAAGTATTTGCCACCGATATGGGATGGAAGGACATTTGGACGCATACTTGTCATACTCCTAAGCATTTTGTAAACATCTACCAAGAGTCATTGAAGAATGGAGGAAATGATGTTGAAGCTAATTTCGTTGTCAATGACTCCAACAAGCTTATTGGAGGATTGGATGACTCTAACAAGTTTATGGAAGGCATAGATGATCTGATGTCCCTTGACATTGCCGATTTCCTTATACATCCTGAAGATGGAAATGATCAAAAGTGATCAAGACGTTTTTCATTTTCTATTTCAATATTATAAGTTATGTGTTTTTTAATGTTTTTCTAGTTATGTTAAACTTTTAGTCCTCTTTATTTTAATAAACTTTATGCAATATAATGTTTCTTTAATCTAATGTCTATTTATTCGTATTTATTTTTCAGTTATATATATTATGAATATGAATCAAATGAAGATCCAAGATAAGAATCTATGTCTCGGGGACAGTGCTACTACACACACCATTCTTAAAGAAAAGAAATATTTTTCAAATTTAAGAAATGATCAAGCACATGTCAATACTATATCGAGATGTGCAAAATTTGTTGAAGGCTCCGAAAGAGCAATTTTTATGATGCCAAAAGGTACAAAGTTTACAATTGACAACGCCTTATATTTAGCAAAGTATTCAAGAAATTTGTTAAGTTTCAAGGATATTCGTATGAATGGATATCACATTGAAACTATGAATGAAAAATGCATTAAATACCTTTGTCTTACCTCAACTATGATGAGTAAAAGGTGTGTGTTAGAAAAGTTGCTCGCTTTCTCATCTGGTTTATATTACGCATCTATGAGATGATTGAAGCATATAATACAGTAAACTCGAGGTTAACAAATAAATTCAAAGTTTGGCATAACCGGTTAGGTCATCTCGGTTCAACGACGATGCGAAAAATTATTGAGAATTCATGTGGTCACTTGTTGAAAAACAAGAAGATTTTCAAACTAATGAATTTTCTTGAGTTGCATGTTCAAAAGGGAAGCTGATAATAAATCATTATCATTTGTTGAACAAATTCATGGTGATATTTGTGGCCTGATTCACCAACCGTGTGGCCCATTTAGATATTTCATGGTAATAATTGATGCATCAACTAGATGATCACATTTGTGCTTTTTATCATCTCGTAATTTAGCTTTTGCGAGATTGCTTGCACAAATAATACGATTAATTTGAAAAACGAGGAGTTTTCGGACCAGTAGTCCAAACAACCGAAAGGATTTAAACCTGTGGGTAATAAATGGGTATTTGTATGAAAGAGAAATGAACAAAATGAAATTTTTCAATACAAAGCAAGACTTGTCGCTCAAGGTTTTACCCAAATTCTCGGTATTGATTATGATTCAACATATTCTCCCGTGGTGGATGCAATAACATTTCGATATTTGACTTGTCTGGCAAATAATAAAAGACTTGAAATGTGCCTCGTGGATGTGGTAACAGCTTATCCATATGGCTCATTAGACCATGATATATATATATATATAATCCCTGAAGGATTTAAGATGCATGAAGCACATGATAATAATTCTCGCGAGATATACTCTGTTAAGCTCGACAAAGCTTTGTACAGATTGAAACAATCCGGATGAATGTGGTACAACCGCTTGAATGAATATTTGATAAAATAAGGATATAAAAATGATCATATATGTACATGTGTTTCCATAAAAGGTTAAAACTCAAAGTTTGTTCTAATTGCGGTTTATGTTGATGACTTAAATATAATTGGAACTCCAAAAGAGTTATCACAAGCTATGCAATGCTTAAAGAAAGAATTTGAAATGAAAGACCTCGGGAAAACAAAATTTTGTTTAGGTCTTCAAATTAAGCACCTTAAAGATAGGATATTTTTGCATCAAACCTTTTATAGAGAAAAGATACTTAAAAGGTTTTACATGGATAAATCACACCCTTTACGTACACCAATGGTTGTGAGATCATTAGATATTCATAAAGATGTATTTAGACCACCTGAAGAAAGCAAGGAAACACTTGGTCCCGAAGTACTATATCTTAGTGCTATTAGAGCATTGATGTATCATGCTAATAATATACCTCTTGATATTTATTTTGCAGTAAGTTTATTGGCAAGATATAGTCCTCACCAACTGAAAGACACTGGAATGGTGTAAAACATATCTTTAGATATCTTCGAGGGACAACATATATGGGCTTATATTATTGTAACTCATCAAAACTAAATTTGATTGGTTATGCAGATGTTGGATATTTGTCAAATCCTGATATAGCTTGATCTCAATCTGGGTATGTATTTACTTGCGGGGGAACCGCAATCTTATGGCGTTCTATTAAACAAACATTGGTAACCACTTCATCAAATCATGCAGAGATATTAGGAATTCACAAGACAAGTCGTGAATACGCTTGGTTTAGATCAGTATCTCAATACATTAGGGAGTCATGTGGTCTTCCAACTGTTCAAATATCCCCACAATATTATTTGAGGATAATACTGCATGCATAGCTCAATTAAAAGATGGTTAAATTAAAAATGATATTGATCAAAACATATTTCACCTAAATGTTTCTTTACTCATGATCTTCAACAAACTGGTGAAATATATGTTCAACAAATAACGTCTAGTGAGAATCCAACAGATTTATTCACTAAGGCACTAACTACGAGATTATTTGAGAGATGGTTTACTTAATCAGAATATGTCATTTGAAAGATATAAAATGATGATCTTATCAGAGGGAGAAAAAGATATGCATTGCAATCTTTTTTCCTTTACTAAGTTTTTCCTATTAGGTTTTTTTAGTAAAGGTTTTTAACGAGGAAATATATCTATTGCATATCATTAAGAGTATGTACTCTTTTTCCTTTGCTAGGGTTTTTCCTACGAGTTTTGCCTATAAAAGTTTTAACGAGACATATTATTTTTACTCAATAGACATTCAAAGGGGAATATTATAAAATGATAATAATTATGTGAATGTCTTTTGAGTTTCTCCAACTCTTCATATTCTCTATTTACTCTCTCACTTTATTACTCTTTAATTTTTTGATTTATGACTACCTTATCTTTTCATTTATTTGTTTGTCTCTTTATCTACCTTATAAGTCTATAAATAAAGGTAAGTCCATTTGTGATGTACATTTGAGAAATCTTCTTGAATAAAGAATTATCTTCCTCTACCTCTTGCTCTCTCATCTTACATATTGTTCAATTTTATTTTGCAACAATATATATATATATAACAAAATTTATTTCAATGATCAAATTAGGAAAAAAAAAACTTTATTAATCTTATTTAAATACTTATTATATAAATATATAGACAAATATGCAATATATTTATGATTGGATGACTAAAATTTCAAATACTTTGATAAACTAATATTGTTGAAGATTTAATTTACTCTTAAGATTGGTTCTAATGCAAATGAATTGTATAAAGTTATAGAGACATCATAATATATGAAAAAAACCAGAATTTACTAAATATATAAATTTTCTATGAGTTTTATTTTAGTCTATAATCTAACAATTTGTTTCATTGTTTTAAGTGAATTGACGATATTCGTAGAATTCGTCGACGAAATTAAATTTAAATGACTGATGTGGAGATGAATGTGAAGATTTGATGTTTTTTATTTATATTATGTATTTTTGCATCGTTGTGCGATTTGAATATTAGTTTTAGATTATATTTGATGATTATTTGTTTTTTTATTAAAGTTCTTTGTTATATATTTTTTATGTTAAAAAAATTAGATTCGGATACGGATATCCGTATATTCGACAAATATTTGTATTTAAAATATATGATTTATCAATACAAATACAAATAACAAATTTAGATATTCGCACAGCCCTACTCATAATACACTTCCAAAAAAAACATTAAATTTTTAAAATTATCACGAGTTTCTCCATTAAAAACCTTAGTAGAAATCTCTTCTAAGTTTTTTATGTCATATTTCAAGAAGGTTTTACAAGTTTTTTGTGCAATATAATATAATAGTTTTTATGCGTATCAAAGTTAAACAAATAGCAACCTAAACTACCCGCAAGTGCACGACACGTGTGTAGTACTTTAGGTGTCGATCCCACAAGGACTACGCAACAAAACCTAAACTCAAACTACAAATCAAACTTGCAAAGAGCGAATATGGGATTTGAGAATGAAATACTAAAAGCAAATAAACAAACGAGTTCTTAACAATGAGACAAACGTTCTAGGAATCCGGTTTCACCACAAGATTACCGAAACTAACAATCAACCTATCTAATCATGCAATCCCGATCAAGTTATCTAAGGCAGACGATCCTAATATAATATCTACCCTCTCTCAAGGCATAGACACATGATCTAGTCAAGTTATCCCCTACTTTCGTGGCTAACACCGCTGCTACCCTACTTTCGTGGCCTAACCTCGATTGTTCACCTAAGTTCCTAAAACATGCATCTACGTGGCCATGAGAAACACAAATCAATGAAGCACTCAGATAAAGAATAGATAAACGAAAACGGGAAAATGCATTCAAAGGTAAATCAAAGTGGTTCCGGGATAGCCATGGGCTAATCCCTTCTCCTAGAACAAAACAAACTACTCGCTTATGCGTACAAAAGAAAACAACATAATTGAATTAGAAACTCTAAACATCATGAAAACCAAACGAAACCGAAGGCTTGAATCGATATCCAATGCTCATTGAATGTCCCATTCGCAAAAGTATCCTTCTTCTTCAATTCTCTCTCTACTCTCTCCCTTCAATCCAAAACTAAAAACTAACTCTCTAACTCAAGCTCTTTCGACCCCTAGCTCATGTTTTTCCTTTTCCTTCTTCTTTTCTTTCCTTTTTCCTCCTTTTTCCTTTTGGTTGTTAAGTTTTTTTCCATTTGTTGCAGCAGCCACCGATTTTGCCTTTTCATGAGTTTTCCATTCTTGATTAAGTTAGGCAACGTTTCCATTACTTTCTCCAGCAAAATATCTCTTATTCTTCTTCTCTAAAGTCGTTTTCGTTTTTTTATAAGTCACCAACAAGTTCCTTTTTGTTTTAAGACAAATTTACTTATCTATTTTTTCCAGGTGACAGACGTGACCCGTGCGGGCTAAGTGTGTGCCCCGTGCGGGCACGGCACGCTGTGTTCGATGGAAATAAGGTGTGCCTTAAAATAGCAAACCTTAACGACCGAAAAAAAAGACCAATCGATGGGAAAACATGCAACCGACTAAGGAAAAAAGCGAAAGAATCCCATTGTAAGAGAATCGAAGAAAAATGAAGAGAAGCGTAGGAAGGATGGCTGGGGAGGAGAGAAGATAGAAAACGAAGAAAACTCTAGAAGAACTAAATCAAAACAAACCCCAAAGAAAAAAAACCTAAATGAAAGGATGACCGAGACTAATGCACGGTGTCGGTGGCTAAATCTGATCGTCCGTCGGGAAAACATGCACTGGAAAGGCAACAACCCGACGGGATGCAGCCAACAAAACTAAATAGCGGCCAAAAAATATAATCAAACACGAAGACGAAACAAAACCAAATACACCAAACCGGTGAATAAAAAACGACTACAAGGTCGACAAACTACTTAGCCGGCTAAGCGAAAAATCAAAGAAATTCTGATTTTGAAAAAGACCAAAGAGAAACGGAGAGAAACGCAGGGAGAACGGGTGTGGAGGAGATCAGAGGAAAAAAATCAAACCTTAGAATAACTGATGTGCGTTATATCAAGTGATAAAACCTAGACTAACGCTTCCGCAAGAATACGGATCGTGTAGTAACTAGGGTCGAACACAAGGAATTGATGCGACTTATAAGCTATTGAACTAATGGAATAGACGTGTAGGGTGACTAAAGATGGAATTGTGATTGAGATAAACTAAACTAAATCGAAGAGATAAAACTTATGGCTAAGCACCATGGGTGTCGAGAGTTTGCATAATGATGTAACGAAGTTCTAAAAGGATAATTGGTCTAAGGTACTATCATGAGTTCACGGAATTCAAGCTCTCCTATAGGAACTGACTGGCGTAGACTTGTCCACTATCTAGCATGCATATACCAATGTATCCATTGCGCATCTTACATGCATAGACGCATTATGACCGCTATCCTAATCCCTAGATTCAACCGATTGACCTGGCGTAGATTCTAAACCAATTAAACCCTAAATCATGGCTAAGTTCCAAAGTCTAATGCCCTGGCGTTGGTTTATTAGACTTCTAACATCATTCATTCGAGTGGCGTACAAGTAATGAAAGCATGAAGTTCCATCATTCATTAAGCGTAAGACTTCGTTACAACATAGCAAATCTCTCTAACCCATGGCAAAGGATCTACTCAGACATGAATACAAAAAAGGCATGTCCTCTACCCGCTCGTGCAGGCCACTTGCCCGACCGTGTGCCCTCCTTTCAGCCCGAGCGGGCACCATGCCCGATCGTGTGATTCTTGAGCCCGAGTCGTGCAAACCTACGGGGATTTCTTGGCATCAATTAGCCCGAGCGGGAACTCCAATTCCACCCGAGCGGGCACTCCATCTTGGTCGTGTGCTTTGAGGGCCCGAGTTGTGCAAAACTACGGGGGTAAATGACAGCTAATAGCCCGGTCGTGCACTCCAATTCCACCGAGCGGGCACTCCATCATTGGTCGTGTACCTTGAGTGCCCGAGTCGTGTAAAGCTACGGGGATAAGTGGCAGCTAATAGCCCGGTCGTGCACTCCAATTCCACCCGAGCGGGCACTCCATCTTAGTCGTGTACCTTGAGTGCCCGAGTCGTGCAAAGCTACGGGGGTAATTGGCAGCAATTAGCCCGATCGTTTGAAATGTTGTTTCCGCTCCCTTCGCTCGGTGTTTGAGTGTTCACTTTCAGTCCATGGCCTTGCACAAGTCGAACCTTGTTACTCAACTACGTTTTCGGGGTTAGATTGCCATAATCACTCGTGTTTCTCCTCATGTCTTCGTTTCCTACGCAAAACACGAAATGTAGATAAAGTCTTCGAATATACTCGATAAGTGAATGAAATCTAAATAATCTACTCTAAACTAGACCTAAGAATGATATAAAAATTACAACGGATTACGTGTTATCAATAACTAAACAAAAAATAACCCCAAAAACCCTAATTGGAACGGACGGTCGAGATTAATGCACAGGTGTCGGTGGCGATATTGGATCGTCGAAAGCGGTAATAGAATAAGCACATTCGATGGCTGCTACACAGATGAGTTGGGGATCCGGGGAAAATGCGTGGGTCAGCGTGCGAGAAGGTCAGGTCGGGTAGTAGCCCATAGATAACCCGCGAGATCTCAACCACACACGCATCTGGAAACGAATCTGGATGGCTCATGTCGGTCCACATCAGCGCTAAGGAACTGTTCACCTAGGTGTGGCTTTTAGTTTATGTATGATATATAATATTATGTCTACATATATTTGGATTCGAAAAATTATAAACATAATGTTAAAAACATGATGTTATATACATTTATCAGAAATATATATATATATATATATCTAATTTTTTAATCTGTTATACAATTTCTAAAATATAAAATAAATGGCAATCCAAAAGATATTTATAAAGTGAATAAATTATTACGATTTATAATCTAACCAAGATATTGACAAGTCTAATGCGGATTTAAATAATCATAAAAAGAGATTTTAAATTTACTATAACATTTCAATACGAATTCTCCTCTTGGGTTTTTCCATTAAATGAACCAACTTTATATACAAGAGTTCTGTAACAACTTGTTCCTAGATATATGGAAAGCTAACAATTATTGTTCTTGAATATATGAAAATCATATATATGCATATATATTATGTTTCGTGCCCTCAAGTTGGAGCATGAAGATAAAAACTACTCGACTTGGACCGTAGTCGCAAAAATGGATTCAAACCCAGCGCCTTGGTGAAGATACCAGCTTGTTGATCCGCAGAATGAACGTACGATGTCTTAATGGTACCACAAATAAGCTCATCGCGCACTAAAGGGTAGTCAACCTCTATATGCTTCGTATGTCCGTGAAAAATCGGGTTAGCAACAATATTAAATGTAGCTTGGTTGTCACACAACATACGCATCAGAGAGGAATGGATCACACCAAAACATGCCAATAAGGCTTGAGCAATTTGAGCTCACAAGTCAAGTTTTCCATAGATCGATACTCTGCTTCGATCGAAGATCGCGAAATCGTGGAATGTTTCTTCGTCTTTCATGTAACAGGAGAATTACCTAGGAGAACAATATAGCCACTAACCGATCGACAAGAGATACGACATGTCGCCCAGTCCGAATCACAATAACTATATAAGTGAAGATCACTAGCACATCTAAGAAGGATGCCCTGACCGGGAGCACCTTTCAGATATCGAACAACTCACAAAACAACATGCCAATAATCAAGTCGCAGATCTTGCATGAACTGAGAGAGCACATGTACAGCAAAGCTCAATTCTGGCCGAGTAATCGTAAGATAGATGAGGTGCCCTACAAGCTGGCGGTATCGCGTTGGATCATCAAAGCGAGCCGACTTGGAAGTCGATAATGTATGATTCTGCTCAAGCGGAAACTCTACAGGTTTTGTGACGAGTAATCCACATTCGGAAACGATATCCAATGCATATGTTCGCTGTGACAAAGAAAAACCAGCTGGACTCCAAGCAACTTCGATCCCGAGAAAATACTTCAGCAGCCCAAGATCCTTCATGTGAAAACAATCATGCAAGTAGCGCTTGAAGAAGACAACCGAATCCTCGTCATTACCGCCGACAAGAATATCATCCACGTACACGAGGACATTGAGTTGAATGTCTCCACGAATCATATAAAAAAGAGAATAATCCGACCTGGATCGCTGAAATGTGTAGCAAAGGAGTGCAGATGTTAGCTTGGTGAACGAGCAACGAGGTGCATGGCGAAGACCATTTAGAGATTTCTTCAATTTACAAACCAATGTGGAACCCGGAGATGAGAAACCTTGAGGAAGTTTCATGTAGACAACTTCAGTTAAATCCCCGTGCAAGAACGCATTATACACATCCATCTGATGAACAATCCAATTTTTTTTCGCCGCAACAGAAAGAAATAACCGCACCATTGTCATCTGGGCCACTGGCGCAAACGTTTCTTCGAAACCAACTCCTTATGTTTTTCGGTTTCCTAGAATCACAAAACGAGCCTTGTAATGCTCAATAGAACCATCAGAGTGATATTTCACCTAATATATATGCGACATCCAATAGCTTTCTTGTCTACGGGAAGAGAGGTAAAAGTCCACGTGTCCTTGAGAAAAAGCGCCTGCAGTTTTTCTTGCATGGTTGCTCGCTACTCAGGAGAAAGTTTCAATTCCACTCACTAGAAAACAATCATACATGTTACATTGGATGGACAATAGTAGTGAAATCAAGGTGCAAAAGAAAGTTTCAATTCCATTTATTATACAAATACGAGTGGCTTTGTGATGTTGCATCGATGCAAGTGTGGCATTTGCTTCTAGAAAAACCATGGCAATATGACAATGCATGAACCATAATGGCTACAACATGATAAAAATTTTCCCACAATATTTATTTGAAGATAATACTGTATGCATAGCTCAATTAAAAGATGGTTAAATTAAAGGTGATATTAATCAAAACATATTTTACCTAAATGTTTTTTTACTCATGATCTTCAACAAAATGGTGAAATATATGTTCAACAAATAAAGTCTAGTGAGAACCCAAAAAATTTATTCAAGAAGGCACTAACTACGAGATTATTTGAGATGATGGTTTACTTAATCGGAATATGTCGTTTGAAAGATATAAAATGATGATTTTATAAGAGGGAGAAAAAGATATGCATTGCACTCTACCAGACAATATATTTGTTGCATATCATTAAGAGTATGTACTCTTTTTTCTTTGCTAGGGTTTTTTCTATGAGTTTTACCTAGTAAAAGGTTTTAGCGAGACATTATTTTTACTCAATAGACATTCAAGGGGAAGTATTATAAAATAATAATTATTATGTGAATGTCTTTTGAGTTTTTCAACTCTTCATATTCTTTATTTACACTCCCACTTTATTTCTATTTAATTCTATGAATTATGACTACCTTATCTCTTAATCTATTTGTTTGTCTCTTCATCTACCTTATAAACCAATAAATAGAGGCAACTCCATTTGTGATGTACACTTCTTGAATAAAGAATTATCTTCCGATACCTCTTGCTCTCTCATCTTACATATTGTTCAATTTTATTTTGCAAAAATATATATATATATATATAACAAAATTTATTTCAATGATCAAATTAGAAAAAGAAACATTAATAATCTTATTTAAACACTTATTATATAAATTTTTAAAATTATCATGAGTTTCTCCATTTAAAATCTTAGTAGAAATCTCTTCTAAATTTTTTGTGTCATATTTCAAGAATGTTTTACAAATTTTTTGTTCAATATAATATAATAGTTTATATATTATTTATTTTAGAACATAATTAATTTAAATTGGAGTAAAATATTTACTTCGGTTATAGTTATTAAAAAATTTAACCATGTAAAATTAAAACTTCAATTGATTTGATCGTGTAAAATTGTAAAATCCAAAGTTATTAAACCATTATCAATATGTTTTACATACTAAAATATTACCATTATTTAACAAAAAAAATTATATAACTAACCAATTATAGAATCAAATCAGTTTTTAAATATTTACTTATTAGTATTTAAAAGTCGTAAGGAGCTAGTCGGGCGGTCCGTCAGCGCCTAGCGACTAGTCAAATTAGTCGGCAATTAGTCGGCGACTAGGCGTTTTTAGTTTTTTTTAATATGTTTAAAACTAGATGACTGACGAACAAAGACGACCAACGACGTTCAAACTTGGAAGAACTGCGTAGCAAAGAGAGAAACAACCAAAATGACATCATTTTTGTTTATTTTAAAAAATAAAACGACCAAAACAATGTCGTTTTGGTTCAAATTTTTTAAAAATATAATCCGAACGATGTTGCTTTAACAAATTTTTTTATATGAAAAATAGGATCGATTTTCTATTAATCTAGCGGTCGAACACCGCCGAGCTCTAGCGCCGACTAGTTGGCCGTCTAATCCAACTTTTAGATCACTACCTATTATCCAAACCAAATCGAAATATCATTATTTGATTAGTTTAATTTGAGTAGTTTAATTTTATTAATCTTATGTAGATTCGATTCAGTTTAACTTGATTAATCTTATGTTACAAAGCGAAAAGAAATGGGCAGCCCTACTTTTTATACATTTTTTCATGTGAAACAAAAAAGGCCGCACCATGGTTCGTTCATTATTACCTCTGCATTTCATATCCAATACCACTGACATGAATTCATAACATCCCTGAGCCAAAATAAATAACACTATAAATGCAATAAAACACAATGGTGATGAGATCTTGTGTACATCCTCATTGTGAAAGAGACAGAGAAATTCCTCTCCATTAAAATGGTTCTACAAGTTCTGCTCTACAAGCATAGAAGCTCCTACAGAAGTGAAAGAAAACTTTTCTTACAGCACCATAAAGTCTGTCCGAACCAAGTTATAAGCATTCAAGAGCTTTGTCGTGTATACCGCAGTTTTGAGGATCAACCACCACGTTTTCTATTCCTGGAACAAAGAGAAAAGATGGGCTGAAACTTTAGCACAAAAGATAATTCATAAACAAAGTTATCGTTGACAGCAACCATGGTCGAGCCTTTTCTTATTTCATTAAAATATTCCTGACTGTGTGCGAATATTACATGAACTGTTACCATGATAAATACCAGAGGAAAGAAAAATGATGGTCAATCTGATCTGTAACAGTCCCTAATTGATTAATACAAAATTGAGTCTCCACTTAACCATTGCAGTAACCAAATTGATTTAGATACCATGATAAATACCAGAGGAAAGACAGAGAAATAGAGCAGAAAAATCAATGACCGATCATTAAGACAAGAATTTATCGCATATCACCTATCCTATTTTCTTTTTCCACAACTTTTGCACTCAACAATGCCTACAATAGCAGACATTTTTACCATCACCTAAACTGCATTGAAAATTGTAATCCCAAGCAATGTAAGAGCTTTATCACAGCTATGTTGGCAAAATAGACATTTTCATACATAAGTAGGTACTTTCTTCTTTTGGAAGCTAAACTATGCAGCATACAATACTATCACTTGCCAAACCACTTGAGTTTGGTAAGAGTCTAAATGTAGGCTTATATTGACGAATAGAGAGATAACGAGAAAAGCGGATCAGCACCAAGGATCTAAACCATCAAGAAGATGCTCATTTCTCATGATTCAGAGTGAGACAATCTTTTAAAGGTGATTTCCTAATGTAAATAGCCCAAATAGATTCAATAATAAAATATGATCCACCACAAGTATAAATTTTTTCCATGTCCAGTCAATCTAAACCGTTAAGAGTATGCGCCCACCATTCATGTCAAAATCCAAACATCATGGGACATGTTAGCCATCTAATGAAGATGTAAAAGAAACCATCAATATACTTTCCGCTGTCCAAAAACAATTGATAGCTAGAATCTAAAGAAAAAAAAGAAACACCCACTTCCTCTCTCAGAGATGTCTGTTTTCACCGAACAGGATAAGTCATACCAAGACTAACAACTTCAAGAAGAAGAAATCTTAGAGCTAGCTAAACAAGACAAATAATGAAGCAGAGTAGTACCCTCACCTTGGCCTTCACTTTCTTGAAATCAAGTACTCGAAGTGATTTTAGCTTGTGAATCACATAAAGGCGATAATTTGGCTTTTTGGTGATGTTATTATCCAATAAACTGAGGTACTGCAGCTTTGGGATAGATGCAAGTGGACCAAGTTCACAAACCTGTTATTTGTAAGAATCAAGGTATGTAGCTTTGGTAGGAATTCTGCAAAAGTTCATTTGTATGAGAACTATAACAAGCTTAATCAAAAAAGAAAACGAAATATTTTACAAAACTCACAAAGAACCTACCTCCAATGTTGGGGTTTATTCGAGTAATCCGATTGTTATTTATGAGCAAAGTGCCCAGGCGATTAAGGTACGGAAAGTTCTCTAACATAACTATCTCATTATCTGACAAATGAATTGTATCGAATTGGTCTGGTAAATTACAATTGATTTATCAGATAATGAGATAGTTAAATTAGAGAAGCAAAATGTAACTCAGAGAAGAAACACCATAACAAGAACCGTCTCGAGAAACATGCACGAATGAATGGATGGGAAAATCCACATAACAAGAACCGAGGAACAAAGCCGGCAAACTTTTCAAGCAATAACACAACAAAAGGGAAAAAACATTTGAACCAGAAAGCCGCGAAGAAGACAAAACCCAAGAAACAGTCGCAGAAACAAATTATGAAAGTAAAGGCTTGTTACCTGCAATCAAACAACGCAAAGAAGGGGATTAGCGAGAGTTAGGGTTTTCAAAAACCCTAAAAAATACAACAACGACAAATCATTTCCTCGGAGATCTAATTCACGCTCCTTGATGGCATTGAAGAAGTGAAGGCTTTTCCAAATCAAATCAGCCGTTAGCTTTACCATATTCTTCTAGGGTTTTAAGGCTTTCTCTGGGCTTTCTGCAACACGCAGCAGGAGGAGCGAATACAGTTGACGTGTATAACCCCCAACAAAAGCCCAGTAGAGGGGAAAATGGACTCGCCTCAGGGTGTAAATTGCAATATAATGAGTTTCGGATAAATGTGAAAACACGATAAATATAAGGCTCCTACATGTTATTATACATATTATGTGGGCTTTTTTAGTTTTTACCTAGACCTGGCCCATGCAACGACAATCATATCCTAACCCAAATGGTAAGAGCGTTATTAGCGTAAAAACAGTACAAGCGGTAAAAAACTGATATTAGTTAATAGAATCGATCATATTTAAATTTCAAATAATGGATTTAAAATAGTGAAAACATCCTTTTTTTTGTTCCACTTAGAGTTTAAAATTTGTGAGTATATATAATTCACCTAAATGAAAAAAAATTAATCAAAATATAATCGTTAAAAACATTACGAAAATCATTATTAACAGCATGTTAGATGTTAGAGTAAAATTTATTAGACATAATGAACATATGTTATGTAACCTTACATTAAAAACATATGTATTGTTACTTGAGTTTTGTGTTCTATTAAAAAATAAAAAAAAAATTAAAAGTAATTAATATAAATATAATTTGAGTTTTTTGGTTTATAAAAATGATTCTATATTACAGTTGGTAAATATAAATTGATTTTATATTGAAGATCATGTGTTTGAATTATAAATTCTATACTTGTCTACAGATCTTGGAAATTTATCTAATGTAAATTAAAGACTAATTATAACAGTTATAAAAATAATATGCATCGAATGTATAGATAAAACATGTTATTGATAAATTAAAGATAATTAATTTGTTTAGTATCTCTTATAACAATTTTGCAATAGATAACATGATATCATTTGTTCAACATTTTAAATTATATTAGTCTTGATAAACAAAAGCAAAAATTTCTGCACATTTAAACTAAATGTCCCTATAAAATATTTTTTTATATATCGGAATGATCATTAAATTGATAGTTAACAATATATAATTTTGTCGACAAAATCGAAATTGAATCACAATCTATGAGTTATATTTATTGCTAGTGTTGATTACTGTATATCAAATTTATATAAGAAGACAATAAAGGAGGAGCATGAGAATATAAGGACACGAGGTTAGGTAAAAGTTTTAAATAACATTTGTCTTTAAAACAATATATTTAGTAAGATATTTTCTAATGCATGTGGAATGGTTTATGGATTAAAAGTAAAATAATATGAGACATATTGGGGTCATATGAGATTACATATCTTTTGTCTTCTTCCCATACTTATATATATATATATATATATATATATATAACATTTCCTTATTTAATTTTCTTTTCTTTTTTGTTAATCTATTTGACAACTTACCCCATATTATCGCACTTTATTTGTAGCTAACAGATCACTTCCAACTCACAAATCATTATACAATCATGTGTGTATATATACTAGCATTAGTCTCGCGCTTTGCACGGTTCCGTTGGATACATTATATTTATATGCAATATACAAAAAGTATGGGACAATATATATTAAATAAATGTTATGATGTATTTGAACGTACAAAGTTTCTATATGTTATTGAATATTTCTTTGTATACAATATTTGTTGTTCTCGATGTACATTTACCAGTATCATCT
>CM071864.1:10674849-10697887 GCA_036759665.1 Gynandropsis gynandra
TTTGAAGCCGAGTGTCCTCCATAATGAATACATATAATTTACTTATACAACTATCCAAATATATAATATTCAATATATAAAACACGAAACTATCACCATAATATACAATGTATAAAAATCATACTTATATATATATATATATATATATGACAATGACATTTCCTTATTTAATTTTCTTTTCTTTTTTGTTAATCTATTTGACAACTTGCCCCATATTATTGCACTTTATTTGACAGATCACTTATATATATATATGACATTTCCTTATTTAATTTTCTTTTCTTTTTTGTTAATCTATTTGACAACTTGCCCCATATTATTGCACTTTATTTGTAGCTAACAGATCACTTCCAACTCACAAATCATTATACAATCATGTGTGTATATATACTAGCATTAGTCTCGCGCTTTGCACGGTTCCGTTGGATACATTATATTTATATGCAATATACAAAAAGTATGGGACAATATATATTAAATAATGTTATGATGTATTTGAACGTACAAAGTTTCTATATGTTATTGAATATTTCTTTGTATACAATATTTGTTGTTCTCGATGTACATTTACCAGTATCATCTAGGATAAGCAATTTTAATCCTTCTCGAGTTTTTGCTCTAGAAACCGCAACATACAATTGGTCATGACTAAAAACTGGTTTCGGTAAATACATGTCAATTCGATTAATACTCTGTTCTTGGCTTTTGTTAATTGTCATTGCAAAACACAGCATAATAGGGAATTGTTTTCGTTTAAAGTTGAAAGGCAAATTTGTATTGGTTGGAATTAGAGGGAGTCGTAGTATAAATACTTTGTTTTCAGTATGTGTTCCAATTATTATTTTGCCTTCTATAATGTTAGTATCGAGTTGAGCTATTTGAAGCCGTGTTCCATTACAAAGTCCAAGCATTGGATCAAGGTTTCATAAAAGTATAATGGGAGCTCCTTCCTTAAGCGTTAACCAATGATTAAGAAGATGTGGATATTTTAAATTGTTCAAAAATTCGGTATTATACAATTCACATGTGTCATCGTTATCGGAATCGGCAGCGCACAATGTATCTGAGCTTAGATACTCCTTGGAATTTCTCGGAAGTAATTGTAAGAGCATTTCGTTTATTTCATCAACGATTTCATTTATTTGGAACAATATTGATCATTCTTGAAAAAAATGGATTTTTATAAAATTTTTTAATGTTTGGATATACAGGTGGAACAATGCTTTCGATTGGATTTGATGTTCCATTAATCAATAAATCTTCAGTTATGTCTAATAAACATTCCCCATTATTAGGTTCACATAACGATCCATCCCCTAATTTTAGTATCCATTAAGCAAAAGCTTGTACTTCATCGGGATGCAAAGAACTATTGCTTATTTGCAAACCCATGTTTTTAGTTAATTTCAAAACACGATAGTAATTCCAAATGTAGGAAGAATTTATACATGCTTGAACATTGTCATGCCTAGTTTCTCTTGTAGTTACTGGTAAGATTTGACGAAAATCGCCTCCGAATATCACCGTTTTCCCACCAAAAGGTTTGGTTTTCAAAAAGGATTGACTGAGCCCATGATATCTTTAATACTTATATCCAAAGCCTCGAAGCAAAAGTTGTGTATCATTGGAGTTTTATCCCATATTATAATTTGTGTTTTCTTTATAAGCTCCGATGGATTTGTATTCAATTTAATATACATAGTAAGTTTTCATTGGCATCTATTGGTATTGCGAAACGGGAATGCGCAGTACGTCTCCTTGTAGCAGAAGTGAAGCAATGCCACTTGAAGCAACGTTTAGGAAAATTTGCCCACGAGATCTCACTGATGTGGATAGCATTTTCCATAAAAGAAAGTTTTCCAAGTGCCTCTATTTCCCTATAAAAAGAATATTTGGCCTCTTTTTTTTATCTAATGCTTCTATAATTTCATTGAAGATGGAATATTGTTCTGCCGTTAACTGCGATTTAAGATTAACAAATTCAGTTTCTATTTTGTTTCGATCATAAGATAGTTCTTCGTATATTAACCTATTTAACATCGATTGGTTATGAGCTTCTCTAGGAAATGGCATTGAAGGATATTGTTTCAAAGATCTATTATTTTTTTGTAGTGATTGTTCTATTTCGCCAAGGGCTATATTTTGGATCTATTCATGGGACATGTTAAAATCTGCAATTTCAAAAGAATAATTTATGTAATGTCAAAATATACTTACATAAACTACAATAGTAAGTATCCAAACCTATAATTTCAATAAGCGCCAACGTTTATACAATATGTCATCCGATAAAATTTCTCACATCGTTAACCAAACGTGTTCTGGACATGAAAGACATTCTGTTGTTAACAAAATGACAAACAACATTCGTAGGTACGCCGAGGATGTTATTGTATTGATGTATTCGTCGTCGTCGTCTAAAAGTCCTAATGCTCTGCACACATCTTTAAATGTTTCTTGCAATTGACCGTTAATTGTGCGAATTTCCTCAAATGATGTAGGACCGCATATTTTATTTAATAACATTCGTAAACAGTATGATTCTCCCGAATTTGGATTAATATGTTGTAATCTACCAAATGCAAACCCGCGTTTGCATGTTTTCCAAATTCGATGCTTTTTGCTCCATATAAATTTCTTTGGGAAATTACAATAGGTCAATTGTCGAGCCTCAGAACATGAACCATTACATTTGAACCATTCCGTAAAAATTGTTCGTTGCATATACTCATCAGATGTTATATGAGATAATTCACCTTCTTCATCAAATATTATATTTTGTTGATTGGGCAAATGAAATTTTAATGTCTCAACCGGTATGCTTTTGTAATGAATGTCAATTTTGAACATTCTCCAGCAAGTTTCACACCCTGAAATGTAACGATAGCTATAATAGTTTTTTCTTTCATCTAACAGTTTGTTTGTAGGCATTTCTGATGTTGTTATTGTTGTAGCAACTCTATCACATCCTTTGTTTTTGTATTTGAATAAGTATTTGGTTGCCTTTGTTTGATTGCATCACTCTAAATTAATATGAGCTCTATATCTTAAAACAATAAAAGGTTATACGACACAATATATCGATTATCTAATTTAATTCTTTCTTTTGTTACAAACCTTCCATCGTCTTGCCTTTTGTAAACATGATAGCCTTCATCGTTAATGTATGTTGAATCAGTGAAATTCTTTGGAAATCGTTTCGTGCATTTGCCCTTATCCATACAGGGCGAAAACTTATTAGCTATACCACATGGTCCATGTACCATCGTTTCTTGCACTACAGTGTATAGCACACGGTTAATGTTTTGAAATTCCACTGTAAAGATAACTGAAAAGGAAAAGTGGGAAACAAAATATTAAGATAGTAAGAAAATATAAAGACATAAATGGTAATTAGTAAAAGTCACTTGCATTGATTTCTCCCAGCCGCTTCTTTTGTTTTAAATCTATTAATAGGTCTTCAAGTTTAATTTTAAATAATCGTGCTAAAAGATATGGTCTATTTTCTGATGTATCATTATAATGATGTAGAATTCGTTGTAATTCACGCCACTTAAGATTACATGTGAATGTTAAAAACAAATAGGGAAATCCAAGGTTTTGTAATTTTCGCATCGCAATTTATTCTGGTGATTTCATTCGACCATATAGAAACCATCGGCGACAAATTAATGGAAAAGTCTTCCCGAATGTATTATATTAGAACATTCAATACTTCTTTCTTGTAAACGGTACGCCATAAATTCTCTTAAGCTGATTCGACTGCGGGGTTTTTTAGATAAGGAATTCGTTAAGTGCAAATTTAAGCCAAGATGATAGCCATCTTCTCCATACGGGAATACTACCATATATTGTGACAGAAGGTACGATGGATGCAATTCACTTATCCTCATGTACTCGGCGCTGTGTTTTTGCAAGATAATATCTCTTGTGTTTAATCTCTCATCTAAATGACCTACTATCAGTGGTGCTACTTCCAATGTTTTCGGTAAATTGTACAATCTATTTTGGTTATGGCGGTCTGCTATCAAACATAATTTCATTTCTAGTTGAGTGGACAATGTGATTCTATCACGAGCCATTCGAAATATTTTGACATAAGGATTATGCTGATCAAGCATTTGCTGAATGTTTTAACAATATCTTCGCGTAAAGAGTGTTGGAATTGCAACCCATAGAAACTAACAAAACCCATACAACATTACTACAACGAAGACCGAAAAAACATGCCTGGGTCAGCGCGAATTTACGCAAACAATTAAGAAGTCCAGGCCCATAGCTAATCTAAATCCATAGACACTAACAAAAATCCATCAGTACCACTAAAACAAAGCAAAAAAAAAAAAAACATGTTTATCTAAACAGTTCAGTACCTAATTGCTCGAGAACAGACCAGTGAACAGGTCGAATAACATAAAAAGAAATCGTATAATACCATCTAGTGAGGAAACAACAAAACAATGCAACAACAGTGACATAAATACAAATGCCTATACTAAGGCACACATTAAATTGTAAAAGAATATTGAAACAACAATTAAAAACCGACAAGAAACCCATCGACAGAATACATAGCAGAACCAAAAACAATCGGAACATAAAACACATAATCAACATTCAACATAACATGCAAACGTGTTTAAAAGTGAAATAAAAAGAAATCCGAGTATAGAAAAAGGTAAAACAATGCAAAGGAAAACAAACCGACAGAAAGGAAGATAAATCGGAAAACCTAAAATCAACTAAATAAAAAACAAACGAAAGAAACCTTAAAATAGCAAACTGTAACGACTGGCGAATAAAAAAGACCAACCGACCAGCAAACATGCAGCTGACTAAAAAAGCGAAAGAATCCGATTGTAAAACAACCGAAGGAAAACGAAAAAGAAACGCATGGAGGACGACTTGGGGGGAGAGAAGAGAGTAAACGAAGAAAACCCTAGAAGAACTAAATAAAAAAACCCCCAAAGAAAAAACCCTAAATGAAACGGACGGTCGAGACTAATGCACGGGTGTTGGTGGCTAGATTCGATTGTCGACCAGGAAAACATGCATTTGAAAGGCAACAACCTCGACGAGATACAACCAACAAAACAAAACAGAGGAATAAAAATATTATCGAATACAACGATGAAACAAAACCAAATACACCAAACCAGTGAATAAAAAATGACTAAACGACCGACAAACTATGTAGCCGGCTAAGCAAAAAATCAAAGAAATTCTCATTTTAAAAAAGACCGAAGAGAGATGAAGAGAAACGTAGGGAGATTGGCTGTGGAGGAGAGCAGAGGAAAAAAAAGCAAACCCTAGAATAATTAAACAAAAAAAACCCAAAAACCCTAAATGGAATGGTCAACAGAGATTAATGCACAGGTGTCCGTGGCAACATCTAACCGTCGAAAGCGGAAATAGATTAAGCACATCCAACGACTGCTACGCGGACGGTTCGGGGATCCGAGGAAAAACATGCAGGTCAACGCGCGAGAAGGTCGGGTCGGGTAGCAGCGCGTAGGTAACCCGCGAGATCTCAACCACACACGCATCTGGCAAAGGATCTGGGCGGCTCATGTCGGTCCACGTGAGCCCTCCGAAACTGTTCACCTAGGTAAGGCTTTTAGTATATGTATGATATATAATATTATGTCTACATATATTTCCATTCAAAATTTATAAAAAATGTAAGAAAACATGATGTTATATACATTTATCAGATATATATATATATATATCTATTTTTTAATATGTTATACAATTTATAAAATATAAAATAAATGACAATCTAAAAGATATTTATAAAGTGAATAAATCTTACGATTTATAATCTAACCAAGATATTGACAAGTCTAATGTGCATTTAAATAATCATAAAAAGAGATTTTTAATTTATTATAACGTTTGAATATGCCAAAGTAAGAATTCCCCTCTTGGCTTTTTCCATTAAACGAACCAACTTTATATACAAGAGTTCTGTAAAAACTTGTTCCTAAATATATGGAAAGTTAACAAATCTTGTTCCTAAATATATGGAAATCATATATATGCATATATATTACAATATGCCCCTCAAGTTGGAGCATGAAGATCCAAAATAACCGACTTGGACTGTAGTCGCGAAAATGGATTCAAACCCAGCGCCTTGGTGAAGATATCAGCTAGTTGATCCGCAGAACGAACGTACGATGTCTTAATGGTACCACAATAAGCTCATCGCACACTAAGTGGCAGTCAACCTCGATGTGCTTTGTACGCTCTTGAAAAATCGGGTTAGCAGCAATATGAAATGCAGTTTGGTTGTCACACAACATACGCATTAGAGAGGAATGAGTCACACCAAAATATGCCAATAAGGACTTGAGCCATTTGAGCTCACAAGTCAAATTTTCCATAGATCGACTCTACTTCGGCCAAAGATTGTGAAACTGTGGATTGTTTCTTCGTCGTCCTTGCAACAGGAGAATTACTTAGGAGAACAATATAGCGGCTAACCGATCAGCGAGAGATACGGCATGTCGCCAGTCCGAATCACAATAACCATAGAAGTGAAGATCACTAGCACAACTAAGAAGGATTCCCTGACGAGGAGCACCTTTCAGATATCGAACAACCCGCAAGCAGCATACCAATAATCAAATTGCGGATCTTGCATGAACTGAGAGAGCACATGTACAACAAAGCTCAATTGTGGTCGAGTAATCGTAAGATAGAAGAGTTGCCTCACAAGCTGGCAGTATCGCGTCAGATCATCAAAGTGAGCCAACTTGGAAGTCTATAATGTATGGTTCTGCTCATGAGGAAACTATGTAGGTTTTGTGTCGAGTAATTCACACTCGGATATGATATCCAACAAATATTTCCATTGTGACAAAGAAAAACCAGCTGGACTTTGAGCAACTTCGATCCCGAGAAAATACGTCAGCAGCCTAAGATCCTTCATGTGAAAACATTCATGCAAGTAGCGTTTAAAGACAACAACCGAATCCTCGTCATTACCCCCGACAAGAATATCATCCACGTACACAAGGACATAGAGTTGAATGTCTCCACAAATAAGAGAAAAAAGAGAATAATACGACCTGGATTGCTAAAATCCGTATCAAAGGAGTGCAAAATTATCTTGGCGAACCAGCAACGAGGTGCTTGGTGAAGACCATACAGAGATTTCTTCAGGTACCAGACCAATGTGGACTCAAGAGATGAGAAACCTTGAGGAAGTTTCATGTAGACATCTTCAGCTAAATCCCCGTGCAAGAATGTATTATGCACATTCATGTGATGAACAATCCAATTCTTTGTTGCCGCAACAACAAGAAATAACCACACCGTAGTCATCTTCGTCACTGGCGCAAATGTTTCTTCGAAATCAACTCCTTTTGTTTGTCAGTTTCCCAGAATCACCAAACGAGCCTTGTAACGCTCAATAGAACCATCAGAGTGATATTTCACCTTATAAACCCAACGACCCCCGATAGCTTTCTTGTCTATGGGAAGAGAGGTAAGAGTCCACGTGTCATTGAGAATAAGCGCATGAAGTTCCGCTTGCATGGTGGCTCGCCACTCAGGAATAAGTTTCAATTCCACTCAGGAGAAAATAATCATTTATGTTACATTGGATGAACAATAGTAGTGAAATCAAGGTGCAAAAGAAAGTTTCAATTCCATTTATTATACAAATATGAGAGGCTTTGTGATGTTGCATCAATGCAAGTGTGGTATTTGCTTCTAGAAAGAAAATGGCAACATGATAATGGCATGAAGCATAATGGCTACAACAAAAAGTGCACCTTTTATTTCCAAGAAAAATTGATCCGACTAGTTCCATTGTCTCTAAGACAAGTCCTCGAAATGCGAAAAAGCCACCTGATTCAAGAGACCCCGAGGAAAACCCAGAAAATGGCTTTTGAGAGTACATCCAATAGCAAACACATCTTTAAAACTTGTTTGATTTTGTTTCAACCTCTAATGGTTAGGTGTTCTAATTGCCTACTTTCTCACTTGCAAGATTCTTTTGGTTTTGACAAATCTTTGTGGACAACAATTTTTTTTTCGAAATAGGGGAGCATATGATAAAGACATCATGATGAACATTAATAATGTTGACTCAATCAAACAACTTTAGTGATAAGATATCTACGGAACCAATCACGAATGATCTGTCGAGTCGTTGTTTAGCTAAAACACTCGCGGGGTCTTCAAGATCATATATTTCTAATATAAATTAGTAGGGGTTTAAGGGGTTTACAATAAAAATTAAGCCTAGATTGTTTCTACAGAAAATTTGTTTTCATTTGTCTTTTTTATGATGGATATAAACTCGTAATTAGGGCTGGGTAACATATTCGAAGTATTTGTATTTGATTTGTATTCAAACCGAAAATTCGAATATCTGTTTATACTAATACAAATATTAGAAATCAGATATTTGATTAATACAAATATTACACTCAATTATCCGAACCATTTCGTATCTGTAAATACTAAATAGAAAATTTAATTACTATATAGATATATATTATAAAATAATAATAATTATGTGAATGTCTTTTGAGTTTCTCCAACTCTTTATATTCTCTATTTACTCTCCCATTTTATTACTCTTGAATTCTATGAATTATGACTACATTATATCTTTATCTATTTTGTTTGTCTCTTCATCTACCTTATAAGCCTATAAACAGAGAAAAATCCATTCGTGATGTACACTTGAGAAATCTTCTTCAATAAAAAATTATATCTTCATCTACCTCTTGCTCTCTCATCTTACATATTGTTCAATTATATTTTGCAATATGTTATCAGCACGAAGGCTCCGTCTTCAATCTGTGAGGTTTTTTTTCTCTCTCTAATCATTACAATTATATTCTATTTTGTTATTATTTATTCTCTAATAGTAAGATCACTATAACTAAGTATGCTCTACACTCGCCATTTATATGGATCTTGTGTATCAGAAGAGTTGTAGTTTAATATAATATTTCACATTGTTTTATTCATATTTTTTTTATTCATATAGTTCATCATGTCAAACCTTTTTAACCTCGAGTTTGACGCTCTTGACATTACCGGCAAAAATTATTTGTCGTAGGTGTTGGATGCAGAGATCCATTTGGATGTAAAAGGTCTCAAAGAAACCATTGGTATTTCGAATCAATCATCGAATCAAGATAAGGTGAAAGCCATGGTCTTTCTCCGTCATCCTCTTCATGATGGATTGAAAATCGAATACCTCACGGTCAAAGATCCTGTAGATTTTTGAAAATCAATGAAAGAGAGGTATGGTCATAAAAAACCGTGATCCTTCTAAAATCGTTGAAAGAGAGTTGGATGCATATACGTTTCCAAGATTTAAAAACTGTGAGCGAGTATAACTCGACAATATTTCGAATAAGTTCACAAGTGAAACTATGTCGTGAAACCATCACTGATTCTGATATGATGGAAACACATTATCCACATTTCATGCATCTAATGTGCTCTTGCATCAACAATACTGTGAAAATATGGGGATCTAATCTCTTATCTCCTTGTTGCTGAGCAAAAATAACGAATTATTGATGAAAAATCATGAATCTTGTCCCACTGGTTCTGCCCCATTCTCTGAAACGAATGTCGTAGCATTTAAAAATTATAGTGGTCGTAAACGTTGATGAGGAAAAGGTAGAGGTTATTCCCACAAAGGACCGATCAATTACAATACTATAAAAGAATTTCGAGAGAATAATGTTGGAGGCAAGAGTAAGAAAGAAAGTATTTGCCACCGATGTGGGATGCAAGGACATTTGGACGCGTACTTGTCATACTCCTAAGCATTTTGTAAACATCTACCAAGAGTCATTGAAGAATGAAGGAAATGATGTTGAAGCTAATTTCGTTGTCAATGACTCTAACAAGCTTATTGAAGGATTGGATGACTCCAACAAGTTTATGGAAGGCATAGATGATATGATGTCCCTTGACATTGCCGATTTCCTTATCCATCCTGAAGATGGAAATGATCAGAAGTGATCAAGAAGTTTTTCATTTTCTATTTCAATATTATAAGTTATGTGTTTTTTAATGTTTTTCTAGTTATGTTAAACTTTTACTCCTCTTTATTTTAATAAACTTTATGCAATATAATGTTTCTTTAATCTAATGTCTATTTATTCGTATTTATTTTTCAGTTATATATATTATGAATATGAATCAAATGAAGATCCAAGATAAGAATCTATGCCTCGGGGACAGTGCTACTACACACACCATTCTTAAAGAAAAGAAATATTTTTCAAATTTTTATGCAATATAATGTTTCTTTAATCTAATGTCTATTTATTCGTATTTATTTTTCAGTTATATATATTATGAATGAATCAAATGAAGATCCAATATAAGAATCTATGTCTCGGGGACAGTGCTACTACACACACCATTCTTAAAGAAAAGAAATATTTTTCAAATTTAAGAAATGATCAAGCACATGTGAATACTATATCGAGATGTGCAAAATTTGTTGAAGGCTCCGAAAGAGCAATTTTTATGATGCCAAAAGGTACAAAGTTTATAATTGACAATGCCTTATATTTAGCAAAGTCTTCAAGAAATTTGTTAAGTTTCAAGGATATTCGTATGAATGGATATCACATTGAAACTATGAATGAAAAATGCATTAAATACCTTTGTCTTACCTCAACTATGATGAGTAAAAGGTGTGTGTTAGAAAAGTTGCTCGCTTTCTCATCTGGTTTATATTACGCATCTATGAGATGATTGAAGCATATAATACAGTAAACTCGAGGTTAACAAATAAATTCAAAGTTTGGCATAACCAGTTAGGTCATCTCGGTTCAACGACGATGCGAAAAATTATTGAGAATTCATGTGGTCACTTGTTGAAAAACAAGAAGATTTTCAAACTAATGAATTTTCTTGAGTTGCATGTTCAAAAGGGAAGCTGATAATAAATCATTATCATTTGTTGAACAAATTCATTGTGATATTTGTGGCCTGATTCACCCACCGTGTGGCCCATTTAGATATTTCATGGTAATAATTGATGTATCAACTAGATGGTCACATTTGTGCTTTTTATCATCTCGTAATTTAGCTTTTGCGAGATTGCTTGCACAAATAATACGATTAATTTGAAAAACGAGGAGTTTTCGGACCAGTAGTCCAAACAACCGAAAGGATTTAAACCTGTGGGTAATAAATGGGTATTTGTATGAAAGAGAAATGAACAAAATGAAATTGTTCAATACAAAGCAAGACTTTTCGCTCAAGGTTTTATCCAAATTCTCGGTATTGATTATGATTCAACATATTCTCCCGTGGTGGATGCAATAACATTTCGATATTTGGCTTGTCAGGCAAATAATAAAAGACTTGAAATGTGCCTCGTGGATGTGGTAACAGCTTATCCATATGGCTCATTAGACCATGATATATATATAAAAATGCCTGAAGGATTTAAGATGCATGAAGCACATGATAATAATTCTCGCGAGATATACTCTGTTAAGCTCGACAAAGCTTTGTACAGATTGAAACAATCCGGATGAATGTGGTACAACCGCTTGAATGAATATTTGATAAAATAAGGATATAAAAATGATCATATATGTACATGTGTTTCCATAAAAGGTTAAAACTCAAAGTTTGTTCTAATTGCGGTTTATGTTGATGACTTAAATATAATTGGAACTCCAAAAGAGTTATCACAAGCTATGCAATGCTTAAAGAAAGAATTTGAAATGAAAGACCTCGGGAAAACAAAATTTTGTTTAGGTCTTCAAATTAAGCACCTTAAAGATAGGATATTTTTGCATCAAACCTTTTATAGAGAAAAGATACTTAAAAGGTTTTACATGGATAAATCACACCCTTTACGTACACCAATGGTTGTGAGATCATTAGATATTCATAAAGATGTATTTAGACCACCTGAAGAAAGCGAGGAAACACTTGGTCCCGAAGTACCATATCTTAGTGCTATTAGAGCATTGATGTATCATGCTAATAATATACCTCTTGATATTTATTTTGCAGTAAGTTTATTGGCAAGATATAGTCCTCACCAACTGAAAGACACTGGAATGGTGTAAAACATATCTTTAGATATCTTCGAGGGACAACATATATGGGCTTATATTATTGTAACTCATCAAAACTAAATTTGATTGGTTATGCACATGTTGGATATTTGTCAAATCCTGATATAGCTTGATCTCAATCTGGGTATGTATTTACTTGCGGGGGAACCGCAATCTTATGGCGTTCTATTAAACAAACATTGGTAACCACTTCATCAAATCATGCAGAGATATTAGGAATTCACAAGACAAGTCGTGAATACGCTTGGTTTAGATCAGTATCTCAATACATTAGGGAGTCATGTGGTCTTCCAACTGTTCAAATATCCCCACAATATTATTTGAGGATAATACTGCATGCATAGCTCAATTAAAAGATGGTTAAATTAAAAATGATATTAATCAAAACATATTTCACCTAAATGTTTCTTTACTCATGATCTTCAACAAACTGGTGAAATATATGTTCAACAAATAACGTCTAGTGAGAATCCAACAGATTTATTCACTAAGGCACTAACTACGAGATTATTTGAGAGATGGTTTACTTAATCAGAATATGTCATTTGAAAGATATAAAATGATGATCTTATCAGAGGGAGAAAAAGATATGCATTGCAATCTTTTTTCCTTTACTAAGTTTTTCCTATTAGGTTTTTTTAGTAAAGGTTTTTAACGAGGAAATATATCTATTGCATATCATTAAGAGTATGTACTCTTTTTCCTTTGCTAGGGTTTTTCCTACGAGTTTTGCCTATAAAAGTTTTAACGAGACATATTATTTTTACTCAATAGACATTCAAAGGGGAATATTATAAAATGATAATAATTATGTGAATGTCTTTTGAGTTTCTCCAACTCTTCATATTCTCTATTTACTCTCTCACTTTATTACTCTTTAATTCTATGATTTATGACTACCTTATCTCTTCATTTATTTGTTTGTCTCTTCATCTACCTTATAAGTCTATAAATAAAGGGAAGTCCATTTGTGATGTACATTTGAGAAATCTTCTTGAATAAAGAATTATCTTCCTCTACCTCTTGCTCTCTCATCTTACATATTGTTCAATTTTATTTTACAACAATATATATATATATATATATAACAAAATTTATTTCAATGATCAAATTAGGAAAAAAAAAACTTTATTAATCTTATTTAAATACTTATTATATAAATATATAGACAAATATGCAATATATTTATGATTGGATGACTAAAATTTCAAATACTTTGATAAACTAATATTGTTGAAGATTTAATTTACTCTTAAGATTGGTTCTAATGCAAATGAATTGTATAAAGTTATAGAGACATCATAATATATGAAAAAAACCAGAATTTACTAAATATATAAATTTTCTATGAGTTTTATTTTAGTCTATAATCTAACAATTTGTTTCATTGTTTTAAGTGAATTGACGATATTCGTAGAATCGTCGACGAAATTAAATTTAAATGACTGATGTGGAGATGAATGTGAAGATTTGGTGTTTTTTTATTTATATTATGTATTTTTGCATCGTTGTGCGATTTGAATATTAGTTTTAGATTATATTTGATGATTATTTGTTTTTTATTAAAGTTCTTTGTTATATATTTTTTATGTTAAAAAAATTAGATTTGGATACGGATATCCGTATATTCGACAAATATTTGTATTTAAAATATATGATTTATCAATACAAATACAAATAACAAATTTAGATATTCGCACAGCCCTACTCACAATACACTTCCAAAAAAACTTTAAATTTTTAAAATTATCACGAGTTTCTCCATTAAAAACCTTAGTAGAAATCTCTTCTAAGTTTTTTATGTCATATTTCAAGAAGGTTTTACAAGTTTTTTGTTCAATATAATATAATAGTTTTTATGCGTATCAAAGTTAAACAAATAGCAACCTAAACTACCCGCAAGTGCACGACACGTGTGTAGTACTTTAGGTGTCGATCCCACAAGGACTACGCAACAAAACCTAAACTCAAACTACAAATCAAACTTGCAAAGAGCGAATATGGGATTTGAGAATGAAATACTAAAAGCAAATAAACAAACGAGTTCTTAACAATGAGACAAACATTCTAGGAATCCGGTTTCACCACAAGATTACCGAAACTAATAATCAACCTATCTAATCATGCAATCCCGATCAAGTTATCTAAGGCAGACGATCCTAATATAATATCTACCCTCTCTCAAGGCATAGACACGTGATCTAGTCAAGTTATCCCCTACTTTCGTGGCTGACACCGCTGCTACCCTACTTCCGTGGCCTAACCTCGATTGTTCTCCTAAGTTCCTAAAACATGCATCTACGTGGCCATCAGTAACACAAATCAATGAAGCACTCAGATAAAGAATAGATAAACGAAAACGGGAAAATGCATTCAAAGGTAAATCAAAGTGGTTCCGGGATAGCCATGGGCTAATCCCTTCTCCTAGAACAAAACAAACTACTCGCTTATGCGTACAAAAAAAAAACAACATAATTGAATTAAAAACTCTAAACATCATGAAAACCAATTGAAACCGAAGTCTTGAATTGATCTCCAATGCTCATTGAATGTCCCATTCGCGAAAGTCTCCTTCTTCTTCGATTCTCTCTCTACTCTCTCCCTTCAATCCAAAACTAAAAACTAACTCTCTAACTCAAGCTCTTTCGACCCCTAGCTCATGTTTTTCCTTTTCCTTCTTCTTTTCTTTCCTTTTTCCTCCTTTTTACTTTTGGTTGTTAAGTTTTTTTCCATTTGTTGCAGCAGCCACCGATTTTTCCTTTTCATGAGTTTTCCATTCTTGATTAAGTTAGGCAACGTTTCCATTACTTTCTCCAGCAAAATATCTCTTATTCTTCTTCTCTAAAGTCGTTTTCGTTTTTTTATAAGTCACCAACAAGTTCCTTTTTGTTTTAAGACAAATTTACTTATCTAATTTTTCCAGGTGACGGACGTGACCCGTGCGGGCTAAGTGTGTGCCCCGTGCGGGCGCGGCACGCTGTGTTCGATGGAAATAAGGTGTGCGCCGCACGAGCTGAGGTGTGCCCCGCGCGGGCTGAGGTATGCCCCGCCCGGGCTGAGGTGTGCCCCGCGCGGGCTGAGGTATGCCCCGCCCGGGCTGAGGTGTGCCCCGCACGAGCTGAGGCTCCACATGATGCTTGAGCGTGCTGATGACCTCCCCGAGCCGTGCTGAAGTTGCTGGACCAAATGCTGAACCAAAGCCCCTCGCGTGGGCTAGGGAGTGCCCCGCGCGGGCTGAGCTTGTTCCTCGCCGATTCTCGACCCGTTTGTTCTGTGATGATCCTCGATGTTGGTACTTTGTCTCGTGTACGTCCTTTAGCTCCAAAATGAACCGAATACGCATTAAAACCTGTAAGGACACGATAAAACGAAAACGAGTAAAACGGATACAAAATCATACGTAATCATCGTATCTATATCATAAACATCTCTTAAATCATGCGAGAAATACGTATCAAAACGAGATGATCAAAATCTCCCAGACTTGAATGTTTGCTTGTCCCTAAGCAAACGTAAACGTGGAATACGTGGGGTATACGAAATCCGAGAATTCCCCTTTCTCCTAGAAATACCGCTAAAGTGAACCTAACTGATCAACTAGCAAGTCGAGAGCAAATTTGGCCTAATTAAATTTTCAGTTTTCTTCCTAGGTTCAACTAGCAAACTAGCAAGTCGAGAGCAAATTTGGCCTAATTAAATTTTCAGTTTTCATCCTAGGTTCACCAAGGCTACCCATGAGAAAGTAAATCGAAGGCGAACTAAACAAGCCACCGTAACCCTCTCCACCAAACAAGACTTCAAACAAACGCTAAACCTAGAACAATCGAAGATACTTGTTTCTTTCCCGAGCTTCTTTCTTTCTTCTTTTTTTTCTTTTTCTTTTCTTGTGTTTTTATGTCTTCTTTTTTTTTCTTTTCTCTTTTTTTATGCATAGGATGTCGGATTTGAAGGGATCCAACCTCTACTTAGACCTAGACTACGATGACGGTATACTCATGCATCTCGTTCAAGAGTGCAGCGGAGTAGGGGCGTTTTACTGTACCATGCCCTTAGGACGTAGAACGATGATCGCCAACCCACCACTTAGACCCGAACAATCGAAAGAGTATCAAGGTGGATGAACTCATATCGATTTTAGATCATGCTTTTAGGCATTATTTTTATCGACAGCGGAGTGTTAGTGTGTGTTCTTAATCTGCAAAATAAGCTCGATTTCATACGATCTAATAATCCTCATACAAAGAAGTAAAGCATCGTCTATACAAAGTATGACAATCTGGATAGAGAGAGTAAACGATAAACTAGCCTAGCAACCTCGTCTAAACATCCCACAAGCAACACTAGGATTCCCAAAGAATTACGATCTATTGTTTTTCAGCCGACTAATAAGCTCTAACGCTTAGGAAAAACCTAGCTCAAACATGCAAAATCCCACGGAAAAGGCCAACTTCTTAAGTATCCTAGGTTTAGGGTTCATCTCAAAAAGTGGCACCGGACAAGTGCCTAGGACGACGCTGACTCGCGAAAGCAAAAACAACCTAAAAACTACGAAACCAAGGAGGAAATGAAAGAAAATGAAACAAAATTACCTGACAAACGTGAGCTGCTCCCCTATACTTGAATTGAATGGCGTCCTTGACGTGAAGCTCCGATGGAGGGTAAGAAAGTGAAGTCACGCTTGTGGTGGTATTTTTTTGTATTTTTCTTTTTTTAACGATTAACCGAGTCTTAAACTAAAAACTAAGAAAAATAGAAAACAAACAGCTGGGTTGCCTCCCAAAAAGCGCTTATTTAACGTCTTTAAGCTTTGACGTCTCCATTCTTCATGCGTGCGCGACGGGTGGATCCGAAAGGGAAATGGAGTTTCCACTTTCGATCGGTTGAGCGGCTTGGTAGAGCTTTAGTCGCTGCCTATTAGCTTTGAACGTTCCGCTCGAATCGCTCAATAGTTCCACTTCTGCATGTGTGAAGACTTCACCTACATGAAAAGGACTACACCAACGAGACCGTAGGTTGCCCGAGAAAAGCTTAGGACGAGAATTGAACAGTAGAACTGAGTCACCTAGTTGAAAGTCATGAGGTAGGATCTTTTTGTCGTGCCATCCCTTAGTCATTGCATCTTTCTTTGGCACATCAAGCACAGGATTCACTCGTTCGCTGCCCGAGGTTGGATAAATGGTATCTGCATCGAAAAGTTTTATGACGTCTTTTTCCATTACCTCTTGCAAGTGCGGGTGCAGCCTCCTTTGAGTTTCGGTGGAAGGTTCGTGGCTGTCTTTCGTATAAGTTTCGTGCATACACATTGAAGAGCTGACTCTCCTACGTTTCTTTATGCGAGTGTGTTGTTTTCTCATGTCATCAGCACTCAAGTTAGCATTCATAACAGTAAGATATGTTTTATCGCATTCAACGTACTCATACCAAAAAGAAGACGGAGGTGGCTCGGGCTCAAGTTTGGACTTCTTCTCCACTGCAAAACCAGCGTGCATTTCGTGTGGTATCTCCTCACATGAGGCGTCTCTTAGTGCTTCAATAGAACTCATGAATTTCGTGTACATCTCAGCTCCTCCGTCCGTAAATCCTGCATCTTTGCAAACTCGTGTTAAATATCGTACAAGAGGATCAGAAACAGTTGATCATGCGTGTCTTTTGCTAACTCGTCCAGCAAATCGACTGTAAAGCAAGACTCCTTGAATGAGGGTCCGTTCATGGGGCTGGACAAGTTGAACTCTATTGTCTCATCTCCGACACGTAAGAAAAGTTTTCCTTGTTGTATGTCTATCATGGCACCTGCAGTAGGTAAGAACGGTCTACCAAGAATAATAGGTGTCTTAGCATCTTCCTTTAAGTAAAGTATAAAATAATCAGCGGGAATGAAAATATTATCTACCTTGGTGGAAACGTTTTCATTAATTCCCACAGGATATATTACCGAATGATCCGCGAGGCGTAGACACATCTTTATACGTTTGAGATTCCCGAAGTCCATCCACTTGAAAACCGAGTGTGGCATGATGCTCACGCTTACCCCTAAATCGCACAAGGCATTGTCAATGTCAATATTACCTATTGTGCATGGAATGGAGAAGCTTTTGGGGTCCTTCAACTTCGGTGGCAGCTTGTTTTGAAGGATGGCGCTGAATCCCTCAGTGAGTGCTACCGTCTTGTTCTCTTCGATATGCTTCTCTTTGGAAAGAACCTCTTTGATGAGTTTGGCATGATTAGGCATCTTTTGGAGGGCTTCCACGAATGGGATGTTGATGTCAAGCTTCTTGAGACCCTCTACAAATCTGCCCACTCGTCTTCATTCTTACTGCTCACTAACCGTTGAGGAAACGGTATAGGAGGTTGGTATGCCGGTGGAGCAACGTATGGTTTGTCTAAATCTGGTTCAACTCCTTCCATAATTGCAATCGTACCTTTGCCTCTTTTCATTAACGTTCCAGCAACTTAGTCTTGCTCATTTGAGGGTGAATGCTCGATCATATCAGTGCAGCACACGGAAATAGTGTTAACATATTCTCTCGGGTTTAACTCGGGTTAAACCCGAGAGAGTATAACATACCACTGCTCAAGACCATGGTGTGGACACATCTGTAGAAGATCCATAAATCTGCCCCACGCTTCAAACAATGTTTCTCCATCTCTGCATCTAAACGTTGTGATTTCCCCCTCATCTGAATCGTCTTGCTTGGAGGAAAAAATCGTGAGAGGAACAATGTGCAGAGCTGGTCCCAAGTCGTGATTGAACCAGCGGGGAGCGATTGCAGCCATGTTTTCGCTCATCCCCCAATTGAGAAGGGGAAGAGACGCAGTAAGATTGCGTCCTCCGAGACTCTATGTATCTTGAATGTACTGGAAAGCTCTAGGAAGTCTCTAAGGTGCTGATGGGGATCCTCGTGATTTCCACCCATGAAGTGCTTCTGATAAAGCATTTTGATCATTGTCGGCTTAATCTCAAACTGTTATCTCACAACAGCATGCATCCTTATGGCTATTTGCATGTTGTTCATGTTTGGCACCACATAATCTCTGAGGCGACGTGGTGGAGGAGCCTGTGGTTCTCGCAGTTGACGTGCGAGTTGCTGTTGCTGTATATGTCCATGGCCGTGCTACTTATCCATCTCTCGGTGATCTAACGGCTCTGTGAAGGACAAATAAAATTTATTTAGGTAGAAAGAACATAAGAAAAGAAAAGAAAACGAAGAAACAAAACAAGGATGACTCTAGGCTCGAATCTAAGACGTGTTGACAATAGTCACCGAAAACAGTGCCAAAAACTTGATGCATATCAAAGTTAAACAAATATGAACCTAAACTACCCGCAAGTGCACGACACGTGTGTAGTACTTTAGGTGTCGATCCCATAGGGACTACGCAACACAACCTAAACTCAAACTACGAATCAAACTTCCAAAGAACGAATATGGGATTTGAGAATGAAATACTAAAGGCAAATAAACAAACGAGTTCTTAACAATGAGACAAATGTTCTAGAAATCCGTTTTCACCACAAGACTACCGAAACTAACAATCAACCTATCTAATCATGCAATCCCGATCAAGTTATCTAAGGCAGACGATCCTAATATGATATCTACCCTCTCTCAAGGCATAGACACGTGATCTAGTCAAGTTATCCCATACTTTCGTGGCTGACACCTTGAACTAAACCCATAAGATCTATGATTCATCCGTTTTACCCTCAACCGCTGCTACCCTACTTTCGTGGCCCAACCTTGGTTGTTCTAAACCTGATTATCCGGAATTAGAATTCTCCTTTCGGTCCTTCTCCTAAGTTCCTAAATCATGCATCTACGTGGCCATCGTACACAAAAGTCAATGAAGCACTCAGATAAAGAAAAGATAAACAAAAACAGGAAAATGTGTTCAAAGGTAAATCAAAGTGGTTCCGGGATAGCCATGGGCTAATCCCTTCTCCTAGAACAAAACAAACTACTCGCTCATGCGTCCAAAAGAAAACAACATAATTGAAGTAGAAAGTCTAAAGAACATGAAAACCAAATGAAACCGAAGTCTTGAATTGAACTCCAATGCTCCTCGAATGTTTCCTTCGCAAAAATCTCCTTCTTCTTCGATTCTCTCTCCACCTTGTCCCTTCGATCCAAAACTGAAAACTAACTCTCTAACTGACGCAATCCCGATTGAATCGATGCTCTAGACAAGGTTAGGGTTGGATATGCCTTGCTGCAACGGATTGCACAAGGGTGTGTGGGGCGAGTGGTCACACAAGAGATGCGGAAGGCTCTCGATTCACCGGTTCGTCTACGATGGATATTACGCACCAACGAAGGACGAACAACCGTTGGATATTACGCACCAACGAAGGTTGCTGGATATTACACACCAATAGCCAAGAATTCACAAGAATTCGAAAGAAAGTCAATAGATTGATTCAAAAGTTTGATTGAAAAAGTTGGATGAGTGGGAAAAAACCGACGAAGGGAAAAGAGTACACGCGGGTCACTTAACCTAATTAATAACCGTTGCGGATTGAGCTTCGGCTTGAATGACGTTCTTTAGGCTCGTGACTTCGCGTGAACTTGAATACTCTTCATGTGCATGGATTGTCGTAAGAATTTCGACAATGGCGTCCTTGAGCTTCACGGCCTTGACTCGGGTCACGGGACCAGCGGGTATGATCAAGGCTTCTTCCTCCATAGCTCGGGCTCAGGTTATGGGACCTACGTATCTTGACCTAGCCGTGTCTCGGGTCGCGCTGGTGACGGTCGCATCTCGGGTCGCGCTGTTGACGTCTCGGGCCGCACTGTTGGCGTCTCGGTCCGTGCTGTGGGCGTCTCGGGCCGCGTTGACTTCTTCTTCTTCCGCGCCGCAGGTCGCGTCCTCTTCTGCGTTGTTGGTCGCGTCTTCGGCTTCCTCCGGGATCATATCTTGCTCCCCTACTTGAAAAGGATTTGTCCTCAAATCCGCATGATCTGCAACAAAAGGCATTAAGTTAGAAACGTTGAAACTAGAACTTATATTATTCTTACCTCGCAGATCTAGCTGGTAGGCGTTGTTGCTGATCTTCTTGGTCACATTGAACGGGTCGTCGATCCGGGGCATAAGCTTTGACTTCCGCTCGTTTGGAAAACGTTCTTTCCTTAGGTGAATCCAAACTTGATCACCGGGGTTGAAGGTCATCTTCTTCCGTCCTTTGTTTGCCTGTTTAACATAGAGCTTGGCCTTTCGTTGTCCATCCAAGCTGACTCGATCACTCGATGGAAGAGGCAATAGATCCAGGGATGAAGCGGGGTTGAACCCGTACACGATCTCAAAAGGAGAGAATTTCGATGCAAAATGTATAGCATGATTATAAGCGAACTCAGCATGCGGCAAACACTCTTCCCAAGTTTTTAAATTCTTCCTAACAAGTGGACGCAAAATAAAGTTCCTAGGGTTCGGTTCACTACTTCGGTTTGACCATCGGTTTGTGGATGACAAGTCGTAGAAAATAAAAATTTGGTTCCTAACTTGGACCACAAGGTCTTCCAAAAATAACTAAGGAATTTGGTATCCCTATTGGAGACTATAGTGCTAGGCATGCCATGCAAACGTACTACTTCTCTAAAGAATAGTTCAGCTACGTGCAATGCATCATCCGATTTATGACATGGTATGAAGTGTGCCATTTTTGAAAATCTATCTACTACCACAAAGATTGAATCTTTTCTTGTTTTAGACCTAGGCAACCCAATCACAAAATCCATAGATATGTCCGCCCAAGAATGAGTTGGGATATGGAGTGAAGTATACAAACCGTTAGGCTGAATCTTAGATTTAGCCTGTTTACAAGCGACGGATCGCTCGCAGATACGTTCCACGTCTCTCTTCATATGTGGCTAGTAGAAATGATCCTGCAATGTTTTCAAAGTCTTTGCGACTCCGAAATGGCCCATGAGTCCACCACCATGGGCTTCTCTAACAAATAGCTCTCTCAAAGAGCAGTTAGGCACGCATAAACGACTATCGTAAAACAAATAATCATCATGCCTATAAAAATGTCCTGACGCAAATTTCTCACAATTTTTATACGTTTCTCCGAATTCTAGGTCAGTTGCATATAGATCCTTAATGTGTTCGAAACCTAGAAGTTTTGCATCCAACGTACTTAACAGAGCGTACCTTCGGGACAGGGCATCGGCCACGACGTTCTCCTTACCTTACTTATATTTGATGACGTAAGGAAACGTTTCAATAAATTCTACCCACCTTGCATGTCTTTTGCTCAGCTTGTTCTGACCCTTCAGATACTTTAGCGATTCATGGTCGGTGTGGATTACAAACTCCTTTGGCCACAAGTAATGTTGCCAAGTCTGTAATGCCCTCACGAGTGCATACAGCTCCTTATCCTTCGGCCATAGGTAATGTTGCCAAGTTTGTAATGCCCGAACAAGTGCATACAACTCCTTGTCGTAGGTAGCGTAGTTAAGAGTGGCTCCTCCGAGTTTCTCGCTGAAATAGGCGATCAGCTTCCGATCCTGCATTAAGGTTGCTCCAATGCCTATTCGTGATGCATCACACTCAATCTCAAAAGTTTTAAGAAAATCGGGTAATATAAGCAACAGGGCATTAGTCAAATTTTCCTTCAGCGTTTGAAACGCTTCTTCTTGAGCTTCTCCCCATTTGAATCCCACGTTCTTCTTAATAACTTCCGTAAGAGGGGCGGCTATGGTGCTGAAGTCCTTTACGAATTGTCGGTAAAAACCCGCGAGTCCATGGAAGCTCCGGACTTCCCCGATGGTCTTTGGGCTCGGCCATTCCCGAATGGCTTTGACTTTCTCCTCGTCGACCTTAACACCATCTGCACTCACTACAAATCCTAGGAAAACAATGTTATCCGTACAAAAGGTACATTTCTTTATATTGGCATATAACTCCTCTTTCCTAAGTACCTTCATAACCGATTCTAAATGTCCTAGGTG
>CM071864.1:10698105-10716115 GCA_036759665.1 Gynandropsis gynandra
AACCATTCGTATAAACCATGCTTAGTTTTAAATGCAGTTTTCCACTCATCTCCTTCTTTCATTCTAATTTGATGGTAACCGCTTTTAAGATCAATTTTCGAGAATACCCTACTTCTGTGTAATTCATCTAACATGTCATCTAACCTAGGGATAGGGTGTCGATACTTCATCGTGATATTGTTGATTGCACGACAATCAACGCACATGCGCCAGCTGCCATCCTTCTTCGGTACGAGTAGCACGGGTACGGCGCATGGACTCATACTCTCGCGAATATTTCCTTTGGCCATAAGTTCCTCGACTTGCCTTTGCAGCTCCTTTGTCTCCTCGGGATTGGTTCGGTAGGCTGGTCGATTTGATAACGTTGTTCCGGGAACGAAATCGATTTGGTGTTCGATTCCACGGATCGGTTGTAAGCCGGTGGGGCTCTCTTCCGGAAAGACGTCGCTGTATTCCTGCAATAAATTAGAAATCTCACTCGGCAGTACCGGTGCAAGGTTAGCTAAGCTCGAAAGAGCTTCTTTTTAAATAAAAAGTAATACGGTTTGGTCAGAATGGAGAGTTTTCTTAATCTCACCCGATCGTGCGTAAAAATTCGACGGTCTAAGTTCAAGCGCGCTTTGCTTCTTTAGGTGTATTTGATCTTGCATTACTTCCTTCGGCATCAACGGAACAAGTACGATCTTCTTGCCATTAAACTCAAAATAATGCTTGTTAGTGTAACCATCGTGTTTTACCTTACGATCCGATCGCCAAGGTCTTCCGAGAAAAATATGGCTCGTCGCATAGAATCTCGTCTTCGTATTTCCCTATGGAAAATGGGACTGTCACTTGGTTTTTCACCTTCATCTCACCATTCTCATTCAATCATTGAAGCTTATACGGCTTCGGATGCTTTTGAACTTTTAGTCCGAGCTTTCGAACCATCGTAGCGCTTGCAACGTTCATGCAACTCCCTCCATCAATGATGACGCTACAGACTTTGCCGTGAACTAAACAGCGGGTGTGGAACAGATTCTCACGCTATTCTTGCTCGTCACACTTGGGCTGCGTGTTTAGAGAACGCTGCGTAACCAGCAACTCGCCCGTGGCCGGTTCCTCTTCTCACGTCTCGTCCGATAGTTCGGCCGCCTCGTCCTCGGATTCGAATTCTCCATCGTCACGAAGGATCTTGACTTTCTTGTTTGTACATTCATTGGAATAGTGTCCTCTTCCGTGACACTTAAATCATTTCACATCCCGAGCCCTCGAAGTTGTGGCCTCGGTCCTCCCTTTGTCTCGCGACGCGGCTGGAACAGTTTTCTGTGCGTCTCGACCCGCGGCCGGTACCTTCGGCGTGTCGCGGCTTGCTGGAGCCGTGCTATCCTTCCTTGGATAGCTCGGTTTCTCATCTCGTGACTGGCCATATTTTCCAGCCCCATAACCGGAATGGGGGTTTCGTCGCCGCTGGAGTTGTTGTTCGATGAGGATCGCTTTGTGAAGCATCTCCTCGATCTCCACATAGTGTTGAAGTTCAAGTTGATCTTGGATGTCTAGGTTGAGTCCTCCAAATAATCTTGACATCGTAGCCTCCCTATCTTCTGTAAGGTCAGCCCGCAACATTAGTAATTCCATCTCTTGGAAATAATCCTCCACGGAACGGCTTCCTTGAGTGAGTTTCCGTAACCGTCGATGAACCTCTCGGTGGTGATGGTTTGGCACGAACCTCTTGCGCATAATCGTCTTCATTTCCAGCCAAGTAGCTACTGGTTCTTCGCCATTTCTTCGTCGAGAACTCAGCGCATAATCATAGAACTCCGTGGCCGCCACCCTAACCTTTTTGGCCTCGGGGTATGCTTGGCAACCGAAAACTAGTTCCACCTTCTTTTCCCATTCTAGATATGCTTCCGGGTCGGCCTTGCCGTGGAACGCGGAGATTTTTAATTTAAGACCAGCGAGGTCATCCCTCGGGTCGTCTCTCCGCTCCCTAGGCGCGCATTGCCGCCGGTGGCTACTTCGGGACGAGGATGAACTGCCTCGTTCGTAGTAGTTGCTGTCCTCCTCTTGCGGGTTCCTCTCACGTTGCTGGAACGTTTCTTGGCCGTGGGGGACGTTCGGCTTGAAACTCTTGACGAAATTCCTCCATCTTGTTGTTGATACTTTGCTCTAGGCGAGCCGCGAGAGCCTCAATGAGTCTCTCATTGAGACGGCTTTGATCGCCTCCCATTTCACCCATGCCATCTTAGGTTTTTCCTTGCGTGTACCTACTCGTGAGCTCCTGCACACTTAACAAACAGAGCAGCCACAAGCGGAAAGAAAACAAACACAAACCCTAGACAAGAACACGTACGGGTATAGTCGCACACGCACACGTACGAATAAGTTTCAACTGCACGGACTAGATACGTACGAATAAATTTTCAAACACACGAACTAGACACGCACAAATATCTTCTCAAACGTTCGCAAATATACGTACACAATCGGCACTTAATCGCACGAAATTTATATACGCACACGATAGCCTACTAACTTTGAATATAGGCGCACGAGTTACTTCAATCGTATAACACGGATTCGTTCAAGATAATCACTCACGGGATAAATATTTTGAACGTTCGAATATAATTTTTTTATATATTTTTTTTATTTTCTGTAGGATTCAAATAAGTTATGACCGAAAGATCAAAACGAAATTGAACTAACCTTTTGACGCTAGAACGACCTCTGATACCACTTGACGCGATCCCGATTGAATCGTCTCCGATGGATATTACGTACAAACGAAGGATGAACAATCGTTGGATATTACACACCAACGAAAGTTGCTGGATATTACGCACCAACAGCCAAGAATTCACAAGAATTCGAAAGAAAATCAATAGATTGATTCAAAAGTTTGATTGAAAAAGTTGGATGAACTGTTCAAAGGGGTGGCCGTCCATTTAGATAAAAACAAGGCCATGCAAATTCAAAAATACATTAAATGCATAAACTACATGCAAGGCCTCTAATTAATGTTTTGATATCTTCAAACAAGAAGATAATTTCTTGCTGGCCGTGCATATGGGGATGCGTTCTTCTTGAGTCTCGGGTCATTAATTAGGTCGCAGGAATAAGTGACTCGCAGCCTCGTTAAAAACCCGTCGTCGGAAAACCCCGTGGGACAAAACCGACGAAGGAAAAAGAGTACACACGGGTCACTTAACCTAATTAATAACCGTTGTAGATTGAGCTTCGGCTTGAATGATGTTCTTTAGGCTCGTGACTTCACGTGAACTTGAATACTCTTCATGTGCGTGGATGGTCGTAAGAATTCCGACAATGGCGTCCTTGAGCTTCGCGGCCTTGGCTCGGGTCATGGGACCAGCGGGTATGATCAAGGCTTCTTCCTCCATAGCTCAGGCTCGGGTTATGGGACCTACGTATCTTGACCTAGCCGTATCTCGGGTCGCGCTGGTGACGGTCGAGTCTCGGGTCACGTTGTTGACGTCTCGGGCCGCGCTGACTTCTTCTTCTTCCGCGCCGCAGGTCGCGTCCTCTTCTGTGTTGTTGGCCGCTTCTTCGGCTTCCTCCGGGATCATATCACTCACTCAAGCTCTTTCGACCCCTAGCTCATGTTCTTCCTTTTCCTTCTTCTTTTCTTTCCTTTTTCCTCCTTTTTCCTTTTGGTCGTTCAGTTCTTTTCCTTTTGTTGCAGCAGGCACCGATTTTGCCTTTTCATGACTTTTCCATTCTTGATTAAGTTGGGCAACGTTTCAATTACTTTCTCCAGCAAAATATCTCTTATTCCTCTTCTCTAAAGTCATTTTCCTTTTTGTATAAGTCACCAACAAGTTCCTTTTCGTTTTAAGAAAAATTTACTTATCTGTTTTTTCAAGTGACGGACGCGACTCGCGCCGGGTGAGTGTGTGCCCCGCGCGGGCGTGGTGTGCTGTGTTTGATGGAAATAAGGTGTGACCCACGCGGGCTGATGTGTAACCCGCGCGGGCTGAGGTATGCCCCGCCCGGGCTGAGGTGTGCCCCGCGCGGGCTGAGGCTCCACATGATGCCCGAGCGTGCTGATGATCTCCCCGACCCGTGCTGAAGTTGTTGTTCCTCGCCGATTCTCGACCCGTTTGTTCCGTGATGATCCTCGATATTGGTACTTTGTGTCGTGCACGTCCTTTAGCTCCAAAATGAACCGAATACGCATTAAAACCTGTAAGGACACGAAAACACGAAAATGGGTAAAACGGATACAAAATCTTACGTAATCATCGTATCTATATCATGAACATCTCTTAAATCATGCGATAAATAAGTATAAAAACGAGATGATCAAGTTTATATATTATTTATTTTAGAACATATTCAATTTAAAATGGAGTAAAATATTTATTTCGGTTATAGTTATAAAAAATATAACCATTTAAAATTAAAACTTCAATGATTTGATCGTGTAAAATTGTAAAATCCAAAGTTATTAAGCCATTATAAATATTTTTTATAAATTCATTAACCTTATCATAAACATAACAAAATATTAATGAATATCTAAATATCTAATTTCGCAGTGTATTAGTGGAATTTATATTTAGGTACCAAAATGACCTTACCTTTGAATCACTGATCCTGAGCCACGGTTTTGCGGGATCACTGATCATATAAATTTGAATATACACCATAAATTATCTTAAACTGATTTGAGAGCGGGGTTTTTTAGATAAGGAATTCGTTAAGCGCAAATTTATGCCAAGATGATAGCCATCTTCTCCATACGGGAATAATAATGGATATTGTAACGGAAGGTACGGTGGATGCAATATCCTAACCTAATTCTCGCGAACAGACTAGTGAACAGGCCGAAAAACATAAACATAAAGCGTATAATACAATCTAGTGGGGAAACAACAAAACAATGCAACAACAATGACATAAATAGAAATACCTATACCGAAGCACATATTAAATTGTAAAAGCGTATTGAAACAACAATTACAAACCGACAAGAAACCCATCGGCACAATACATAGCATAACCATAAACAATCGGACATAAAACACAGAATTAGCATTCAACATAACATGCAAACGTGGAAAAGTGAAAATAGAAAGAAATTTAAGTATAGAAACAGGTAAAACAATGCAAAGGAAAACAAAACGGCAGAAAAGAAGATAAATCAGAAAATCTAAAATCAACTAAATAAAAAACAAACAAAAGAAACCTTAAAATAGCAAACCTTAACGACCGAAAAAAAAACAGACCAATCGACGGGAAAACATGCAACCGACTAAGGAAAAAAGCGAAAGAATCCCATTGTAAGAGAATCGAAGAAAAATGAAGAGAAGCGTAGGAAGGATGGCTGGGGAGGAGAGAAGATAGAAAACGAAGAAAACTCTAGAAGAACTAAATCAAAACAAACCCCAAAGAAAAAAAACCTAAATGAAAGGACGACCGAGACTAATGCACGGTGTCGGTGGCTAAATCCGATCGTCCGTCGGGAAAAATGCACTGGAAAGGCAACAACCCGACGGGATGCAGCCAACAAAACTAAATAGCGGCCAAAAAATATAATCAAACACGAAGACGAAATAAAACCAAATACACCAAACCGGTGAATAAAAAACGACTACAAGGTCGACAAACTACTTAGCCGGCTAAGCGAAAAATCAAAGAAATTCTGATTTTGAAAAAGACCAAAGAGAAACGGAGAGAAACGCAGGGAGAACGGGTGTGGAGGAGATCAGAGGAAAAAAAATCAAACCCTAGAATAACTAAACAAAAAACAACCCCAAAAACCCTAATTGGAACGGACGGTCGAGATTAATGCACAGGTGTCGGTGGCGATATTGGATCGTCGAAAGCGGTAATAGAATAAGCACATTCGATGGCTGCTACACAGATGAGTTGGGGATCCAGGGAAAATGCGTGGGTCAGCGTGCGAGAAGGTTAGGTCGGGTAGTAGCCCATAGGTAACCCGCGAGATCCCAACCACACACGCATCTGGAAACGAATCTGGACGGCTCATGTCGGTCCACATCAGCGCTAAGGAACTGTTCACCTAGGTATGGCTTTTAGTTTATGTATGATATATAATATTATGTCTACATATATTTGGATTCGAAAAATTATAAACATAATGTTAAAAACATGATGTTATATACATTTATCAGATATATATATATATATATATATCTAATTTTTTAATCTGTTATACAATTTCTAAAATATAAAATAAATGGCAATCCAAAAGATATTTATAAAGTGAATAAATTATTACGATTTATAATCTAACCAAGATATTGACAAGTCTAATGCGGATTTAAATAATCATAAAAAGAGATTTTAAATTTACTATAACATTTCAATACGAATTCTCCTCTTGGGTTTTTCCATTAAATGAACCAACTTTATATACAAGAGTTCTGTAACAACTTGTTCCTAGATATATGGAAAGCTAACAATTATTGTTCTTGAATATATGAAAATCATATATATGCATATATATTATGTTTCGTCCCCTCAAGTTGGAGCATGAAGATAAAAACTACTCGACTTGGACCGTAGTCGCAAAAATGGATTCAAACCCAGCGCCTTGGTGAAGATACCAGCTTGTTGATCCGCAGAATGAACGTACGATGTCTTAATGGTACCACAAATAAGCTCATCGCGCACTAAAGGGTAGTCAGCCTCTATATGCTTCGTATGTCCGTGAAAAATCGGGTTAGCAACAATATTAAATGTAGCTTGGTTGTCACACAACATACAAATCAGAGAGGAATGAATCACACCAAAACATGCCAATAAGGCTTGAGGAATTTGAGCTCACAAGTCAAATTTTCCATAGATCGATACTCTGCTTCGATCGAAGATCGCGAAATCGTGGAATGTTTCTTCGTCTTTCATGTAACAGGAGAATTACCTAGGAGAACAATATAGCCACTAACCGATCGCCAAGAGATACGACATGTCGCCCAGTCCGAATCACAATAACCATATAAGTGAAGATCACTAGCACATCTAAGAAGGATGCCCTGACCGGGAGCACCTTTCAGATATCGAACAACTCACAAAACAACATGCCAATAATCAAGTCGCAGATCTTGCATGAACTGAGAGAGCACATGTACAGCAAAGCTCAATTGTGGCCGAGTAATCGTAAGATAGATGAGGTGCCCTACAAGCCGGCGGTATCGCGTTGGATCATCAAAGCGAGCCGACTTGGAAGTCGATAATGTATGATTCTGCTCAAGCGGAAACTCTACAGGTTTTGTGACGAGTAATCCACATTCGGAAACGATATCCAACGCATATGTTCGCTGTGACAAAGAAAAACCAGCTGGACTCCAAGCAACTTCGATCCCGAGAAAATACTTCAGCAGCCCAAGATCCTTCATGTGAAAACAATCATGCAAGTAGCGCTTGAAGAACACAACCGAATCCTCATCATTACCGCCGACAAGAATATCATCCACGTACACGAGGACATAGAGTTGAATGTATCCACGAATCAGAGAAAAAAGAGAATAATCCGACCTGGATTGCTGAAATGTGTAGCGAAGGAGTGCAGACGTTAGCTTGGCGAACCAGCAAAGAGGTGCATGGCGAAGACCATTTAGAGATTTCTTCAATTTACAAACCAATGTGGAACCGGGAGATGAGAAACCTTGAGGAAGTTTCATGTAGACAACTTCAGTTAAATCCCCGTGCAAGAACGAATTATGTACATCCATCTGATGAACAATCCAATTCTTTTTCGCCGCAACAGAAAGAAATAACCGCACCATAGTCATCTGGGCCACTGGCGCAAACGTTTCTTCGAAACCAACTCCTTATGTTTGTCGGTTTCCCAGAATCACAAAACGAGCCTTGTAATGCTCAATGGAACCATCAGAGTGATTCACCTAATATACCTGCGACATCCCATAGCTTTCTTGTCTACGGGAAGAGAGGTAAAAGTCCACGTGACCTTGAGAAAAAGCGCCTGCAGTTTTTCTTGCATGGTTGCTCGCTACTCAGTAGAAAGTTTCAATTCCACTCAGTAGAAAACAATCATACATGTTACATTGGATGGACAATAGTAGTGAAATCAAGGTGCAAAAGAAAGTTTCAATTCCATTTATTATACAAATACGAGTGGCTTTGTGATGTTGCATCGATGCAAGTGTGGCATTTGCTTCTAGAAAAACCATGGCAATATGACAATGCATGAAGCATAATGGCTACAACAAAAAGTACGCCTTTGATAAAATTTGTTGTGTCATTATATATGGTGGTCGTTGTTCGAATGTTGTGAGTTGGAATATGATTTAAAAGTTGGGATTATCGACAACTAAACATCCTTCAACCTACATGTTACAAATCAAGGTGCAAAAGAAGGTTCCAGTTCAATTTACTATACAAAGATGAGTGGCTTTGTGATGTTGCATCGATGCAACTGTGACATTTTCTTCTAGAAAAACAATGGCAATATAACAATGGCGTAAAGCATAATGGCTACAACAAAAAGTACACCTTTTATTTCCAAGCAAAATTGATCCGAGTAGTTCCATTGTCTCTAAGAAAAGTCCTCGAAGATAAAGAGCACATGCTTCGGAATGAGAAAAAGCCACATGATTCAAGGGACCCCGAGGAAAACCCACAAAATGGCTTTTGATAGTACATCCAAAAGGAAACACATCTTAAAAATTTGTGTGATTCAAACAGTTTTTGTTTCAACCTCTAATGGTTAGGGTTTCTAATTGCCTTCACTCTCACTTACAAGATTCTGGTGGTGTGGACAAATCTTTGAGGACAAAGATTTTTTTCGAATATGATAAAGACATCACGGTGAAAATTAATAATTTTGACTCTATCAAACACCTTTAGTGATGTGATTTCTACATAACCAATCATGAATGCTCGGGAAACGAACTTCAAATTTACGTGGCCAAGAATATTTAAGCTTCGTGCAAAAGGCTCAAAGACAGCTCTAACTTTTGAAATGATGCATTTAATTCAAATTCAGAATGAAAATTAACTTGTTCATGACCGAGCACCAAAATCTTTGGGTGGAGCTTCCTTCATATTATGAAGGCATGAGTCGAATTCCAAACCCAAATTAAATCGAGTGCTAGCCCTATAAAAAAAATGCTTCATATTTTGATTAAAGGCGATTGTTTATTTTAGGTTTGAAAATTTATTTAAATTTATTTTGTAAAATATTTTAAACAACTTTAGATTGATTATTTGAGTTTGATTATTTGGGTGAATTTCTCCTTGAGTTCTCGTTAGCTTGGGATCTAGACTTCGATTTTCACATGCCGAGTCGTTGTTTAGCTAAAAAACTCGTTGGGTATTCGAGATCATATTTTTCTAATATAAATTAGTAGGGGTTCAAGGGGTTTACAATAAAAATTAAGCCTAGATTCTTTCTACATAAAATTTGTTTTCATTTGTCTCTCTTATGATGGATATAAACTCGTAATTAGGGTTGGGCGAGATATTCGAAGTATTCGTATTCGATCGTATTCGAACCGAAAATTCGAATATCCGTTTATACAAATACAAATATTAGAAATCAGATATTCGATAAATACAAACAGTAGACTCAATTATCTGAACCATTTTGTATCTGTAAATACTAAATAGAAAATTTAATTAATATATGTATATATATAACAAATTTTATTTCAATGATCAAATTGTAAATAAAAAACATTATTAATCTTATTTAAACACTTATTATATAAATATATAGACAAATATGCAATATATTTATGATTGGATGACTAAAATATCAAATACTTTGAATAACTAATATTGTTGAAAATTTAATTTACATTCAAGATTGGTTCTAATCCTAATGAATTGTATAATATTATATAGACATTACAATATATGAAAAAAACAGAACTTACTAAATATATAACCTTTTTGCGAGTTTTATTTTAGTGTATAACCTAACAATAGTTTCATTGTTTTAGGTGAATTGACGACGAAATTAAATTTAAATGACTGATGTAAAGATGAATGTGAAGATTTGATGTTTTGTTTTATTTATATTATATCCAATACCACTGACATGAATTCATAACATCCCTGAGCCAAAATAAATAACACTATAAATGCAATAAAACACAATGGTGATGAGATCTTGTGTACATCCTCATTGTGAAAGAGACAGAGAAATTCCTCTCCATTAAAATGGTTCTACAAGTTCTACTCTATAAGCAAAGAAGCTCCTACAGAAGTGAAAGAAAACTTTTCTTACAGCACCATAAAGTCTGTCCGAACCAAGTTATAAGCATTCAAGAGCTTTGTCGTGTATACCGCAGTTTTGAGGATCAACCACCACGTTTTCTATTCCTGGAACAAAGGATGGGCATGGGCTGAAACTTTAGCACAAAAGATAATTCATAAACAAAGTTATCGTTGACAGCAACCATGGTCGAGCCTTTTCTTATAAAATATTCCTATTCCTGACTATGTAGGATAGCATAAACTGTTATAGCAACTTCTGTGGAACCTCAAGTTCCTAGATCACAATGACAAGGCAATAACTTTGGTTTATTCTAGGGAGTTAGTTATGTAGTTCTCAAATGCATGCATAAAACCATCTAAACTAAGTAGCAAGCCCCATGATTAAAAAGAAAAATGATGGTCAATCTGATCTGTAACAGTCCCTAATTGATTAATACAAAATTGAGTCTCCACTTAACCATTGCAGTAACCAAACAGATTTAGATACCATGATAAATACCAGAGGAAAGACAGAGAAATAGAGCAGAAAAATAAATGACTAATCATTAAGACAAGAATTTATCGCAAATCACCAATCCTAGTTGCTTTTTCCACAACTTTTGCACTAACAATGCCTACAATAACAGACATTTTTACCATCACTTAAACTGAATTGAAAATTGTAATGCCAAACAATTTAAGAGCTTTATCACGGCTATGTTGGCAAAATAGACATTTTCATACATAAGTAGGTACTTTCTTCTTTTGGAAGCTAAACTATGCAGCATACAATACTATCACTTGCCAAACCACTTGAGTTTAGTAAGAGTCTAAATGTAGGCTTATATTGACGAATAGAGAGATAACGAGAAAAGCGGATCAGCACCAAGGATCTAAACCATCAAGAAGATGCTCATTTCTCATGATTCAGAGTGAGACAATCTTTTAAAGGTGATTTCCTAATGTAAATAGCCCAAATAGATTCAATAATAAAATATGATCCACCACAAGTATAAATTTCTTCCATGTCCAGTCAATCTAAACCGTTAAGAGTATGCGTCCACCATTCATGTCGAAATCCAAACATCATGGGACATATTAGCCATCTAATGAAGATGTAAAAGAAACCATCAATATACTTTCCGCTGTCCAAAAACAATAAAGAAAAAAAAAGAAACACCCACTTCCTGTCTCAGAGATGTCTGTTTTCACCGAACAGGATAAGTCATACCAAGACTAACAACTTCAAGAAGAAGAAATCTTAGAGCTAGCTAAACAAGACAAATAATGAAGCAGAGTAGTACCCTCACCTTGGCCTTCACTTTCTTGAAATCAAGTACTCGAAGTGATTTTAGCTTGTGAATCACATAAAGGCGATAATTTGGCTTTTTGTTATTATCCAGGCGATAATTTGGCTTTTTGGTGATGTTATTATCCAATAAACTGAGGTACTGCAGCTTTGGGATAGATGCAAGTGGACCAAGTTCACAAACCTGTTATTTGTAAGAATCAAGGTATGTAGCTTTGGTAGGAATTCTGCAAAAGTTCATTTGTATGAGAACTATAACAAGCTTAATCAAAAAAGAAAACGAAATATTTTACAAAACTCACAAAGAACCTACCTCCAATGTTGGGGTTTATTCGAGTAATCCGATTGTTATTTATGAGCAAAGTGCCCAGGCGATTAAGGTACGGAAAGTTCTCTAACATAACTATCTCATTATCTGACAAATCAATTGTATCGAATTGGTCTGGTAAATTACAATTGATTTATCAGATAATGAGATAGTTAAATTAGAGAAGCAAAATGTAACTCAGAGAAGAAACACCATAACAAGAACCGTCTCGAGAAACATGCACGAATGAATGGATGGGAAAATCCACATAACAAGAACCGAGGAACAAAGCCGACAAACGTAGAACAATATGAAACCTAAGGGAAAATACAAACAACACCAAATTACAGTGTCCAATTCGACATAGTATCTTTCTATAACTTTTCAAGCAATAACAAAAGGGAAAAAAACAAAACCCAAGAAACAGTCGCAGAAACAAATTATGAAAGTCAGTAAAACCCAAGTTCTCGATTACCGAAATTTTGTTACTTGCAATCAAACAACGCAAAGAAAGGGATTAGCGAGAGTTAGGGTTTTCAATAACCCTAAAAAATACAACAACAACAAATCATGTTTTTAGTTAATTTCAAAACACAATAGTAATTCCAAATGTAGGAAGAATTTATACATGCTTGAACATTGTCATTCCTAGTTCCTCTTGAAGTTACTGGTAAGATTTGACGAAAATCGCCTCCGAATATCACTGTTTTCCCACCAAAAGGTTTGGTTTTCAAAAAGATTGACTGAGCCCATGATATCTTTAATACTTATATCCAAAGCCTCGAAGCAAAAGTTGTGTATCATTGGAGCTTTATCCCATATTATAAGTTATGTTTTCTTTATAAGCTCCGATGGATTTGTCTTCGATTTAATATACATAGTGAGTTTTCATTGGCATCTATTGGTATTACGAAACGCGAATGCGCAGTACGTCCCCCTGTAGCAGAAGTGAAGCAATGCCACTTGAAGCAACGTTTAGGACAATTTGCCCACGAGATCTCACTGATTTGGATAGAGTTTTCCATAAAAAAAAAGTTTTCCAAGTGCCTCTATTTCCATTTAAAAAGAATATTTGGCCTCTTTTTTATCTATTGCTTCTATAATTTCATTGAAGACGAAATATTGTTCTGCCGTTAACTGCGATTTAAGATTAACAAATTCAGTTTCCATTTTGTTTCGATCATAAGACAGTTCTTCGTATATTAACCTATTTAACATCGATTGGTTATGAGTTTCTCTAGGAAATGGCATTGAAGGATATTGTTTCAAAGATCTATTATTTTTTTTTGTAGTAATTGTTCTATTTCGCCAAGGGCTATATTTTGGATCTATTCATGGGACATGTTACTGCAATTTCAAAAGAATAATTTATGTAATGTCAAAATATACTTACATAAATTACAATAGTAAGTATCCAAACCTATAATTTCAATAAGCGCCAACGTTTATACAATATGTCATCCGATAAAATTTCCCACATCGTTAACCAAACGTGTTCTGGACATGAAAGACATTCTGTTGTTAACAAAATGACAAACAACATTCGTAGGTACGCTGAGGATGCCCAATTACTCGCTTCTTTTATTGTATTGATGTATTCGTCGTCGTCGTCTAAAAGTCCTAATGCTCTGCACACATCTTTAAATGTTTCTTGCAATTGACCGTTAATTGTGCGAATTTCCTCAAATGATGTAGGACCGCATATTTTATTTAATAACATTCGTAAATAGTATGGTTCTCCTGAATTTGGATTAATATGTTGTAATCTACCAAATGCAAACCTGCGTTTGCATGTTTTCAAATTCGATGCTTTTTGCTCCATATAAATTTCTTTGGGAAATTACAATAGGTCAATTGTCGAACCTCAGAACATGAACCATTACATTTGAACCATTCCGTAAAAATTGTTCGTTGCATATACTCATCAGATGTTATATGAGATAATTCACCTTCTTCATCAAATATTATATTTTGTTGATTGGGCAAATGAAATTTTAATGTCTCAACCGGTATGCTTCTGTAATGAATGTCAAATTTGAATATTCTCCAGCAAGTTTCACACCCTGAAATGTAACGATAGCTATAATAGTTTTTTCTTCCATCTAACAATTTGTTTATAGGCATTTCTGATCTTGTTATTGTTGTAGCAACTCTATCACATCCTTTGTTTTTGTATTTGAATAAGTATTTGGTTGCCTTTGTTTGATTGCATCACTCTAAATTAATATGAGCTCTGTATCTTAAAACAATAAAAGGTTATACAACACAATATATCGATTATCTAATTTAATTCTTTCTTTTGTTACAAACCTTCCGTCGTCTTGCCTTTTGTAAACATGATAGCCTTCATCGTTAATCTATGTTGAATCAGTGAAATTCTTTGGAAATCGTTTCGTGCATTTGCCCTTATCCATACAGGGCGAAAACTTATTAGCTATACCACATGGTCCATGTACCATCGTTTCTTGCACTGCATTGTATAGCACACGGTTAATATTTTGAAATTCCACTGTAAAGATAACTGAAAAGGAAAAGTGGGAAACAAAATATTAAGATAGTAGGAAAATATAAACACATAAACGGTAATTAGTAAAAGTCACTTGCATTGATTTCTCCCAACCGCTTCTTTTGTTTTAAATCTATTAATAGGTCTTCAAGTTTAATTTTAAATAATCATGCTAAAAGATATGGTCTATTTTCTGATGTATCCTTATAATGATGTAGAATTCGTTGTAATTCACGCCACTTAAGATTACATGTGAATGTTAAAAACAAATAGGGAAATCCAAGGTTTTGTAATTTTCGCATCGCAATTTATTCTGGTGATTTCTTATATATGAGATTCTTTTTCATTCGACCATATAGAAACCATCGACGACAAATTGTTGGAAAAGTCTTCTCGAATGTATTATATTAGAAGATTCAATACTTCTTTCTTGTAAACGGTACACCATAAATTCTCTTAAACTGATTCGACTGCGAGGTTTTTTAGATAAGGAATTCGTTAAGTGCAAATTTAAGCCAAGATGATAGCCATCTTCTCCATACGGAAATAATACCAGATATTGTGACGGAAGGTACGATGGATGCAATTCACTTATCCTCATGTACTTGGCGCTGTGTTTTTGCAAGATAATATCTCTTGTGTTTAATCTCTCATCTAAATGACCTACTATCAATGATGCTACTTCGAATGTTTTCGGTAAATTGTACACTCTATTTTGGTTATGGCGGTCTGCTATCAAACATAATTTCATTTCTAGTTGAGCGGACAATGTGAATCTATCACTAGCCATTCAAAATATTTTGACATAAGGATTATGCTAATCAAGCATTTGCTGAATGTTTTAACAATATCTTCGCATAAAGAGTGTTGGAATTGCAACCCATAGAAACTAACAAAACCCATACAACATTACTACAACGAAGAAAAAAAAACATGCCTGGGTCAGCGCGAATTTACGCAAACAATTAAGAAGTCCAGGCCCATAGCTAATCTAAATCCATAGACACTAACAAAAACCCATCAGTACTACTAAAACAATGCCCAAAAAAACATGTTTATCTAAACAGTTCAGTACCTAATTGCTCGAGAACATACCAGTGAACAGGTCGAAGAACATAAAAAGAAATCGTATAATACCATCTAGTGGGGAAACAATAAAACAATGCAACAACAGTGACATAAATACAAATGCCTATACTGAGGCACACATTAAATTGTAAAAGCGTATTGAAACAACAATTAAAAACCAACAAGAAACCCATCGACAGAATACATAGCAGAACCACAAACAATCGGAACATAAAACACGTGATCAACATTCAACATAACATGCAAACGTGTTTAAAAGTGAAATAAAAAGAAATCCGAGTACAGAAAAAGGTAAAACAATGCAAAGGAAAACAAACCGGCAGAAAGGAAGATAAATTGGAAAACCTAAAATCAACTAAATAAAAAACAAACGAAAGAAACCTTAAAATAGCAAACTGTAACGACCGGCGAATAAAAAAAGACCAACCGACCAGCAAACATGCAGCTGACTAAAAAAAACGAAAGAAGCCGATTGTAAAACAACCGAAGGAAAACGAAAAAGAAACGCATGGAGGACGACTGGGGGGGAGAGAAGAGAGTAAACGAAGAAAACCCTAGAAGAACTAAATAAAAAAACCCCCAAAGAAAAAACCCTAAATGAAACGGACGGTCGAGACTAATGCACGGGTGTTGGTGGCTAGATTCGATTGTCGACCAGGAAAACATGCATTTGAAAGGCAACAACCTCGACGAGATACAACCAACAAAACAAACAAGGAATAAAAATATTATCGAACACAACGACGAAACAAAACCAAATACACCAAACCAGTGAATAAAAAATGACTAAACGACCGACAAACTATGTAGCCGGCTAAGCAAAAAATAAAAGAAATTCTAATTTTAAAAAAGACCGAAGAGAGATGAAGAGAAACGCAGGGAGATTGGCTGTGGAGGAGAACAGAGGAAAAAAAAGCAAACCCTAGAATAATTAAACAAAAAAAAAAACCCAAAAACCCTAATTGGAATGGTTAACAGAGATTAATGCACAGGTGTTAGTGGCAACATCTAACCGTCGAAAGCGGCAATAGATTAAGCACATCCAACGACTGCTACGCGGACGGGTCGGGGATCCGAGGAAAAACGTGCAGGTCAATGCGCGAGATGGTCGGGTCGGGTAGCAGCGCGTAGGTAACCCGCGAGATCTCAACCACACACGCATCTGACAAAGGATCTGGGCGGCTCATGTCGGTCCACGTGAGCCCTCCGAAACTGTTCACCTAGGTAAGGCTTTTAGTATATGTATGATATATAATATTATGTCTACATATATTCCCATTCAAAATTTATAAAAAATGTAAGAAAACATGATGTTATATACATTTATCAGATATATATATATATATATATTTTAATATGTTATACAATTTATAAAATATAAAATAAATGGCAATCTAAAAGATATTTATAAAGTGAATAAATCTTACGATTTATAACCGAACCAAGATATTGACAAGTCTAATGTGCATTTAAATAATCATAAAAAGAGATTTTTAATTTATTATAACATTTGAATATGCCAAAGTAAGAATTCCCCTCTTGGCTTTTTCCATTAAACGAACCAACATTATATACAAGAGTTCTGTAAAAACTTGTTCCTAAATATATGGAAATTTAACAAATCTTGTTCCTAAATATATGGAAATCATATATATGCATATATATTACATTATGCCCCTCAAGTTGGAGGTGAAGATCCAAAATAACCGACTTGGACTGTAGTCGCGAAAATGGATTCAAACCCAGCGCCTTGGTGAAGATATCAGCTAGTTGATCCGCAGAACGAACGTACGATGTCTTAATGGTACCACAATAAGCTCATCGCGCAGTAAGTGGCAGTCAACCTCGATGTGCTTTGTACGTTCTTGAAAAATCGGGTTAGCAGCAATATGAAATGCAGCTTGGTTGTCACACAACATATGCATTAGAGAGGAATGTGTCACACCAAAATATGCCAATAAGGACTTGAGCCATTTGAGCTCACAAGTCAAATTTGCCATAGATCGATACTCTACTTCGGCCAAAGATCGTAAAACTGTGGATTGTTTCTCACTACAAAAAAACACGGAGTTTCCAACGGACGGGGCAACGGATCCGTCCGTTGGAAACTTTTACCAACGGATTGCAACGGATGTGGGGAAATTGCAACGGGCAGAGATCCGTTGCATATCCGTTGTAAATTTCAACGGAGTTGTAACGGAAAAACTCCGTTAGACATGCCGTTGGAAATCCATCACAAAATTTAACGGATGGCAACGGACAACATCCGTTTCCAACGGTCGTCCGTTGCAAGTTTTAACGGATGACCGTTAGAAATCGCAACTGATAACCGTTGATTTTGTGAATTTCGAGGGCACCAGTTTAAATAATTTCACGTGAACCTGCAACGGCTATCCGTTGCAAATTGCAACGGATATCCGTTGGAACATAAACTATTTAGATCTTACCAACAAGTGCGTCACGCCATCAACAACAAAAACATTTTCGAAAAAATGTCGTCGTCTTCGAATCGAAATATATATAGATCAAGGGAGTGGATGTATAGAAGAAAAGATCCTGTAACCGAAGAGATTACGCAAGAATTCTTACACGGATTAGAGCAATTCATGAGTTTTGC
>CM071864.1:10755770-10816558 GCA_036759665.1 Gynandropsis gynandra
AGTGTACCCGCTCGGGTGCGGCTAGGGCAGTTTGTGCGCGTCCTGTGGTGCTGGAATGGTGCCCGATCGGGCATGGCATGTGTGCCCGCTCGGGCACAAGGCAAAATGCTCGGGAATGCTTGCCCGGGTCGTGCTAAATGGTCCACACAATTGGCCGTAGGTTTTGCCCGATCGTGCAAGGGTTGTGCCCGACCGGGTGAGGCTTTTCCATGCTCAATCTCGTCCCGTTTGTCCCGTGATGATCCCGAAGTGTTCCTTAGCTCCGTGCATGCTCCTTTAGCTCCAAAATGGTCCAAATACGCGTAAAAACCTGTAAGAACATGAAAAGCACGAAAGCAAGTAAAACGGATACGGAATCATACGTAAAACATCACATATGTATCGAAAACGTCTCCTAAATCGTGCAAGAAATACGTATGAAAACGAGATGATCAAACTCGTCCAGCGAATCGACTGTAAAGCAAGACTCCTTGAATGAGGGTCCGTTCATGGGACTGGACAAGTTGAACTCTATTGTCTCATCTCCGACACGTAAGGAAAGTTTTCCTTGTTGTACGTCTATCATGGCACCTGCAGTAGCTAGGAACGGTCTACCAAGTATAATAGGTGTCTTAGCATCTTCCTTTATGTCAAGTATAAAATAATCAGCGGGAATGAAAAGATTACCTACCTTGGTGGGAACGTTTTCAACAATTCCCACCGAATATCTTACCGAATGATCCGCGAGGCGTAGACATATCTTTGTGGTTTGAGATTCCCGAAGTCCATCCGCTTGAAAACCGAGTGTGGCATGATGCTCATGCTTGCCCCTAAATCACACAAGGCATTTTCAATGTCAATATTACCTATTGTGCATGAAATGGAGAAGCTTTCGAGATCCTTCAACTTTGCTGGCAGCTTGTTTTGAAGGATGCCGCTGTATTCCTCGGCGAGTTCTACCATCTCGTTCCCTTCGATATGCTTCTCTTTGGAAAGAACCTCTTTGACGAGTTTGGCATGATTAGGTATCTTTTGGAGGGCTTCCACGAATGGGATGTTGGTGTCAAGCTTCTTGAGACCCTCTACAAATCTGCCCACTCGTTCTTCATTCTTATTGCTCACTAACCGTTGAGGAAACGGTAGGAGGTTGGTACGCCGGTGGAGCAACGTATGGTTTGTCTAAATCTGGTTCAACTCCTTCCATAATCGCAATCGTACCTTTTCCTCTTTTAATTGACGTTCTAGAACCTTGGTCTTGCTCATTTGAGGGTGAATGCTCGATCATATCAGTGCAGCACACTGAAATAGCGTTAACATACTCTCTCGGGTTTAACTCGGGTTTACCGGGAAGCTGTCCGGGATTCCGAGAGGATGAGGCAGCCTGCTGTGCTACGGAGTTCGCTAAGCTCTTCACATGGTTATTCAAGGATTCCATCTGAGTTTTAAGCTCGCTAATCGCTGTCCCCACATCCGCATTGAATTTGGCTTGAGTCAATTGTTGCTGCCTTTGCTCCTTGATAAATTCGAGCATTACCACCTCAAGCTTTGAAAAAGGGGCTTGAGGAGGTTGAGGAGCTTGTGGAACTTGCTGAGCATGCTGAAATTGCTGGTTATTTTGCTGGTATGGCTGCTGTGGTTGCTGAAATCCCGAATACTTCATCGGTTGAGTCGTTTGGTATGACAAGTTCGGGTGATTCCTCCAATTCGGGTTGTGGGTATTCCCGAATTGAGTGTTTCCTTGCTGCTGGGCATAATTCATGTATTCCACGTTCTCTTTCAGCGTATATGATAAGCCATGTGTTCTGTATCTCCGCAATTCACGTCGTACATGGCGTTCGCTGCATTCCCCATTGCTCTATTCTGATTCGGCTCATATAGGCGTCGAGTGCTGTTAGGCATACCTCTCGGTGTTGACCACATAGTGTGGTTCATGGCGAGGTTATCGATCAGCTCGTATGCCTTCTCCACGCTCAAATTCATAAATGATCATCTGACAGCGTTATCCAACGTCGTTCGGTGTTCATATGAAATTCGTTGTAAAAGGTTTGGATACCATACCATTGCTTAAGACCATGGTGTGGACACATCTATAGAAGATCCATAAATCTGCCCCACGCTTCAAATAACGTTTCTCCATTTCTGCATCTAAACATTGTGATTTCCACCCTCATCTGAATCGTCTTGCTTGGAGGAAAAAATCGTGAGAGGAACAATGTGCAGAGCTGGTCCCAAGTCGTGATTGAACCAGCGGAGAATGATTGCAGCCATGTTTTGGCTCATCCCTCAATTTAGAAGGGGAAGAGACGCATTAAGATCGCGTCCTCCGAGACTCCGTGTATCTTGAATGTACTGGAAAGCTCTAGGAAGTCTCTGAGGTGCTGATGGGGATCCTCGTGATTTCCACCCATGAATTGCTTCTGATAAAGCATGTTGATCATTGCCGGCTTAATCTCAAACTGTTCTCTTGCAACAGCAGGCATCCTTTTGGTTGTTTGCACGTTGTTCATGTTCGGCACCACATAATCCTTGAGGCGACGTGGTGGAGGAGCCTGTGGTTCTCGCGGTTGAGGTGCGAGTTGCTGTTGTTGCATATGTCCATGGCCGTGCTGATTATCCATCTCTCGTTGATCTGACGGCTCTATTTAGGTAGAAAGAACGAAAGAAAAGAAAAGAAAACGAAAAAACAAAACAAGGATGACTCTAGGCTCGAATCTAAGACGTGTTGACAATAGTCCCCGAAAACGGCGCCAAAAACTTGATGCATATCAAAGTTAAACAAATATTAACCTAAACTACCCGCAAGTGCACGACACGTGTGTAGTACTTTAGGTGTCGATCCCACAAGGATTACGCAACACAACCTAAACTCAAACTACGAATCAAACTTGCAAAGAACGAATATGGGATTTGAGAATGAAATACTAAAAGCGAATAAACAAACGAGTTCTTAACAATGATACAAACACTCTAGGAATCAGGTTTCACCACAAGACTACCGAAACTAACAATCAACCTATCTAATCATGCAATCCCGATCAAGTTATCTAAGGCAGACGATCCTAATATGATATCTACCCTCTCTCAAGGTATAGACACGTGATCTAGTCAAGTTATCCCATACTTTCGTGGCTGACACCTTGAACTAAACCCATAAGATCTGTGAATCATCCGTTTTATCCTCAACCGCTGCTACCCTACTTTTGTGGCCTAACCTCGGTTGTTCTAAACCTGATTATTCGGAATTAGAATTCTCATTTCGGTCCTTCTCCTAAGTTCCTAAAACATGCATCTACGTGGCCATCGTAACCACAAGTCAATGAAGCACTCAGATAAAGAATAGATAAACGAAAACGGGAAAATGCATTCAGAGGTAAATCAAAGTGGTTCCGGGATAGCCATGGGCTAATCACTTCTCCTAGATCAAAACAAATTACTCGCTCATGCGTCCAAAAGAAAACAACATAATTGAAGTAGAAAGTCTAAAGAACATGAAAACCAAACGAAACCAAAGTCTTGAATTGATCTCCAATGCTCCTCGAATGTCTCCTTTGTAAAAATCTCCTTCTTCTTTGATTCTCTCTCTACTCTGTCCCTTCGATCCAAAACTGAAAAACTAACTCTCTAACTCAAGCTCTTTTGACCCTTAGCTCCTGTTCTTCCTTTTCCTTCTTCTTTTCTTTCCTTTTTCCTCCTTTTTCCTTTTGGTCGTTTAGTTCTTTTCCTTTTGTTGAAGCAGCCACCGATTTGCCTTTTCATGAGTTTTCCATTCTTGATTAAGTTGGATAACGTTTCCATTACTTTCTCCAGCAAAATATCTCTTATTCCTCTTCTCTAAAGTCGTTTTCCTTTTTGTATAAGTCACCAAAAAGATCCTTTTCGTTTTAAGACAAATTTACTTATCTGTTTTTTCAGGTGACGGACGCGACTCGCGCCGGGTGAGTGTGTGCCCCGCGCGGGCGTGGCGCGCTGTGTTCAATGGAAATAAGGTGTGTGCCGCACAGGCTGAGGTGTAACCCGAGCGGGTTGAGGTATGCCCCGCCCGGGTTGAGGTGTGCCCCGCGTGGGCAGAGGTGTGCCCCGCGCGGGCCGAGGCTCCACATGATGCCCGAGCGTGCTGATGATTTCCCCGACCCGTGCTAAAGTTGTTGGACCAAATGCTGAACCAAAGGCCCCGTGCGGGCTGAGCTTGTTCCTCGCCGATTCTCGACCCGTTTGTTCCGTGATGATCCTCGATGTTGGTACTTTGTCTCGTGTACGTCCTTTAGCTCCAAAATGAACCGGATACGCATTAAAACCTGTAAGGACACGAAAACACAAAAATGAGTAAAACAGATACAAAATCATACGTAATCATCGTATCTATATCATAAACATCTCTTAAATCATGCGAGAAATCAGATAAAAACGAGATGATCAAGTTTATATATTATTTATTTTAGAACATAATTAATGAAAAATTGAGTAAGATATTTATTTCAGTTATAGTTATAAAAAATATAACCATTTAAAATTAAAACTTCAATGATTTGATTGTGTAAAATTGTAAAATCCAAAGTTATTAAGCCATTATCAATATGTTTTATAAATTCATTAACCTTATCATAAGCATAAAAAAATATTAATGAATATCTGAATATCTAATTTTGCAGTGTATTAGAGGAATTTATATTTAGGTACCAAAATGACCTTACCTTTGAATCACTGATCTTAAGCCATGGCTTTGCGGGATCACTGATCATATAAATTTGAATATACACCATAAATTATCTTAAACTGATTCGAAAGAGGGGTTTTTTAGATAAGGAATTCGTTAAGTGCAAATTTATACCAAGATGATAGCCATCTTCACCATACGGGAATAATAATGGATATTGTAAAGGAAGGTATGATGGATGCAATATCCTAACCTAATTGCTCGCGAACAGACTAGTGAACAGGCCGAAGAACATAAACAGAAAGCGTATAACACAATCTAGTGAGGAAACAACAAAACAATGCAACAATAATGACATAAATAGAAATACCTATACAGAAGCACATATTAAATTGTAAAAGCGTATTGAAACAACAATTACAAACCGGCAAGAAACCCATCGGCACAATACATAGCATAACCATAAACAATCGGACATAAAACACAGAATTAGCATTCAACATAACATGCAAACGTGGAAAAGTGAAAATAGAAAGAAATTTAAGTATAGAAACAGGTAAAACAATGCAAAGGAAAACAAAACGGCAGAAAAGAAGATAAATCGAAAAATCTAAAATCAACTAAATAAAAAAAACAAAAGAAACCTTAAAATAGCAAATCTTAACGACCGAAAAATAAAAACAGACCAATCGACGGGAAAACATGCAGCCGACTAAGAAAAAAAGCGAAAGAATACCATTGTAAGAGAATCGAAGAAAAATGAAGAGAAGCATAGGAAGGACGGGTGGGGAGGAGAGAATATAGAAAACGAAGAAAACTCTAGAAGAACTAAATCAAAACAAACCCCAAAGAAAAAAACCCTAAATGAAACGGACGACCGAGACTAATGCACGGGTGTCGGTTGCTAAATCCGATCGTCCGCCTGGAAAACATGCACTGGAAAGGCAACAACCCGACGGGATGCAGCCAACAAAACTAAACGGCGGCCAAAAAAATATTATCGAACACAAAGACAAAACAAAACCAAATACACCAAACCGGTGAATAAAAAATGACTACACGGCCGGCAAACTACGTAGCCGGCTAAGCGAAAAATCAAAGAAATTCTGATTTTAAAAAAGACCAAAGAGAAACGCAGAGAAACGCAGGGAGAATGGGTGTGGAGGAGAGCAGAAAAAAAAAATCAAACCCTAGAATAACTAAACAAAAAACAACCCCAAAAACCCTAAATGGAACGGACAGTCGAGATTAATGCACAGGTGTTGGTGGTGATATTGGATTGTCGAAAGCGGTAATAGAATAAGCACATTCGACGGCTACTACACGGATGAGTTGGGGATCTAGGGAAAAATTTGTGGGTCAGCGTGCGAGAAGGTCAGGTCGGGTAGCAGCCCATAGGTAACCTGCGAGATCTCAACCACACACGCATCTGGAAAAGGATCTGGATTGCTCATGTCGGTTTACATCCGCGCAAAGGAATTGTTCACCTAGGTATGGCTTTTAGTATATGTATTATATATAATATTATATCTACATATATTTCGATTCGAAAAATTATAAAATAGTGTAAAAAAATATGATGTTATATAAATTTATCAGAAATATATATATATCTAATTTTTGATGTTATATAAATTTATCAGAAATATATATATATATATATCTAATTTTTTAATCTCTTATACAATTTATATAATATATAATAAATGTCAATCCAAAAGGTATTTATAAAGTGAATAAAATATTACGATTTATAATCTAACCAAGATATTATGTTTCACCCCCTTAAGTTGGAGCATGAAGATAAAAAATACTCGACTTGGACCGTAGTCGTAAAAATGGATTCAAACCTAGCGCCTTTGTGAAGATATCAGCTTGTTGATCCGGAGAATGAACGTACGATGTCGTAATGGTACCACAAATAAGCTCATCGCGCACTAAGTGGTAGTCAACCTCGATATGCTTCGTACGTCCGTGAAAAATCGGGTTAGCAGCAATATTAAATGTAGCTTGGTTGTCACACAACATACGCATCAGAGAGGAATGGATCACACCAAAACATGCCAATAAGGCTTGAGCCATTTGAGCTCACAAGTCAAATTTGCCATAGATCGATACTCTGCTTCGATCGAAGATCGCGAAATCGTGGAATGTTTCTTCATCTTTCATGTAACAGGAGAATTACCTAGGAGAACAATATAGTCACTAAACGATCGCCGAGAGGTACGACATGTCGCCCGGTCCGAATCACAATAACCTTAGAAGTGAAGATCACTAGCACATCTAAGAAGGATGCCCTGACCGGGAGCACCTTTCAGATATCGATTAACTCACAAAGCAACATGCCAATAATCAAGTCGCAGATCTTGCATGAACTGAGAGAGCACATGTACAGCAAAGCTCAATTCTGGCCGAGTAATCGTAAGATAGATGAGGTGCCCTACAAGCTGGCGGTATCGCGTTGGATCATCAAAGCGAGCCGACTTGGAAGCCGATAATGTATGATTCTGCTCAAGCGGAAACTCTACAGGTTTTGTGACGAGTAATCCACACTCGGAAATGATATCCAACGCATATTTCCGCTGTGACAAAGAAAAACCAGCTGGACTCCGAGCAACTTCGATCCCGAGAAAATACTTTAGCAGCCCAAGATCCTTCATGTGAAAACAATCATGCAAGCAGCGCTTGAAGAAGACAACCGAATCCTCGTCATTACCGCCAACAAGAATATCATCGACGTAGACGAGGATAAGAATGAAAATTAACTTGTTCACGACCGAGCACCAAAATCTTTGGGTCGAGCTTCCTTCATATTATGAAGGTATGAGTCGAATTCCAAACCCAAATTAAATCGAGTGCTATTCCTATAAAAAAAATGCTCGACCTGAGCGTTCTAGTGTTCGGACAAGCGTTTTGTTAGAAATAGTAAAAATGACTTAAATTTTGTATAGTTTATGCGTGAAAAACCTACAAAATCACATGAAAACCAAAATATATGCCTAGAAATTAACATTATATATTTATTTTATTAATCTTCATATTTTGATTATGTACGTTTTTTTAGTTTTGGTTTGAAAGTTTATTTAAATTTATTTTGTAAAATAATTTAAACAACTTTACATTGATTATTTGAGTTTGATTATTTGAGTTTGATTATTTGGGTGAATTTCTCCTTGAGTTCTCGTTAGCGTGGGATCTAGACTTCGATTTTCACATGTCGAGTCGTTGTTTAGCTAAAAAACTCGTGGGGTATTCGAGATCATATTTTTCTAATATAAATTAGTAGGGGTTCAAGGGGTTTACAATAAAAATTAAGCCTAGATTCTTTCTACAGAAAATTTGTTTTCATTTGTCTCTTTTATGATGGATATAAACTCGTAATTAGGGTTGGGCGAAATATTCGAAGTATTCGTATTCGATCGTATTCAAACCGAAAATTTGAATATCCATTTATACAAATACAAATATTAGAAATTAAATATTCGATAAATACAAACAATAGACTCAATTATCCAAACCATTTTGTATTTGTAAATACTAAATAGAAAATTTAATTAATATATGTATATATATATATAACAAAATTTATTTCATGATCAAATTGGAAATAAAAAACATTATTAATCTTATTTAAAAACTTATTATAAAAATATATAGAAAAATATGCAATATATTTATAATTGGATGACTAAAATATCAAATACTTTGAAATAACTAATATTGTTGAAGATTTAATTTACACTCAAGATTGGTTCTAATCCTAATGAATTGTATAATATTATATAGACATTACAATATATAAAAAAAACAGAACTTACTAAATATATAACTTTTTTGCGAGTTTTATTTTAGTGTATAACCTAACAATTGTTTCATTGTTTTAGGTGAATTGACGACGAAATTAAATTTAAATGACTGATGTGAAGATGAATGTGAATAATTGATGTTTTGTTTTATTTATATTATGTTTTTGCATCTTTGTGTGATTTAAATTTTAGGTTTAGATTATATTTGATGATTATTGGTTTTTCTATTAAAAAATATTTGTTATATATATTTTTTATGTTAAAAAATTAGGTTCGGATACGGATATCCATAGATCCGATGGATATCCGTATATTCGACAAATATTTGCATTTAAAAATATCTGAATTTATATATACAAATACAAATAATAAATTTAGATATTCGCATAATACAAATACAAATAGTCGGATATTCGCAAAATATTCGTTATTTGCACAACCCTACTCCTAATACACTTCAAAAAAGAGAGTAAATTTCTAAAATTATGATGTGTTTCTCCATTTAAAACCTTAGTAGATATCTCTTCTAAGTTTTTTATGTCATATTTCAAAAATGTTTTAAAAATTTTTTGTTCAATATAATATAATAGTTTATATATTATTTATTTTAGAACATAATTAATTTAAATTGGAATAAAATATTTACTTCGGTTATAGTTATGAAACTTCAATTGATTTGGTCGTGATTGTAAAATCCAAAGTTATTAAACCATTATCAATATGTTTTACATACTAAAATATTACCATGATTTAAAAAAAATATATAACTAACCAATTATAGAATCAAATCAGTTTTTAAATATTTACCTATTATCAGTGTTTAAAAGTCGGTAGGCGCTAATCGGACGGTCTGTCAGTGCCTAGCGATTAGTCAAATTAGTCAGCGATTAGTCGACGACTAGGCGTTTTTATTTTTTTTATATTTTTAATATCAATTTTCAAAATTATAAAATATAATATAAAAAATAAAAATTAAAAAAATGTTATATATAAAATGTAAAATCATATAAATTCATTAACCTTATCATAAACATAATAAAATATTAAGGAAGAATTAAATATCCAATTTATCTGCAGTGTATTAGAGGAATTTATATGTAGGTATCAAAATGATCTTACCTTTGAATCACTAATCTTGAGTCACGGCTTTACGGGATTTGCTGAGATGGACGAACAAATGAATAGATGAAGATGGCATATGGATGAGTGAAGACGAAGATGGCGAACAAATGAATGGAAACGAAGACATCAACGAAGACGAAGATGGCTACGACCAACGACGAACGACGTTTAAAACTAGATGAATGACGAAGGAATATGACAAACGACGTTCAAACCTGGAAGAACCGCATAACAAAGAGAGAAACAACCAAAACGACATCATTTTGGTTTATTTTAAAAAAACAAAATGAAATTTTTAAAAAATATAGTCAAAACAACGTCGTTTTAATATATTTTTATATAAAAAACAGGTTCGATTTTATATTAGTCAAACCGTCGGACACCGCCGAGCGTATAGGCGCCGACTAGTCAGTCGTCTAATCCGACTTTTAGAGGAAATATTATTATTTGATTAGTTTAATTTGATTAATCTTATGTATATTCGATTCAGTTTAACTTGACTAATCTTATGTTACAAACCCAAAAGAAATAGGCAACCCTACTTTTCATACATTTGGTCATGTGAAACAAAAAAGGCCGCACCATGGTTCGTTCATTATTACCTCTGCATTTCATATCCAATACCACTGACATGAATTCATAACATCCTTGAGCCAAAATAAATAACACTACAAATGCAATAAAACACAATGGTGATGAGATCTTGTGTACATCCTCATCGTGAAGGAGACAGAGAAATTCCTCTCTATTAAAATGGTTCTACAAGTTCTGCTCTATAAGCACAGAAGCTCCTACAGAAGTAAAAAAACTTTTCTTACAGAACCATAAAGTCTGTCCGTACCAAGTTATAAGCATTCAAGAGCTTGGTCGTGTATACCGCGGTTTTGAGGATCAACCACCACGTTTTCGATTCCTGGAACAAAGAGAAAAGAAGGGCTGAAACATTAGCACGAAAGATAATTCATAAAGAAAGTTATCGCTGACAGCAACCATGGTCGAGCCTTTTCTTTTTTCATCAAAATATTCTTGACTGTGTAGGATAGCATAAACTGTTATAGTAACTTCTGTGGGACCACAAGTTCCGAGATCACAATGACAAGGCAATAACTTGGGCTTATTTTGAGGAGTTATGTAGTTCTCAAATGCATGCACAAAACCATCTAATTTAAGTAGCAAGCCCCATGATTAGGTGGGTCGATAGGATTTAAAAGAAAAATGATCAATCTCATATGTAATAGTCCCTAATTGACTAATACAAAATCAGTTACAGCTCCAAGGAACTACACGATTTAGTCTCCACGGAACCATTACAGTAACCAAACAGATTTAGATGCATGATAAATACTAGAGGAATGACAGAGAAATAGAGCAAAAAATCAATGACCGATCATTAATATAAGAATTTATCACATATCACCTATCCTAGTTGCTTTTTCCACTCAACAATCCCTACGATAACCGAAATTTTTACCATAGCCTAGACTCCATTGCAAATTGTAATCTCAAGCAATGTAAGAGATTTATCACATCTATGTTGGCAAAATAGACATTTTTATACATAAGTAGGTACTTTCTTCTTTTGGAAGCTAAACTATGCAGCATACTAAACCATCACTTGCCAAACCACTTGAGTTTAGTAAGAGTCTAAATGTAGGCTCACATTGATCTCAATCCTAAGGCATCTTGCAAGTTGCAGGATAACCAGATCCATATACTCTTTCTGTTCCGTCTTTTCATTTAAAGCGTCAGGCATGCTTTGGCATGCTTTTACCATCAGAACTGGACTTCCCACTCTCTATGCCATTGTTGGAGTTAATGTTACCATCTGAAATAATCAGATTGACATGAAGATGGCCAGACTTCAAAGCCTGTATATGCACATGCCAAATAAAAAGAATATTATCAAAATTAACGTTAAGCAACATGGCAATAGCTTGATGAAAGCAAGAAGGGACCTGTTCAAGTCTAGCAACTTCGTCTAACGTCTGGGAGTTAATAATTGCAACCTGGAACATCATGGAAATAAATCATTATTGTTATTGTCAAACAATAAAGGCTTCATGTCCTTATCAACATAATCGAATAGTAGGAGCATATCCCAAGTTGATACACTTCTACTTCTCTATTACTTCTTGGAGCTTATTTTGGTTCCATCTTTGGATCAATCTTATTTCATGGGTACCTTGGCATGCTGGAAACATCAAATCATCGCACCTTGATAGCTATAATTTTCTCTGGTGTTGGGGAAACCACTTTTGGAGCCTCTTTTTTTTTTTCTGCAGCATCAGATGTATCTGAACCTTCTCTTGAGTTCTTGCAGCTACCTTCTTTACCTCGTCTTCAACTTCTTTAGTTGCAAACATATTTGCTGCTTCAATCTTCTCTGAAATGAACCAGAATTTTTTATTTGAATGGATTTCTTTGTTTTTTTGTCTTTCAAAACAGACATTATCATCTTGAGCCCGTTCCATGGTATTATTTCCCAATATGAAAAACCGTTAGGGAATTGACGAATAGAGAGATAACGGGAAAAATGGATCATCACCAAGGATCTAAACCATCAAGAAGATGCTCTTTTCTCATGATTCAGAGTGAGACAATCTTTTAAAGGTTATTTCCTAATGTATATAACCCAAATAGATTCAATAATAAAATATGGTCCACCACAAGTATAAATTTTTTCCATGTCTAGTAAATCTAAAACATTAATAGTATGCGCCCACCATTCATGTAAAAATCCAAACATCATAGGATATGTTAGCCATCTAATGAAGATGTAAAAGAAACCATCAATTTATTTATAATATATTTCTGGCTGTACAGAAACGGTTGATAGCTAGAATCTAAAGAATAAAAAGGAAACACCCACTTCCTCTCTCAGAGATGTCGGTCTTCACCGAATAGGATAAGTCATACCAAGACTAACAACTTCAAGAAGAAGAAATCTTAGAGCTAGCTAAACAAGAAAAATAATGAAGCAGAGTAGTGCCCTCACTTTGGCCTTCAATTTCTTGAAATCAAGTACTCGAAGTGATTTTAGCTTGTGAATCACATAAAGGCAACAATACATTATCGACTTCCAAGTCGGCTTGCTTTGATGATCCGACGCGATACCGCCGGCTTGTGGGGCAGCTCATCTATCTTACGATTACTCGGCTAGAATTGAGCTTTGTTGTACATTGTCTCTCTCAGTTCATACAAGATCTGCGACTTGATCATTGGTATGCTATTTTGCGAGTTGTTTGAGATCTGAAAGGTGCTCCCGGTCAGGGCATCCTTCTTAGCTCTACTAGTGATCTTCACTTCTACGGTTATTGTGATTCGGACTAGGCGACATGTCGTATCTCTCGGCGATCGGTTAGAGGCTATATTGTTCTCCTAGGTAATTCTCCTGTTGCATGGAAGATGAAGAAACAATCCACGGTTTCGCGATCTTCGGCAGAAGCAGAGTATCAATCTATGTCAAATTTGACGTGTGAACTCAAATGGATCAAGTCTTTATTGGCATGTTTAGGCGTGACACATTTCTCTCCGATGCGTATTTATGTGACAACCAAGCTGCATTTCATATTGCTGCTAACCCGATTTTTCACGAACGTACGAAGCACATTGAGGCTGCCTGCGACTTAGTGCGCGATGAGCTTATTTGTGGCACCATTAAGACATCCTACGTTCGTTCTGCGGATCAACTAGCTGATATCTTCACCAAGGCGCTGGGTTTTGATCCATTTTTTGTGACTATGGTCCAAGTCGGGTATTTTAGATCTTCATGCTCCAAATTGAGGTGACGTAATGTAATATATATGCGTATATATGATTTCCATATATTTAAGAACAAGATTTGTTAGCTTTCCATATATCTAGGAACAAGTTGTTACAGAACTCTTATATATAAAGTTGGTTCGTTTAATGGAAAACCCCAAGAGGGAAATTATTACTTTGCCATATTCAAATGATATAATAAATTAAAAATCTCTTTTTATGATTATTTAAATCTGCATTAGACTTGTCAATATATTGGTTAGATTATAAATCGTAAGATTTTATTCACTTTATAAATATCTTTTAGATTTCCATTTATTTTATATTTTTTTATAAATTGTATAACAGATTAAAAAATTAGATATATATATATCTGATAAATGTATATAACATCATATTTTTCACATTGTTTTTATAATTTTTGAATCGAAATATATGTAGACATAATATTATATATCATACATATTCTAAAAGCCTTACCTGGGTGAACAGTTCCAGAGTGCTGACGTGGACCGAAATGAGCCGAAATGACCTCTTCCACGTATTGTAATTCATCTCGTGAGACAGTTTCTCAGATGCCAAAAGCACACAATTTTGGTCATTCGTGTGAAGGCAAAGAAGATTTTTGTAAGGATTAATGAGTTGAGATGGATTATGGTGATGGATTAAATAAGTCATTTTAGGGGGAAAATTTTTGAGGAGGTTACTGTAAATCGGTGAACTTGAAACAAGCGGATAAATTTGGAATCGACGGACCAGAGGGCAAATATCGAAGAGAAATTCAAGATAAAGACTCGAAATCAAAGGAAGCCGACAAATAGGTGAAATCCAAGAAGCCGGCGAAAGAGAGTGTGTGTATGTATATAATAAAACACATATATAGATCCCATTTGAGAGGAAGACTTACATTGGGTGAACTGCCGCCAACCATGAGATCCCATATGAGCGAAATGTTTCCGTTGGGGTCCAAGGGATCATACCCATCTTCATATTATTTTCCCCAAACAAAAAAACCCAAAAAATTTATTATTAACAACAAAAAACGTCCTCACCTTTTTTTTTAATCTAATTCATCACACACATAAAAACCCTACTGATAAGAAAATCTGAATTATATATATATATATATATATTACAATAAAAAAATTACAAACAACATTTGTAAATACGGTGGGATGCCCAATTACTCGCTTCTTTTATTGTCTTGATGTATTCGTCGTCGTCTAAAAATCTCAATGCTCTGCACGCATCTTTAAATGTTTCTTGCAATTGACCGTTAATTGTGCGAATTTCCTCAAATGATGTAGGATCGCATATTTCATTTAATAACATTCATAAATAGTATAGTTCTCCAGCATTTGGATTAATATGGTGTAATCAACCAAATGCAAACCCGCATTTGCATGTTTTCCAAATCCGATGCTTTTTGTTCCATATAAATTTTGTTGGGAAATTACAATTGGTGAATTGTCGAGCCTCAGAACATGAACCATTACATTTGAATCATTCCGTAAAAATTGTTTGTTGCATATATTCTTCATCAAATATTATATTTTGTTGATTGGGAAAATGAAATTTTATTGTCTCAACCGGTATACTTCAGTAGTGAATGTCAAATTTGAATATTCTCTAGCAAACTTCACACCCTGAAATGTAACGACATCTATAATATTTTTTATTTCATCTAACGATTTGTTTGTAGGCATTTCTCCTGATGTTGTTATTGTTGTAGCAAATCTATCGCATCCTTTGTTTATGTATTTGATAAAAAATTGATTGCCTTTGTTTGATTTCACCACTCAAATTAATATGAGCTCTGTATCTTAAAAGAAGAAAAGGGTTATACGACAAAATATATCGATTATCTAATTTAATTCTATCTTTTGTTACAAACCTTTCTTCGTCTTGACTTTTGTAAACATGATAGCCTTCATCGTTAATCTATGTTGAATCATTGAAATTCTTTGGAAATCGTTTCGTGCATTTGCCCTTATCCATACAGGGGGAAAACTTATTAGCTATACCACATTGTCCATGTACCATCGTTTCTTGCACTACAGTGTATAGCATAGGGTTTTTGTCATTATTTGGAATTTCTGCTGATATAATTGAATCGATATTGGTTGATGTTGGTATTTTTTTATTGTCTTTTGAGGAATAGCAAAATATGTGCATGAGGCAGGCCACGCTTTTGAAATTCCAATGTATAGATAACTGAAAAGGAAAAGTGGGAAACAAAATACTAAGATAGAAGGAAAATATAAACACATAAATTGTAATTAGTAAAAGTCATGTGGATTGATTTCTCCCAGCCGCTTATTTTGTTTTAAATCTATTAATAGGTCGTCAAGTTTAATTTAAAATAATCGTGCTAAAAGATCTGGTCTATTTTCTAATGTATCATCATAACGATGTAGAATTCGTTGTAATTCAAGTCACTTAGGATTACATGTGAATGTTAAAAACAAATCAGGAAATCCAAGGTTTTGGCATAGGACCATTGTGTTCAAATAATTCTGTTTTATATCGTGAACCACCTGTAAATGATGAAGGTAAAATTACTTTTTTCCAGCCACTGAAGCCATTCCCTGATTGCACAACATCTTCTATGGTTTTGTAATTTTCGGATCACAATTTATTCTAGTGATTTCTTATCTATGAGATTCTTTTTTATTCAACCATACAGAGATCATTGATGAAAAATTGTTGGAAAAGTCTTCTCGAATGTATTATATTAGAAGATTCAATACTTCTTTCTTGTAAATGGTATGCCATAAATTCTCTTAAACTGATTCGAGAGCGAGGGTTTTTAGATAAGGAATTCGTTAAGCGCAAATTTAAGCGAAGATGATAGTCATCTTCGCCATACAGGGAATAATGATGGATATTGTAACGGAAGGTACGATGGATGCAGCTCACTTATCCTCATGTACTCGACGCTGTGTTTTTGCAAGATAATATCTCTTGTGTTTAATCTCTCATCTAAATCACCTAATATCAATGCTGCTACTTCCGAAGCTTCCGGTAAATTGTACAATCTATTTTGGTTTTCGTGGTCTGCTATCAAACATAATTTCATTTCTAGTTGAGCGAATAATGTAATTCTATCACGAGCCATTCGAAATATTTTGACATAAAGATTATGCTGATCAAGCATTTGCTGAATGTTTTAACAATATCTTCACGTAAAGAGTGTTGGAATTGCTACCCATAGAAACTAACAAAACCCATACAGCATTACTAAAACGAAGCTAAAAAATGCCTGGTTCAGCGCGAATTTACGCAAACAATTAAAAAGACCAGACCCATAGCTAATCTAAATCCATAGACACAAACAAAAACCCATACAGTACCACTAAAACGAAGCCCAAAAAAACATGTTTATCTAAACAGTTCAGTAAATATCCTAACCTAATTGCTCGCTAACAAACCAGTGAACAAACCGAATAACATAAACCGAAACCGTATAATACCATCTAGTGAGGAAACAACAAAACAATGCAACAACATAAATAGAAATACCTATCTAGAAGCACACATTAAATTGTAAAAGTCTTTTAAAACAACAATTACAAACCGGTAAGAAACCCATCGGCACAATACATATCAGAACCACAAACAATCAGAACATAAAACACGGAATCACCATTCAACATAACATGCAAAGGTGGTAAAGTGAAAATAAAAAGAAATTCGCGTACAGAAAAGGTAAAACAATGCAAAGCAAAACAAACCGGCAGAAAGGAAGATAAATTGGAAAACCTAAAATCAACTAAATAAAAAAAACGAAAGAAACCTTAAAATAGCAAACTGTAACGATCGACGAATAAAAAAAGACCAACCGACAGGCAAACATGCAGCCGAATGAGGAAAAAAGCGAAAGAATCCGATTGTTAAACAATGACTGAGAAAAAAAGCAAAACAATGGCTGCTACGCGGACGGATCGGGGATCCGAGGAAAAACGTGCGGGTCAGCGCACGAGAAGGCCGGGTCGGGTAGCAGCCCGTAGGTAACCCGCGAGATCTCAACCACACACGCATCTGGCAAAGGATCTGGACGGCTCAATTCGGTCCACGTCAGTGTTGCGGAACTTTTCACCCAGGTAAGGCTTTTAGTATATGTATGATATATAATATTATGTCTACATATATTTTGATTAAAAAATTATAAAAACAATGTGAAAAAAATGATGTTATATACATTTATCAGATATATATATCTAATTTTTTAATATGTTATACAATTTATAAAAAATATAAAATAAATGGCAATCTAAAAGATATTTATAAAGTAAATAAAATCTTACAATTATAATCTAACCAATATATTGACAAGTCTAATGCAGATTTAAATAATCATAAAAAGAAATTTTTAATTTATTATAACATTTGAATATGGTAAAGTAATAATTCCCCTCTTGGGTATTTCCATTAAACGAACCAACTTTATATACAAGAGTTCTGTAACAACTTGTTCCTAGATATATGGGAAGCTAACAAATCTTGTTCTTAAATATATGGAAATCATATATATACATATATATTACATTACGTCACCTCAAGTTGGAGTATGAAGATCTAAAATACCCGACTTTGACCGTAGTCACAAAAATGGATTCAAACCCAACACCTTGGTGAAGATATCAGCTAATTGATCCGCAGAACGAACGTATGATGTCTTAATGGTGCCACAAATAAGCTCATCGCGCACTAACTCGCAGGCAGCCTTAATGTGCTTCATACGTTCGTGAAAAACCGGGTTAGCAACAATATAAAATGCAGCTTGGTTGTCACACAACATACGCATCAGAGAGGAATGTGTCACGCCTAAACATGCCAATAATTACTTGAGCCATTTGAGTTCATAAGTTAAACTTGTCATAGATCGATACTCTGCTTCCGCCGAAGATCGCAAAACCGTGGATTGTGTCTTTTTCTTCCATGCAATAGGAGAATTACTTAGGAGAACAATATAGCCGCTCGGGCTGAAGTTGCGCAATTAGAACTGAAAATCCCGGAAACAGAACACGATTCGGGCTGGTAGACCACACGGTCGGGTAAGCAAGTTCGCTCGGGCTGAGTATTGTGCACGCTCGGGCTGCCTTCTGCACGACCGGGTGCATGTTGTACCCGCGTGGGCCGCCTAATCCGCAACAACCTAGTTTGAAGGTAAAAACGGGAAATTAAAGAAAAAAGAAGCCATCTAGGGCAAGGGGACGAAACAGAGACGACAGGAGACACTCAGAGACACAGAGAAAGAGAGAGAAGGACGGAGCGAAGTAGTCGGAGCGTGGAGGAGCAATTGAAGACGTTGGTAATAGAATAGGGAGGGATCTCATTCTTTATCCATGTCGAACATAGTTATATTTTGTGTTTCTTTTGCTAAGTTCATGTCTGAGTAAATCCACAGCCATGGGTTAGAGAGCTTTGCCGATTTGTAATAAATTTTTGTTCTTAATGCTTGGTTATAATATTTGATCGTTTCGGATTGATTGGTTGTTCGAAATGCTTTTGTTCTTGTTGGCCACTTGAATGAATGTCTATAAAAATCTAATTGCATTGGGAGATGAATTGGATTTTGGAACGTAGCCATGATATGAAGTCTCAATTGATTTAGAACATTGGCCGATCGGTTGATTGAACTTAGGAATTAGGATAGCGATCTTAATGCATCTAGTAGGTGAGATTACACAATTTGGAGATTGGTAGTACGCATGCTAGATAGTGGGTTTAGGCATCGGGAGAGTCATTCCCTATAAAAGAGCTTGAATTCCTCGAATACGTAACAATATCTATAACCATGATCTTGTTAGAACTTCAATTGCATCATCGTGCATCTCTCGAAACCTATGGTGTTTAGTCATTGTGTTTATACCATTAATTAGTTTAGTTTAGTTTCATTCGCATTCCCATCACTTATCAATTTCACACGTCTTATTCATTAGTTTACTAGCTTTAGAGTTGCATCAATTCCTCGTGTTCGACCCTGGTACTATACGATCCGTATTCTTGCGGAAGCGTTAGTCTCAGTAAATTATTACTTGAGATTAACCACATCAGTTTGCGTTCAACCAGAGAATTTTGTTGTGGTGTATATGCACAAGAATGAAAATGGAGTATTTCTTTACTAGTGAGACGGTTTTTAAATTGTAGTTCCGGGGCATTATCACTTCTAATAGCTTTAATAGTTGTTTTACATTGATTTTCACCATAGGTTATAAAAGAAGGAAAAATGATGTTGACATCGGATTTTGATTTTAAGAAGTATATCCATATAGATCTAGAACTACCATCTATTATGGTAAGAAAGAACCTATAACCTCAATTGATTCGACATAAAATGGACCCCAAATGTCAATATGAACAAGATCAAAAATGCTTTTAGAGAGATTATTATTAGAAGGAAAAGACAGTTTTCTTTGTTTTGCTTGTGGATATATTGTAAAATGATGAGAAGGAAAGATGGGAGAAGAATTGATGATGGATATTGATGACAAAAATCTGATTTTATTGAAAGAAGGATGACCTAGCCTACTGTGCTATACATCGGAAGAAGTACAAATAGCAAGAATTGGAATGGTTTTAGGATCCAAATAGTATAAGTTGTGAGAAACATCACCATTCCCAATCATCAAGCCCTGAGTAGGGTCCTGTAGGAAGCAAGAAGAAACGGTGAATGAGACGTTAAGGTTGGAATCTTGAGTTAACAAACTAACACTAACAAGGTTAAAACTAAAAGAAGGAATGTATAGCACAGATTTTAGAATTAGATGTGAAGAATGAATGACAGTTCCAATGAATGAAACTGAAAATTTGGAACCGTTAGGAAGAATAACAAAAGCATTAGAAAGAGGTTTCAAATCAGAAAAAGAATCGATAAGATTGCAAACATGGTTACTGGCTCCTAAATCAATAATCCAAGCATTATTAGGATTGTGTAAACTGGAACTAATTGAAAGTGAATAAAAAAGATCTATGAAAGAATTACCTAATGTTGTGGAACGAATGAATTTATCTGAGAAGGAGGAACTGAGGACACTGTATGATATGCTGGGGTGAAGTGTGGTTTAGAACTGTAGCTTCAGACAGATGTGAGGTGTGAGACTACTTGTTGTAGTTGTTCTGGAGTTAAAAGATTTCTCGTAGTAACTCCAAAATTGGATACAACAAAAGTGGAATCAGAAAGAGGAGGTTGGACTTTTTTAGTGACATTGTTAATATGGGGAGAATAGTGGAAAGATTGGGGTCTAGGTTTCTGTGAGCCTGAGTTAGGTTGCCTATATCAAGGAGGATAACCATGTAGACGGTAGCATTTTGAGATAATATGGCCTTGAAGACCACAATGGGTATAGACAGGACGAGAACGAGGTTGTGAATTAAAATTGGTAGGGCCACGAGGACAGTCAGAATGGTTGGATTAAGGAACAAAGGTATTTGAAGAAGATTGGAAAATAATGGCATCATGAGGAGGAAGAATTCCTCGATGTTACTTATCCTGAATCACTAGATTAAAAGCTTTGGCAATAGAAGGGAGGGGATCCATTAGAAGGATTTGACGTCGAACTAAAGAGAAAGATTTATTGAGATCCATTAAAAATTTTAACAGATAACGTTTCTCTTCAGTTTTTGTTATCGTGTGTTAATGTCACATTCACATTTTGTGCAAGAACAAGAAATTGGTTCATCTAAGCTTTTAAGTTCTTTCCAAAAAGTGATCAAACGAGTATAACAGGAATTGTAGGTTGCCTTATTTAAGGTTCTGTAATTGGGTTTCGATGCCATAAATCCCAGGGGGTTGGTTTGACTAAATCTATCATGAAGGTTTTGCCAAATGCTTGAGGCAGTGTTCATATGAACAATACTGTCTCCAATTTCTTTGACAACCAAATTTATGATCCATGAGCATACGATATCATTACATCGATGCCATGTCTTAAAATCCGAATCACCAGGTGAAGGTTGAGGATTCTTACCTGTTATGAATACTAGTTTGTTCCGACCATTCAGCGCCATTGTCATTGACCTCTTCCAAGTATTGTAATTCATCTCGTCAGACAGTTTCTCAGATACCAAAAGCACACAACTTTGTTCATTCGTGTGAATGCAAAGAAGATTTTTGTAAGGATTAATGAGTTGAGATGGATTCTGGTGATGGATTAAAGAAGTCATTTTCAGGGGAAAATTTTTGAGGAGGCTACTGTAAATCAGTGAACTTGAAACAGGCGGATAAATTTGGAATCGATGGACCAGAGGGCAAATAATCGAAGAGAAATTCAAGAACAAGACTCGAAATCAAAGGAAGCCGACAAATAGGTGAAATCCAAGAAGCCGGCGAAAGAGAGAAAACGCTTCGTCAAGGAGATAAGAACCCAACAAAGAATAGAACCAGAAAAATAAAAGGAAGACTCGAAGGCTTCGAAATCGAACCAGAATAGGAATCAGAGGGTTCGAAATCGAATCAGCAGGTGATGCATAACGTTTGAAATCGAACAAGTAGAAGAATAAGACTCAAGGAAAGAAAAAATGAACCAGAAGAAGAAGAAAACGACTCAAAATTGAATCAGAATAGGAAGGAGATGAATCGAAACAACCAGAAGATGAAGAAAATTGAAGGATGAATCGAACCAAAGGATGAAATTCGCCGAAAAATTGAAGGATGAAGAACAAAGACACCGACCGAAAAAAAATCACCGATTTACATGGAAAAAGAAAATGAAAAGGGAAAAAGGAATAAGGGTTTGCAGCGGAAGAGAAATACAGCTCTTGATACCATATCAGAATTGAGAAGAAAATGATTTTATTGATTGATTAAAAATATATATTGTTTTTATTTATTTATATACAAATATATCATACCTACTAATTGATTACTTAATCTAACTAATTTAATTAAACATATTAATAATGTAATTATAAATTCTATATACTATATTCTTCGCACTTTTTATCAACGTATTCATTATTTCAATTTTTTTTTGTTTGGCAGGAAACTGAAAATTGGAAAAAGAACTATCTTTGTAGTCATTGATCGACGCTTTGTTTGGGTATCTGTTTCAAGTTGAGAATGGAACCAATGGTTCTTGTCTTTCTTGCGATTGTAGGAAACTGAAATTTAGCAATAAGAACTATTATTTGCAGTCATTGATCGATGCTCCGATTGGGTCTCTGTTTCAAGTTGAGAATGGAACCAACAATTTTTATCTTTCTCGCATAATAACAACGAAAGATGGTTTCCGTTTTACTCAAATTACTCTGTTTCAAATCGAATTGCATTGTTGATTTTGTCTGATTTTATGGTTTGCTCATATCAAAAATTGTGTTCTTTGGATCTTATGATTTGAAAGAATAAGGCATTACTTCATCTTCCCTTCCACTTTTTTTTCAATAATTTAACCCACATCTAAAAAAAGGAGAAGGGAAAAGCTAAGGCAACGACTGACAAAATGAACCAATGATTTGTTCTAATTTAGGTTAAGAAATCAGTCGCGTTGTAAGATGTAAAATGTCGAAGAATCTTCATTGTAGTTCTCAAATAGTCTGCTTCCATTACAATGTTGCCTCTAGCTATTTCCAGTTCAGTTTATGTAACAAAAAGATTTCTTATATGTCTGCAAGTTGGTACCATGGGAAGAATCTTGGTGTAGCATTTCCTTTCACTCATCCATTAACATGTTCTCTCTCCAAGCTTTGTATGGTCATGGTTGTCTTTTAAGATGCCACTAGAGCTGGAATAGATGCTTACGAGATGTGGAGTCCTTTCTTTTTCTGTTTATCTTGGTTTTTTTCTCTCACTCTTTTCATTTTCTGTTTACATTCATTCCCACAGTTTTGGTCAATCGAGAAGTTTAAGTAAACAAAACAAACGAACGAATGGGATATCGACGTCATTATAATCTTGAGCATGTCTATAGAAATTTGTAATTGAGATTTACATTTTTTTCTCTAGGTTAATTTGATTTTGTTTGGTGAATTTTAAGTTTTGAGACAATTTCTCTAAGATAATGCTGATGGAGAATTTTGCATAAAACTATAGTTATTCTTATTCTCTCTAATTCTCTCGATCTTACGCTTGCTCTTAATCTTTCTAATCTTGTTTCCACTCATTCATCATTGTTTTACAAAATCAACATGGTATCAGAGCGGTGATCAAAATCAGGAAAACTTTTTGATTGATTTTGTTTCTTTTGAAATCTATTCTCTTACAAAAGTTGTTTTCGGTCAAAAAAAAATTCTCTCTTTGTTTTTGTTTCCATTTGCTTTCTCGGATCTCTTGTCATGGACTCGACCAAAAGTATCTCATTCTCGTTCAATGGAAACAATTATTCCATTTGGACGAAAATTGCGAAGGCCAATCTTGGCATGCGAGGTCTTTGGGGTTTCGTGATAGGATCAGATGTGAAACCAGTAGATTCAAGTGTCGGATCAGAAAAAGTGGGAACAAAATAAGCTCACTGCCTTGGTTGTTTTACGAAATTCCCTCGAATCTCATATACTTCGTACATACGGGCACATAGAGTCTCCTAAGGAGCTTTGGGACGAGCTGAAACAAGTTTTTGCCAATGAATCCAATCTTAATCGTGTGTATAAAGTTAAAAAATGCCTTAGTAATCTAATACAAGAGGAAAAGCCTTTTAACCATGCTTTGGGTGATTTTAAGGAATTATGGTCAGAACTCGATACTCTAAGGCCTCATACTGTGGATCCTGTGGAAATAGCTCAGAGAGCAAACCAGGGTCAGGTCTTTTGTCTTTTATTCTCCCTCAATGACAAATACAACGACTTTATTCATCATATACTTTTCCAAAACGAGTTTCCCACGTTTAACGAAGTTTGTATGATGATTAAAATGGAGAAAGACGAAACCGTCTCCTTAATGGAATGACTGAGGATGCTAATGTCTCCAAAAGCATTTTTGGTCAAGCCGCTTCTATCAAGCCTTTCGAAAAGCAGTTCTCTTGTGAACATTGCAAAAAGAAAGGTCATGCAAAGGATCGCTCTTAGATCCTTCACCCCCATTTGAAGAACAAAAGTTGTGACGACCAAGGTAAGCTTAATTGATCATCTCGTTTTCATACGTATTTATGATATAGATGGGATGCTTTACATATGATTCTGTATCCATTTTACTTGTTTTCATGTTTTCATGTTCTTACAGGTTTTGATGCGTATTCGGTTCATTTCGGATCTAAACGACGTGCACGAGACAAAGTACCAACATCGAGGATCATCACGGGACAAACGGGACGAGAATCGGCAAGGAATAACCACTACCCGCGCGGGTAACTCCCTAGCCCGAGCGGGCATTTGTTACGGTGATTTTGTCCAGCAAATTGAGCACGGGTCAGGCAAGAATTACCACGCCCGGGGCCTCAGCCGGAGCGGGCATCACCTCAGCCCGAGCGGGCTGCCTCTTTCTCCATCGTGTTCTTGTGCGATCATCCGCGCAGCACCCGAGCGGGTCACTTACCCAACCCGCGCGGGTCGCATCTGTCACCTGCAACTCCAAATAAGTTAATTTGTCTTAAAACAAATGGGAGTTTGTTGGGCACTTATACAATAAGGAAAACGACTTTAGAGAAGAGGAATAAGTGATATTTTGCTGGAGAAAGTAATGAAAACGTCACCCAACTTGTTCAAGAATGGAAACTCATGAAAAGACAACAATCGGTGGCTGCTGCAACATAAGGAAGAACTGAACGCCCGAAAGGGAAACAATGGAGAAAAGGAAAGAAAAGGAGAAGGAATGAAGAAGAGAGGAGTGAGAGGTCGAGCTCATTCACTCATTATTCAGTTCTTGATCGAGGAGAGAGAGTGGAGAGAAGGAAGAAGGTTCTTGCGAAGGAAACTTACAAGGAGCATTGGAGATCAACCCCACACTTCGGTTTCGTTTGGTTTTCATGTTAATTAGACCTTCTATTTCGTTTATGTTTGTTTACGGACGCATGAGCGAGTAGTTTTTTTGTTCTAGGAGAAGGGACTTGCCCATAGCTATCCCGAAACCACTATTGATTTATCTTTGAACGCATCTTCTCGTTTTCGTTTATCTATACTTTATCTTAGTGCTTAATTTACTTTTGTTTGCGATGGCCACATAGATGCATGTATTTGGGATTAGGAGAAGGATCAAAAGGAGAATTCTAGTCCTAGAAGATCATGTTTAGAACAACCGAGGTTAGGCCACGAAAGTAGGGTAGCAGCGGTTGAGGGTAAAACGGATGAATCACAGGTCTTATGGGTTTAGTTCAAGGTGTCAGCCACGAAAGTAGGGGATAACTTGACTAGATCACGTGTCTATGCCTCGAGAGAGGGTAAATATCATATTAGGATCGTATGTCTTAGATAACTTGACTGGGATTGCATGATAGATAGGTTGATTGTTGGTTTCGGTAGTCATGTGGTGAAACCGGTTTCTTGGAACGTTTGTCTCATTCTTAAGAACTAGTTTGTTTATTTGTTTTTAGTATTTCACTCTTAAAACCATACTTCGTTCGTTAGCAAGTTTTATTCATAGTTTGAGTTTAGGTGGTGTAGTCCCTGTGGGATCGACACCTGAAGTACTACACACATGTCGTGCACTTGCGGGTAGTTTAGGTTATTTGTTTAACTTTGATAACGCCTCAAGTTTTTGGCGCCGTTGCCAGGGACTATTGTCAACACATCTTAGATTCGAGCCTAGAGTATTTCTTGTTTTGCTTTTATTTTTGTTTGCTTTTCTTTCTTTTCTTTCTACCTAATTCTGTCTATTTGTCCTTTGTTTGTTTATGACCAGGTCTCAAGGTGCTTCAAATCTACTCCGAATCAACCTAGAGATCGAACGAACTTGCAGACAACTGAGAAAAGGCATGGAAGAAGGTAACACAGAACCGTCAGATCAACGAGATATGGATAATCAGAACGGCCACCAACAGCTTCGATTACCTCTCGGTAATTTGGGGCACTTGCAGCAACAGCCACTCGCACCTCAACCGCGAGAACCATAGGCTCCTCCACCACGTCGTCTTAGGGATTACGTGGTGCCGAATATGAACAACGTGCAAACAGCCATAAGGATGCCTGCTGTTGCGAGAAAACAGTTTGAGATTAAGCCGACGATGATCAACATGCTTTATCAGAAGCAATTCATGGGTGGAAATCACGAGGATCCCCATCAGCACCTTAGAGACTTCCTTGAGCTTTTTGGTACGTTCAAGATACACGGAGTCTCAGAGGACGCGATCTTATTGCGTCTCTTCCACTTCTCAATTGGGAGAAGAGCGAAAACTTGGCTGCAATCGCTCCCCACTGGATCTATCACTACTTGGGATCAGCTCTGCACATTGTTCTTATCACGCTTCTTTCCTCCGAGCAAGACGATTCAGATGAGGGGGAAATCACAACGTTCAGATGCAGAGATGGAGAAACTTTGGTTGAGACATGGGGTAGATTTAAGGATCTTCTACAGTTGTGTCCACACCATGGTCTTGAGCAGTGGTACGTTATCCAAACCTTTTACAATGGAATTTCAGATGAACACTAAACGACGTTGGATAACGCTGCTAGAGGATCATTCATGGATCTGAGCGTCGAGGAGGTATACGAGCTGATCTATAACCTTGCCATGAACCACACCATGTGGTCAACACCGAGAGGTATGCCTAACAACACTTGTCGTCTATATGAGCTGAATCAGAGCAGGGCAACGGGTAATGCAGCAAACGCCATGTACTGTGTGAATTGTGGAGATACGGAGCATGTAGTGTATCAATGCACGGTACATGAGGATTTCAAACAGATGAATTATGCCCAGCAGCAAGGAAACACTCAATTCGGGAATACCTACAACTCAAATTGGAGGAATCACCCGAATCTTTCGTATCGAACGACTCAACCAGTAAAGTATTCAGGGTTTCAGCAAAGGCATCAAACTTTTCAGCAAAACAACCAGCAATTCCAGCAAGCTCAGCAAGTTCCGCAAGCTCCTAAACCTCCTCAAGCCTCTTTTTTTTTTGTTGGAAGTAAATTTATTCCGTTTGTCCCATGAAGGGAGAAGAAAACGGTTACACAAACAAAATTGTTGGCATATGCACACATGGGAATAAACGAGGGCAAACCTTACATGGCATCAACAATCAACCAAATGGAAATATTTGACAACTCCTCACCCCGGGCCTCATTAAAACCTCAAAGCAGTAAAACCCATAGGGAAAAACCCGACAAGGAGGAAAAAGAGCACCCCTGCGACGGATACGAAACATCGCAAAAATAAACACCAAATATCCGACATAATCAAGATACAAGATATACGATATATAGTCAGCATCAAGCCAGCTACCTACGGATAAACCACCCAATCTACCTCCCTAGTTGCACAGTCTCCACTGTGGCCGAGGGAAACTTATCATGTAATACCAGAGATATATGGTCCATAATCAGTCGAACGGCTGCCTCAATTGGAAGTCGCTTGTTTTCAAATATGCTTCCATTTCTAACACGCCAAAGATGGTAGATCGATGCCGCAAGGGCATACACCTGTGCTCGCGCTAAGCAATCATCCCGAGCAGCATTTCTCCTCAGCCATGTGAGTGTGTCTTGGATCGTCATGGTGGACCGCGGGATGTGCAGACGGTCACAAGCCAGCCACAGGATGAAGGAGTGCTTTGGCGTATTATGTGTCGGCCACACCTCCTTTGCCCACTTTACCACCGATTTCCTAGGCCGTATATCGTCGTACGCCTTGGATATCCGGAATCTTCCCATCTCACACCATCCCTCCATTCATATGCCACCAGTGCTTGATCATGAAACACCTAGTCCAAGTATCTAAGTCCAGAAGTCCAAGTCCTCCTTCCCTCTTCGGAATACATACATCAGTCCATCGTACTCGAGGATGTCTCCACAGAAAGCCTCTACATATGGATATCAGGTTGCGCATAACACTCCGAGGTACGGCAACCATGGATAGCCAAAACCCGGCGCTTCCCTGTAGCACTGTTCCGATGAGTTCCCTGCGGCCAGCAAAAGATATCATCTTTTTAGCCCAGATGGTGAGATGAGCACTTATCTTAGCTAACAGTGGCTTGAAGTGTATCCCTTTGAGTCCTGTGGGGCCGATTGGTATGCCTAGATATCAGAAAGGGAACACGCCTTCTCAAAATCCTGTATCTCCAAGCAATGCCTGTCGTTCCTGTTCTAATACCGACGCCAGGAACATGGAGGATTTCCTCTCGTTCACCTGCAGACCGGACATGGCGCTAAATCTTGTCAGGCAATCCAAGAGTACCCCTACCGAACCTGTGTCACCACGACAAAACATAACGATATCATCAGCAAATATAAGATGTGATAGCCTGAGGGGAGCACAGTGTTGGTGAAAGGAAAACACGTCCCTCTGAGTCTCCTTCCTAACGAGCCGGGAGAAGATCTCCATGCATATAACGAAGAGCAGGGGAGATAGTGGGTCTCCTTGCCGCAGTCCACGTTTGCCCGGGAAAAAACCATGAATGGCCTTGTTTATCTTTATGGAATATGTGACCGTGGTTATGCACTCCATGATCCATGCAATGAGAGTGGGCGAAGCTCCAATGTGTGTGAGGGCAAACTGGATGAACTCCCATGAGACCGTATCATATGCCTTGGCCAAGTCGATGTTGAGAAAGCATCGCTTTGCGTCTCCTTTAACCTCATATCGGCGAAGTAATTCCTGCACGATGAAAACATTATCCGAAGTAATTCCTCAAGCCTCTTCGTCAAACCTTGAAGGAGTGTTGCTCGAATTTATTGAGGAGCAAAGGCAACAACAATTGACGCAAACCAAATTTAACACGGATGTGAGGACAGCGATTAGTGAGCTTAAATCTCATATGGAATTCTTGAGCACACATGTGAAGATGTTAGAAAATTCCATAGCACAACAGGCTGCCTCGTCCTCTCGGAATCCCGAGCAGCTTCCCGATAAACCCGATCTTAACCCGAGAGAGCACGTGAACGCCATCACCTTGCGCAGCGGTAATGTGTTCGAGAATGCACCCCCGAAAGAGCAAGAGAAAGCTGCTGGAAAATCAGTGGATAAAGCAAAGGGCATTATGAATGAGGGAGGAACCGAGTCAGAATTGGAGAAACCGTACGTTGCTCCACCGGCGTACAAACCTCCAATACGGTATCCTCAACGGTTGGTGAGCAGCAAGAACGAGGTAAGCTATGGACGGTTTGTAGAGATCCTTAAGAAGCTTCAAATCAACATACCGTTCGTAGAGTCCCTCCAACAAATGCCCACGTACGCCAAGTTCCTCAAAGAAATTATGTCCAACAAACGGCGTATGGAAGAGAGTGAGAATGTAGCACTCACCGAGGAATGCAACGCCATTCTTCAAAACAAGCTGGCCTCGAAGTTGAAGGACCCTGGAAGCTTCTCCATTCCGTGCACAATAGGTAATCTTGATATTGATAGAGCTTTGTGTGATTTAGGAGGAAGCCTAAGCCTCATTCCACATTCAGTCTTCAAGCGGATGAACTTCGGCGACCTCAAACCTACCAAGATGTCTCTCCAACTCGGTAACCGTTTGGTAAGATATCCAATGGGGATTGTTGAAAACATTCCCACCAAGGTATATACTTGGTAGGCCCTTCTTAGCTACTGCAGGTGCGATGATAGATGTACAACAAGGGAAACTTTCCTTACGTGTCGGAGACGAAACAATTGAATTTAACTTGTCCAAATCCATGAACGGACGCTCCATCAAGGAGTCTTGTTTTTGAATTGACTTGCTGAACGAGTTAACGAACGACACGTTTGATCAAGTAAGTATTTCTGATCCCCTCGTTAGATGCTTGACTCAAGTTTGCAAAGATGCAGTTTTTACCGACGAAGAAGCTGAGGCGTACGCAGAATTCATGAGTGCTATTGAAGCACTAAGAGACGCCCCATGTGAGGAGATACCACACGAAGCACAAGCTGACTTCTCAGTGGAGAAGGCGCCAAAACTCGAGTTGAAGCCTCTTCCTTCTTCTCTTCGATATGAATACCTCGGACTTAATGATTCATATCCCGTTATTGTTAATGCTGACTTGAGTGCAGATGAGACGCAAAAGCTACTTGAATGCTTAAGAAAGCATAGGAGAGTGATTGGATACACCATCGAGGATATCAAGGGACTAAGCCCTTCGTTGTGCATGCATCGAATACTCATGGAGGACGGGCATAAACCATCCATCGAAGTGCAAAGGCGGCTGAACCCCAACTTAAAAGAGGTAGTGAAAAAGGAGATACTAAAACTTTTGGATGCAGGTATCATATATCCTATCTCGGACAGCGAATGGGTGAGCCCCGTGCATGTCGTGCCAAAGAAAGGAGGAATGACGGTAGTACGCAACGATAACAACGAGCTGATTCCAACGAGAACCGTCACGGGATGGAGGATGTGCATAGACTACTGCAAGCTCAACAAGGCGACGAGGAAAGATCACTTCCCTCTCCCATTCATCGACCAAATGTTAGAACGGTTAGCGAATCATGCCTATTTTTGTTATTTGGACGGATATTCTGGTTTCTTTAAGATTCCCATTCACCCTCAAGACCAGGAGAAGACGACTTTCACGTGTCCTTATGGACATTCGTTTACCGTCGTATGCCTTTTGGCCCCTGCAATGCTCCAGTTACTTTCCAGCGTTGCATGATGGAAATCTTTTCCGAGTTAATTGAACATATCATGGAAGTGTTTATGGATTATTTTTCAGTTTACGGCTCTACATTCGATGATTGCCTCGTTAACCTTTCTAGAGTGTTGCAGCGATGTGAGGAAGCGAATCTAGTTCTTAATTGGGAAAAGTGTCACTTTATGGTGAAGGAAGGTATTGTACTTGAACATATGATCTCATCGAGGGGCATAGAAGTCGACAAAGCCAAAATTGAGGTAATCGAAAACCTTCCTTCACCTGTTTCGGTTAAAGAAATTCGTAGCTTCCTAGGGCATGCAGGTTTTTATCGGAGGTTCGTCAAAGACTTCTCAAAGATTACAAAACTATTGACAGAGTTGCTGGCCAAAGATGCTACATTCGACTTCTCTCAAGACCGCCACAACGTCTTCAACACCATCAAGACAACATTGGTTATGGTGCCTATCATTCAGCCACCCGATTGGAGCCTTCCATTCGAGATTATGTGTGACGCTAGCGACTACACCGTTGGGGCTGTCTTAGGGCAGCGAAGAGACAAGGTCTCTCATGTCATCTCCTACGCTAGCAAGACACTAGATGGTGCTCAAATCAACTATGCCACAACCGAGAAGGAGCTCCTTGCCGTCGTCTTCGCCTTTGACAAGTTCAAATCCTATCTCGTAGGATCAAAGGTAATCGTTTATACTAACCATGCAGCGCTTAAATATCTTCTAGGGAAGAAGGACGCGAAACCACGCCTCGTCCAATGGATCCTTATCTTACAAGAGTTTGATCTCGAAATTAGAGATAGGAAGGGGTCCGAGAACGTTGTTGCAGATCACCTCTCCCGTATCATTGTAGAAGATGAGAGACCTATCGACGATTCCTTGAGAGACGACATCATATGCGCACTCACTTCAGGTAACCCCGCTCCTTGGTATGCTGATTTTGTTAATTTTCTTGTGAGCGGTATACTATGCCCCGACCTTTCTTTTCATGAGCACAGGAAGTTCTTTGCGGACATCAAACATTACCATTGGGGCGATGCAATTCTGTACAAGAGATGCACGGACGGGGTCTTTAGGAGATGCATCCCCGAGGAAGAGGTAGAGAGCATCCTTTTCCATTGTCATGGATCGAATTATGGAGGTCACTTCAGCAAGTCCAAAACCGCTTCAAAGGTGCTACAAGCAGGTTTTTATTGGCCGAACCTCTTTAAGAATGCCCATAGGTACGTTTCCTCTTGTGATAGATGTCAAAGAATGGGAAATATAGGTAAGAGGAACGAGATGCCACAGAACTACATCCTTGAGGTAGAATTGTTTGATGTTTGGGGTGTAGATTTCATGGGACCTTTTCTCTCGTCATGTGGCAACCAATATATTTTCGTAGGTGTAGATTATGTGTCTAAGTGGGTAGAAGCCATAGCAACGCCGACTAATGACGCTAGGGTAGTGATGAAATTATTTAAGAAGATCATATTCCCTCGTTTTGGAGTTCCTAGATTATTCATTAGTGACGGAGGTTCACACTTCATTGCAAGACAATTCGAGTCCCTCCTTAAGCATTATGGCGTGAAATATAGGATAGCTACACCGTACCAGCCACAAACTAGTGGACAAGTAGAGGTTTTGAATAGGGAGATTAAGAGCATACTAGAGAAAATTGTGTCTAGGTCCCGTAGAGATTGGTTGAAGAAATTAGATGATGCGTTATGGGCCTATAAGGACTGCGTTTAAAACTCCCATTGGCATGACTCCTTTTCAGCTTGTTTATGGCAAGTCTTGCCACCTACCTGTCAAGCTAGAGCATCGCGCCTATTGGGCGACAAAGCTTCTTAACTTTGATCTTAAGAGTGTAGGTGAGAAACAGCTTTTGCAGGTGAACGAGCTCGACGAGCCCAATCTTGATGCATACGAGAACTCTAAGATCTACAAGGAGCGCGCTAAGAGATGGCATGACAAGAAGATCCTACCTGATGACTTTCAGCCAGGTGACTTGGTTCTACTCTTTGATTCTCGTCTTAAGCTTTTCCCGGGCAAACTACGGTCCCGTTGGTCTAGCCCTTTTCAGGTACGAGAGGTATTCCCACACGGAGCAGTAGAACTTTGGAACGAGACGAGTGGCACATTCAAAGCTAATGGACAGCAGCTAAAGCTCTACCAAGCCGCTCAACCGATCGAAAGTGGAAACTCCATTTCCCTTTCTGATCCACCCGTCGCGCACGCATGAGGAATGGAGACGTCAAAGTTTAAAGACGTTAAATAAGCGCTTTCTAGGAGGAAACCCAGCTGTTTGCTTTTATTTTTCTTAGTTTTTTAGTTTGAGACTCGGTTATTCGTTTTCTTTAAAAAAAACAAAAAAAAACACAAAAACACAAAAAAATACCACCACAAACGTGCTTCACTTCCCTTACCCTCCATCAGCGCTTCACGCCGAGGACGTCGTTCAATTCAAGTCTGGGGGAGCAGCTCACGTTTGTCAAGTAATTTCGTTTCATTTTCCCTTGGATTCTGTAGTTTTTAGGTTATTTTGTAGTTTTTAGTTTGTTTTTGTTTTCGTGAGTCAGAGTCATCCCAGGCACTTGTCCGGTGCCAAGTTTTTAGATGAACCCTGAACATAGGATGCTTATGAAACTGGCCTTTCCATCAGATTTTGCACCTTTGAGCTAGGTTTTCCCTAAGAGTTAGAGCTTATTAGTCGGCTGAAAAACAATAGGTCGTAGTTCTTTGGGAATCCTAGGTTGCTTGTGGGGGGTTTAAACGAGGTTGCTAGGCTAGTTTATTGTTTCTTCTCTCTATCCAGATGGCCATACTTCGTGTAGACGATGCCTTGCTTCACTTTTCTATGAGGATTACTATATCGTATGATATCGAGCTTATTTGCAGATTAAGAGCGCACACTAACACTCCGATGTCGATAGAAATAATGCCTAAAAAGCATGATCTAAAATCAATATTAGTGCATCAACTTTGATACTCTTTCGATGGCTCGGGTCTAAGTGGTGGGTTGGCGATCATCTTTCTACGTCCTAAGGGCATGGCACAATAAAACGCCTCCTACTCCGCTGTACTCTTGAACCAGATGCATGAGTATACCGTCATTGGTAGTCTGGGTCTAAGTAGAGGCTGGATCCCTTCAAATCCAACGTCCTAGAAGCCTAGCGTGTATGCAAAGAAAAAGAAAAAAAAAGAAGAAAAGAAAAAGAGGACATAAAAAGAAAAAAAAAGAAAGAAAAAAAAGCTCGGAAAAGAAACAAGTATCCTCGGTTGTTCTAGGTTTAGCATTTGTCTGAAGTCTTGTCTGGTGGAGAGAGTTACGGTGGCTTGTTTAGTTTTCCTTTGATTTACTTTCTCGTGGGTAGCCTTGGTGAACCTAGGATGAAGACTGAAAACTTAATTAGGCCGGATTTGCTCTTGACGTGCTAGTTGATCGATTAGGTTCGCTTTAGCGGTACTTCTAGGAGAAGGAGGAATTCTCGGATTTTGTATACCCCACGTGTTCCATGTTTACGTTTTCTTAGGGACAAGCAAACATTTAAGTCTGGGGGATTTTGATCATCTCATTTTCATACATATTTCTTGCACGATTTTAGAGATGTTTATGATATAGAAGCGATGCTTTACGTATGATTCCTTATTCGTTTTACTTGTTTTCGTGTTTTCATGTTCTTACAGGTTTTTATGCGTATTCGGTTCATTTTGGAGCTAAAGGATGTGCACGAGACAAAGTACCAACATCGAGGATCATCACGGGACAAACAGGACGAGAATCGGAAAGGAATAGCCAATACCCGCGTGGGTAACTGAGGCCCAAGCGGACATCACCTCAGCCCGAGCAGGCTGCCTCATTCTCCATCGTGTTCTCGCGCGATCATCCGCGCTGCACCCGAGCGGGTCACTTACCCAGCCCGCGCTGGTCGCGTCTATCACCTGCAACTCCAAATAAGTTAATTTGTCTTAAAACAAATGGGATTTTGTTGGGGACTTATACAATAAGGAAAATGACTTTAGCGAAGAGAAATAAGTGATATTTTGCTGGAGAAAGTAATGGAAATGTCATCCAACTTATTCAAGAATGAAAACTCATGAAAAGACAACAATCGGTGGCTGCTGCAACATAAGGAATAACTGAACGGCTGAAAGGGAAACAAGGGAAAAAAGGAAAGAAAAGGAGAAGGAAAGAAGAATAGAGGAGTGAGAGGTCGAGCTCATTCACTCATTATTCAATTCTTGATCGAGGAGAGAGAGTGGAGAGAAGGAAGAAGGTTCTTGCGAAGCAGACTTACAAGGAGCATTGAAGATCAACCCCACACTTCGGTTTCGTTTGGTTTTCATGTTCCTTAGACCTTCTATTTCTTTTATGTTTGTTTACGGACGCATGAGCGAGTAGTTTGTTTGTTCTAGGAGAAGGGATTAGCCCATGGCTATCCCGGAACAACTTTTGATTTATCTTTGAATGCATCTTCCTGTTTTCGTTTATCTATTTTTTATCTGAGTGCTTAATTTACTTGTGTTTGTGATTGCCACGTAGATGCATGTGTTAGGGATTAGGAAAAGGACTGAAAGGAGAATTCTAGTCCTAGAAGATCATGTTTAGAACAACCGAGGTTAGGCCATGAAAGTAGGGTAGCAGCGGTTGAGGGTAAAACGGATAAATCACAGATGTTATGGGTTTAGTTCAAGGTGTCAGCCACGAAAGTAGGGGATAACTTGACTAGATCACGTGTCTATGCCTCGAGAGAGGGTAGATATCATATTAGGATAGATAGGTTGATTGTTGGTTTCGGTAATCTTGTGGTGAAACTGGTTTCCTGGAACATTTGTCTCTTTCTTAAGAACTAGTTTGTTTATTTGTTTTTAGTATTTCATTCTTAAAACCATACTTCGTTCGTTAGCAAGTTTGATTTGTAGTTCTAGTTTAGGTCTTGTTGCGTAGTTCCTGTGGGATCAACACCTGAAGTACTACACACGTGTCGTGCACTTGCGGATAGTTTAGGTTATTTGTTTAACTTTGATAACGCATCACTAATATCGCCTCTGAGTCCAAGTTTTTCACTAAGGCGGACCTCAAGAAGTGTTTCCAAATGATTAAGGCAGGTAATCAAACAAACAAACCTGATGAAGAGGGAGGTAATGTTATCTCTACTTTCTCTGTTTTTCGAAACCATATTGTAATGGATTGTGGAGCTACAAATCATATGATCAAAATTCATGACTTGCTTAAAAATATAAAACCTCATAGTGGATATGTTTCTGTTGTGAATGGGGAGAGAGTTCCAATTAAAGGAACATGGAAGCTTAAACTTCTTGGTCATGATACAAGGGCTCTCTTTGTTCCAAAATTTTCTAATAATCTTATCTATGTCCAAAAGCTTGCAAAAGACCTTAATTTCTATGTTTGTTTCGACTCTAACTCATTTTGGATGCAGGATATTGAAAGCAAACAAGGAACCAGTAAAGGAAAGCTCCTCAATGGTCTTTATGTTCTCGAGTCTATATATTGTGATCCTGAGTCCATGTTTCTATCAAATTCTAATATTGATAAAGTTTCTATATGGCATGTGAGACTTGGGCACCCTCATAGTAAAGTTGTAAGTATCATTTTTCCTGATCTTAAAAATAAACATGAAGCATATGAAGCTTGCATCTTAGGAAATCACGTAAAACAAGTTTTCCAAACTCTGTTTCGGTTTATAAAAACTATTTTGAACTAATTTATTCAGATGTTTGGACAACTCCATGTGTTTCTCGTGATAAAGATATATTTTGTAACCTTCATCGATGAAAAATCGAAGTTTACATGGATTTATACTCTCTCGTCTAAGAGTTGTGTTTATGATGCGTTTGTGAAGTTTCATAAGCATGTGTTTAACTCAATATGATACTAAAATAAAATGTCTAAGGACTGACAACTGTGAAGAGTATACTAGTCTTCAGTTTCGCAGGTACCTTAAAGAACAAGACCTTACACACCAAACCTCGTGTCCCTATACTCCGCAACACAACGAAGTCGCCGAGAGGAAGAACAAACACCTAATGGAAGTCTCGAGACCTATCGTGTTCGATCGAGATATTCCTAAAAGGTTTTGGTCCGATGTGGTCATGACCGCATGCCACATCATTAATAGAATTCCAACAAAGGTTTTAAAGGACAAATCACCTTATGAGGTATTAAACTCTACCAAAACTGATCTTGAGTACTTTAGAACTTTCGGTTGTGTGTGTTTTGTTCTTGTTTCTGACTCACAGCGAAACAAGTTGGAATCAAGGAGCAATAAAGCCATGTTCATCAGATGCTCTGTAAATAAAAAAAGCTACAAGTGTTTCGATAAAAAAACACATCATGTAATGGTGTCTCGAGATGTTATGTTCCTCGAAGACAAGAGCTTTCAAGATAAAATCTCCTGGGAAAAGATTAAGGGAATCTCAGAACTAAATTATATAGGTTTGTCCCTTAAAAACCTAGTAAATACTATTTCGGCAACTAAAAATGAAACATGTTCCCTGCCAAGTGTACTTGTGCATCATGAAGACCAAAATGACCAAGAAATCTCAGAAGATGAAGAACAAGAAAGTCATGATGAGATCAAAATTATGAGGAGGAGACTAGGGCCTCAAATCATGAGAACAAAGAACAAAGCCATGATCACAACCAAAATGAGGATCATGACATCGATGAAGTCGAAGGAAAGATTTTAAATGAGATAGTGCCTCAGAGAAACACTAGAATAAGGCGATCAATCTCAGATTAGATTCATAATCCTTTTCGATGGCGTGGCAACCAAACACCCTATTTCAATGGCGTGACAAATAAATACCCTATTCAAAAGTTTTGCTCTTTAGCATTTCTCTCTAGGGATCACAAAGCTTTTCTTAGTAAGATTGATAGGGATATCGAGCCACAAACCTATAGAGAAGCCGAAGGGAAGCCAAAATGGAAGGAAGCCATGGCGAGAAGCTAGCAGCCTTAGAAAAGAATAAAACATGGGACCTTGTTCCTCTTCCTAAAGAAAAGAAACCCATAGGAAGCAAATGAGTATACAAAATCAAATATAAGAGTAATGGTGAGATAAAACGTACAAGGCTCGCCTTGTAGCGCAAGGGTATAATCAAAAGTATGGGAAAGATTATACTGAGACTTTTGCCCTTGTTGCTAAACTTCATTCTTTTTGCATTATCTTTTTTGTTGCTATTAACCTTAATTGGAGTAATTGGCATATGGATGTTAAAAACGCTTTCCTTCAAGGAGAAATAAAGGAAGATATCTATATAAAACTTCCCCCGAGTCTTTAAATAGAAAAAAGAATCGTATACAAACTAAAGGGAGCTCTCTATGGACTTAAACAGTCCCCACGAGTTTGGTACACTAGGCTCTAGGATGTTGTTCGAAAGTAGGCTTTTAAGAGGAGTGATGTTGATCATTCCATGTTCATCATTCGAAACTATTCTGGTATCATCATTATCTTAGTTTATATTGATGATATCATCATAACAGGTGATGATAATAAAGGAATAGAAAGTGTTAAACGTTTTCTTAGAGAAACTTTTGTTATCAAGGATCTAGGTGAACTAAGTACTTTCTTGGAATTGAACTAACTAGATCGATGATAATTTATTTCTTTCTCAACGAAAATATGCTTTAGATCTTTTGAATGAAACGGGTAAACTCGGATCTAAGCCAACCAAGACCCCCATCGAAGAAAAATTCAAAGACTTGCGTGGAGGGGAACCATTTCATGATATAGAACAATACAGACGCCTTGTCGGTAAGCTAATATACCTCACGATAACAAGACCTAACTTGTGTTATGTTGTGAATCAGGTCAGCCAACATATGCATGCCACGAAGGAACAACATTGGAAAATGGTGGATCCAATCCTCCGATACATCAAGAACGCTCCAGGAAAGGGTATACTAATGAGTAAAAATAACAATACTAGTCTACTTGGATACTGTGATGCAGATTAGGTATGTGACCCGAAAGACCGGAAATCAATGATGGGGTTTTGTACCTTTGTCGAGGGGAACCTCGTCACTTGGATAAGCAAAAATCAATCGATGGTTTCTCATTCTAACGTTGAGGCCAAGTACCGAGCTATGGCAAATGCAGCATGTGAGCTCATTTGGATCTAGGCTCTCCTCAAAGATCCTGGTCTTGAACCTTCACAGGCCACGGTGCTTCATTGCGACAATCAGGCAACATCAATTCACATTGCCTCCAACTCAGTGTTCCACGAATGAACAAAACATATTGAAATTGACTATCATTTTTTTCAAGAGAATCTCGAAGATGGTGTCATTGAATTCATATACACAAGAAGCTCAGATCAGTTGGCTGATGTCTTTACCAAACCCACAAGTGAAAAAGTATGCAAAGATCTCTATAATCGAAGTAAACTCATAGATATCTTCAGTCCCAGGGCATTGAATTCAAGCTTAGTTGATCGTCCTTCGAGCTCATAAGTGGTTGTACTCTTTTTCCTTCATCACGTGTTTTTGTCCGAATTGAGTTTTTCACCGAAAAGGTTTTAATGAGGCTCCACTTGTGTTGCTCTTGATCGCCTAAGCTTGAGAGGGAATGTTAAGAAGAAAGGTCGCATCCTGCTCAGGTCGTGTCTCGCTCAGGCCGCATCCCGCTCTCTTCGCTCAGGTCGTGTGACGCTCTGTTCTACATCCTGCGTCCTGCATCTCGCATCCTGCGACCTGGTCAAGGCAATTTATGACATCTACGGTCTCCTATGCCTTGTTGACCGCTCTAGCTCATGCATGTTACTTTTCAACTTATGCCTTGCATTTGTACTTTTTTTTTTCTTGTTTTTCTCCCTTTTTACTTATATAAATATGTACCTTTGTTTCTAAAGAATGCATAAGAGAATAGTTATTCTTATTCTCTCGAATTCTCTCGATCTTACCCTCGCTCTTAATTTTTCTAATCTTGCTTCCAATGATTCATCTTTGTTTTACAAAATCAACATTTACACTATTTTGTTGATTGATTGTCGCTGCATTAGTTAGATTATGCTTGAACCGAACATGATTTTTCTGTGTTTGAACAATATCTTGAACAATAGATAATAGCACCAAAGAGTGTTTCTGTGATACCCTAACTTCATGAAAAGAGCTTGCATCTCTGTGGGAAAAGATGAGATGACGTGATATTGGTAATGAAGCTCAATAAAAGATGAAAGGGAAGATACCCGAGATTGCAGACTCGCATGTCTCATCACGTGTTCTCGAGGTATAATATTTTCTTGTGTCCTTAATTCCGATGAAAAGGCTGCAAAGTCCTCGGGACGATATTTCTCACCAAATCTTTTCTCTTTTTTTTGCCTCTTTTGTTACACAAACTTGTGTAAAACACTACTCACAAGCCGAAAGGGAAGCCGTTTTCACATAACTTCAACAACACCTTAATTTGTCAGAGCTTTCTCCCACGACTTTCCATGAGATTGGTGGCACTGAAGAGAAGATGGTAGAGGTGGTGGGGGAGCTCTAGCGATGGCGAGGTAGAAGAGCCATATCTACGGTAGAGGGGGATCAAAGTCGATGTCAGATTATTTGTAAATTTCAAATTTTACAACTATTGTTCATGACCCTTTTCTTAGTTTGTTTGTTTATATTACATGTATCATAGTCTATACTTTGATAAATTCTTTGTTCGAACTAGATAGATATCTCATTTGATTGTGTGAGTATATTTGTATTTGTATAGGTTACAAATTCATTGGTATTCTTGTGTGTGGAACATGTGCAACATCTTTCCCTTTCACTGAATATAACTATCTTAGCCCGGGATAACTTCTGGAGAATGCGGTACAGAAATATTCTCATTACCAATTCAATAAGTTCAATGAATTGTGTTTAGCCTGAGAACTTTTGGATCGTACGCAACCTTAAGTGTGATCACAAATGCTTATAAGAAAAATGTTCAGTCAAGATGATTTAAAGGTGTACAAAACATTTAACCACTCCAAACCTGAGACCCATCATCAATTATATAAAATTTCCAAGAACCATATAGATAATCAAGTAAGGTTCTCACATAATGATATTACATCAAATTTTAGAAAATATGACATAGCCAATCTGGAACCAATGTATCATCTTCCTTCCATGTCTTAGTCGTCGCTACTTCTTCACCGCATTCTACCGATTCTTGTAAATCGTCCATTATGTTTGGTCCTAATTTTTCTGAGAAAATTCCTTGTACAAGTTGATATATGATACATGTAGAATCTATTACAACCATATAGAGCCTCCAATGGATGATCCTGTCACCGGAAGGAAATCAACAAGCCAATGATGCTAATGGTGTCTCAGAAGAATAAATATTGGAATTTTGCAACACAAACCATACCATATGTGCTAAGTTCATTAGTAATCACTGTATTTGAATGTTAACAGACGAATAGGTTTTAAAGAAGTGTAAAAACACACACTAATGCATTTTTTGAAATGGAAAAAATATGGCTCAAACAAGGTTACAGAACTAACGAAATCTAAATGCACACATTCCTATCTAATGCTACATTACATTATCACTGACGTGTGATCCTAAAAAGACCCAGGATATGGAATTCTGCAACACAAACAATACCTTATGTGCTATAAATCTTCAATTCAGTACACTTAATCACATAATCAATCATATTCCGCAATAAAAATGTTTTGTATAACTATCAAGGGCAAAAATACAAAATTTATCAACATTTACTGCAATATTTATTTAGCAATAAAGATTTGCATGTACACCATTCTGAATCCACTACTTGATAATTATTCAATACATTATCTTAATAAATTTAAACCTCTTAATGGCCTATCAAATCATATTCTGTGATTTTAGATTCTGTGACATTTACAGCAAAAATACAGTCCACCACTATTCAATAATAATTCAACCCTTAGTAACTAAAAATTAATATTTCATTACTGCTCATTATAATAATCAAAAGATATAATAAACCATCGAAACCATTGACCCTAAAAAACCATTATTAATACCACATGATTATTTTTCCACCTCAATTCCAACTATAGCTTGCTAAAGCCACCAAACTTCCTATTTCCCATGGATACTTTATAGCTTGCTAAAGCCACAAAACTGCCTTCTTAGACATAGTTTCATGATCTATTGGTTGGTCGTTCTCAGATCGGATTATTGCACATATTTCTTATGTGAGAAGCACGAAACATTAAAAAATAGGACCACCGTATGTGGATAGATACCAAGAATCATCCTTTCACCAAATGATTCAGGATTACCATTTACACTCCGAAGAAGACAATTTCCAGTCCGTTTATACTATGCAATGACTATAAATAAAAGTCAATGACAAATTTTAAAACAAATTGGATTGTATCTATCAAAACCGGTATTTACCCATGGACAATTGTATGTTGCATTCTCAAGAGTTACTTCACCCCATGGATTGCGTATCTTAGATCTCAGTGAAGAATGTGTTGGACAATCAATCATGACAAATGTTGTCTATAAAAAAATATTCAATAATCTACCAAATACATAAGGCATGTAAATGAATTGTTTACACAATTTTTTTTTTCATTTATAGTTTTAATATATGTGTTATTATTTTGCTATCTATTCATAAGTGTTATTCTACTTTTAGGCCTTCATAGAAGTAACCAACTTATGAGGGTTTGGATCATCATCTAAATTAACCCACCATTTCTTAAAGGTAGATAATATAACATGTCATAAATATTGCATTAACATGTAATAATATAAATTTAATGGAATACTTTTGCTCATATTTATTCATTTTAGTTATAATACATGTCATTCTACACAATATTTTGATTAACATTTCCCTTAGATTGTAAGATTATAATATGAGTATTCTTTCGTTGCGTTTGTATTCAATATAAATAAAAAAATTTATAATAGCCCGCGAATCGCACAAGTTCGTTCTTAGTATTTTTAATTGCTCAATACACTAGATTCTTATTTTATTTATTTGGTTTTGTTGGGGGAAATCAATATTTTTCATCTTCTTCTTTTTATTTTCCCATTCCCGTACGAAAAAAAAACTAAAAGATGAAAATTTTTGTTTCTTATTATGCACATTATCCTTTTCTCACTTATGAGCTCGATAGGAGTCACATGTCTTCAACTTTCCGATGTTGATTATCTAGCTCATCATCATAATCATCATCATCATCATCATCATTTTTCTGCTCGATTAGTATATTATTTTATTTCTACTTGTTCTTATTCTTCATCATATATTTCTTCTTTTTCATCATCATTATTTGCTCACGCAACACATATATCTTTTTGGTGAAAATTTGTAAAACATTTAGGTACATAAAAAATAAGTGGTGAAAAATGGTATAAATTGTTTGAAATTCATATTATAACTGCATATGACTAAGTTATTTCGTATTGTATAAGAGTGCAATTCGTTGTTATTTAAGATTAAGTTGTACTCGTTGTATTGTTTGTGTCACAAATATAACATGTACAACTCATTATGCCTTAGCAATGTAGTTAGGTGAGTGATGCGATTCAAAGTTAAACAAATATCAATCTAAACTACCCGTAAGTGCACGGCACGTGTGTAGTACTCTAGTTGTCGATCCCACAGGGACTATGCAACACAACATAAACTCAAACTATGAATCAAACTTGGAAACGAACGAAATATGGGTTTTGAGAATGAAATACTAAAGACAACTAAACTAACGAGTTCTTAACAGTGAGACAAACGTTCTAGGAATCCGGTTCCAGAACAAGACTACCGAAACCAACAACCAACCTATCTAATCATGCAATCCCGATTAAGTTATCTAAGGCATACGATCCTAATATGATATCTACCCTCTCTCAAAGCATAGACACGTGATCTAGTCAAGTTATCCCCTACTTTCGTGGCTGACACCTTAAGCTCAACCCATAAGTTCTGTTATTCATCCATTTTACCCTCAACCGTTGCTACCCTACTTTCATGGCCTAACCTCGGTTGTTCTAAACCTAATTATCCGAAATTAGAATTCTCCTTTCGGTCCTTCTCCTAAGTTCCTAAAACATGCATCTACTTGGACTTCATAAACACAAGTCAATCAAGCATTCAAACAAAGAATAGATAAACGAAAACAGGAAATTGCATTCAAAGATAAATCAAAGTGGTTCCGGGATAGTCATGACTTCTCCTAGAACAAAACGACTACTCGCTCATGCGTTCGAAAGAAATTATAATCGAAATATATAGTTGAAGTAACATAGAAAACAAACGAAACCGAAGTCTCTATTCGATCTTCAACGCCCTTGATTGTATCCTAACAGTGTCTCACGAATAGCTCCCCTTTCTTTAACTCTTTCTGCAACTCTTTTTCTGCAACTCTCTCTAATGTGTGTGTTCTGTTTTTTTTCTCTCCTTTCTGTCCGAATTGGGCTGCTGAAGCCCTCCCCTTTTTGCCCTCTTTCTCCTCTTTCTTTTCCTCTGTTCTTTCCTCTTTGACCGTCCTCTATCTTTCCTCTTTAGCGGCTGATATTTCCTCTTTCTAACAGCAACTCCATTTTTCCTTTTCCGAGCTTTTCCATCTCTTATTTTTCCATTCTTGTGTAATTATCAAAGTTTCCTCTTTATTTTCCAGCTATGTAGCTCCCCTTCCTCTTCTCTAACAATATTTCCTTTTGTTTTAAACAGTCAGCACGTTCCTTTTCTTGTTTTACGATGTTTCCTTTTCTGGTTTATGCAGTGACGAGCAAGACCGTGCGGGCTGATGAGTGCCCCGCACGAGCTGGCTTGGAGAAGGGAGCCCGCGCGGGCTGGTGAGGAGCCCGACTCGGGCTGAAGCTGCTGGAGGTTGTAGCCGGCGCGGGCTAGGTAAATGCCCCGTGTGGGCTGTGTTAGTCCTTGCCGATACTCGTCCCGTTTGCTTTGTTATGATCCTCAATGTTAGTACTTTGTCCTGTGTACGTCCTTTAACTCCAAAATGAACCAAATACGCATTAACACCTGTAAGAACACGAAAACATGAAAACGAGTAAAACGGATACAAAATCATATATAAACATCGCATCCATATCGTAAACATCTCTAAAATCATGCAAGAAATACGTATGAAAATGAAATGATCAATCGGAGCAAGTTGTGCCCATGGTATTGCTCGGTACAGATACGACTAGTACAAAAATTCAACTCGCTAGGCCTTAGAAATGTAGTTAGGCCAGAATGATTTCTATCCGTTGTATCAAGTGGACACAAATATGACCGCTATAATAGGTACTACTAGTTATGCCTTTATGCAATTGTAAGAGATATCACTATAGATAAATTGACACAACTACATGTAAAAATGACACAACTATAGATTAATTGGTACAACTACATGTAAGCATGTACAACTACATATTAATTGGTAAAGCTACGTTCAAACTTTAACAAAAAGTGATATTTATAGCATTTTTTGTATATGATGAATTTTGATGGAGCTAATGAGTGAATAATCGTTCATTTTTACTAAGGAATGTGTTATCACAAGAGCCCCAATGATAAATCAATATGGGTTTGAGAAAAAAGATGAATTTTATATAATAATATTTGATAAAAATTTATTGGGTATGAAATATAATGATCTTATTGATCATATCAATAGGAACATTGATATGGATAAATCTACGATAAAGCTAAGACTAAATTACACTACAAAAAACACGTCATTCCAACAGACGGTGCAAAAGATCTGTTCGTTGATGAGAAATGGCAAAGGATTGTAACGAATTTACGAGAACTTTCAATGGGCATACATCTGTTGCAATCCGTTACCAATTTCAATGGACGTTTAACGGATACCTTCCGTTGCACCATCCGTTGTAATCCATCGCAATTTTTAACGTAATGTTAACGGATATCTTCCGTTGGCGCCGTCCGTTGGAAACTCGTTAGAACACCGGGAAAAATATTTCAATGGGCATCCGTTGCTATATTTAATGGATGCCCGTTACAAATTACAACGGATGCCTGTTGAAATTTTTAATTTCGAGGTTTACCGGTGGAAATAAATTCACGTGAACGTGTAACGGTCATCCGTTGGGATTCCCAACGGATGTCCGCTGAAAATTACACTATTAAGATCAAAACCAAAGATTGCATCAAACCATCAATAACAAACATATTTTCAACAAAATATCGTCTTCTTCAAATTGAGATATATATAGATCGAGAGAGTGGATGTATAGAAGAAAAGATCATATAACCGAAGAGATTACACAAGAATTCTTACACGGATAGGAGCAATTCATGACTTTTGCATCGATGCAACCTTTGTGTTAAGAACGCGGGACAATGTTATGTCCATGCAAAAGATGCAAAAACATAAGTATCGAAGTCAAGAAATTGTTTGCAAACATCTTTACAAGGTGGGTTTCGTTGAGAATTACGAAATTTGGTTTTTTCACAACAATTGTGGCGTTAGAGATATGGTGCAAGATGCACAAGTAGAAAGAAATGAAGAAGTTATTTATGAAGCATCAACGACCAATCCATATGTGGAATAGTGTCAGATGCTTTTTCTGGAGTTGTTAATGAACAAACGCATGAAGAGATGTCGAACATCGATGCATGTCGATTCTTCAACCTATTGGATTCGGCGAAACAGCCTATATATGAAGGTTGTTCTGAAGGTCAGTCTCGCTTATCTTTACCTTCAAGATTGATGAGTATAAAAACATACTACAATGTTGCTGAAAATTGCATGGATTAATTTTGCAAAACCATGCGTGAATATTTAGCGAAAAAAATCAATCTCCCGAGACATACTACGAAACAAAGAATGTGTTAAAAGATTTGGGAATGCCACATGAGAAAATTGTTGTTTGTAGAAACATTTGCATGTTGTTTTGGGGAAATGATAAAGACTTGTTGGAATGCAAGTTTTGCGGTGCAAGCACATTTCGGCAAAAAAAACCATCTTCACGTAAATATGTACCATACAAGAAAATGATCTATATGCTTGTAGCAAATATATTGAGAAGGTTATTTGAGTCGAAAAAACTGTCGAGATGGCACGTAGAACACTCGACGACCGAAGGTATAATGCAACTCCTATCGAATGGTAAGGCTTGGAAAGATTTCAATGAAATATTTCCCGAGTTCACGTATGAAACGAGAAATGTTTATCTATGCCTGCGCACGGATGGTTTTAATCCATATGGACAATCTGGAAGTCAATATTCTCTATGGCCGGTGATTTTGTCTCCGTTTAATTTGCCTCCCGAGATGTGTTTGAAAAGAGAGGTAATGTTTCTAACGTTGTTGATTCCAGACCGAAGAAAAATTCTGATGTCTTTTTGCAACCCTTAATTCATGAATTAAGACATTTGTGGAACGAAGGAATTCTTGCTTGTGACGTCAGTACTAAGCAAAATTTCACATTGAAAGTGGTCTTATTGTGGACAATTAGCGACTTTCCTGCCTATGGAATGTTATCAGGATAGAGCATGCACGGAAGATTGGCATGTCCATATTGTATGGAGGATACAGATTCATTTTGACTAGTACATGGTAAGAAACTATGTTGGTTTGATTGTCATATAAGATTTCTTCCTCGTAAGCATGCTTTTCGAAAAGATAAAAAAACATTTTCGAAAGAACGTGGTATAAAAAGAAGAGGCACCATGCAAGCAAACCGGAACACAAATCCTTTACGAAAGATTGAACATAATGGGCGATTTACAAGAATCGGTAGAATGCGGTGGAGATCGTGGGCATCGTAAACCAAAAGGCTAAGGTGAATGGCATAACTAGTATAAACGTAGTATCCTTTGGGAACTACCATATTGGAAATCATTGATATTACGTCATAATTTAGGTGTTATGCATATCTAAAAGAACTTTTTCGATAACATCATGAATACTGTTTTGAATGTGGCGGGTAAAACTAAGGATAATATACAATCATGAAAAGATTTAAAGACAATATGCGGACGATCTGAGTTGGAATTAAGAGATGGAAGGTCACCTGTCCCAGTATTCAGATTGTTTGGTCCGGTGAAAACAGCATTATTAAAGTGGTTAAAAGAAGACTTTAAGTTTCCAGATGGATATGCATCGAACATTGCTTGGTATGTGGATATTGTTGATTCGAGGCTGATCGAGTTGAAAAGTCACGATTGTCACGTTTTCATGCAGCGACTCATTCAAGATTGCATTTGCTGAGCTCTTACCACGGAATGTTCACGATGTGCTATGCGGAATCAGCATATTTTTCAGAGATATATGTTCAACAAATTTAAAAAGGGATGACTTGGAATTAATGAAAAAATATCTCTGAATTATTATTAGCATTGGAAAAAGTTTTTCCGCCTTCATTCTTCGATGTCATGGAGCATTTGCCAATACATTTACCAGATGAGGCAATACTCGGTGGGCCAATTCAATTCAGATGGATGTATCCTTTCGAAAGGTTTTTCTTTCCTTTAAAGAAAAAAGCAAAAAACAAAGCAGTGGTCGAAGGATCTATTGTCAAACAATACTTGCTGGAAGAAATGACATATTTCAACATATTTTATTTTGAGTTGCATATTCAGAAGAAAGAACGACGTGCAGCGGATGATCACACAAACTATTCGTATCAATATAATCTACAGTTTGGCAGAATTCCTGAAATATTTACACCGATTGGACGTACATGAGGTAAATCCGAGGAATATTGGTTAACATCAGAGGAGTATAATCACGTCCACATATATATACTACTAAATTGTCAAGAGTTATTACAGTTCGAAAGGTACAAAACAATATTATTCAATTTTTTAAATATATATGTATATATACAAAATAAATGTACTTTCATTATACAGAATATTTGATGAAGAAGTACTTGGTATATATCCTCATCTAAATGCAAACGAACTCACAGACATGAAAGTTCAACATTATGGCGCGTGGTTGAGAGACTACGTAAGTACTCGTGTACACATCTATTAAAATTAATTGCATTTATTATAAAGTATTCATTCGTTTTTTATACGTGCAGGTGAAATTTTCTGATGAAAGATTTCATACGTGGTTAAAAGATTTGGCTAATGGTCATGCACCAATCTTGTTTACTTGCGGCTACATGTTCCACATGTACGAACACGGAAAATATGAGAAGCACATACAATTATGGCATTTGCGTTAATAGTGAAATAGAGGGTGATAACTTCTACGGCATTTTGCACCAAATCCTGCAAGTGGAATATCTCGATCTCGTTGGGTTGAAGGTAATGTTTTTTAAATGTCAGTGGTTCGACCCAACCGTAGGACATGGAATACAAAAAAACGATGGGGAGGAAATGATATCAAACCGGCACGACAATATGGTACGTATGATCCATTCATCACAATAGATCAAGCAAATCAAGTATATTACGTGTAATATCCAACAACATTGAAACGTCGAAGAGAGGAGTGGTGGGTGGTAGTAAAGATCAAGCCACGAGGAATCATAAGCTCAGATGATAAAGAAGATCCATTGCAACCCCATCATCCGCAACCCTTTCGTTTAATTGATACAGATTGCGAGGAGATTCTTGCAAGAACTAACATAGACAGAGAATTTATACGCGATTATGAAGACGTTGAACCGGAAGATGCTGAAGATGAAAACAGCGATGAATTCAATGAACAATCAAAGGAAGACTCGCCAATCAATGAATCTACCAAAGAAGAAATGTAACTACAATAATGTGTCTGATGTGTAATAATGTAGATGATGTGTAATGTAAATGAGTGTGATAATGTAGATGATGTGTAATAATGTAGATGATGTGTAATCGAACAATAGAAACGTTAATACAATCGAAGAATATATAAATGATGCTTAATGTTATAGAACTTCATATGATCTAATACCAACGGGCATTCATTGGAAATATTAACAGATGTCCTTTGGAATATGAAATCGCCTCCGACACATCGAAAAAATTTCTAAGTTTTCCATAATTCTAACAGGCATCCATTGGAAAATGTAACGGACATCCGTTACAAATATACCAATGGGCATCCGTTGCAAATATTAACGGATGCCCGTTGCAAAGTGTAATGATGCCTACCCTAGTCTGCAGGAATTTTCGACGGGCATCCGTTGGAAATTGTAACGGATGCCCGTTGTAATGGGAGATGAGCCGCCATTTCGCCGTCCTTTGCCTCGGGAACACGCATTTCCAACGGATTCCCGTTGGGAAGACAAAACATCGTGTCAATTAACTGTGTCCGTTGAGATGACATAATTTCCAACGGATGCCCGTTGGAAATTTATGCATATAAACCGTTGAAAAGTTTCATTTTCAACACAAATCAAACTTCAAAATCCTCCCAAACACTCCATTTCACACACAAAATCATATTTACAAATACTAAAAACGAAAAATGAGGGCTAGACGATTCATAGGTTCGGGAGGTATGTTGGCTGGTTCAGCGGGAGCTCCTCCCCCGCCACCATTTCGCCCTCCTTCACCAATTTTGGCACCGTCGATATTTGATGAAGAAGAGGATATGATGGATATCGATTCCTTAATTGATAATTTTGATGGGCATCCCACCCTTCAAATTATCAATCTCGATCTTCCTGTCGGGACGCTATGGTAAAAGTTTTTATTATTTGCATTTATATTGTTTTAATTTATAAATATTATCTAATTTTTTAATTTTAATTGCAGTTTTTTAATTTTAATTGCAGTTTTATCGTAAGTTTTCAAATTACATTTTATTTAAAATGATTAGTTATATATGTTATAAAGTAACTCGTTATAAATTATTTTGCAGCGCACATACAGATGGCGGAGGAAGGATACGACGCGTATCTACACGGCATGGGTGCATGACATGCATACTCGGATGCGCTTGATGATGAACAACGCCAAGCGCAACTACTACACCAAAAATCGCAAACCGATATGGGCAACAGACGAGGTCTTCAATCAATTGATTCAGCATTGGGAGTCTGAAGACTTCAAGGCCAAGACGGTACCTCCCGCGGGTACTTCAAAAAGATATTGTCGAGCACGCCACGACGGTACCTCCCGCGGTCCAGGAGAGCTACACGCAACAACGGCGTATCGAGGATCTCGAAGCACAAATTCGAGAAACTCGAGCCCAAGTGGGGCAACAAAACTCCCAAATACAGAATTTAGAGAGCGTCATAGAGTTGCTATCCGGCCAGGTGAGGGGATCAACGCTGCGGCAAGAAGCGGGTCTCGATTCAGATGCAACACCGTCGAGAGGTGCTTGTGACCGGGGAGATGATATCGATCCAGCCGATTTAAATGAAATGTAATAGAATTAGTTTTAATGTTTTTGTAAGAAAATTTTATTTTTATAAATTATTTTCATTATTTTTATTATTTTTTTATTTTTTTTAACAAATTTCCAACGGATGTCCGTTGCAATTTCTAACGGGCATCCGTTGGACGCTATTTTCCCGCCAAATGGTAACGGACACCCGTTGCCCTTTCCTACCACTTTCCAACGGATGTTCGTTACCCTTTCCCGCCAATTTTCATCGGATGCCCGTTGAAAATTTTAAAATCTCGCTCTTTTCCCGCTTGGATGGAAACGAACGTCCATTAAAACTTTTTAATGGACATATGTTACAATTTTTCAACGGTCGTCCATTGTAATTTTGTAACGGGCATCCGTTGGCCTTCTTGTTACAAATTTGCAATGGATAATATTCGTTGCAACTCCGTGGAGAATTGCGACGAATCTCTATTTGTAACGAGCGATTCCCAACAGACTCGGATCCGTTGCCGTCTGTTGGGAAATGATCTTTCCAACATATTTAAGGCATTTTCCAACGGATTCGTCCGGTGGAAAACGTCTGTTTTTTTGTAGTGTTATATCACGTTGATTTTAGAATCAAAGAAGTCTTCATACATATTACTTGATGAAAATGTTTTTGACTATTTGTTGGAACCCAACAAGGATTGATGCATAAATGTCTTACATGTGGAGATCATCGAGAGAATCCAATATAGTGGACGATATTTGTACATTTTCTGAAGAAGATCATAATTCAGGGTTGTGTAATATCATACGAGACATTGGAACCTTGTAACAATCAAGTACATTTAACCGAGATCGAATATTAATACGTTTAACTGAGACAAAAAATGAAATATGTCTAACCAAGCTCGAATGTGTAGTAAAAAAATGAAAAGCATGTTGATATCGAAAATGAACTGTGTCTTAATGGATAAACATTGTTGGTCGTTCAAGTTTTGATTTGGATGACGATTTAAATATTATATTGGTCAAGAATTTGCATGAAAAATGGACATTTTTTCCTTAATATGCAAACAAAGATATTCCAATTGCAAATGGTCTTTACGAATGGGAAAGTGCAAGCTTTCAGATTCTTTCTCAATGATGGTACACAACAATATTCATACAAGCTCCCCAAGTGATATAGGTAAAAATATTCAGCACACAAAAATGGTGCAATCCTTTTGAACGAACGACATCCGACTGAAAGAAATATAAAACCTAGAGTGCATGGATATTTTGGTATAAAAGTGTCATATGTTACAATATGGAGAGTGTAGAAATGATTATTATGCATGTGATAGTTCATAATTAGTTTTCAAATATTTCCATGTTATTTGCTCATGCTAAATAAAATTAATGAAGGACCAGTTACACATCTTGAATTGGACAAAGATAAGAAGTCCAAGTATTTATTTATTGTATTAGGAGTTCTTATTGAGGGGTTTAGTGCATTAAAAAAATTATTATCGCGGATGAAACATTCTTGAAGAATGTTTATGGTGAAGGGTGAAATCTTGATCATTGCTATGAATTAAAACATCAATTTTCATCAATATTAAGTTGCTTTTGGACTATTTAACTCTCAGAATGATGCTAGTTAAACTTGGTTTATGATGATGGAGTTGATTTATAAAGAAGCTTTCGGAGGTAATACCGGATCTTCTTAATTTGGTTTTTTATTTCAAATATGAATAAATGTGTCTGCCGAGATGATAAGTGACATTTATAAGAACTATAAACATGGGTTTTTATATATGATATTTATCGTAAAATGTGAAAATAAAAAATTTAACATGATAGAAAAATAGATAGAGAATTGGTACCTAAGAAGTTTAGACAATGTGCTAAGATATAATTGGTTTCACAAGTTATATGATAAATTCGACACTAAATGCCTTGAAACTGCTAATTATGTCGAATATGTCGTTGAACATAAAAATTATCTAGATGTTAGTTTCCTTGGGAGTGATACAACATAAATACTATAAGTGAAGATGCATATATCAATTTGATATTAAGGACGTACGGAAGTACTCATTATTACCAATATTAGATATAATAATATTAAAAATAGGTGAGTGGTTCAATAAGTATATAAAATATTTTGTTGACGGATCAAATTTGCAAAAACTGCCACTTTATTTGGAAAACATATTACACATGAAGAATGGAGTTAACAAGGATGCAAATACATGAACTAAACAAATTTTCAATCGAATTCAATATCATTGGTTGGTCATGATGAATTCAACCGAATCAAAAACATAATTATTTGAATTATCTAAATAACCCAAGACCAGGCCCAAATTAGAAACTGATTAAGCCATTCAAATCTGAAATAAAATTAAACCAAAATTATTAAAGTTAGAACTAAATTTATCAAATTATCCTAATTATCTTAATAATCCGAATAATTTGATCCTAATTATCTGATAATCCAACCTAAATTATCCGATCTATCCGAATATAATTCAATTTTTTTGTCCAATTATTTTAGAATCTTAACCCAAAAATATTTGGACTCATTCATGTTCAGTTTTTCAAAATTCGAATAATCAAAATAGAACCAAAATCTGAAAAAGTCGAAATCAAAATCTGAAATCCCATCCCTCACTTCGAGCAATAGGACAAAACACTTTTCCATAATCTTATTTGATTCTGATCATCTACCTAGCAGTGGAAATATTCAAATAATAGTAGAGAATATAAAGATTTTAAAGATTCAACTATAGCGTTGAATCATAAAATTATTTCGTACACATCGTTTGTCTTTTAACATCGTTCCATAAAGAAAAAAACGCTCACAAATAGACGATTACTATATGGGATACTATTTAAATTATATATATATATATAAAAGTTGTTGCAAGCCATCTCACCAATAATTTTTTAAATATAATTTTTAATTTAATAAATGTTATTAATTTCGTTTTTTATTGTTATTAAAAAAATTTTATTTCCATTTATTTATAGTAAGTTAAAAAATTTAATGCATTCAATTACTATTCCCACGTTTCCACGGAAATTAAGTCCATTCTATTATAATTCCTGACGGTTTCAGGATTAGAAGCTCAAAAGAACTTCGTTTTCGTATACTTTGTCATGCTCTTCCTGCACTGTCATCATCGTCACTTGATTTCTTTCCATCGCTCCAGCGCCCGAAACATGTTTTCTCTGAAATTTTGACCTAAATCACAAATTTTTAAAATCAGATTCATTTTCTCACCAACCAAGCAAAACCCTGTATCTGATTCACACAATCGTTACCTTGTCAAATCTCATGCTCTCCTGAGCTTCCATACATGTCTTTTTGAACACCGGTGCTAACTCCTCCTCCACCATCGCAACTCTCCTCATTGCCATCTTCGCTGAGTTCCTCACAGCCCAGTCGTCGCTGCTGAGAAATTCTGTCAGTGATGGAACTAACCACTCCAAAATCACCTTTTGTTCTCTCGCTGTCGGTGTCTGAGAAATTCTGTCAGTGATGGAACTAACCACTCCAAAATCACCTTTTGTTCTCGCGCTGTCGGTGCCGATTACGCTCCCTACTGCGGTCAACAGTGCCGCCTTCGCCTTGAAACCCTCACTCTTCACTAATATCCCCACCTCGGTAGCTCCTTCCTTAGCTAATCAACCTCCAGATCCGCTGCTGCCTCCAAGGTTACCGATAAGCACATCGCCGCCCCCATCTAGGCGTTGGAGTCCCCATCCTAGACAAGCATATCGATCATTGGCTCCCCGACGACGGCGTACGGCTTGCGTAAGCGGCACGCACGGAGGAATCCGAATCGTGGAGACAGTGACTTAAGGTGCAGACCATCTTGGATAGGTGAGGAGAGAGAGTCTCCATGGTAATGAGAGAGAATAGACAAGAGAGAGGCAGATTCTTCCTCACCGGGGATTTACTCCGTGCGTTCAGGTATGCCATTGGGAAGAGTAGTTGATGATTGAAGAAGATGCAGTAAGGTCTTCCTAAGCCTAAAGTGCCCATCCTTTTTTTATTATACTTTCCCTTTTTATTATTTTAGAAAGGGTATTAACGAATTCAAATATTATTAAATATTATATCTTTTGTTGTTATTAAAATTTATCATTTTCTAATTATTATATATATTTATATCAATTTATCAAATTTTTAATAGAAGTATAACGAAATAAACATATAGGAAATTTGAATCAACACCTTTTTTTAATCCAAATTCGGTCAATTTTTGTATTCTCTTTTGTATTTATATATCACTGTTTTTAAAATATATCTGTTATTTCCCATTTTCTTAATTTTTCTTTTGGAGGAAATAGATTTCCTATTTCTCTACAATTTTTTTTCATACGATAAATTGTGTCAATTTCTCTTTCTTTTCTCTTTTTCTGAACACTCATAAATCATAAACGTTTTACCGTTTAATCTATCGTATTGTATTATGTTTCGAATCTATTTTTTAAATAATTGTAAAAATAAATGTTCAGAATATACTAACATATATGTTATATATAATTTAAAATATATAAATAAAACCCATATTATAAAAAATTGAAATAAACACTATAAGTTCCATGATAGATTAAATTTTGGGGAAAATGAGTTTAACAAATAATAAACATTAGAAATTAATTTTAATATTAATGTTACAAAATGCATTGATGATTATATTAATGGTAAATAAAAAGGAACATTAATATCAAACTTGCCCACAAAAATAAGTTAATGTGAGTGGGAGTGAGAGAGAGCGAAAATACGGCTATGGCTATATAGATTTACGGAGGGTTTTATTTTCAGTTATATGATTATTTATTTTTAAGAAATTACAAAATAATTGTCATAGAGAATAAAAAAATGCATTGAATAATTGACATATTTTAATCACTCATTTGAATCCCATTCCGTCCATATAATATGCCTTCTCTTCCCTCCTCATCATTTAAATTTTTCTACGTGAGTATTTATCTATTTTAAGCTATACAACTACATGTTAATTGATATGGATTTTGCAACACTTTGTCATCTCATTATTTTTTATTTTTATGGGAATAAGCGAAAATGAATCTGCGGCCGCTCCACTTTTTGCTCCACTATTGAATGGCGGATTCATCAAATCGAAGAATTATTATAAGATTTGAAAAAAAACAAATAAATAAAATAAAAGGTTGGAGAAACAAGATAAACATATGTCTCTACCGTGTTTTTTCCGACGTTCAAGACTCGGTGTTTCCTATCTACTTCTCTTTCGTTAGCTGCTTTAGTTTTAACATGAGAAAGTCTCCAAACACAACACTAAAATCAGTAAGCACATCCGAAGTGATTCCACCTAATGATGCATAGATGCTTGCAACATATAAGAAGATGAATGGTTTTCTTTCTCTTGCAAACGTTTTTGGTTTTTTCAGATCCGCCTTTGCTTTCCAGGAGAGCCAAATATTTCCATTGAAATAATGATTTATATTGGATATATATTTAGTATTTATAAATATTATTATTAGTAAAATTGATTCAGATCATTATAAATAATTATAATAGTATATAATAATTTAGAAGATAATTATTATTAAATAAATTTAATTTGTTCGTACTATTTTTTGTAATATTAGGAATTGTTACCGAAAAAAAATATATGAATTGACATTTCAAATGATGTAATCTTGCTATTTTTTATTTTTTGTTTTTAAAATTTTTAATGTTATAATTATATAAGTTCATATTTAACATTAATTATTATAATTAAAACTATCTCAACTCTCAAATTCTTTTTCAACTATATATGTGAGAATTCGAAATGTACTTCATTGATTTGATATTTTTTTATTTAGATCTTGGAAGTTTCAATTCATTTTTTCATTCTTTTTTATTTTTCTTATCACATTTTCAATGGTTTGTATATGATGTTTCGATAAATCAACAATTAATTTAGAATATATATATAATCATTTCACAATGTTATTTTTTCATTATAAATTGTTTTATAATCATAAAGTCATGGTGATTGTATATTGTATTGTGATTATTGGATTTTACGTAATATGATATTCAAATTATATTTTTATACCAACAAATGTTGTTATAAAATAATCATCTACGCATCGCGCGGATTCTCTACCTAATGATATATAAAAATTTATAATTTTTGGCCTCGAAAAAGAACAGACATGATTTTTTTTTTTTTTAAATATATCTTTTGTTAATGTTATATTATGGATTCCGTGAAAAGATAAACTATTGGGGTGAATTAACAAATTACATGAAAGTGTCGGGCACGATTTTTAAACAAAAAATAAAGCTGAAAGTGGAAACGAAAGTCTTTGGATTTACTTTTCAGGACTATATTCCTAAAATTGCCTCTTAACCCTCAGGAGTTTTCTTCTTCTTCGCCTTCTTCAATGATAAGAGACACAAAGCTTCAAGAAGACGTACCAGAAGAAGAATACACAGACAGGTTCCACCGGAGGAGATCTCCGGCGAACTAAAAATAGAGGGAGAGATCATAGAAGATGTTCTGTCTTTTTTCCCGTTACTTAGGTTCGATTTCAGACTCCACATCTGCATTTTGCAATGCTCGAGTTGTTCGTTTTGTCTCCGACAGGTTAGTTGTTCGTTTTCTTATGTATTTTCTTTGAGAAGTAGAATCAATGTCGGGTCTGGTAACTGGAAGACGAATCTGAATCATTTTTTTATGTCTGTCCTGTGTGATTCAATGTTTTCTTATTTTGGATCTCTGCAACTTATTCTGACGCATTGCTGGATTTCACAAGATATTAAGATTCTAAATTCTAAATTCGGGGTTTACTTCTGTGTTACGTTCATTACATTGTTTGGATATGCTGAGAAAATGCGGGAAAAGAGAAGTTGTATTATACTTGGAATAAGTTTTTAATAGTTGAGACAGTAAAATTTTAGTTCTTGTGATAACATTCTAAGTTAAAAAAAAAACAACTCATACTTTTTGCTTAATTTAACTTTAATGAGACAGCAACAGGTGCAGAACCATTTGTTGGGATGGGCAGTGATTAAATAGGCGTCTCAGTGTCATATATTCCTATTAATGGGACAGCAAAACATCCGGGAAAGAACTAAATTTTTTTACGTAGACATGCCATTCAAGAAGTATTACGTTGATCTATGCTTGAGATTCTCATTCAAACGTGTTGTATGATTAATGAGGCCTGATGGTAGAAATCAGAAGTTTTGAATTTCCTACACCACTATACCGCAAGTATACGGTACGTGTAGTAACAAGATCGAACTCTAGAGACTTAGTGTAGTTGTTGTCAATATGCTCATGAATCAATGAATAATAGTAATGAGCTTCATCATCATGTTCTTCTTAGTATAGTGCAAACGAAAAACTTAAAAATTGTTTTGTGGTGTTGTTGCTCTCGTATGGTTTTTCTCTCTAACCTCACATGTTTGTGCTCTTTGCTACAATGGTGTTTTTCTCTGGAAAAATTGTTGAGTGTGATATTGCTTTACACCCTCCGTTTTATATATATTTTGTCCATTACAAAAAGAGATTGCTATGTATAACAACCTCTGACACCTATATCTTAATATAGCTAAATATCATAAGATTAGTCTATAACCCTCTGCTGCAAATGCCTGTCCAAAAGCTCTAATTTTCCGTTGCTTGTTTCTGTGTTTTGTCGCCTGATCTCTGTTTGTTTACCCGTGCATATCGTTGGTGGACTTGCTGTGCATTTGGACTTCTGGACCGGGCTTCATATTCTCGGGTTTCAACAACGGCCCTCTCGTCTATTATCATCAAGCTTTCCGTGTACGCCTTCATTCTCTCCAAAAGGTTCTCCTCCAGTCTCCCTTCGCATCCTGTCGCTTTCACGCCGGATAGCCTCTTCAGTCTCCTTCCTGTCCGGTCGTGGTGCGACACCCAGCTTCTCCTGTAGCTCATAAAATCTCCCCGGCGACAACGGCTTCGTGAGGATGTCGACGATCTGGTCTTCCCCCCGAATAAACCGTAAGTCAACCCTTCCTTCTGCTTGTGCCTCTCTAACCACATGAAAATGAATTTTAATGTGTTTAGTCCGTTTATGGTCTATCGGATTCTTACCGGTAGCGATTGCGGCCGTACTGTCACTGAATATCGGAACTCCCCCTTGCATGCGAAACCTTAGCTCTTGAAATAGCCTGGATAACCATGCTGCATGATTCGTTGCCGTGCTTAAGGCCATGTATTCGGCCTCAGCGATCGATTGTGTTACAATCGACTGTTTCTGTGTTTCCCAACTAAAAATTGAACTTCTGATTGTAAAACAAAACCCGCTCGTGCTCCTCATGTCACTTAGGCTCCCCGCTAGGTCTGCATCTGCATAACCTACTAGTTCTGAGTATTCAACCCGTTCAAACTTCAAACCATAGTCCTTCGTTTCCTTTATGTACCGTAGTATACGTTTAGCATTCTGTAGACTTTGTAGTGTCGGATGTGTGTTACTCCTTGATTGGTACGATGCCGCAAAGGCCAAGTCTTGCCGTGTGGATGCGAGGTAGAGTATACTGATAACACGTAAAGTGTATCAATTTTAAGCTAGGTATTAGTATCATTTTCGCATATATTTCTAAGTTAGATTTACATTTCCGATATGATTCTTCTTTACATACGCCCATTTTGTTGGTTTTCAGGTTTTAAGGCGACAAGGCCTAAACGAGCATAAAAAGCCGAATTCCTGAGTAAAACCGCACATTTGAAGGTATAATTCACTCGGAGCCCAAATCAAGCCTCTAAACTCAACGGAACACCCGAGCAACGAGCGAAAAAGAGCAAAATCCAGAATTGAAGAGTGCCCGCTCGGGCACTGAGGTCTACCCACTCGGGCAGAACCTACGGGGTTTAATTGCAACACCTTGCACGACCCGGGCACGAAGACAACATGATCGGGTAGTCATACCCGATCGGGCGCAAACAAGGTACCCGCTCGGGCGTTAATTGTTCCTGAAAATCCCCGAGAGTTTACACGACTCGGGTTGTTCAATCACACGATCGGGCGCTGATGTCCGATCGGGCAAGACGGAGTACACGACCGGGCGCGACTCTACACGACCGGGTAAAAGGTGTACTCGAGGGGGCCGCCTTTCTCGCAACAAACTAGATCTTGAATTCAAACGAGCTAATTAATAGACAAGAACGGATCTAGACGCAAAGGGGCGACGCTGAGGGCAAAGAAAGGCTTGGAAATCATCAGAAACACATCGGTAACACAATAGGGAAGATCGAGGCATCGAATTTCCTAGGGTTTATCATGTTTAGGGTTGTGTCATCTTCTTTGTCTGTAATCTCCATTAGTGAGTAGATTCCCAACTATGGGTTAGGGATATCGGATTGTAACGGATGTATAAACTTTTACATTAATGCTTAGATCTATTGTATTTATCTTGATATTCGGTTCTACAATCAACATTGTAAACGTCTACACTAGTGTTGCCCGCTCAGTAACATAGGAATTCATATTTTGCTGGAAGGTTAAAGTATGAATCCGGAACCAATGAGTTGTAGGTTAAGTTCGATTAATGAGAATCTGACCGGTCGGTTAATCGACTTAGGAATTAGGATTGCG
>CM071864.1:10832436-10850561 GCA_036759665.1 Gynandropsis gynandra
GAACAAAACCGAAATCAAGCATTAAGAACAAAACTATCCATTACATAGCATCCCTAACCCATGATAAAGAGAACTACTCAGAAATCATAGAGAAACAAACACAAACGAAGTAAGTATTCATCTTCCATATCCTCCGAGCGCGTGGCCTCCGACGAATCCCTCGGTTTCTCGAAGTCTCCTTCTTCAATCGTGCTCTCTACTATCTTCTCTTCTTTGGTCTGGTCCGTTCTTCTTTGATCCGTTATGGTGTATATTTAAACTCACGCTTGTTCAAATTGATGTCCGTATGATTCGCGTGGTAGTTGCCATGCAGGTCCGGTCGTGCACACCATTTAGCCTGACCGTGCAGCCTTCATCCATGAGGTGCCCGACTGAGCATGGAGCAAGCCCGGGCCGTGCATCAGCTACGAGGGTTATTCTGTCTCAAGAGCTCGACTGTGCAAGTGTTGAAGCCCGATCGCGAATGTTACCTAAACCTCCAGCCCGATCGTGCACAAGTCTAAGCCCGATCGTGCACATGTTTGTCTCCTACCCCAGTCCTGCAAGTGATGATGCTCGATCGTGCAGCTGCTTCATTCTCCAGACCGGTCATGCACAAGTCTAAGCCCAATCGTGGTTGTGTTGTTGCTCTGCCCGGTCGTGCTGCAGGGGATGCTCGGTCGTGCATTGGATTTCATAAACTCAATCGTGCACATACTCAGCTTGGGCGTGTATTGGTTTATCTCTTCAGCTCGGTCGTGCACAAGGTGATGCCCGGGCGTGGCTTTGCTGCTTCCTAAAGGGAATGGTCGGTATCAGAGCGACGGTGTGAGAGAGAAGCTTCGAGAGAAGCTGAAGAGGGAGTGTTCTGGAGAAGCCTCTGGAACCGCAACACAAAATGTCTTCGTGTGGGCCACGCGCATGGAGAAGCCCATCACCAGGAAGGTTGAAACCCAACACCTCGAGCCTGTGACCAGAGAAGGAAGCCTAGTGACAAATGCAAGCAAATCGGCCCATTCTGAAACAACAAAGAAGAAGGGGTCAATTTTTAGTTTAAATTAAGCAACGGTAACATTAATGTAACAGGGTAAAAACATTGTAGGTTAAGGGCATGTCCAAGGCTAGTATAGAAGCCTATTTTGAGTAAAATAGCATCAGAATTTTTTTAAAGAACTTGTCTCCAAAAGGCAAGTTAAGGAATCCTTGTAATAGGAATATATGAAGCTTAGGAAGGGTGTGAACCTTGCATGACATCCAGAATCATTTTCTAAAATCGTGCGTTCCTCTTCTCTCTCTCAATTTCAGTTTCCTCCACACACACGGTATAGCACAAACACAAAGGCAAAGTTTGATTTCTTTTATTCCGCATGCACAAGTAAGTACAATGTAATAAGAGCTCATGAAAACATTCATTAGTTCATGAGAAAAAGATCAACAATTGGTATCAGAGCCTTTCGGATCTAAAGGCCGAGAGGGAGCACAAGCACAATATTCAACACAAGCAACAGACAACATCATGCAGACAACACCACCTATACCTGTGTTTGATGGCAAAAGCTATAAACTTTGGGTGATCAAAATGAAGTCATTTCTTAGGTCTAAGCAACTATGGAAGGTGGTCACCGAAGGACTGCCTGAGAAGCCCAACACACGAGCTGTCCCAGTGGAGGAGGATTTACAGAAGGCCTTGCAGTTATGGAAAGAAACTGAGGCTAAGGATCAGACTGCCTTACAACTATTGTACAACGCAGTGTCTGATGATATATTTGTAGCACATGAATCTGTGTGTGAGACGTCAAAGGCGGCCTGGATCTACTCAAGGAGAGATTCCAAGGAGACTCTAAGACGGTTATGATAAAACTCCAGAGGTTGAGGGCTAGCTACTACACGCTAAGATAGGGTGAGAAGGAAAGTATCAAGGATTTTGCTAACAAGGTGACAGAGTTGGGAAACGAAATGAAGGCGTTCGGAGATGAGATTAGAGAGGATACTCTAGTCTCGAAGATTTTGTGCTCGTTACAAGAGAGATTTGACCCATATGTTGGGGTTATAGATCAACAAAGGACCTCACAACACTTATCGTGGGAGAAATGGTGATATCATTGTAGTCTCAAGAGTCGAGACTGGATGATAGGCATGGGGGTGGTCTGAAAGGAGCATTCCAGGCAAAGTTTAAGGGGCTCAAGGTTAACAACAACCGATCTGAGTCCAGCAAGAAACCGTATGGAAAAACAGACTACAAGTTTAAAGGGAAGAAGAGTTTCAGTATATGCAAGAAGGACAACCATTAAGAAAGTTAGTGTTTCTTCAGAATCAAACAATCTCAAGGAAATCAAAACTGACAGAACAAAAGCAAGAAGGAGTGCTACACTTATGGAAAGTTAGGTCATTTTCACGAGAATGAAAAAACAAAAGACCTACACAGAATAAAGCACACGTAAACCAACAACAACAAGAAGAAGAAAATTCATTGTTAACGGCAGCACACTTAACACATCAGGTTTTCGAAGATGATATGTGGTTGGTGGACAATGGTGCTACAAATCACATGGCCAAACAAGAAGAGTATTTCACAACGCTATATAGGTACTTTAGTCATGGATATTTCCAACCTTTACCTCTCCAAAACTGGTGACTCGGTAAAGGGAATATTCAAGTTTATACGAAGAAAGAAGTTAAGATCATTAAAGATGTTTTCTTGGTACCGAGGTTGGACAAAAATCTATTAAGTGTATCGCAGATGGTTCGGAATGGATATGAGGTAGTCTTCACCGAAGACAAGTGCTTGATAAAGGATAAAGCCGGCTCAAAGGTAGTTGAAGTACCGATGGTTAAGAAAGCGTATCCTCTTAAATGGAGGATAGTTAAGGAAGAAGCAAGAGTAGCTGAAGAGAAGATGGGAATATCAGACCTATGGCATAAGAGGCTAGGTCATACGGGAGTACATAATCTGGAGAAGCTACAAAAGGATAAAATAGTGAACTGTTTACCATAAATAAGTGTGGTAAAAGAGGCCTGTGAAGCATGTGCGAAGGGCAAGCAACACATATAAGAAATACCTAAAAGCACAAAGTACAAGGCGAAATAGGTTCTAGGTCTGATATGCACGGACTTGTGTGGACCTATGGACACACCCTCACTGGATGGGAGTGTCTATCTGTTAACGTTACAGATGACTACTCCCATATGACTTGGGTATATTTCTTGAGGCTCAAGCCAGATGTCTTTGCAATCTTCAAAAAATTTGCGAGTCAAGTTGAGAATCAAACGGAGAAGAAGATAAAGAAGCTAAGGTCTGATAGAGGGACTGAGTTTAACTCTAAGGAGTTCTCAGATTATTGGTCGAGAAGGGGATCTTAAGAGAGCTGAGCGTGGCTTATACACCCCAGCAGAACGGGGTTACAGAGCGGAGGAACCGCACATTAATATGCTGAAGGACAAGAAGATGCCTAATAAATTTTCGGCAGATGGAGTATTTACGGCGGCATACATTCAAAACAAATTTCCTACAAGGGCATTGCAAGATAAAACCCCTTTGGAGGCTTGGAGTGGGCACAAACCCTCTATTGGACATCTACGAATATTTGGGTGTTTATGCTACAAGATGGTACCTACACAGAAACGAGGCAAGTTGGACGACAAGTCAAAGGTTTGTGTATTTGTGGGTTACAATAGCCAGAGTAAGGGTTACAGAGTATATGTGATTGAGACAGGGAAGGTGGAAGTATCAAGAGATATAATATTTGATGAGGAGAAGAGCTGGGATTGAGAAACAAAAGAAGAGGAGAAGGAAGTATTTATTCCTACGGTGTTTTTGAATCCACAAAATTCCAGCAACCCGGAGGGAGTATCTACGACTACGTTTGAAGTGGGGAGTACTTCAAGGCAGCCAAATGCTAGAGACAGTGAGAATAGCAGAAGGAGAACATCACCTGGTACTCCTCTGCAATTCTCATTGTCAAATACCCCATCGTCTCAGGAACCTAGCATAGGAAATACCAGTGAGTCATCCCGTGATGTACACAGAACACGAAGATTGAGTGACCTATACCGAATTAAGAAAGACACTGAAGGGATACAGATAGAGGAGAGTTGTTATCTAGCTGTGGTGGAACCGACATCCTACGAAAAGGCTCTAAAACATCCAGAATGGAAAGGGGCTATGGATATTGAAATGCAAATGCTACAGAAAAATCAGACTTGGTATCTCACTGAAAGGCCCTTGAGTCAGAAAGCCATTGGGGTGAAGTGGATATGCAAGATAAAAACAGATGAGGAAGGGAAAATTCAGAAGTATAAAGCAAGACTAGTGGCAGGGGGTTTACTCAAACCTATGGACTTGATTACGGGGAAACATTTGCCTCTATTTCAAGGTATGATACTATACGGACACTGATTGTCGTAGCAGCTCAGAAGGACTGGCCACTACATCAGATGGACGTTAAGTCGGCGTTCTTAAACGGGGAGATTAAGGAAGAACTATACGTTGAACAGCCACCAGGATATGAGGTAATTGGTTGAGAACATAAAGTTTTAATACTAAATAAAGCTTTATATGGATTAAAACAGGCACCCAAGGCCTGGAACAGTAAGATTGACACGTTCTTCTTACAAGAAGAATGTGTTAGGAGCCACTATGATGCAGCCATGTACATCAGAGTGGAAGGAGGTAACATTCTGGTGATTTGTTTATACACTGATGACATCATAATGTCTGGGAATAGTTTTAAGATGATTGAAGAATTTAAGGTCAAGCTGAGCTCAATGTTTGATATGAGTGATTTGAGGTTAAGAACCTCAGTGATGGAAGATTTTTAAGCCAGAAGAAGTATGCTACCCAACTTCTTTCGAAGTTCGGTATGCTTGACTCTAAGGGAGTGAGTACTCCTTTAACCCTAAACTGAAAAGTAAGAGAGGAAAGCGAAGAGTTTACCGATCAGACGTTGTACCGAAGCATGGTAGGAGGGATCCTCTACCTTGCATCCACGCACCCAGACCTCGCATTCACAGCTTCGTACCTATCACGAAGCAATGCGAATCCGACAGTATACAGTTTACAAAATGCAAAAAGGGTATTAAGGTATATCAGAGAAACTAAGGACCACAGATTGAAATTTAAGAGAGTTGAATATGCATAGCTTGTGGGATATGCAGATGCGGACCTAGTTGGGAGTCTAAATGATATGAGAAGCACAAGTGGATATTGTTTTACAATCGGTAGTGTTGTGTTTAGCTGGGAAACACAGAAACAAACAGTTGTGGCACAATCAACTACTGAGGCCGAATACATGGCCTTAAGTGTAGCAACCAACCACGCAACATGGCTATCAAGGTTATTCGAAGAGTTAAGGTTCTGCATGCAATCGGGGATACCTATCTACAGTGATAGTACGATAGCGATAGCTATCGGGAAAAATCCGATAGACCACAAGCGAACCAAGCACATAAAGATAAGATAAAATGTTGTAAGTGAAACTCAAGTAGAAGGAAGGATTGACTTACGGTTTGTTCGAGGAGATGAACAATCGGCGGACATCCTCATAAAGCCATTACCTGCTGGACGGTTTTGTTAGTTAAAGGAGAAGATCGGCGTCGTCCCACGGCCGGCCAAGAGGGAGATTGAAGGGAATGGTCGGCGTGAGATCGACAGTGTGAGAGAGAAGCTGAAGAGGGAGTGTTCTGGAGAAGCCTCTGGAACCGCAACACAAAATGTCTTTCGGTGGGCCACGCGTGTGAAGAAGCCCATCACCGGGAAGGTCGAAGCCCATCACCCGGAAGGGCGAAGCCCAACACCTCGAGCCCATGACCAGAGAAGGAAGCCTGGCAAATGCGAAGGTCTAGTGACAAATGCAAGCAAATCGGCCCATGCGAAAACAACAAAGAAGAAGGGATTAATTTTCAGTTTTAATTAAGCAACGGTAACATTAGTGTAATAGGGTAAAAACATTGCAGGTTAAGGGCATGTCCAAGGCTAGTATAGAAGCCTATTTTGAGTAAAATAGCATCAGATGTTTGTAAAAACTTGTCTCCAAAAGGCAAGTTAAGAAATCCTTGTAATAGGAATATATGAAGCTTAGGAATGGTGTAAGCCTTGCATCACATCCAGAATCATTTTCTAAAACCGTGTGTTCCTCTTCTCTCTTTCTCAATTTCAGTTTCCTTCACACAAACGGTATAGCACAAACACAAAGGAAAAGTTTGATTTCTTTTATTCCGCATGCACAAGTAACTACAATGTGTTAAGAGCTCATGAAAACATTCATTAGTTCATGAGCAAAATATCAACACTTCCTCTCCCGGTTGTGCATTGAATGAAGCCCGGTCGTGCTTTAGATTCATCACACATGTTCATCTTGGCCGTGCTCATATTCACATCTCGATCACTTGGTCACGTTTTCGGGTGGATTTACCGTAATCGCTCGTGTTTTTTTCACATGTCTTCATTTCTTGCACAACACACGAAATGATAGAAGAAGTCCTCAAATATACTCAATAAGTCGGTAAAATCCAAGAATCATAATTAAAACTAAAGCTAGGAATCATGAAAATATTATGACATATTACATGTTATCAAGGCCTCATCGTTCTTTTGCTATACTTTTTTTTTCTCGTGTTCTAGCTTTGCTGATCTGTTCTTTGATACAGAGCTTGGGAAAATGCATTTGTTTTGACATACTGATTCGAATAATTGAATCTATCTTTTTCTTTTGATGTTTGTTCCTTCTGTTCTATGTTTTGGTTTGGTATGTTTTGTTGGGGTCATAGAACGTTAATCGATCTCTTGTTCGAGTAGAAAATGGTGTGGATGATGTTTTGCTACTTGGTGGCCTATACTATTATTTTATGAACTGGCGCATAATATTGATCTCTCTTTTTCTTTATTTTTTCTGTTGTGTGATATATTTTTGGTTTGAACTTTGGTTGGGTTTGCTTTTAAGACAATGTTGTTCTAAAATTATGAGATGTTCCTGAGAAGCTGCACATCAATTTGTTCTATTATTTGGCAGACTGGTGTAGGCTGGCAATGGCTAGCTCCAAGGGATCACAGAATGTTAGGAATTTGATGTACCCCGGAAAGCATGCTTTGCTTCCTCCAAAAATACCTTTTCCTAGTGGTTTTGTTGGATCAAAGCCCGTTCAAAAGCCTAGTGAAGAGAAGGCGCACCACCAACGGACTTCTTCAGAAATCCATCTAATAGAAGAACAACCTTCATGGCTTGATGATCTTCTCAACGAGCCAGAGAGTCCTTGCAGATCTGGTCATAGGCGCTCGTCAAGTGACTCTTTTGCGTATCTAGATGTGGTGAATGCTTCAAATATAAGTTTGCCACTGAATAGTTTCAATTATAAGATTAAGATTTCTGCACCTCAAAGCGGAAATCAGGAGTTTGATCGTAATAAAAATGCCAGAACATCTCCTTGTACTCTGATGTATATTTTGTAAAACAAAAGAATACACCTACGGATTATTTGGTCTCCTCTAGGGCTCGTCCTAGTTGGCTTCCTTCCACAAGAGAGAACATGGGTCCCCAAAACATAGGAGAGCTGGTTAAGTCTCAAGAAGCAGATACAGTAACATGTTCACCAGCTGAAATAAAGAATTCTGCAGAATGTCTTTCTCATGAACCAACACAGGTGTCTCCTGGGAAGAGAAACCCTGATCCTAAGCCTAATATAGCTTCTGAAGCTGATAATACAAAACTTGCTAAACAGTACGTGATTTTCATACTTTTCCTTGTGCTTTATTATGCTTTTGAATTGCTTTTGATGGGAGTTATACGTCCCATCTTAATTGGTTAAGATCGGTGGTAAATATTCTTAGTTGCTTATTTTCTGGTTCAGATTGAGTTGCGTTGAATTTTAATTCACTTTGCATAACATGTTTGGTTTCTGATTGCTGTAGGCAATTTGCGCAAAGGTCACGGGTGCGTAAGCTTCAGTACATAGCTGAGTTGGAAAAGAATGTACAAGCATTGCAGGCAAGGCCCTAAAGAACCTTACATTTGCAGTGAGAGGGTTGAAAAATATGTTAAGAGTATGTACATTGAAGTAGATTTTTGTTTTGTATCTGTAGGCAGAAGGCTCTGAAGTTTCTGCCGAGCTTGACTTTCTCAACCAGCAAAATCTGATTCTGAGTATGGAAAATAAAACTCTTAAGCAACGGTTGAAAACTTTAGCTCATGAGAAGTTCATCAAACACTGTAAGCTCAACCACTTTTAAGCTTTCATTAGGTCCCATTTTTTCTTGAAATATGAGTTTGTAGGTATTAACTAATACAAGCAGACTGATGGTTGGCTCCAAATGTAAGGCACTAGAAGGACTATAATTACTTTTTTATAAACTACATAGAGATGATGCCATGATTTTTCTGAAGGATGGATAGAGAGAATGAGAGGGCTTGGTTAGATCTTTTACATCAGTCAACACTGAAATGTTTGACTAAATGCACATCCAATTAAATGATTGGAAGAGTGGATCCAGATTTTCTCTACTTCTGCCATCAAGATTTTGACATTCTAACCTGCTGAGATATTTCTAAAACCCAGTAGACCTGCTAAGAAATAATCACTTTTCTTCTCCATGGGCTTTCAACTTATTAGTGAATTTTTCTATCAGTTTGTGCAAGACGCATATTCTGATTCAACATTATTTCACATGTTTAAATGGTTCTCATCTTCATTTTTCATAGGACTTTTTGCAAGATGCAGAGGTCTATTTAGGCCTCCTTGTATCGGCAACAACAGCAGCAGCTACAGGAACAACCGCAAAAGCAACAACAACATGAGAAACCATTAACCTGTCACCGGCGTGCTACCAGCACAGATCTTTACTCTCAGCTTGCTAACCTTACCCTAAAAAGCAAAGATTACAACACTAGCTGCAACTCTATATCCATGACGGGTCAATCCCGCATTTAGTCAATTGGTTTTTCTATCTGTGTCATCAGCAACATGGGGACTGCCATCTTAACAGGATTGGAATCCTTGTAAGCTGTCTCAGTGCTATTTCCCCACGCATTTTACCTTCCATATGTTGCATATCTTTTTATTTTTGAGAAGTGAACTTCACCTCGCTTGCACCTGGTAGCCATTACCCGAAAACTTGTATTTTCCAGGAGATGGCTTGTCTGAGGTGTTATAATCTAAAGATCAGGCACCTAGATCTCTTGTTTATCAGGTCATTGTAGTAACACGTGATAACCAAAAGAACACTGATATGGGCACGTTAGAATATACTTAGAAGCTATGATCTGTAAGGCTGTTTGTTCGTCTTTTTTCTGATAAAGCTGGCATTCTTTGGCAAAGAATGCTTCATGTGAAGTCTGTGAAACACTTTGGTAAATTTCAATACGATTGTGAGATTTTGTTGCTTTGCTTCAGATCAGCCTTGTTGTGTTTCCATGGGAAGGTTTTGTTTTCTTTTTAAATGCAAAAATTTTNTCAGATCAGCCTTGTTGTGTTTCCATGGGAAGGTTTTGTTTTCTTTTTAAATGCAAAAATTTTCTTGTATATAACATGGTTTTGCTACTGAAATGGTTGAAACTTGAACAGAGAAGTTCTGACGAAGTCTAGTGATTGCTTCATCATACAATTGCTAGCAGAAGAACAGAGAAAAAGATAGTGACAAGGCTAATGACATTGGAAGCAGCACGGTTGGGCAGCCTCGGGTAGTCTTCGGGTGAAGGCATGACACATTCATCACCATTGAAGAGAATTCTCCTGGGGAAAGCCCACCCTTCTCTTAAGGTAAAGTTCTCTAGATCCTTTCTAAGTAGAATTTCTGACTGTACATTTCCACTCTCTCCTGATTGGAGCAATACATCATTGTAGAAGTGAACCCCATAGAACATTCCTGTATCATCTGAAATATGACGAGATCCCAGATCAGTCGAATGGGTAATAATCAAACAGTAGAGTAGATGAGCAGAAAATACCCGAGGGCGAACTTACTGTAGTTGCCATACTGTTGAAGGGGCTTGTAGTTGAAACTGAAGATCTGTTGGAGGCTCTTCAAGTTTGGATGCAGCACAACCAAGTTCCATTCTGAGTAGTTCTTTACTATGTTGAAGTTTGTTACCGAGAGCTTTACCCTCCAATACTCTCTGTAATTCACTTTTACATGCCAGTGGACTCTTATTGGGCACATGTGCTGCGTACACTGCAACACTGGTGGCACTTCCATGGTAGGATCATGGTGCTGTTGCAGCAATGGTGGCATATTCCCGTCCCTGAACAAGCATAAAACATCACGGATATTACTTCCACTTACAAATGGTTTGCATCTTTTAACTAATATTGATTTGCATCGTAGGATTGAGAATCATTCAAGCAGAAGGGGTTTGAGGAAGAGTACTTGACACAGCGGTTTCCCGGTAGAGCTTGGCAGCCACAGCTACATCTCTGGCAAGGAACAATGGTCTTATTGTAGAATGCCGACAACGACACACAGCATTTAGGGGCTCGTGATGCCATTGACTGTGAATACACGCAAACAACCGTCCAGGTTGCTGCCCAAAACATCACACCACTTATGTAAGTCAAAATTAATACAATGGAAAAACCTCTAGAAATTCCTGTACTACCATTTTCTATCATCTTTAAAATATGTGTCGTTGAAAACAAAAACCTATAGATCTGTTTTTTATTGCCTAGAAAATCCTCAACTTTCAATATTTTCCCAAGATCACCTTGATGCTACGTTAGCTTTCATTTTTTTGCAAAAACACCACGGTGCCATGTCAGACTAAGTGTACATTTAACGCTGATTCTGTTGATGTTGCATTAGGGTGTACCGGGAAAAATTTTAAAAATTGAAAAGATTTTGTAATAAAATCTAGATTTATGTTTTTCCATCAATGACACGAGTTTAGGTTTTTATTAGAACAAAAATAAAACAGTTCAGAAATTTCTGGGCCTTTTACCTTAATATGACTCAGTTATTGCATTTACCATGTCTTGTATCTTTAACTGATTCACATTTTATAACTAAACGACCTGGAATTCTACTAGTAGAAAACATACCTAGAGCCTGCGTTTTGCGACGGCTGTTACCCGCCTTGAACTGGCTTGGTGCCACAGACTTAGCATCCCCACAACTATAACCTGGAATGCCCAATGTGATATTCTCAGGCATAGAGAACCCGTGGTCACTGGCTTCGGCCTCAGCCTCAACCTCAGCTGGAGTACCAGTGACCATCTTAAAAGCGGAAACGTAGTTGGAACTATCTTGATTCATTGATGAAATAACGCCACCGCGGCAACAGTTTGCGACCTGAGAGTTATAGGGTGCGCCTGGGAGGAGGTCGACAATGGTGGGATGCTTAAGACAGCAATGCGGGGGCGGGTTTGAGGTGGCGAAAGCTGAACAATTGCCTTGTTCTGTCGCCTCCGCACCCCACATGTTCCATATCACTTCATCGTTTTTCCAGTCCCAACTTAGTTTCCACCCTGGCTGCTCTATGTGACGGTATTGTTGCAGGTTCTTAATTGTTACTATTATCTGTTTATTTTCACACACCATTTGGATTTAGAGTACAGAAAAAATACATAATCAAATGATTCATATGAAGTTTTTAGTAAAATGACAAAAATATATGAACTTGAAATTGAATCTTTTGGATTGGAAATGACCAAAAAAAGGAACAAAACTTCATCGATTTGAATATGATATCGTTTGGATTTTTGTGTGTTCTTTGCACTTTAAGATTTTTCCTTTTGGCCACTTTATATGTTTTGAACCAAATTTTACCAAGCAAAAATAGATTGAAGATACACTATTTCCTATGTATTTTATAGAAATTAACTTCTTCAAATTTTTATATATCTAACTTTTAAATTTTCATCTTAAATATACGGATTACTAGAATATAATATATATAATATTAAATCGTATATATTTATAATAAAGCAATATATATTTCAAATAAATTTTAATACCTTCATTTGAATTTAGGATAGAAAGACAAAATAACATATAAAATTGGAGATTCATATCCGTATATAAAATTCACGCTTTGATTGAGAATATGAAAAAAAAAACTCTAATCTTGGTATTTGTGTGCTTTCATCATGAAAGATTCAACCTTTTTTCTGATCAAATTTATGCGAAAAAAACTCTCTTTCTTTCTGGCCATTTTCTATGTTTTAAAAAACTAAATCCTAACATTGAAAGAAATATGTACTCTTACAAGCACTAAGACCAAACTCCCCCAACACAATCATGTGGGTCCCAATGAAAAGCGGCGACAGAATTTTCGCTTTTTCAGTCGAAAATTAAACGAATTTCATATGGAAAACATATATATATGTGCGTGTGTATGTATATAATAACATATATATATATATACATGGATGAGATCCCATTTGAGAGGAAGACTTACATTGGGTGAAGTGCCGCCAACCATGAGATCCCATATGAGTGTAATATTTCCGTTGGGGTCCAAGGGATCATACCCATCTTCATATTATTTTCCCCAAACAAAAAAACCCAACAAATTTATTATTAACAACAAAAAACATCCTCACCTTTTTTAATCTAATTCATCACACACGAAAAAACCCTACTGATAAGAAAATCTGAATTATACATATATATATATATATATATTTACAATAAAAAAAATAGATCTAATGAGATTGTGAGGGCTTACGAGTTGATGAGGCCATGAAAAGAAGAGAGACGAACACGATGATTAACGTTGAACCCATTTGTCTTTCTTTGATCGGTAAAAAAAAAGATTTCAATGGAAAACGAGAGATTTTTTTAAAAAAAATTCTCAGATTCTCAAACACGAAATTGAGAAAAAAAAATTGTGATGACGGAGAAGCCAAAAAAGGTTTGAGCGAAGAGAAGACAAATCTCAGAACAAAGTGAGTGACTGTTAGAAGGATGAATTGTTTAAAGTCATACATTTTTTATTTATTTTGATTTCATAAGCTGTAAATTACCTACTTTTATTAACATATATGGTATTACATATATGCTAACAATATATAATTTTCAACAACTTGAGTTTTTAAGTTTTATGGGCACCTTTTTTTAAAAAAATTAATATCTGGTTTTCCTAAATTTTAAAAACATTGGTAAAATTTATGTTCACATCCAACATTTAAAATATATCTCCAACATTTAAATATACAAATAAAGATTATGTTCACATCCAAAAATTATAATAATCTTAATACAACATATAACACATGATTTGACAATCCATTCATTTTTCTTTAGTTTTTAAATTAGAAATCCACACGAAATTGTTATTAGGTTAACTAATTATAAGCATTAAAAAAATCAATTAGATTTTTAGATTTTAGAGATTTTTTTAGGAAAAATAAAATATTGGTTTGTGAAAAAATAATAACGGATAATTAAAAGAGAGTAAGGGTATAATTAAAGACAGTCGTTTGTGAATTAATGATAAAGAAGATGATTAGAATGTGTCCCAAAGCCAATGCATTTTCTTGGGAATTTTCTCTATTTTAATTAACCACTCTTTAAAAAAAATTCTTTAACTTTTTACAAATTAAAATTTTCAATACTTTGAAAAAATTATAATTTGCACATTTTCCAATTATTGATACCATTAAAAACCTCTGTTTAGTCTTTAATTGAAAATTGTACTAAGTGCCAATATATAATATAATATAATGATATTAAAACAGTATACAATATAATGATGTTATTCTGCAAATTGTATCCATTTTAAGTAATTTTTTGTATTGGTAAACAAGAAAAAAATCTGTAATATTCTGGAAAAAGAAAAAAATGCTAAAAAAGTTAATATTCACGTTGGAAATGTTAGTCTTCTTAAGCATGGTAAGAAGTTACAGTCGTAATAACATTTGCAGATAATATAATATAATATAATACAATATACTAATATTAAAATAGTATATCTAAATTGTACAATATACTGATATTATTCTGCAAAATTGTATCTATGTTAAGTAATTTTTTCTATTGGCAAACAAGAAAAAAAATGTATAATATTCTGGAAAAAGAAAAAAATGCTAAAAGTTAGTATTCACGTTGGAAATGTTATTCTTCTTAAGCATTGTAAGAGGTTACAGTCATAATAACATTTATATATATATATATATATATATATTATAAAGAACGAACGCATTGTGGTCCCAAAATCTGAAAGAAATCAAGAATAATAATTAATGTCGTCCATTTTTTGAAAAGAGAAAATTATCTTTTGCAGTTGGGGTTTCCATGTTTGGATTTTTATTTAATTTTAACACCTTAATTTCATCATATTTTGCACATACTAAAATAATTCATATAAATTCCATCAAATATGTAAATTTATTTAGAAAATAATCACATTATGATTTATATAAAAGTTTTTTTAGGTGACATCCCATTATGTCCATTTTTTGGAATAATTAAATAACGGGATCTTAATGGAAAAAATATTAAAAAGGTCCTAACGAAAAGAAGCGGAAAATTAAAACAGTAGAAAATTCCGACCTGCCGGAATCGAACCAGCGACCTAAGGATTATCTGCCTCGCACTACAGTCCTCCGCTCTACCAACTGAGCTAAGGTCGGCTTTACGCAATTTAGTAACGTTAGATTAATATTTATTAAGTAAAACATGATCAATAAATGAGCATCACACCACCAATTCAAGTATTCGAAATTTATATGGTATCATATTGGTATTTTTCAAATCAGATATCCATATCCTAATAAATAAATTATTAAATAAAAAAATTAACAAGAAAAACCATAGTATCAAAGATAATAAAAAACAAAGTTCAATACTAAACACAATACACATAATTGTCTATATATTTAAGACAGACATGTTTAATGAATATTTTAGAGTTGGAGAGTCTTTTAGTTTTAGGATTAGAAAAAAAATTAAGATGTTTAGGGTTTTTAAGATGTATTTTGATCATTTGACCATTTTGTTTGCATTGTATTCAATAAATATTTTATTTTAATTATTTGTAATTGTAATTGATTCATTAGATATAAATATTTCGAATATCTAGTTCATCCCAATTTCAAACTAAATATCATTAAACATATAAAATTAGTAAATGTATAATAATCTTTTAGTGAATTAATTTCTACATTAATTAGACAATGAATACATAATCTATATATTAAAAGTTCAATATTTTGAAGGCTTCTCAACCATTCTCTCTCACACTCCTCCATGTCATCAATTTTTTTACATAATAATCTAATTTAAAATTTTAGTTATTAAATTTTTGTTAATATTTATGTTTACATTTATTTATATTAATATAAAATAATATTGTTTTAATTCTCATTACTACCCATTGTTTGCCAACGGATGCTATAACATTTATTGAATTTTTGTTAAACAAAATAATCCTCTTTTAATTCTCACCATTTATTTGCCATTCTTTTGTGGGTCTTTCAGTTACATATTTCTCGTCAGCAATCAATCCGTGGGTACCCTCTCTCGCTCTGTAAGCTGAAACGAGTCTTCCATCCCCTTCAACCTTCTCAAAAGAATCCATCTTCAAAATTATCGCATAAAGGGACGAGGGCTTTGATGGTGGCGATACTGTGTAACAATAACACGATTTAGGCTTTAACGGCGTCAGTGAAAAGGCAAACCGATTGTGGTACCGATTACTAGAAAACCTATAGGTGGTGGAGAGGAGGTACCAATTACGACGACGAGAGATTCAAGAACCGTTACAATAGGGCTTACGCTCACAAATCGCGCTGGTATGGTAATGACCATCTATTTGGCTTTATTTTACAGAAGGAATATCATATCCAAATCCATTACATTTCCTCACAATTTCCCGAACTATTAAAAGGGCGGGTACTGGATATCACTTCTTTATGGGTTCGAATTAAAACTCGTGCATGTTGTTGGTATAGAAATGAACGCTTTGGTAGTATCAGATGCTGAATGGAATGCCAAAATCAATGGCATAAGTAACTGCAAATTCATCTCTTCAAAGGCAGGTTCTTGATAAATTTACTTTTTACCTCAGATTCATTATTTCCGATTCCGAAAGAACGATAATTATTCACCCCTTTAAAATCTTTTGTAGGCAAGACCTTGTAGTTGTTTTTCCAAATTAAATTATGTGGGTTCTTTATGGGCTTCGCATTTGTGTAGGCAGAGGATGTAATGGATTCTCCACTAAAGGAGTACTTAGATGTGGATCCAAAGGAAGACCCATAGGATGATTCATCTGATGTCAAGGAGATTCCCACGACAGAGGTGAATGCCTCAAAGGATGTTTCATCTGATGTAAAAGAGACCTCAAATTCCAGGTATCAAAATGGGCATACCTACCTGAAAACAATGACAATAAGGGTTCTTCCTCGGAAGCAAAAAATCTTCGAAACATCAATACAGAAACATTGCAGCAATTGTCGACCCTCCACGATTAGGACTCCATCCCATTGTAAGTTGCAACAATTGACAAATCTGAGTGATCATTTATTATATTAGGTTTTAATTATGTATATGATTCTTACCTTTAGGTAATCAATGCTCACTGAATATTCCAATGTCAGATAATGGATCCAACCAATATCAAGAGAGCAATGTCTTGACCGAAGCACGAATTCACGATAATATCAACAACCTTCCATCAGTATATCCCCAACAACATTCTTTCAGGTAATTGTTTCTTCAAGATGGCTTCCCTTTATCGCTCCATTGAGAAAAGAGCACGAACTATATGCCCAGTTATCGGAATTGTTAAGATAGTCAGATGATTCAGGTCAATACCCTTGCTGTGGAAAGGTTACATTCACTTGCTGGTGATTGGCCTGCTCTTGGTCCTGCTACCTTGCTTTTGGACCTATGCTGTGGAACTGATACAATAGAGCTCACGCTTGCACATCGCGTTGGTATGGTAATGCCCATCTACTTGGCTTTATTTTACAGAAGGAATATCATATCCAAATTCATTACATTTCCTCAAAATTTCCCGAACAATTAGAAGCATGGGGTATTGGATATCGTTTTTTTATGGGTTCGAACTAACACTTGTGCATGTTGTAGGTATAGAAATGAACGCTTCAGCAGTATCAGATGCTGAATGGAATGCCAAAATCAATGGCATAAGAAACTGCAAATTCATCTCTTCAAAGGTAGGTTTCTCAGGTTCTTGATATATAATCTATAAATTAAAAGTTCAATATTTTGAAGGCTTCTCAGCCATTCTCTTCTCACACTCTTCTCACAGCCCTCCACGTCATCAAAATTTTTTTACAAAAAAATATAATTTATTAATTTTTTTGTTAATATTTATGTTTACATTTATTTATATTAATATAAAATATTATTGTTTTAATTCTCATTACTACCCATTGTTTGCAGACAGACACTGTAACATTTATTGAATTTTTGTTAAACAAAATAATCCTCTTTAAATTCTCACCATTTATTTGTCATTCTTTCGTGGGTCTTTCAGTTACATATTTCTCTTCACCAATCGGTTCGTGGGTACCCTCTCTCGCTCTTTGTAAGCTGAAACGAGTCTTCCATCCCCTTCAACCTTCTCAAAGGTATCCATCTTCAAAATTATCGGATAAAGGGACGAGGGCTTTGATGGTGGCGATACTGTGTAATAATAACACGATTTAGGGTTTAACGGCGTCGGTGAAAGGGCAAACCGAATGTGGTACCGATTACCAGAAAACCTATAGGTGGTGGAGAGGAGGTACCGATTACGACGACGAGAGATTCGGGAACTGATCATCTGATGCGTTATCAGAGTTAAATAAAATAACCTAAACTACCCACAAGTGCACGGCACGTGTGTAGTCAGCATTCAAGCAGCCTTTGCGTCTCATCTACACTCAAGTCAGCATTAACAATAACGGGATATGTATCATTAAGTCCGAGATACTCATACCGAAGAGAAGAGGGCAGCGGCTTCAACTCGAGTTTGGGTGCCTTCTCCACTGCGAAGTCAGCTTGTACTTCGTGTTTTATCTCCTCACGTGGGGCGTTTCTTAGTGTTTGAACAGCACTCATGAATTCTGCGTACGCCTCAGCTTCTTCGTCGGTAAGACCTGCATCTTCGCAAATTGGATAAACATCTAATGAGTGGATCGGAGATACTTACTTGATCAAACGTGTCGTTCGGTAGCTCGTCCAGCAAGTCAATTCGAAAGCAAGACTCCTT
>CM071864.1:10867646-10899399 GCA_036759665.1 Gynandropsis gynandra
GTCTGCCTTAGATAGCTTTAACTGGGATTGCATGATAGATAGGTTGATCGTTGGTTTCGGTAGTCTTGTGGTGAAACTGGATTCCTAGGACGTTTGTCTTATCGTTAGAACCCAAGTAGTTTATTTACTTTCAGTATTTCATTCCTCATCCATATTCTTTCGTTAGAAAGTTTGATTCCTAGTTCGAGTTTAGGTAGTGTTGCGTAGTCTCTGTGGGATCGACACCTAAAATACTACACACGTGCCGTGCACTTGCGGGTAGTTTAGGTTATTTTATTTAAGTTTGAGAACGCATCAGTAACCACACACTACAAATTAGAGATATTGTCTCCTCCTTCGTCGAAATTTGATTCAATTAGAATCATGTCCATCTGGTGATGGAGCTCTGTGAAGGCGTCAAGCTCTTTGATCGGATCGTCGCAAGAGGGCATTACACAAAACATGCAGCGGCCGCCATTGTGACGCTGCCATCTTCCTCATTTCTCCAACGGAATCATCATCCTCATTGGTGCCGCCTATCCTTCTCGCTTTCTCCCGGTGCCATCGTCGATTCCGGGTAAGGTAACAACCTCTTCTTCATGTTTCGGTTCTGCTTCCATATTCTTTTCTCCTTCTCAATGCTTCGTTGTCGTTTCTCTCTTTGATTTCCTGCTCCATGTCAAAATTTGAAATAAGGCACCGGGAGAGAGCGAGGAAATCGTTTCTGACCACCAGAGGAATTAGCGAGCCTCCCTGTTGCAATCCCAGAATCGTCACACCGATTCTCTCTAATAGAGGAATCCCTTCATCTACATTGTCGTTGGGTAATTTATCAGTCTATCTCCTTCGGTTCAGTATATCCCCAACAACAATGTTCCAGGTAACTGTATCTTGAAGATGGCTTCCCTTTATCTCTCCATTGAGAATATGCAACGATTTTATAAGCCTAATTATCGGTATTGTTAAGAGAATCAATTGATTCGGGTCAATACCCTTGCTGTGGAAAGGTTATATTCACTTCCTGGTGATTGTGTTGCTCTTGGTCCTGATACCTTGCTTTTTGACCTATGACGTGGAATCGTTACAATAGGGCTTACGCTCACAAATCGTGTTGGTATGGTAATGACCATCTATTTAGCTTTATTTCACAGAAGGAATATCATATCCAAATTCGTTACATTTCCTCACAATTTCCCGAACTATTAAAAGGGCGGGTGCTGGATATCGCTTCTTTATGGGTTCGTATTAAAACTTGTGCACGCTGTTGGTATAGAAATGAACGCTTTAGTAGTATCAGATGCTGAATGGAATGCCAAAATCAATGGCATAAGTAACTGCAAATTCATCTCTTCAAAAGCAGGTTCCTGATAAATTTTCTTTTTACCTTATATTCATTATTTCTGATTCTCGAAAGAACGATAATTATCCACCCCTTTAAAATCTTTTGTAGGCAAGACCTTGTAGTTGTTTTCCAAATTAAATTATGTGGGTTCTTTATGGGCTTCGCATTTGTGTAGGCAAAGGATGTAATGGATTCTCCACTAAAGGAGTACTTAGATGTTGCTCCAAAGGAAGACCGATAGGATGATTCATCTGATGTCAAAGAGATTCCCACAACAGAGGTGAATGCCTCAAAGGATGTTTCATCTGATGTAAAAGAGACCTCAAATTTCAAGTATCAAAATAGGCATACCTACCTGAGAACAATGACGAGAAGGGTTCTTCCTCGGAAGCAAAAAATCTTCGAAACATCAATACAGAAACATTGCTGCAATTGTCGACCCTCCACGATCAGGACTCCATCCCATTATAAATTGCAACAATTGACAAATCCAAGTGATCATTTATTATATTAGGTTTTAATTATGTATATGATTCTTACCTTAAGGTAATCAATGCTCACTAAATATTCCAATGTCAGATAATGGATCCAACCAATATCAAGAGAGCAATGTCTTGACTGAAGCACGAATTCACGATAATATCAACAACCTTATGTTCAATATATCCCCAACAACATTCTTTCAGGTAATTGTTTCTTCAAGATGGCTTCCCTTTATCGCTCCATTAGGAAAAGAGCACGAACTATATGCCCAGTTAACGGAATTGTTAAGATAGTCAGATGATTCAGGTCAATACGCTTGTTGTGGAAAGGTTACGTTCACTTGCTAGTGATTGGCCTGCTCTCGGTCCTGCTACTTTGCTTTTGGACTATGATGTGGAACTAGTACAATAGGGCTTACGCTCGCACATCGCGTTGGTATGGTAATGCCCATCTACTTGGCTTTATTTTACAGAAGGAATATCATATCCAAATCCATTACGTTTACTCAAAATTTCCCAAACAATTAAAAGGGCGGGTACTGGGTATCGCTTCTTTATGGGTTCGAACTAACACTCGTGCAGGTTGTTGGTATAGAAATGAACGCTTCTGCAGTATCAGATGCTGAATGGCATGCCAAAATAAATGGCATAAGTAACTGCAAATTCATCTCTTCAAAGGCGGGTTCGTGATAGTTTTACTTTTTACCTCAGATTCATTATTTCTGATTCTCGAAAGAACGATAATTATCCACCCCTTTAAAATCTTTTGTAGGCAAGACCTTGTAGTTGTTTTTTCAAATTAAATTATGTGGATTTTTTATGGGCTTCGCATTTGTGTAGGCAGAGGATGTAATGGATTCTCTACTGAAGGAGTACTTAGATGTGGCTCCAAAGGAAGAACCATAGGATGATTCTTCTGATGTCAAAGAGATTCCCACGATAGAGTGAAATAAACACAATATTACTTTATTTTTTTAACAGAAAATTTATATTTATTTCAATATAAGACATAGAACACAAATACAAAATAGATATCAAACTCCCACTAAACGATAGAATCCTCAAATTTTGAAACACCCATTCGAGTAGTATGCTCATGAAAGACCTTAGGTGGAATACCCTTAGTAAGAGGATCTACTATCATGGAATTCGTCCCAATGTGTTTTATGAAAATTTGTCCACTTTGAACCCTTTCTTTTACAACTAGAAACTTAATATCGATATGTTTCGATTTTGTTGAGCTCCTGTGGTTGTTAGAGTTCAAGACGGCCGATTTATTGTCACAATATATCTTTAGTGGTCGTTGATAACACGTAATCCGTAGTAGTTTTTATGTCATTCTTAGGTCTAGTTTTAGGTAGATTTATTAGATTTCATTCATTTATCGAGACTATTCAAGGATTTTATCTACATTTCGTGTTTGGTGTAGGAAACGAAGACATTACGAGAAACACGAGAGAAATCGGCAATTAACCCCAAAATGACGAGATTCAGCTTATACAAGACCGTGGATTGAAGTGAGCGTGCAAACACCGAGCGAAAGGAGCAAAAACGCCATTTTAGGACATGCCCGCTCGGGTAATGAAAGATGCCCGCTCGGGTAATTTGTGCCTTGACAACCCCGTAGCCTTACACGACTCGGGTGCCAAAGGGACAGGATCGGGTAGGGGGGCCCGATCGGGTGGAAATATGGTGCCCGCTCGGGTTGATGGTCATCAAAACATGCCGTAACTTTGCACGACTCGGGCTGAAGAAGAACACGATCGGGCAAAGGTGCCCGCTCGGGCGAAAATGGATGCACACGGTCGGGTACATAGCTTGCACGATCGGGTACAAGATGTGCCCGATCGGGTCCCTAGATCTCAACAACTTTCCTAAGTTTTGGTTCGGCCAAATCAAGGGAAATCAGATCTATTTAAAGGGGAATCGAGCAGAATTGAAAAAGGGGGGGACTCAAGGACGATTCAGTGCCATAGAAGACACACTTTGAAGGGTCGAGAAGGACGGATCTACGGATCCGAGGCATGGAGGATCTAATGAAGACATAGGGAGTCATCTCTTTCTCTATCTATGTTGAATTTAGATTTCTTTTGTGTTTCGTTTCCTTAGTTCATGTTCGAGTAGATCTATTGCCATAGGTTAGAGAGTATTGCCAATATGTAGAGAAGTCTTGTGCTTAACGAATGGTGGATCTTAATGCTTTCATTACCTGTACGCCACTTGAATGAATGAAATCGGTATTTATCATGTTTTCAGATCTCATGGTTGTACTTAATGCTTTCTCTACCTGTACGCCACTTGATTGAATGATCTTAGAAATCTAATAAACCAACGCCAGGGCATTAGACTTCGGAACTTAGCCATGATTTAGGGTTTAGCCGGTTTAGAATCTACGCCAGGTCAAACGGTTAAATCTAGGGATTAGGATAGCAGACGTAATGCGTCTATGCATGTAAGATGCGCAATGGATACATTGGCATATGCATGCTAGATAGTGGACAAGTCTACGCCAGTCATGGTTGTTCTTAAAACTTTTCCCGAACTCCCTATAGGAGAGCTTGAATTCCCTGAACTCATGATAGTACTTTAGACCAATTATCTCGTTAGAACTCCGTTACATTGTCATGCAACTCTCGATACCTATGGTGATTAGTCTTAGAGTCATTCCTACCTATCTTTAGTTTAGTTTGCATTTAGGTTAGTTTGCATTCCACCACTATTTGATCCATCACGTCTTATTCATTAGTTTAATAACTTGTAAGTCGCATCAATTCCTTGTGTTCGACCCTAGTTGCTACACGATCCGTATTCTTGCGGAAGCGTTAGTCTAGGTAATTTATTACTTGATTAAACGCACATCAGTCGTTCTATACCATTTACAATTCGCAGTCCTGTGACAAAGTTTTTCAGCCAAATTCCTTGATTTGATGCCTAAAAACAAGCTATGAATTCTGTAGCCATGGTTGATGATGCTATAAGTGTCTGTTTGGCACTTCGCCAAGAAATAGCTCCACCAGCCAATAAATAGATATAGCCCGAAGTAGATCTCATACTTTCTTGACATCCAGCAAAATCAGAGTCAGAATACCCAATGATCTCCAAATGATCTGATCTCTCTGATAAGTGAGCATGTAATCTTTTATTCTCTTCTAATACCACATGACTCTTTTGGCTGCTTTCCAATGTTGTATGCATGGATTGCTTAGGTATCTACCTAACACACCAACAATGTACGCAATATCCGAACGTGTACACACTTGAGAGTACATTAGGCTCCGAACTGCTGATGCATAAGGAACCTTCTGCATCTCCTGAATTTCAAGATTATTTTTAGGACACTAATTGATACTAAATTTATCCCCTTTAGCGACTAGAGTGTTTCCTGGTTTACTATCTTGCATGCCAAATCTTTTGATTATTTTATCGATATAGCTCCTTTGTGATAAACTGAGAATACCATGGGTATGATCCCGATGGATTTGAATTACTAAGACAAAGGAGGCGTCACCAAGATCTTTCATTTCAAAATTTTGTGAAAGAAATCTCTTGGTTTCGTGCAATATGCCTATATCAGTAGTGACAAGTAATATGTCATCTACATACAAAACCAAGAAAATGAATTTGCTCCCACTGAACTTGTGATACACACAATCATCAACAAGATTCACTTCAAAGCCAAATAAGATAATCACTTGATGAAATTTGTGGCACTATTGACGAGATGCTTGTTTGAGCCCATATATGGATTTTGTCAATTTACAAACCATTTTGTTCGGATCTCCTGATACGAAGTTTTCTGGTTGTTTCATGTAAATTGTTTCTTCAATGTCTCCATTGAGAAACAATGTTTTGACATCCATTTGCTGAAGCTATAAATCATAATGTGCAACAAGAGCCATGATTGTTCTAAAAGAGTCTTTTGATGAAACTGGAGAAAAAGTCTCTTTATAGTCAATCCCTTCCTTTTGAGTATATTTTTTTAGCTACAAGACGAGCTTTATACGTCCACATTACCTTTAGAATCCTGTTTGGTATTAAATATCCATTTGCAACCAATGGGTTTCTTACCTTCTAGTAAAAGGACTATTTCCCAAACTTTATTGTCTTGCATAGATTTATACTCTTCATTCATTGCCCCAATCCACTTTTTCGAGTTAGAACTACTAATAGCTTGATGGACATTGATTGGATCATCATCCACCATACTATTATTTTCCTCATGTTCTTCAAGAAACACTATATAATCATCCGAAATAGCGCTCCTTCTCTCTCTAGTAGATCGCCTTAAAGGCAATTGATCTTATTGCTCAAGTTCGTGAGGTTGTTGAGTTTGATCTACTTGAACAATGTCAAATTGAGGATCTAAACTTGTTTCATTTGAAACCGTTATACGAATAGGTTCAGGAACTGAAACCAATTCTTCCTCAAAGACAATGTTCTTAACTTTATTTCTCCCACCAAACTCAATATCCTCAAAGAACGTAGCAGTTCCCGTCTCAAAAATTGACCTTAATTTGGGATAATAAAATTTGTAACCTCTCGATCGCCCAGAGTAACCAATAAAGTAACTGCTAACTATTTAGGGTTTCAGTTTCTTTTCATGTGGCTTGTAAGGCCTTGCCTCAGCTGGACATCCCCATACATGAAAATGCTTCAAACTTGGTTTTCTACCAGTCCAAAGCTCATAAGGTGTTTCCGCAGTTGCCTTCGTTGGAACTCGATTAAGAATGTAAGTTGCAGTCTTTAATGCCTCGCCCCAAAGAGTTTCTGGTAAGGTTGAATGATTAATCATACTCCTTACCATATCCTTAAGTGTTCGATTTCGGTTTTCAGCTACACCATTCATGCTAGGCGACCCCGACATGGTGTACTATGGGACAATTCCACACTCTTTTAGGAACTTAGCAAAAGGTCCTGGATGTTGTTCACCTGAACCATCATATCGATCATAGTATTCACCACCACGATCAGATCTGACAGATTTAATTCTTTTGTTGAGTTGATTCTCAACTTCAGCTTTAAAAGCTTTGAACACATCCAACGACTGAGACTTTTCATGAATGAGATATAAGTATGCATATCTAGAGTAATCGTCTATGAATGATATAAAATATTCCTGACCATTCCGTGATGGAGTTTGAAATGACCCGCAAATATCTGTATGTATCAATTCTAAGACTTCCGTAGCTCTATATGCACCAATTCTCTTTTTCTTGGTCTGTTTACCTTTAATGCATTCAACACAAACATCGTAATCTATGAGGTCAGTGGAATCTAGGATTCCATCCGACACTAGTCGTTCAATTCTAGTTCTAGAGATGTGACCAAGACGTTTGTCCCATAGCATCCCTGAAATGGCGTCATTAAGTTTACACTTTATACCATGTGATTTGGAATTCAAACTTGTATGGTATGTTTCAACAGTGTCAAGCATATAAAGATTATCATAACCCGAAAGCGAACCAGTTCCAACAATATTTGAATTTAATGACAAAGTAAATTGATTGTTTCCAAATGAACAAGAACAACCAAATTTGTCCAAATAAGAAACCAAAATCAAATTCCATCTAAAAGACGATACAAAAAAAGTGTTTCTTAAATCCAAATAGTATCCAGTACGCATTAATAATCTAAAATGTGCAACTGCCTCCACTTTCACAAATTTTCCATTTCCCACATAAATGCATCTTTCGGCATCACTTGGCTTTCAGAAGCTCAGGTAACCCTGCATAGAAACACCGATGTTAGTAGTAGCACCAAAATCTAACCACCAAGTGTTTCTTGCCACTAAAACTAAATTAATTTCAGAACAGACCAAAGTAAGGAACATACCCTTTTTCACACGCCAAGCGTGATAAGCGGTACAATCCTTCTTGACATGTCCACATTTCTTGTAGAAGAACGATTGTTTTCAACCGTTTTCTGCTTCTTATTCTCTAGACCCTTTGTAGCTTTATTCTTAGAACTTTCAAAGTTCTTTCTTTTGCCTTTTCCTTTAGAGGTATGAAGCATATGAGCAGTTTCTATCTTTTGTTGTTTCATCCTCTCTTCCTCTTGTACACAATAAGGGATGAGCTCATTAAGAGACCATGACTCCTTTTGACATTTATAACTTATTTTGAATTGGTTAAATTGTAGAGGGAGAGAGTTCAAGACAAAATGCACAAGAACATCTTCTGAGAAGATGATCTTAAAAGTCTTGAGCTTTGAAACAATATTGGCCATCTCCAAAATGTATTCCGTAATGCTTCCTTTACCATGATACCTCATGGTGCTAAAACGGTACAATAACGAACTTATTTCAATCTTATCGCTTTGTACAAAACGCTATTCAAGCTGAATAAGGAAATCTTTGAGATTAACCTCTTCACTGCCTCTAAAGGTTTCTAGAATGGTGCTCATAATGATCTGAAGACCAATGCGGTTTGAGCGTTCCCATTTTTCATAAATTTTCTTCTCTTCGGAAGAACTTGAATCTGAAGGGGAAATTGGTGGCTCAATCCTTAATGCAAGGTCCAAATCCATGTTGGTAGATACCGCAGCAAGATTAACTGAAAAGAGAATATATGATAACATGATCAATGAAATCAATTAACTATATAATAAAAAATTGTACAAATATAAGTCAAGATACCAAGTGCAACATCAATATCAAGTCTTTGGACAGTAATATTAACAGCTAGTGGTATTCTTGATGTGATGATCAAACAATGATAATTAGACATGAATAATAAACCTATTTTTGGACCGATTTATTATTACATGTCGAACCATATTATTATCATATATTTACCATCACAAATATATATGAAATTCAGCCGAATAAGAATATACCTTTGGGTCGATTAATATTCTCATGATATTCACATATATAACATTCAATACTTTTCATATGATTATTCACAATAGAGAACACTTTGGTGTCATATTGCTTCAATTAAACATTTAAAATATTGAATCTGTACAACATTGAAATTATGATGCAAATGTCGATGGAAACTAAAACAGTGGCGGAAATCCGATAACGCAATATATATATATATTAATTATAGGAACATGCGTTACCATTACTGAAACTTGCGCTTGGCCTAGTGGCTAAGCGCTCCCTTCTTGATGTGATGATCAAACAATGATAATTAGACATGAATAATAAACCTATTTTTGGACCGATTTATTATTACATGTCGAACCATATTATTATCATATATTTACCATCACAAATATATATGAAATTCGGCCAAATATGAATCCACCTTTGGGTCGATTAATATTCACATGAATATTCACATATATAACATTCAATACTTTTCATATGATTATTCACAATAGAGAACACTTTGGTGTCATATTGCTTCAATTAAACATTTAAAATATTGAATCTGTACAACATTGAAATTATGATGCAAATGTCGATGGAAACTAAAACAGTGGCGGAAATCCGATAACGCAATATATATATATATTAATTATAGGAACATGCGTTACCATTACTGAAACTTGCGCTTGGCCTAGTGGCTAAGCGCTCCCTGAAACCAATATATGTCATTGGTTCGAATCCAAAGAGAGGGCATTTACTCTCTCACCATTTAACTAATTGATTTTTATTTTATTTTATTATTATTATGATTTTTTCTTAAAATAATAAAATTGAAGTATATACAAACATATGTATGTATCACCTTCATCGTTAATTAAAATAGAAAACCGATAAAAAACAGAAACTTAAGAGTCATAAAAACGACAAAATTTAAAATAATCACCTACGAAATGTTATATTACACGAAAGGTCATCATGCAAAACGTCACCATAGACGAAGCGTCACCATAGACGAAACGTCGGGACCTTTTTCCGGCAACGTTTCGTCGAACTTTCAATTTTTTTTCTAGGTACAATTTCGACGAAAAAAATACACCAAACCAAATACGGTGTTGGTCCATCGAGACGCATCTCATTATGACGAAAATGTATGGGTCTCGTCAAAACCAAAAATGGGTTCTCGGGTATGAAATTTTTGGTAGTTTGCTTTGGAGAGGGAGATATATACATAATATGTATCTATATATTTATAAACTGAATCGTTTTATCCGTGCCCCATTTTGATTTAAAATTGCGCTTGGCCTAGTGGCCATCGCCCCAATTTCACAACCAACCCAAGGTCGAATCCAAGCAGGGCCTTTTGATCTTTTTTTTAATTTCAAAAATTACATTTGTCGATTTAGATTTTTTTATTTAAAAAATTACATATTCGACAATTTGATAGGTTGAACATTCAAGTTACACAAATCAGATTATAAAAAACCAAATTGTATAATCTTTAACAAATAACAAATAAAAAAAATTTGATCCACAATTATTTTATTTGTTATAAATAAGATTTTATGTTCATAACCAATGATACGTTCAACCAAACAAAAAAAAAACAGAAAAAATCATAATTTCTTTCTAATTCTACATGCTCTGATACCAATTGTAAGAATTAGAAAGAATATGAAAATTGCGGAAGCGTACCTTGATCCATCGAGGATACTGAAAAATTTTGGATTGGATCTTCCAACGAACAATTATTGGACAATTTGAGAGACTTTTGTTTCTTTTCTTATGAAACAAAAATATTTTATCTTTTGTTTATATGTTCATTGAGGACCACAGCTCATGTATTTATAAATATACAACTTTAGTTATTTCTAATTTAGTCCCTCAACAAATTTACGAATTGGTTTCTACACTTTTAATTCATAACAATTACACTCTTTAACCATAAATTACTATATAAGATCACTTTAATTTTGGCTAATAATATAATGGCACCATGCATTTTATTTATACATATATGGCCCCAAAATTCCTTACATGGAACTTACTTGAAAGGGAGACGTAATTGCATGCTTCACTTGAAGCGCAAACTTATGATACCAAAGTTTTTCGAATGTGCTCATGATTTCTCTTTCTGATTTTTGATGGGAGAGAGCATGTTGTTTTGAGTGAACTTCAAAAACATATAAACTGCTTAGTTTTGTTTACATTCTTCTCCATATTTTTGTATTTGTGCAAACAGAAATATAAATAAATATTTTGAAATCTAATGTGACCAAAGTGTGTATTACTCTTGCGTATGAACCGAGAGAAAGAGAGGAATGGAACACAAGATTTCTTAATAAAGCAACTCTCGCATTGATTCATTCTCTAGGATAATCCAAATAAACCAAGAAAAAAATAAGAAGCAATAAACAAAACTTGTTCATGCCTTTTATAGACATTTTATCGAATTATAATATTAGAAATAAGACTTCTTTCTCATTATTGATTCTGAGGATGTCTCGAGCTTCTTGATCCAAGTCTTGACAAGAGTTCAATCCTACAAGCTTGTCTCCAAGTCATCTCCTTCTAATGCAACATTCTTCAACGTCTCGACTCTGCAATACTGTGTTTCTCGTTCTGTTTTGTGGAGAGGCATATCAACAACTCCATTCTCCCTCTTAAACTTGGTAATTATGTCCATGAGTTGCTCATCACCAGAAACATGCTCCAGCGCAATAATCCCATCATTCACAGCTTCCCTCACAACATGAAACTTGATCTAACCGTGTTTATTCCTCATGTGATCCACTGGATTCTTTCCAATGGCAATTGACATTGTGTTGTCACAATGAGTCATCAAACTATCAAATTTTTAGACATGTCAAAGCAAAAATCATTGAATAACCTGTTCAACCACATATAATTTCTGGCTGCACAAAGGGCTGCATACTCAACATCTACAGTGGACTAAAAAATGAGGGTTTTCTTCTTAGATCCCCAACTACTTATGACACTTCCAATGGTGAAGCAAAACCCTATTATTTTCTTGAATCCAACAGACTTCTTCCTAAGTATGACTCCACATGTCCCAATAGTATTGCATCCTTCTAATTCCAAAACATCAAACCATAATTATTAGTTCCAACCATATATATCAACACCATATTATCTTCCTATTAACTTCTTTCAGTTGACTTATCATAGCTTCTTGATAGATATGAAGCCGAGAATGTAACTGGTTGCAGCCAAATAAAGCAGCCCTACAACCATGCTTATGTACTTGGTTGGATCAACAAGGCAATCCCATATGTTGCGTTCTTGCCATATGATGATAGAGGTGTGCTCACACTCTTGCAATTCTGTATTCCAAATTTCTTCAACAACTGGTGTGCATGCTTGGATTGATTTTAAAAGTCTCAGTCTTGCACACAACTGATCTTAAAACCTAAGAAGGAACTCAAATTTCCAAGATCACTCATTTCAAATGTTTTGTTCTACTTTCTTTAAACGCCTTTATTAGCTTCTCATCATTCCTTGAGATGATCAGATCCTCCACATGCAAGAAAATAACGAGAATCCTCTTCTATTTCTCCTGTACATACATTGCATCATCACAATCACTACTTTTACATCCTTCATCTGTGAAGAATAAATCAATTATACTATACCAAGCTCTTGTAACTTTCTTCAACCTATAACATACCTTTCTCAACTTCAACATTTTATCTTCAGCTCCATCAATCACACATCTAGGAGGCTGTTCTACATAAACTTCCTCATATATTTCTTCATTCAAGAAGGATGGTTTAGCACCCATTTGATGCAATCCCCACTTCTCTTATGCATCTACTTCTATCAAGGCTCTGACAGTGTCATGTCGGCATACATGACCAAACGTTTCTCCATAATCCAAGCCATGAGTCTGAGTGAAACCTTAAGCTACCAATATAGCCTTTAACTTTTGTACTTGACATACGTTATCAATCTTCACTTTGTAAATCCACTTCACACTGATAACCTTCTAATATTATGGTATATTAACAAGCTCCCAAGTTCCATTCTTTTTTATAATACTATAAGACCACATTTTTTTAGCTCATCCAAGAACAAGAAATCAACACAAGATGTCAAGAAACAAGATTCAAGATGAGAACCAAGAAGGAAAGAAGTGAAAATTAACAAGAATGGAATGACCAAGGAAGATTTTAAGTTCTCGAGTTCTTGTAACGAATTAGTATTCTTGAATCTTTGTATTTGGTATAAAAGCCCTATGGACGTCCATAATAAAGATAAGAAAAGTTTTGGTATAAACCTTTGGAGATTGGTGATCTCGAATACATCATACACATTCAAACTCTTTCTTTTCTTTTCAAATCCATTTTTTAGCTCAAGTCTATTTGGGATCTTAGCAAATTGGTATCAGAGCTTAAGGCTACGAAGATGACTCAAAGATGGGATATTGCTGCAAGAGCATCAGTAGTAGAAGAAGTGACATTACCAGTGACAATATCCAATGAGCAATTCACAACCTTGCTCAATGAGATATCATCAATGAAGGAAGTATTAGAGGCAATAACAAGGAAACTTCTTGAGAGTAGACATGATAGAGGAAAGACGATGACTCATGAAGAAGGACAAAGCAGCAGAGGCACCATTCAAAAACAAAGATTGCTGAACAACTTAGAAAATGCAATCAAGAAAGCTGAAATTCGAATGTTCTCCGGTGAACATTCGGATGATTGGATCTATAGTACAAAAAAGTTATTTGGGTTAAGTGACACTCCAAAATTGGAAAAGGTGGACATAGCCTTGGCTCACATGGAGGGAAAGGCTCTCACTTGGTCAAGATGGATTCAAGACAATCTTGTTTTGAGAGGATGGGCTGATCTTAAGAACATAGTCTGTAAGAGTCATTCATGAACTGAAAGATTAAAACATGCATTAAACCGTTGCAATAAAAATAATTATTTTGATCATTGGTTCATTACATTCACATACACAATACTCTAATCTACAACAAGGATCAAACCTATGGATCTACATCTTAAAATTAAATAATATTCATAAACAAGCAAAAAGAGAGTTTAGGATGCTCAATTGATCTCTCGCTCCATCACCGCCATAACCCTTCAACTTGTTTTTAATGGTCATTCAGTTCTCTATCATAATCCAGATAACTTCTTCGCTCTTATGCTCTATCCTAGAGTATTTTTTCTATCTTTGATCTGCTCTAAGGCCATTTTCTCTCATCCTTTTTGTATTTCCCATCCTGTTTCGTCCTTTTACATCTTTACTTTAGTTTAGAAAATGCCCCCTTTAATAGAGAAGCTTTTCTTCACTTGAAAATTTAAAATTTGTATTTTTAAAAGAATTTGGTGACTTTGACCATTTTACGTAGATTACTCAACCGAGCAAATGATCGTTCAGGTTGAGCAAATCCTCTAGAACAAAATTTACCTCTAGATAGATACACGCTCGACGAAGTTACCTTCTGCTCGGGTCGAGAAAATCCTCTAGAAGAATTTTATAGCATCACATCCAAATGACCAACCGTTCTTCCTGAGCGAATCCTCTGAAACGTTTGAGAAATTGATAAGACTGATCAATAAGATCTTCATTTTGATTGATTGTTATACATGCATCATCACACCTCTAACACCAAAATGTTCACAATGCAAGAACCAAACGTGATAACTCTCTATGAAGTCGACCTTATAAAGTTTTACTATATCTATATTGCATTACGTAATGATTTTGCATCTTTTGCAAGAAAGTAAGATTGTTTTGCATTCTTGATACAAGGTTGCATCGACGTAAAACTCATAAATTATTTCAACCCGACTAAGAATTTTTTACATAACCTCTTCTATTTTTGGATCTTTTCTTCTATACATCTACTCTCTTGAAATATATATATTTATATTCGGCGAGGATGAAATTGTTAGTATGTTTATACATGAATTGGTAATGATAGACAAAACTAGTTAGTTGTATAAATGGTACTTTTTTTAATGGGCATACGTTGATAATACAAACGATAATCGATGAAGTGCATCGATCAAAATTTTTCCAATCCTTTAATAAAAAATTGAAACATGTCAACATACATCTGATCATCTCGTTTTTATACGTATTTCTCGCATGATTTAAGAGATGTTTATGATATAGATACGATTATTACGTATGATTTTGTATCCGTTTTACTCGTTTTCGTGTCCTTACAGGTTATAATGCAAATTCGAATCATTTTGGAGCTAAAGGACTTACACGAGACAAAGTACTAACATCGAGGATCATCACGAAACAAACGGGAAGTGGCAAGGAATAACAAAGCCCACACGGGGCGTTCACCTAGCCCGCGCTGGGCTTGACCCCCAGCAACTTTAGCACGGGTCAGGGAGGTCATTAGCATGCACGGGCTTCAAGTCAAGCTTCATCCCGCGACGGGCATTCTTCAGCCTGTGCGTGGCGCGTTGTCTAGCAAGAACAGCACAGCTCGGGCTATGCATCAGCCCGAGTGGGTTCAACATCAGTAATGGAGCCCACGCGGGGCACACACAAGCCTGCACGAGTCGCGTCCGTCACTTGCAAAAACCAAAAAAGGAAACTTGTCTAAACACGAAAAGGAACTTGTTAGTTACATATACAAAGAGGAAAACGATGTTAGAAGAGGAATAAGAGATATTTTGCTAGAGAAAAGAATTGAAACGTTGCCCAACTTAATCAAGAATGGAAAACATACGAAAAAGGTTAAATGGTGGTTGCTGCGAAAAACAGGAAAGAATTGAACAGCTAAAAGGAAAAACCAGGAGGAAAGGAAAGAAAAGAAGAAGGAAAGGGAAGTAGAGGAGCTAGGGGTCTAGGGAATTCAGTTAGTTTTTTCAGAATTCATACGTGAGAGAGAGTAGAGAAAGGATAGGAGAAGAAGAACACTCTTGCGGAAGAGACATTCAAGGGGCATTGAAGATCAAATCAGGACTTCAGTTTCGTTTAGTTTTTATGTTCTTTAGATTTTCTACCTCGATTATGTTTTCTTTCAACCGCATGAGCGAGTAGTCGTTTTGTTCTAGGAGAAGGGATTAGCCCTTGGCTATTATCTTTGAATGCAATTTCTCGTTTTCGTTTATCTATTCTTTGTCTGAGTTCTTGAATGACTTTTGTTTACGAAGGCCAAGTAGATGCATGTGTTAGGGATTAGGAGAAGGACTGAAAGGAGAATTCTAGTCTTAGAAGATCAGGTTTAGAACAATCAAGGTTAGGCCACGAAAGTAGGGTAGCAACGATTGAGGGTAAAACAGATGAATCACAAAACTTATGGGTTTAGTTCAAGGTGTCAGCCACGAAGGTAGGGGATAACTTGACTAGATCACGTGTCATGCCTTGAGAGAGGGTGGATATCATATTAGGATCGTCTGCCTTAGATGACTTAATTGGGATGATTAGATAGGTTGATTGTTGGTTTCGGTAGTCTTTTGGTGAAACCGGATTCCTAGAATGTTTGTCTCACTGTTAAGAACTCATTAGTTTATTGTTTTTAGTATTTCAATCTTAAAACCAATATTCATTCGTTTGCAAGTTTGATTCGTAGTTCGGGTTTAGGTTGTGTTGCGTAGTCCCTGTGGGATCGACACCTAAAGTACTACACACGTGTCGTGCACTTGCGGGTAGTTTAGGTTAATAGTTGTTTAACTTTGAATCGCATCAAGTTTTTCGCGCCGTTTCCGGGGACTATTGTCAACACGTCTTAGATTCGAGCCTAGAGTCATTCTTGTTTTGTTTTTCTTTTTGTTTTCTTTTCTTTCGTTTTTCTACCTAAATCGTTTTTATTTGTCATTCGTAGAGCCGTCAGATCAACAAGAGATGGATAATTAGAACGACCATGGACATATGCAGCAACAACAACTTGCACCGCGAGAACCCCATGCTCCTCCATCACGTCGCCTCAGAGATTACATGGTGCCAAATATGAACAACGTGCAAACAGCCATACGGATGCCTACTATTGCTAGAGAATAGTTCGAAATTAAGCCGGCGATGCTCAACATGCTTTATCAGAAGCAATTCATGGGTGGAAATCACGAGGATCCCCATCAGCATCTCAGAGACTTCCTAGAGCTTTCCGTTACATTCAAAATACACGGAGTCTCGGAGGACACATTTTATTACGTCTCTTCCCCTTCTCAATCGGGGGACGAGTGAAAACATGGTTGCAATCGCTTCCCGCTGGTTCAATCACGACTTGGGACCAACTCTGCACATTGTTCAGATGAAGGGAGAAATTACGACGTTTAGATGCAGAGATGGAGAAATTTTGTTTGAAGCGTGGGGCAGATTTAAGGATCTTCTACAGATGTGTCCACACCATGGTCTCGTGTAGTGGTATGTTATCCAAAATTTTTACAATGGAATTTCAGACCAACACCGAACGATATTGGATAACGCTGCTAGAGGATTGTTTATGGATCTGAGCATCGAGGAGGCATACGAGCTGATCGATAACCTCGCCATGAACCACACTATGTGGTCAACACCGAGAGGTATGCCTAACAGCACTCAATGCCTATATGAGCCGAACCAGAGCAGAGCGACGAGCAACGCAGCAAACGCCATGTATTGTGTGAATTGCGGAGATATAGAACATGTGGCTTATCAATGCACGCTAAAAGAGAACATGGAATACATGAATTATGCCCAGCAGCAAGGAAACACACAATTCAGGAATACCTACAACCCGAATTGGACGAATCACCCGAACTTTTCATACCGAACGACTCAACCGATAAAGTATTCGGGATTTCAGCAACCACATTAGCCGTACCGGCAAAATAATCAGCAATTTCAGCATGCTCAGCAAGTTCCGCAAGCTCCTCAACTTCCTCAAGTCCCTTCGTCAAACCTTGAGGCGGTAATGCTCGAATTTATTAAGGAGCAAAGGCAACAACAATCGACTGAAGCCAAATTCAATGCGGATGTGGCGACAACTTAGATGGAATCCTTGAGCACTCATGTGAAGAGCTTAGAGAATTCTGTAGCACAACAGGCTGCCTCATCCTCTTAGAATCCAGGAGAGCTTCCCAGTAAACCCGAATTAAACCCGAGAGAGTATGTTAACGCTATTTCTGTGTGCATCACTGATATGATCGAGCATTTGCCCTCGAAAGAGCAAGAGTAAGCTGCTGGTACGTCCATGAAAAAAAGGCAAAGGTACGATCGCGATTATGGAAGGAATTGAACTAGATTTAGACAAACCATATGTCGCTCCACCGGCGTATACCGTTTCCTCAACGGTTGGTGAGCAACAAAAACGAAGAGAGAGTCGGAAGATTCGTAGAGGGCATCAAGAAGCTTGACATCAACATCCCATTCCTGGAAGCCCTCCAAAGATGCCCAATCATGCCAAACTCATCAAAGAGGTTCTTTCCAAAGAGAGGCATATCGAAGAGAACGAGATGGTAGCACTCACCGAGGAATGCAATGCTATCCTTCAAAACAAGCTGCCACCAAAGTTGAAGAGCCCTGGAAGCTTCTCCATTCCATGCACAATAGGTAATATTGACATTGACAATGCTTTATGTGATTTAGGAGCAAGCATGAGCATAATTCCACACTCGGTCTTCAAGCGGATGAACTTCAGAGATCTCAAACCTACAAAGATGTCTCTACGCCTCACAGATCATTCGGTGAGATATCCGGTGGGAATTGTTGAAAACGTTCCCACCAAGGTAGGTAATCTTTTCATTCCCACTGATTTTGTTGTACTTGAAATAAAGGAAAATTCTAGGATACCTATTATTCTTGGTAGACCGTTCCTAGCAACTGCAGGTGCCATGATAGACGTACAACAAGGAAAACTTTCCTTACGTGTCGGAGATGAGACGATAGAGTTCAACTTGTCCAGACCCATGAACGGACCCTCATTCAAGCAGTCTTGCTTTACAGTCGATTCGCTGAACGAGTTAGCAAAAGACACACATGATCAAGTAAGTGTTTCTGATCCTCTTGTACGATATTTAACACGAGTTTGTGAAGATGCAGGATTTACGAACGAAGGAGCCAAGCTGTACACAAAATTCATGAGTGCTATTGCAGCACTAGGAGACGCCCCATGTGAGGAGATACCACATGAAACGCACGCTGGTTTTGCAGTGGAGAAGACACCCGAACTTGAGCCTGACCCTCCTCCGTCTTCTTTTCGGTATGAGTATGTTGAATGCGATAAAATATATTCTGCTGTTATGAATGCTAACTTGAGTGCAGATACGATGAGGAAACAACCCACTCGTGTAAAGAAACGTAGAAAACTCAGCTCTTCAATATGTACATACGGAAACTTTACGGAAGATATCCATGAACCTTCCACTAAAACTCAAAGGAGGCTGCACCCGCACTTGCAAGAGGTAATGGAAAAAGACATCATAAAACGTTTCGATGTAGATACCATTTATCCAACCTCGGGCAGCGAACGAGTGAATCCCATGCATGATGTGCCAAAGAAAGAAGCAGTGACTAAGGGATGGCACGACAAAAAGATCCTACCTCATGACTTCCAACTAGGTGATTTAGTTCTACTTTTCAATTCTCGTCCTAAGCTTTTTTCGGGCAACCTACCGTCCTGTTGGTCTGGTCCTTTTCAGGTACGAGAAGTCTTGACACATGGAAAAGTGGAATTATAGAGCGATTTGAGCGAAACATTCAAAGCTAATGGGCAGCGACTAAAGCTCTACCAAGCCGCTCAACCGATCGAAAGTGGAAACTCCATTTCCCTTTCCGATCCATCTGTCATGCACATATGAGGAATGGAGACGTCAAAGCTTAAAGACGTTAAATAAGCACTTTCTGTGAGGCAACCCAGCTGTTTGTTTTCTATTTTTCTTAGTTATTTAGTTTAAGACTCGATTAATTTAAAAAAAACAACAAAAAAAAAACAAAACAAAAAAAAATACCACCACAAACGTGACTTCACTTCTCTTACCCTCCATCGGAGCTTCACGTTGAGGACGTCGTTCAATTCAAGTCTGGGGGAGCAGCTCATGTTTGTCAGGTGACTTCGTTTCATTTTCTTTTATTTTCTCTTTGATTTCGTAGTATTTAGTTTGTTTTTTTATTTCGTGAGTCAAAGTCGTCCTAGGCACTTGTCCGGTGTCACGTTTTGAGATGAAACCTGAACCTAGGAAACTTAAGAAGTTTTTTTTTTTCAATGAGATTTTGCATGTTTGAGCTAGGTTTTTCCTAAGCGTTAGAGCTTATTAGTCGGCTGGTCGTAATTCTTTGGGAATCCTAGTGTTGCTTGTGGGAGGTTTAGACGAGGTTACTAGGCTAGTTTATCTTTTATTCTCTTTATCCAGATGGTCATACTTCGTATAGACGATGCTTTACTTCTTGTGATGAGAATTATTAGATCGTATGAAATCGAGCTTGTTTTGCAGAATAAAGAGCACACACTAACACTCCACTGTCGATAGAAATAATTCCTAAAAGCATGATCTAAAATCGATATGAGTGCATCGACCTTGATACTCGATGGTTCGGTCTAAGTGGTGGGTTGGCGATCATATTTCTACGTCCTAAGGGCACGGCACAATAAAAACGCTGCCTACTCCGCTGCACTCTAGAACAAGATGCATGAGTATACCGTAATCGATAGTCTGAGTCTAAGTAGAGGTTGGATCCCTTCAAATCCGACGTCCTAGAAGCCTAGTGTGTTTGCATAACATTAAAAAAAGAACAGAAAAAGAAGATATATAAAAAAGAAAGAAGAAGAAAACAAAGAGAATAAAAAAAAGAGAAGCTCGGAAAAGAAACAAGTATCCTCATATGTTCTACGTTTAGCATTTGTCTGAAGTAATCTCAGGTTTTCTACGTTTAACAAGTACCTATAGATCTACATCTTAAAACTAAATAATATTCATAAACAAGCAAAAATAGAGTTTAGGATGCTCAATTGATCTCTCGCTCCATCAGCGCCATAACCTTTCAACTTGTTTTTAATGGTCATTGAGTTTTCTATCATAATCCAGATAGATTCTTCGCTCTTATGCACTATCCTAGAGTGTTTTTCTACCTTTGATCTGCTCTAAATCAGTTTTCTCTCATCCTTTTTGTAGTTCCCATTCTTTTCCGTCCTTTACATCTTTAATTTAGTTCAGAAAACGCCCCCCCCCCCCCCCTTAACCCCCCCCCATAGAGAAGCTTTTCCTCACTTGAAAATTAAAAATTTGTATTTTTAAAAGAATTTGGTGAACTGCTCGGCCGATCTTGCTTGTGCTTAGGTTGAGCAGTTGGTTGTTCTAGGCTTACCACACGTAAAAAGGAGCTGACTTTGATCATTTTAGTTAGATTACTCGACTGAGCAAATGATCGTTTAGGTAGAGCAAATCCTCTGGAAGAAAATTTACCTCTAGATGGATACACGCTCGACGGAGTTACCTTCTACTCGGGTCGAGAAAATCCTCAAGAAGAATTTTATAGCATCACATCCAAATGACCAACCGTTCTTCCTGAGCGAATCCTCTAAAACCTTTGAGAAATTGATAAGACTGATCAATAAGATCTTCATTTTGATTGATTGTTATACATGCATCATCTCACCTCTAATTCCTATATGTTCACAATGCAAGAACCAAACGTGATAACTCTCTATGAAGTCGACCTTATAAAGTTTTACTATATCTATATTGCATTACTTAATGATTTTTCATCTTTTGCAAGAAAGTAATATTGTTTTGCATTCTTGATACAAGGTTGCATCGACGTAAAACTCATAAGTTCTTTCAACCCGACTAAGAATTTTTTTCATAACCTCTTTTATTTTTGGATCTTTTCTTATATACATCTACTCTCTTGACATATATATATTTCTATTCGGAGAGGATGAAATTTTTTAAAAGTATGTTTATACATGAATTGGTAATGATAGAACAAAACTAGTTAGTTGTATAAATGGTACCTTTGTCAATAGGCATACGTTGATAATACAAACGATAATTGCTGAAGTGCAACGATCAAAATTTTTCCAATGCTTTAATAAAAAATTGAAACATGTCAACATACATCTGATCATCTCGTTTTTTATACATATTTCTCGCATGATTTAGGAGATGTTTATGATATAGATATGATGATTACGTATGATTTTGTATCCGTTTTACTCGTTTTCGTGTTTTTGTGTCCTTACAGGTTGTAATGCAAATTCGGTTCATTTTGGAGTTAAAGGACGTACATGAGATAAAGTACTAACATCGAGGATCAGCACGGAACAAAGGGGACGAGAATCGGCGAGGAATAACACAACCCACGCGGGGCATTCACCTAGCCCGCATGGGGCTTGACTCCCAACAACTTCAGCACGGGTCGGGGAGGTCATTAGCACGCATGGAAAACACACGAAAAAGGTAAATGGTGGCTGCTGCGAATAAGAGGAAAGAAGTGAACGGCCAAAAGGAAAAACCAGGAGGAAAGGAAATAAAAGAAGAAGGAAAGGGAAGGAGAGGAGCTATGGGTCGAGGGGATTTAGGTAGTTTTTTCAGAATTCATACGTGAGAGAGAGTAGAGAGAGGATCGAAGAAGAAGAACACTCTTGCGGAAGAGACATTCAAGGGGCGTTGAAGATCAAATCAGGACTTCGGTTTCGTTTGGTTTTTATGTTCTTTAGATTATCTACCTTGATTATGTTTTCTTTCAAACGCATGTACGAGTAGTCATTTTGTTCTAGGAGAAGGGATTAGCCCTTGGCTATCCCGGAACCACTTTTGATTTATCTTTGAATGCAATTTCCCGTTTATCTATTCTTTGTCTGAGTTCTTGAAGGACTTGTATTTACGAAGGCCAATTAGATGCATGTGTTAGGGATTAGGAGAAAGACCGAAAGGAGAATTCTAGTCCTAGAAGATCAGGTTTAGAACAACCGAGGTTAGGCCACGAAAGTAGGGTAGCAATGGTTGAGAGTAAAACGGATGAATCATAGAACTTATGAGTTTAGTTCAAGGTGTCAGCCACGAAGGTAGGGGATAACTTGACTAGATCACGTGTCTTTGCCTTGAGAGAGGGTAGATATTCATATCAGGATCGTCTACCTTAGATGACTTAATTGGGTTTGCATGATTAGATAGGTTGATTGTTGGTTTCGGTAGTCTTGTAGTGAAATCGGATTCCTAGAACGTTTGTCTCACTGTTAAAACTCGTTACTTTATTGTTTTTAGTATTTCAATCTTAAAAAAAATATTCATTCATTTACAAGTTTGATTAGTAGTTTGGGTTTAGGTTGTGTTGCATAGTCCCTGTGGGATCGACACCTAAAGTACTACACACGTGTCGTGCATTTACGGATAGTTTAGGTTAATAATTGTTTAACTTTGAATCACATCAACATCCATTGGTCATACCAAGTTGAAAGGGTTCACATGTTTTCAATGGTCTTTCAATTGATATTCTAAAGATTCCACCGTGTTTCAAATAGTTAATGGCTGGAAAACCGTTGATATGTTCAAACTGATGTGATTCGCTAATAAGCGGTTGAAACTTGCACCAAAATTTTCAACAGTTATCAAATGATGGCTCAATTGTGCTTTTTCAGTTCATTAAAAATTGTAATTTTCAATGGATTTCAATGGGTTATTCATTGTTGATATCCATTGGAATCCTTTGGTAATTTTTTAATGCACATATCCGTTGAAACACCCATTTAAATTTACGTGTTTTCTTTGCAGTGTCTAGTGCAATAGGCTTCATCTTGTCAGCTTTTCAATTTATTATTGCTTTGTGGAGAGGCAGATGAACAACTTCAGTGGGATAGAGCATAATGTTGCAGGGTGTCCAATTTAGGTTATTTGGATCAATCCGCGTAGATCGACCCAAATCGGAATATAGGTTACCTAAGAAACCGTTAAGGTTTAAATTCAAAACCCATTTATCGGGTCAGTTTGATTTGGGTTCAAGTTAAATCCGCCAAACTCGAACAATCAAATTTTAAACAATAATTCCAAGAAAAATAAAACAATAAAAAGTCATAGTAGGTTTTATTTTTATATTTATGTTTTAATTTTTTTGTTTTATATTGAAAAATTGTACCACCCATAGAATCGTAAAACCGAATTAGGCATAGTATCCGAATAGTCCAAAACCAAAATAACCCGAATTACCTAAAAACCGAACTACTCGAAGAATCCAAAATTATCCAAATTTAGTTCAAAGGTATTTCAGGCCTAATTATTTTGAAATAAAAAACCCCAAACCGAACTTATACGAAAAATATTCAGGTTCAATTGGGATGAAGTTTTCCAAAATTTGAGGAACCTGGACCCAAATCAAAACCCGACTCAGACCAAAACCTATATTGGACACCCCTAATGTCGACGCATCCTGCAATGAGGGTTTTATGTACTTTATTTCTTAATTAATATGTTTGAAATAAAGACTTATTTTTTTGGCATAAATTGGAACATAATTTGTTCCTACATAGCTAGTAAGTAGCCGCTTTTCTTGGTCTCTGTTATCCTTATTGATTCTGAGGATGTCTTAAGCTTCTTGATCCAAGTCTTGACAAGAGTTTAATGTTGCAAGCTTGTCTCCAAGTTCTCGCCTTCTATGCAACAGACTTTAACTCCCGGGCTCTACAATCCTCTGTTCCTTGCTCTATTTTGTTGAGAGGAAGATCAACTACTCCTGTCATCTTTTGAACTACTTCTTCATAATACCCAACATGCCCCTTAATTCCTCAAATCTTTTTGCGCCAAATGACTTGGTCAATACTTTTGCTAGTTTCTCCTCACCAGACACATGCTACAGCTTAATAATCCCATCAATCAACACTTCACTCAAAATATGAAACTTAATTTGAATGTGTTTAGTTATCTTGTAAACCATTAGATTATTTCCGATGCAATTTCCACCGTGTTCTCATAGTGAATCATCACACTTCTAGACATGTCAAAACCCAACTCATTGAATAAACTCTTCAGGCACACAACATAATTTGTCGCTGCGCAATGGGCTTTGCACTCAGCCTTTACAATGGATTGAGCAATGATAAATTCCCCAACTAAACATGGCATGTCTAATGGTGAAATAAAATCCTATTGTGCTTCTTTAATCAACTACACTTCCAGCTAAGGCTAAATCCACATACATCACCAATCTTACATCTTTCTTATTCTGAAACATCAAATCATAATCAGTAGTTTTGGCAATGTATCTTAGAAACCTCTTAGCTTCATGTAAACTTGTTTCAGCTTGCTTAACATTGCTCCTTAATAGATATGAAGTCAATAATACTAAGTTTGGTGTGGTTTCAGCCATGTAAAGCAACCCCAACTATGTTTGTATATTTTATTGGATAAACATGTTCAATCCCATCTTCTTAATCTTGTCATATGAAATCGTGCATTCCAACATAGCCTTTAACTTCTAAACTTGACCAACTTCATCAGTCTTCAGTTTGTAAATCCACTTCATACTGATAACTTTTTTATTTTGAGGTAGATCAGCAAGTCCTCAACTCTCATTCTTATTTATCATCTCTGTTTTAGTATCCATAGCATCCTTTTAACCTTTCTCAGTATCTGCCTCTTCAAATGATGTAGGCTCTTCCACTGACAAGCAACAACACCTATGCATTTGATTGGATTCTGCATTCTCTAGTTCTTCCTCGTTATAGATGTCAGGTAATCTCCTCATCCTATGAACCAACACTGAAGAACTACTGCTACCGCTTGTATTTCCCTTAATATTGGATTGATTCATTCTTAATAGAATTGGAGTGAACTAAGGTAATGTTCCTCTACTCCTTCAATAAATTTGTCTCTCTTCTTGTGTAATCGTCGGAATAGATTGAACCGTTTACTGAGTTTCAAGCTTATTGGTCCTCTTGGAATGAAATTGGGAACCGTAACTTGATTCTCTCCCTTAGTGTGTGTTTCCTGATTATATCTCTTATCATATTCAAAGACAACATCTTCAACCACAAAACCTTCCCTAAGATGATACAATATAGATTCTTTATTCACGGTCATGTATCCCACTAGTTTGCTTTCTCAGACCTTGCATCCAGAAGCCTTGACTAAGATGATACACGTCTTGAGACTTGAAACTCAAGATATGTATGACAAGTAGAAATCCTTGAGTCATTGATGATATCTTGAATGGTCTAAGGGTGCTTTTTAGGAGATCGCGTTGTTGAAGGTGGATGATATGATCACACAAGGTCAAAAGACCTTTCTAAAATGGAAATGATAGAGAAAAAAGATTTGTGAGATAAAAACACCAAAAGGGGTGTGAAAGCCTTTTGATATAGTCAGAAATTCATTTAAATGTTCTTGGAATAAGTTGAAGAAACCAAGATCTTGATGAATGGCCAAGACAAAAAAATTTTTATTTCTTTCAACATTAAAGTCTGAAGAGTACAAAGAGATGGAGTCTTTAAATAGGATAGGCTTCACATAATAAATAAAGAAATTGCTAAATAGAGGTTTGAGATTGATGTACTAGCAGTTAGAAATATTTTTACTAGCCATTGGAGATCTTTGTAAGACGAAAATAGGATTTGGAAGGATATCGATTGGCTTGAGTACAATAATAATTCCAAAAAATAATTTCATAATTATATGAGGTCTTTAATCGTATTTTCTAATGAACCATGATGAAAAATATCATTCATTTGTCAAATAAATATATTAACATCAAAAGATAATTTTAAAATAAACCATATTTCTTAAGAAATTAATTAAATTTAATATAAATATACACATCTAAATCATATATATAAAAGTTCTTACATTTGCAAGAACCACAAGCCTCCACGTCAGCCTTACAAATAAAATGACAAAAAAACTTTCAGCCGTTACACTTCATCTGAGTTTCCCGAGAAGTAACAGTTTCTCAAAGTTCAATGGCAATCAATGCTCACGTTCTCAAAGTCTTCAATTCACATCACTCCCTCTCCCCCTTCGATTGGCCGCTCCATCGTCTTCCCCTCTCCCCCATCGATTGCAGGTTCCAACTTCTATCCCTCTCCCCCTTCGATTACCCGCTCCAACGACTCCCCCTCTTCCCCATCGATGCCAGGTTCAATCGTCCCTCCCTCTTCTCCGTCGATCGCCCGCTTTTCTGCAAAAATCGCTTCGAATTTTCTGCAATTAGGATCGCATGAGGCGGTTACGAAGGAATTTAATGTTGGAGATGTTGTCGGTGTATCCGAGGAGGTGGTAACCTTTGCGAGGGATATTGCGATGCAACCTAAGACTTGGTTGGATTTCCCTTTACCTGACGATGATGATAACTTTGATGGTAAGCTTCTTCTTCGAGATACCTTTTGTTAATCTATAGTTTCAGATTTTGGTCTGTAAATGCAATTGGAGTGACCAGAGTGTTACGGATTTGGTGTCAAATAGATCCTGATTTGAGGTTTTCAGAAAAGTAATGTCAATTGAATTGACTGATCAAGAAGTGGTGGAATCAATGGCTTGTTAATGCTTAGAGTAGTAATCCCTTAACCATGGTGGTGCCTTGAGAACTAGGGTTTTGTTCTGATTCTGGAACTTGCGTTCATGATTTTAATCATCACTGCAACTCAATTTACAGATTTTGAAATGACTGATGATCAACAAGAACATGCTCTGGCTATAGAAAGACTTGCACCAGCATTATCAGCTTTAAGGATTGAACTTTGCCCAACTTACATTACAGAAGGTTGCTTTTGGAAGATATACTTTGTTCTTCTTCATCCTAAACTTACCAAACATGATGCTTTACTTCTATCAACTCCTCAGGTAATTTGGACCCTAAATTCCATTGTCATACTCATTGCTTTGCCTTAAGAAGAACTTTCTGAAATGAATTTGTCAACTGTTGTATTTGTGTACAAGAAGGTACTTGAAGCAAGAGCAATATTTCTCTGCCGTAGTTGTTGAGGATTCTATGAAGTATGCAAAGTACAAGGACGCAAAGCAACCTTTGGGAGCTAGGATCAGGGATCTGATGAAACGTATGACACTTGAGGAAAAGATCAGACAAATTTGTTCATGTTGAATGCAGTGTGGCTTCGCCCGAAGTAATGAAGAAATACTTCATTGGTAGGATTAGATTATCAATAAGTTTGTGTTTCTCTTCGTATAAAACCTGTTTTGAATCTATACGAGTGCTTAATTTTTTACAATTTGTTTGTAGGGAGTGTTTTGAGTGGTGGAGGGAGTGTGCCTGCACCAAAGGTGAGCCCTGAAACGTGGGTCAACATGGTAAATGACATTCAAAATGGGGCTTTATCAACCCGCTTAGGGATCCTAATGATTTATGGTATCGATGTTGTTCATGGCCATAACAATGTCTACAACGCCACCATTTTCCCACACAATGTAGGACTTGGAGTCACTTGACATGTGTATTCGTTTAGAAACTTAATTAATGTATTCGTTTCAACTCGGTGGCATATTGTTCTGGTTCGTCTGTGTTTTCTTATTATCTCTTTTTTATGGCTTATTGTCTGTAAGGACCCTATGCTTCTCAAGAGGATTAGAGAAGCAACTTCCCTTGAAGTTAGAGCAACAGGGATCCCATATGCCTTTGTCCCATGTATTGCGGTGGGTAAAATAAATCTTCTAAGTTGTAATCCATTGAACATCCTAACAAGAAACATGTTTCTTACAATTTCTGCAATGGGATCTTTACAGGTTTGTAGGGATCCAAGATGGGGCTGATGCTATGAGAGTTACAGTGAGGATCATCGAATTGTTCAACAAATGACTGAAATTATCCCTGGTTTGCAAGGCGACCTTCCTGGCAAACTAAAAGGTGTTCCCTTTGTAGCTGGAAAGTACGTATCTTTTCTTGAGAAAAGACTGTCTACAATAAGTTTTCATGAATCACCATGCAAGTGGAAATAACTAGATGAAACTGTCAAATTAAACTTGAAGAAAAATGTTTTGAAAGACCAATTTCGAATCCCAAAATGTTAGATGAATGATCTACTTTGTGTTCTTTTCGATAGGCTATTTCTTTTCTGTGCACTTAGGATTCAGGTTGATCAGATATACTGGTTTTAGTTGTTTCTTTTTAATGGATCAAATGATGTCAATGCTCATTTAGATGTGTTTTCAATTTTATTCTCACCCATACTTCCAAGAATTTGTTCTATGGAGATATTTATAAGAGGGATCGATGAGAACAACATGGTGATTGATGCAAAGGGACTGTTCAGCATTCACATGCCAACCTATTACAATGCCATAAATAAAGGTGTTGCAACCATTATGGTGTCCTACTCGGCATGGAACGGTCCGAGAATGCATGCTAATCAATATCTTGTCACGGGATTCCTCAAGAACAAGTTGAAATTCATGATTCTGAGTTTCAGCAACTGCTTCATATTTTCAGGTATGGTTTTTCTAGATCTCTGGTTTGATTTGAATTGCTTTGGGTATGTCAAACTATAAAGGCCCTCATTCTTCCTTCTGGGTACCAAATTGTTTCACTCGGGTCTTTGGCTTGGTGGAGATTGCTAGGAACACCGACGGAGCAACAGTGGTCGGGAGTTACTTCACTCCGTGACTGGCATGTCTATCCAAAGTGGGAACCACAAAACTGGAGTCGTGTTGTTCCATCACTGTCTCCTGAAGGAGTTGATCTTTTCTCGGTAACTAAACTGGCCTCCACATACTTCCATGTCTCCCCTTTCATTGCTAGATAAAAGGATTTGCCTTTTTCTTTTTGTTGATTTATGTCTCTATCAAAATGCAGCAAATGCTAAAGTATGATCCAGCGGAAAGAATTTCAGCAAAAGCGGCACTCGACCACCCTTATTTCGACAGCCTTGACAAGTCTCAGTTCTGAAGCTAGGCTGAGAGGAAATGGAGGAGTACAATACTTACAATGCCACTCGTAATGAAGTAGTAATTCAGCATCTGTTGAAGTTGGGATTTGCTTGCTTTGTCCTCATCATCTCAGTGATTTTAACATTTGGTTCTCAAGTTTGTATTCATGTGTTGTAGTTACAAAGAAACTTTTATTATGAAACAATGAGGGGAAACATGTTTAAAAGGAAGAAAACAGATTACAAAAAATACCTCAATTCTAAAGGAAGGAGAGGACCATCTGAATTCCATCATGTAGCCAGCCAAGGGCTTATTCTCTGTCTACTCCCATGGAATCTGTCCAAGGTTAGGATCCGTTCTTTTGATGCATATGTGTAAATGATTCTTTATGACCACTCTTCAAACTGTTGTAATATGCCTTGAATCGTTTGATGTTTCCAGTGAAAATGATTTGTTTTCAAGAATCATTAGGTGCACTCTCTCTCTCTCTATATATATATATCAATCAATCAATGCAGTCCCTCATTATGTCTTTTTCTCATCAAGGTTTAGGTCTTTTGTACATTTAAAAAATGAGATACCAAAATTTCATGTGTTAAATAAATGGCCACCACAATGACCAAATAGTCTTTGATTGTTTGATTAGATCATGCAAACATCTTCATCTATTTGGATATGAATTATCGGTATTTTTCAAGATTACACGTGTTATCAACCTTCCTGATTGAATTTCTCTCTCTCTCTCGTATCCCTTCCCCTGAGATTCGGGAAGATTCAGAAAGTCCGATGAAAGAGTAGGCTCCTGGGAATAATATGGAGAATTGCAATGGATGAAACAATATTTACGATAAAAGAAAGCATGGTGGAAACAAGAGCAGTAAAATTAGGGTTTTTGAGAATAGGGGATTGGAGGTATCAGAACCGTCGGATATGGAGGGTGGTAACGGTGGCGGTGGAATAAAAGAATGGATTAAGATATGGTTGGAAGAGTTAGGGTTGGAGAGATATTGGAGGTATTTGAGATACACGAGGGTGACTAATAGGTTTTGCCATTGTTGACATTGAAGGATCTAAAAGACATGGGGAAAATGTTGTAGGCTCTCGAAGGAAGATGTACGTCACGAGTATGCTTCTTTTTCCTTCTTATTGCTAATGATTTGTCAAATCTTATGGTCTTTCTATAAATCTATTATGATGGATTTGACCTCGGTGATGGATTTGATCTAGCGGGTGATCCACCGTTCCATTTTGCGATGTACATATATAGAACTATATTATATATAGTTTTATGTTTATGTAAATATATAGATAAATTTGTTTTAATTTATAATTTGATTTCATGGATTATATATAATATCTTTTGTATTCCATTTTTAATAGTTATCTATTATATGTAATATAATATTCAAATTACATTTTCTATAACTATAAAATTTTAATCTAAATAAAATTATCGTATTTTAAAAATTAATATAAATAGCCGCGCATCGCGCGGGATATTACCTAGTTATATTAATGTTTCATCTCCTAAATATATCATTCTTTTTTGGACTTTGACTTTGTGTTTTTTTTATGGTGAATGAATTAATTTTTTTGACATTGTTATAAATCTTAAAAAATATCATAAAATTAAATAAAATATATAAATAGATATAATTTATCAATTTCATGTAATATTATCTATGTAACGACGACTTAAATAGTCTGTTATGTAAACTCCAAGCACAAATTTACGTAGCATATCATGTAAAACAGTCAAGAAAATTTTTGCACATGATATCAACATATCATCACATAAAAGTATAATGATTTGTCTTTGTAGAACTTATTGAATGATCACAATCCCTTTGCCTAAAGATTTGTTTTTCTAATTTCAAGAAGCAAAAAAACAATATATATATATATATATAATAGGAATAATATAATAATAAAAAATATCAAATAAGAGAATAATAAACAAAAACTCAGAATCTCGATATGATTATATATGTTCATCAAATGGAGTCTATAATCACGAACTTCTCTTTCTTCCCTTTTTACTCTACAAAAGCTCATATCTTCACTCTATTCCTTCTTATTGGTTGTTTATCCTGCATCCAATGATTTCATTTTAACCATAAAATATTGCAACTTCCCATATAATTTCACACATAGTATATACTATTAGCACAAAGGACATAAATGTAATTTACTCCATTAGGGTTTCATATTATCTTGTATATCTATATCATAACTGATGTAATTCATATTTTGGAATCAATATACGAAATCCCTTTCTACATGGTATCAGAGCGCTGATCCGAACCCTAACCCTAGCTATCACCACCGCCGCCGGCCACCTCTCTTCTCCTTT
>CM071864.1:10903440-10923636 GCA_036759665.1 Gynandropsis gynandra
CCTTTAGTGATGCAGATTGGGCGGGAGATCGTGATGAGTATACTTCTACGGGGGCATATATTGTCTACCTTGGCAGCCATCCCATCTCTTGGTCTTCCAAGAAACAGAAATTCACCGCTAGATCATCCACGGAAGCGGAATACCGTGCTATTGCTGACACAGCAGCGGAACTTCGATGGATTATGTCCCTCTTCACGGAACTAGGTATCTCCACATCCCAACATCCTGTGATTTATTGTGACAACATTGGCGCAACATACTTGAGTGCAAATCCCGTCTTCCACTCTCGCATGCAGCATCTAGCTTTGGATTATTTTTTTGTTCGTCAACAAGTGCAAGGTGGCATCCTCCGAGTCTCTCACGTCAACTCAAAGGATCAACTCGCGGATTTACTCACAAAACCGCTCGCACGTCAACAATTTCTTACACTTTGTGACAAGATCGGCATCACCGAAGGTGCTCCGTCTTGCGGGGGCATATTAGCACAAAGGACATAAATGTAATTTACTCCATTAGGGTTTCATATTATCTTGTATATCTATATCATAACTGATGTAATTCATGTTTTGGAATCAATATATGAAATCCCTTTCTACATATACGTTGATCTATGTTAATCAAAATTGTCAATGATCGTGTTACCATTTGAGGGTGCATTTGGGGTAATCAAGCTTGTTCAAGCTAACACAATCCCTTGACTATACAATCCCAAACTAACATCCTACACAACACCAAATTGGGCAAGCACCGATTAGATGACATATCTTCAAGAACCATGAGGTCATCCATGGCATGACCTTCTCTACAAAAACCGAGATTTACATAGTTACCTTTAAAGACTTTGTCATTCCTACTATTTCTTTTTTGTTATCATTAGATTTTTTTGAATCCTGCCATGTAGTTCCTGCAACAGCCATTATCACATCTCATGTTAAGGTTTTTCATTATTTGATAGAAGTAAGAGACATGATTACTTAAGGCAAAGGGACAAACCTTAGGGTGGATGAAGGTAGCTTCTCTCTTTCTTTTGTTTTCGACACTCTGTCGCTGCCTTCTTATCAAGTTTCTTCAACCACTCTTTTTTCTAACTTCTTCTCAATATCCCAATTTCAATTGAGAATAATATAAGATATTATTAAAACCATGATTGAAATGAACAATGTTCGCAGATGAAAATTGAATCTAAAAGTTCACAGAGTTGGATTTTTTCACAGCATTGGGCTCCACTGAGGAGGGATAGAAAGGGGAAAGGAAACAGATGAATGCAAAGTGTCCTACGAAACATCCACAATGTAGGAAGTAACAACAAGATGATACAAGACATCATATGAAAGAACATTTCAAAAAATCCGTGTCGTAATATAATATATATTACGCTTCGTGTAGTCTAGCTCATTCAAGATCATGTTCTTACTGAATCAACTCCATCGACTTGTTTCCATCTAATGAACATAGGACTGCAAAAACAATCCCACCATTGTTTATACAAGCATGTCATTTTATCAAACTTCCTCGGTATTATTTAAATATCATAAGCGTATATTTCACAACCTTCTTCTCAATTACGCAGTTCAAGCTAACTTCAAGTGCCTTCTTCAGTTGATGTAGATGTTCTATGTTTAGCCTTTTAAGTTCATCTCCTCTAATTTTCCTAGTTTCATTACAATACCCTTATCTGCAAAAATACATACAATGAACATATCAAATTTAAACAAATAGAGTCGAGTTTCATTGCACGAATACTGCATACTTAACAACAACAATCCAACCATTAATGAAGTTAAGTTTCCCTGTTTTCTAAAGGCTGTACAATTATTTATAAATAAAGGTTCATTATGTTCTTTAAGACATGATTATGAATCCAGATACTGAATAAAAACTCAATGAATCCAGATACTGAATAAAAACTCAAGACAATGCAATATACCTTGGGTGCACTGCCACAGACCTTCTCCATTGCTCTGTCTATACACCAAGCTTGAAAAATATCCAATACCATTCCAAAAGAAGAAAAACCCTGTGTTGAGCCCAAGAATTTTGAATCCATTATTTCAAGCCATTTTTGTTCTTTTCATGCTATCGTAGATCTCATCTTCAGAATTTTATGAGTTTTCATTTAGTCTCCAGATTCATAGTCATGTCTGACATCGTTACAAAATGTGGAAATGTGATTATTGAAGCAAATGATATGATGACTGAGACTGATAAATGTGTGGATCTTATGTGGAAATTTCCAATCAATTCATGTGAAACTATGAGTTGTGTCTCACTAAGTTTAGTAGAAATCTCAAAATATTATAACAGTATCTTAGTCGCATCAGTCAACAAATCATACACAAAGATGAGAATCTCTGGCCTAAGTTTTGTTTCTCTACAAAATCTTACCACATTTTTCCAATCTCTGATAGCCAACACCATGACAAATAGACTAATTGAGACATAATAACATAACCAAATGAAAAGACAAGACGTAAAACCCAATGAGTCTCTCTTTTGTCTTATTTTAGTGAAGAATCATGTCTGACCCATCTATCCTTTTCACAAGCTATGCAATTATAACCTCTTTCACCGGTGCATCCAATCTACATTGCATATGGGGACACTTTTGGGGTTAAGGAGGGTGCGAAAGAGAGGAAGTTTGTGACTCGATTCTAGGTTTTAGCATTTATACAAGTCAGTATCTGGTGGTCGGATCATCACATTCGTATAACAAACTGAAATCTATGTTTGTATCCAAAGCATTTGCTATTGCATATATCTATTTATTAGTTTAGTTTTCTCCCATTCAATTTCTAAGATTAAAACACCACAAGATACCAGATTTATTATAGAATATTGAAAAATTATCTTCACAATTCATGATCATGACACTTACCGATGATGAATATAGCATGATATCTTGTTAAAACAAGACAAACATTGTTGCTTTTGCCACAACCTCCTATTTTAATGTGATAACATATCTCTTACTCCATCCTAGTGAGCTTAAGGATATTCTCAAACTTCATACCCTTGAATCCAGATTGCATTTAGACACAAATAGTGTTGAAATAAGGAAGCACTATAAAAACAAGGCTGATAAATATGAAAAATCAAAAAATTTACCTTCCACTTTTTGATTGAATTAGCACTTGTTATAATTCCATAACACTTTGCTCTGGATAATTGGGTTCCCATTTGCATCTGGTGCAACTCATTATTTCAAATTCTTCAAGTGCAAAAAGGGAAGTCACCAGGCTTTCTCTATGTGAGCTTTTCCAATAATGCAGAAACTTGAGGACGACCATCAACAGCTTGGTAGCACCATTTGCCTGAAAATTAGTATATCGAAGATTTAGAAACTGTTAAACGTATGGCTCAGATAGAGGGTGAAAATATACTCGAATATGCCAGCTTTATCAACACAGACAATGCCAAGAAATACTCATCATAAATAGCAATGCAATCTCTATAATATAGACATTGAAGAGAAAGATTCATGTTTGACTTATGGAACTGGTGCTGGTATGAATATAGCGCAACAAATATATAAATGTTACAAGAAAGATTACATATAAGAAACCGAGGATGTTCCGCCAAAAATTAAGGACCATAGTAATATATGATAACATGTAATTACTTGGACACTGAAAGTGCAGAGCGCTCAACCAAAAACCACTTTGGGAAGCCTCTCAAGAAACCCGGATAAAGAGATAAAGCCAAGAGGGAAGTATGCATGGAAAGGTTCTAAGATATTTGAATACTATAATTGGAAGCAATAAATCAATAAGACAACAAAGAGAATATACCTATTAAAATATTCGATTACATCATTCTCTATGCAATAATTTATACTTCATGAGATTAAACCATCCAGATATTCTTTGAGCCCTGCAGAAATTTCATCCGAGTCATCCACAACCAAGGAACATGTACATTCTTGCATGAAAATTAGAAAATCATATGAGATATATATGATGGTATATCAAAGTGTGGTTTGAGAATATGGCTGTCATAAGCGAGTTAACTAAGCCTAGATTCAAGATCATACGCAACCATCAGTACCAATAGCACTAATCTAATTCCCTTCAAAGAAAGAGGGCTTGTAGATAACAATCCTCGTACTGCTGCCATAAGTCTTGACCTTGTTTTGCTTATAGGGTGCATACAAATCTGTAAAAGAATAAAATTGTTGAGATACACCACTGCCGCTATACAAGGATTTGGAATAATGATGATTTGAGTGCGTTAAAAATCATTGAACTTACGCGAGTAAATGTATTACCCAACAATTTATTCACGTGAGATGTAGTCATCTGCTTGGATTTATGACTCTGCTTGATACTTTTACTAACTTCTTCTGCTGTAGTTTCTATCACATCGTCACTGTACTTTGAGCTTTTGTTGTTAAGGAACGAAGTTGTTCTAGAACCAAGGGTGCAGATTCATGCTTGTCCCAATTAGCAACATCATTAGAAATGCCAAGCGCATATGAATTAGCCTTATCCTCTAGGACTACCATTAGACATTCGACTAAACCTCATGGATTGGTCCAACATTTCACACTTCCAGAACCTCTGCTTACCATTGCTCTCGAAACATGCAAGACCAGAATTCACCGTAATCCTTGAATGATGCAGTAAAAGCAAACATGTAGATATAGTGTAGGTTAAACATAATTTAACTCGAGTAATTGACGAACATTTACATGAAAAAGGAAGCTCTTTGGGTACAAATCAAACTTATATCCAGAAGAAATCACATCAAATAGAAAAAAGAAAAAGAAAAATGTTAGTTGGTTCATATAGGAAATTTCTATTTTCAAGTTTAGGATTACATGGAGAGTATGCCTCAAATCTTGTACGGGTACCAGAACCATGAAAGTCTTTTTCTATAAATTTATCATTGAGGATTGTTTAATATAATTAGAATAACACAATAAACTTTAACAAACATTTTAATTAGAACACATCGATACTTACATACTCGTGTGTTGGTAGGCTGAGGTCGCTTACTATTTTCCATGTCAGATGATGGCTTTTTTGCTCAGGCTAGACAAGATGAAGACCGGCTCTATTGTGACTCATGTTTCAGTAGTATGCCTCAGATTAGCTCTTGCTAATATTATTCTCATGTTTCTATCTTGAAGCCAATTTGCTTCCCTTAGGAGTCATCTCCATCTTTGTTCAGAGATCAAGGTGAGTGGTTCAATCGAGGAGTGTAGCTCAGTTCTCTCATCTCGTTCTTTGTCTTGACATCGTTGACAACTTGGTTTAGAGGGAGAGGTTGAGTGGTCCAATGAAGGAGGCGTGTGGCTTTTGTGCTAGAACGACAATTCAATTTTCTGTCTTGAATCTAATGAGCTTCCCACAGCAGTCGCCTCTATCTCTGTTCAGAGATCGCTGATGACTTGCTCTTAGGGGGTGAGTGATTCAATGAAGGAGTGCGGCTCGGTTCCATCGTATCTATATTTGTTTAGATATCATCGATGACTTGCTCTCGAGGGTGAGTGGTCCAATTGAGGAGTGCATCTCGGTTTCCTCATCTCCTTCTTTGTCCTGAGATCATCGACGACTTGCTTTGGGGGGAGGGGGTAGTGAGTGGCCCAATCAAGGAGGCGTGTGGCCTTTGTGCTAGAACGACGATTCAATTCTGTCGATTAGGATACCTTTATCTGCAAGCTTGAAAAAGCGAATCAATCTTGTCGACTAGGATTCATCTAGAAAGACATTTTGTCAAAAAGAAATTTTAGGGTTTATTTCTTTTAAACAGTGGGGTTTTGTCTCCAATACTAATGCGACAAGCTGAGAGTTCAAGAGAAAAAAACCTCTCTTATTTATATCAAGGTTCAAGAAAGCGCTAGGCGCTAGGCGGGCGGACACCTAACGCCTAGCGCCCAGAGCGCCTAGGCGGAGTCTAGGCGGTATCTGGGCGGACTAGACGGATATATATATTTTATTTTTATTTAATATAATTATACAATACTTAATTTATAAAAACATATATAAATAAATAAAGTTTAGTATTTATAAAAAATATTTATAAGTATTAAATTCACAATATCAAGCATACAACGACAAATAATATAAAACAACGAAATATAAAAAATAGATGTCGAGTAAGGAAGGTATTAGACCAAGACAAGGGCAAAGGCGAGAGGTGATGACGAATGCGAGACATGAAGCTAAGGGTGGAGATGAAAAAAAGATGAAGATGAGAAATGAAGGTGATGACAAAAGATGAAGGCGATAACAATATACAAGAGACGATAGAAGATAAGAAAACAAGGATAAAGACAAAGACGAGGATCGGATACAAATGCGAGGACAAGAGACTTAGATAAAGAAGAAGAAAAATGAAATGATGATGGTAAAGTCGATGAAGGTAACACATGGATATATGTCATTATTAGTTTTTTTTCTTAAGTACCAAAACGACGTGGTTTTGACGTCACCATTTTTTTTTAAAAAAAAAAGACCGCCTAGAGATTAGACGGGCGGCCAGGGAGCGCCCAGCGCCTAGGCGGGGCCTAGGCGGACGCCTAGAGGGATTTTTAGAACAGTGATTTATATATATATATGTTTCAGAGATTATAATTAGTTCATTCTTTTTATATTTATTCTACTCATATGTAGATATGTTTTTATACCATTAAATATTTTGGAATTAATACTTTCGATAATATAATACTTCAAAATATTTAACAAAATCAATTAAATTTTTAATTATAATATATATAAGTAATATTCCTTAATATGAAAATAATTTGTTACATATTAAAAAAATCTATTATATAAAAGTTAAATATAATGTTATCACATCATTATAGAGACAAAAAAACACTTTGTAATTTTTAAAAAATAAATGGTATAGAATAATAATAATTTTCTAACTAATATACAATGTATTTAATAAAAAAAACTATATACTTAAATAGAGTATGATGGTTGATTAAAATATTATTATTTATTTTATGAAATGACTATTTTCATCCAATTTTAATCAAAACTTTTGAAGTTTTACTTTTGAATTCTTGTGAATTCTTAGATTGTTGGTGTGTCATATCCAGCAAACCGTTGTTGGTGTGTAATATCCAACGGTACTTCGTTCTTCGTTAGTGTGTAATATCCATCGGAGACGAAACGGTGAATTGAGGGTCTTCCGCAACCCTCGTGTGACCACTCGCCCCACACACCCTTGTGCAATTCCGTTGCAGCAAGGCATATCCCTTCCCTAACCTTGTCTAGAGCGTATGTGACCTCGTAGGTTTATGACTAAACCAGTAGCCAATTAGTCTCCACTAATTAACTAATCGAGGTTGGCGTCTAGATACACTCCTTGATGAACGGATAGCATGAAGCAATATCCTTACTCATTTGAGTAACAATCTTACCCAAAACGAGACAGGGTGAAGTTGACGTTAGTATTTCCTTCCATCTTTACAGCTTCGGATGCATCCTAGGCATGGTCATAACTGTCAGCCTTACAGATTATCAAATATGTCTCATGTCAATCGCAACAGACTGATGAATGAACCTAAGAAACACCTTTCTTCATTCATTCAATGTACTCTGGCCAGAGATTCGTATAGTTGTTGTGATTACTGATAACATAGAGCTCAAACTCTTATCAAGAGTTGACGGATTCCATCTTGATCAGTCCCCAACTACGCAATTATCTAATTATTCCCAATATCTATTCAACTAGTAGTCTAAGATACTAGGTGTCCAAAATCAAAGAATAATAGGTAGGATGCTAGTTACAATGCTGATCTCAGGTCTAAGGAAAACTAACTATCTAACTATGTGGAGAAATCTTAATGACTGATCATTGGTTATTTAACCATTAAGCATTTCTCCCTTTAGGTCAGTTCAGTGATCACATCATTATGTTTATCACCCACATATGTGATTTAGTAAAACAGATCCACTAATTTCTCTCAACATAGAAACTTATCACATATATGTTGTTCTTTCCGGATCAGTATAGTCCGAATAGTGATCCTACAAACAAGAACATTTCAGATTAAATCATACAAAAAACTTGACTCTCTTTATTATGATCTCTATCATAATGTCAAGTTTCAGATTTAATCTTGGACTCTATCATACACTTATGAAATTTGTCGAATGAAAAGTAATGCCATATATATTATTAAAAAAAATCTAATGTCCAAAATTATACAACTCGCTACTAGTCTATAAACTAATACCAGCTCGTCATCTCTCTTAATCTGATCCTCAGCTTATGCTTGTCAAACTCCTTTGACCCAAGCACCTTCGTGAATGAATCTGCTGTGTTTTCCTTTCCATCCACCTTTTGGATTTGCACGTCCCCACACATTATGATCTCTCGTATCAGGTGATACTTCCGCAGAACATGTTTCGATTTCTGATGAGACCTTGGTTCCTTTGCCTGGGCAATAGCCCGGTTGTTATCACATAATAAAGGAACGGCTTCCTGCATCGAAGGTGCCACACCAAGTTCATCTATGAACTTTCTCATCCAAACCGCTTCTTTAGCTGCTTCGCAAGCCGCTATATATTCTGCTTCAGTCACACGAATCAGCTATAGTAGCCTACTTGGAACGAATCAGCTGGAATGTCATTTCCTATGAGCAATATGTCATCCACATAAAGCACAAGAAAGATAACCACGCTCCCACTAAACTTCTTGAACACACAAGGTTCTTCATCGCATCTAACAAAGTTGAACTTTTCAACATCCTTGTTAAAGCGAATGTTCCAGTTTCGAGAAGCTTGCTTCAGTCCATAAATGGACCTTTGAAGCTTACATACCATATGACTTTGAGTTGGCAACGTGAAACCCTCATGTTAGGCCATGAAAACCTCTTCCTAGAGCTCTCTGTTAAGGAAAGCTATTTTCACGTCCATTTGCCAAATCTCATAGTCATAATATGTCACTATCGCAAGCAGAATCCGAATAGATTTGAGCATTGCCATAGGGGAGAATATTTCTTCATAGTCAATCCCTTCTCGTTGACTATACCCCTTGGAAACTAGACGAGCTTTATAGGTATCTACCTGCCCGTCTGCTCCAATCTTCCTCTTGTAAACCCATTTACAACCAATCGGTCTGGAAGTCTGTGAAAGATCAACCAAAGTCCATACTCCGTTGATGTTCATAGATTCCATCTCGAATTCCATGGCTTTCCACCATTTCTCGGAGTCTTGACCTTGTATAGGTTCTTGGAAAGTCAACGGATCGTCACTCTATGACCGATCACGTCCTCTTGCACCATCACATTAAGTCTTTCAGGTGCACGTCGAGAATTTGTTGACTTTCTCAAGAAAGCATGTGTAGCAGGTTCAACCTGCACTGGGATATCTTGTTGGACTTGTTTCTGAACAGGTTCATGAACTTGTTCCTGAACGTGCACTATCACTTCAACATTTGAAGATGAAACCCCGGAGCCTAACAACATATCACCCAGCCAAGATCGCTCATTTGACATCTCATGTCCTTGAGCTTGTGTTGGTTCGTGGGGTTCTTGAATTTCGTCAAGAACTATTTCTCCACCATGAATTCCTTCCTCAAGAAATTCCCTTTCAAGAAAGGTTGCAGCTCTGACCACAAACACTTTGTGTTCAGATGGGTGGTAGAAATGATATCCCATAGTTTACTTGGGATAACCTATGAACCTACACCTATCAGACCTAGCATCTAGCTTGTCTGGCTGAAGTCTCCTAACGAAGGTCGGACAACCCCAAATCTTGATGTGTCTCAAGTTAGGTTTTCGACCCTTTCATATCTCATATGGAGTCTTAGACACTGCTTTAGTGGGAACCTTGCTTAAAATGTACGTGGCTGCTTCTAAAGCATAACCCCACAGGTTGATTGGAAGATATGTGAAGCCCATCATAGATCGGACCATATCCAATAAAATCTGTTTTCTCCTTTTGGACACACCATTATGCTGTGGTCTTCCAAAAGAAGTCCACTGAGACAAAATCCCATTTTACCTTAGATAATAAACAAATTCATGACTAAGATATTCACCACCCAGTCTGATCTCAACACCTTGATACTCTTTCCGATTTGTTTCTCCACTTCACTGCGGAATCTCTTGAACATTCCAAAAGATTCGGATTTGTGTTTCATCAAGAACACAAATCCATATCTCGACATATCATCAGTGAAGGCGATGAAATATGAATATCCACCCTTGGCTTGAGCTCTCATAGGTCCATATACATCAGTATGTATGAATCCTAGGAGTTTTGTAGCTCTCTCTTCGGTTCCACGAAACGGAGATTTGGTCATCTTACCAGTGAGACAAGACTCACAAGTTGCATAAGATTCATAATCAAAATGGCCTAGAAGACCATCTATATGTAACCTGTTAATCCTCTTCTCACCGATGTGACCAAGTCTACAATGCCAAAAATACGTATGTCTTTGACGATCATCTACCTTTCTCTTTTGGCCCGAAGCATGCATGTTAATTAATTCAACAATAACATTAGGTAAGATATAAATTCCTTGTTACAAATAACCATTCACACATAAATCATCACCATGATAAATAGAGCAAATGCTATTACTGAAAAGTGTTCGAAATCCACGTCTATCAAGCATAAAAATAGAAGTTATGTTCGAAACAAACTTCGGAACATAGTAACAGTCGTCTAACAACAAAGTCTTGTCCGTAGGCATTACAAGAGAAATCGATCATATAGTTAGAGCAGCAACACTTGCGCCATTTCCATCCTTCGGACTGAATTCTCCCTTCCTGAACCTCCTACTTATCCTCAGCTCGTGCAACATGTTGCAGATGTTAAAACTGCTACCAGTATCCAATACCCATCTAGATGAATCAATAGTAGTTAAGAAAACCATGAAAACATTTTCCATGAATATCTTACCTTCTTTCTTTCCCTTTAGAGATTGAAGGTATTCCTTGCAGTTCCTCTTCCAATGTCCTTTCTTATTGCAGAAGAAATACTCAACATCTGATTGGTCGGCCTTGCCAGCACCGCCCTTTGCTCTGGTCACACCAGTCTTAGGTGCGCTCTGCCTAGTCCTGGGTCTTTTCTTGCCCTTCGTCTTCTCTTGAAAGGACTGCCCAACCATCAGAACAGATCCAGATCCCTTATTCCCGATGCATATCTTCTTCTCATACTTAGTGAGGATGTTGTGCATCTCATGCAACTCGACATCCAGCTTGTTCATGTTGTAGTTAACAACGAATGGGGATAAGGAGTCCGGAAGTGAATGTATGATCATCTCCTGCTGCATCTCCTTGCAGAAGGTGCACCCCAACTTCTCAAGATGTTCTATCAGACTTATCATCTTCAAAACATGGAGTCCTTCAGGATAGCTCTCACTCAGAGCGGACTTGAACAAATTCCCCGACAACTTGGACCTTGTCGTCCGACTCTGTTCACCGAACTTCTTCTTAAGATGCTCCATGATCTGTTTGGCATCCATCCGCCGCCCTAAACGGTTGCCTGCTCGAGGCGTGAAGAATGGCCCACTTGGGCTCACGGGTGTGCCCGCTCGGGTTTAAGGAACCGCCCACTCGGGCGAATGGCTTGGCTAGGGTTTCTCCCTATCTCGTTTTTCCGCCCGCGTTGTTCCCCAGGTCGCCTGCCCGCTCGGGCGCACGAGTGGGCTCGGGTTTGAGACCCTTGCATAGCACCGCCGCCCATTCGGCTCCTCCCACTCGCACCCCTTTCGGCCATCGCCTCTCGCTCGTTGCCTCTCGCCCTCAGACTCCCACCGGTTCGCGTCAGGCGCTCACGCGTCAGTCGCACGAAGCATCGCCCGTCCGCGGTCGTGTCGGGGTGTCTGCATCGCGCTACCCCTTCGCATGTGACCGGCGTAGAACGTGCGGACGGCTAGGGTTCGATCGTGCGTCGCTGAGGCATTTGTTCGCGTGCGCGCGTGTAGTGCGCGTCGTATAAGTAATTTTTCGATCCGATTTTCACAAAAAAATAAAAAAAACTAATCCTAAACAGACGATCAAACGCTCTAATACCACTGCTGGGTTGCTATTTCGGGTAGGGAAACGTGTTTTTACAACACAGTTTGAAGATCTAGTCATGTTCGAGATTAGTTTTTAGGGTTTCAACGAAGAACATAATTATAAACTATTTCGATGATAACTGTTTCGTTGAATATGATGATAATCGAATGCTAGACTTGATTGTACAAGCCCTCTACCAGTATCCACGCCGAGATCGGGATCCGCTATCAACCGTTAGTGCAGGTTTTTGGTCGAGAACGGAAAAACTGTTTTTCGTTCTTCGTTTTCTCTGATGGGTTAGGGTTTCGATTTGCGTGATTATAATTTCTATATTGAAAAACTGTTTTTCGTCATTTATATATTATTGAACTTTTCAATAATTACACTATGATCCATTGATTATTTAATATTATGTAAGAGGCATTAAACTTTCAGCGATTTTGTAAGAGATTTTCATAAAAAAGTCGAAATTTGTAACTATAGACGATAAGATGTTCTAATACCTTTAGTATTGTAGTTTAGGTAGCGAAAGCATTTTATCACAATCCAATTTTGTAATCTAATCCCATTTTGAATTCGTTTTGTATAGGTTGGTATTTTTCCCGAAAAATAACGCAACCAATAGATTCAAATTACTAAACTTTAGTAATTAGATGAGTAGGACAAGGCACCGATGATGTGGCGCCTCCACCACACTAAGATCGAATGTATTGTTTAACCTTTAATGTTACGAGAATCGAGAAGAATGTGATTCTTCTTTTTCTCCTCTCTAATTTCTATTATTGTTAATCTCTACATATTATATTTATTATTTTTAATTAGTGGATTTTAAGACATTATTATGTCTTACCTTAAGAATTAAATTGCAATTAATTTATCATCAAATGATACTTGTATTAATCGTTAATTGCATTTATGGACATTAGTTAATCAACAACAAACATAAGAAGCATTCTTCATCGATGTTAGCACACCCATATCGATCTGTATAAAGCAAGAAGAGACAGGAAAGCAAGGACTCCAAGCATTACCGGTCTTGTTGTTTTTTTTAAGAAACCAAACAGGCATAACCTAAATTACACTAACAAACACACAAGAAGTAAACCATATATCCGTGTTTGAAGAATCTAGGAAGCACATCACCAAACACACAAATCAGGTGATTATATTGAGAGAGATAGAGGGACCTGAGGGATTTCGATCGGTTGATTAAGCTCGGCGGGCTTGATAGAATCTAGCGGAGCCTGCCCCTTCGTCAACTTAACGTACCTGCACGGCGCTCCTCTGTTCGCCATCTACAGCCAACAATAACCCAAATAAGTCGAAGAAGTTTTTCTCTCCGGTTTTTGGCGCCCAAGAAAGCTCTAGAAATAGAAAATCCGTTAAATATGATCTCCAAATATTAAAAAAATTTGCAGTTCTTAGCGGGATTATTCCTAAGCATTCTCATTCTAGCCTGGAGCAGCAACAACCGCCAGAGTTCTTAGCGAGTTTTGCGGTTGATTGAAAAGGACAAATATTTCAATATGGAGCAGCAACAACCGCCAGAGTTCTATCAGTGTCGCCGTCCGAGCAGCAACAAGAACGAACGTCTTAGGTTTAGGGGAGGAATGGAAGTTGTCGGAAGATTCATTCATTAATCTCCTAAACACAGGCCAACACCGACAACTTAAATCGGAGAAATGAGGGAAACAAGAAACAAGAAACAAGAAACAAGAAAAAGAAGGCGGATCAAAACTCAAGAAACTAAAGAAGAGATAATTATAGGACATTTTTCCTTTTTGTTACCGTTAAACGAGGATACAAAAATGTCTTATATTTTTTACTTTTTTTATATAATAAATTAGCTGAAAATTTTGGGCATTACATATACACATTTATATGGAAATAAGACATTTGAATCTCTTGTAAAATAAACTTTTAGCTTTTCGTGAACTAAAATTTGTGGAGAAAATATATATATATATATATATAGTGTTGTGTATATTACAAACGAATTGTTTAAAAATCAAATTTTTAATTATTGTTCAAAATGTTGTCAAAATGGTTTTTATTTTTTAAAATTTGCAAAGTAAAAATAGTGGTGAAATTTGAACTTCTAATTTAAATTTTTAATCAAAATTTCAAATAATATGTTGAGTTATATGATTGATAAATTTGTTAATGTTGAGTTTATCAATATGCTTTTGCTGTCTCTGGGTAATTTGTATGTCGCTATGTTTTGAATGCTATTGTATTTTTTTAATATTCCTTATTTAACAAATAATAAAAAGTTGCCTTTTGCATGAAAAAAACTCACTGAAAAATGTTATTTTTGAATGGAAAAATTTCTCTAAAAAGAGACGTTCGTAAACGATATCCATTTGCAATATTTCTAGATCTAAAAGGAAATATGATCCATAAACGTCTATAATTCCATACGAACGCCACCGTTAGGCGTATGTTCGGTGGATATACTCATCGAAAATTCCCGTTTTATCCGACGTCGGGAATATTTTTCTCGATTAAAAAATTTTATTGGTAGAAAATACCATCCAAAAAGTTTTTTCGAAAAAACATATTTAACAATTAAAAACATAAACAATAAAACTATAATAATAAAAGATATTTAATAAAAAAATTATTGTAAATATAAATTAGTTATTATATAAATCAAATACAATTAAATAAATACAAATAAATACAAATTTATTGTTGACTTATTTGATTTTAAAATCCTCATTAACCAAATAAGTTTGTCCTTTGTTTTCGCTATTTCGCCTTTCATTCTGTTAATTCGAATTTTGTTTGACTCAATTATATTTGAAATCTTTGTTTTTTGAACCTTTTGCTTTAAACATGTTGCAAAATGAATCGTCTTCCTCCAAGATCGAAAATTCAATCTCTATTTGGCATAATACGGTCTATAAAACAAAATTAAGCACAAATGGATATATATGTATATGTATATATATATGTATATTAAAATATATATAAATATTAATTTATATATCTTGAGATAGATTTCGTTCAATTCTTTTTGACTTAGATACGGTTGAAAACTATCTTCTTCGTGGAATTTAAGACGCCCGTTCCGATGTCACTTTATGAATATTATAATGTATTTATTTTGTTGTAGCATCTGACATGAACCATCTAGTTTCTTCTGAGTGTTCTTGAGCAATTTCAAATAAATTGATTCAAATCCTTTTCCTTCAACTAAAAGAAATTAGAATTTTATGAATTAGAAACATATATTTAATATAATATATTACAAAGTCTTTAATTAACATGTATCAATTGTTCTTATACAAACGAATGAGATCACATTGTATGTGGGCTTATCCCGATGTGCATATATAAAATCCATGCAACTAAAAAATATATGCCTTAAATTATGAAACGTGCATACAATGATAATTGTGGAAGAATAAAAGAGGCGCCCGTACAGATTAGGGACCAAATTGAGGGTTTCATTAAACTGTCGGAAATTATAGACGTATGATCCATTAATTGTTCAAAATTAGAAATGGTTTCTGGACGCACTTCTAGTTGTCCAAAAACCGTCTATAATTACGAATTATTTATGTACGACCCGACCACCCATAAATTTTGGGATATATTAAGACAATACATATAGTCTGTCCACCGTCCATCTGAAATTTGTCTGAATTTAAAAATTTTTAGTGATGAACTATGATAATTTCAAAATTTTATCTCATAGTTAGAAATTATTTAGTGTATTGGTTCTTGAATGATATCGTGTTTTGTTAATTTGAATTTCTTATTATTATTTTTCTAAAAGCATGTTTTATTTTCACACTGAGTTTTGCTTGTAATATTTGTTTTTATATCAAATACTACATATGACTTTTATACATTACAAATTAAATAAATCTGTTAGAGAATTGATTGTAATATATTTGGGTGAGTTGTAACTGATTGAATCAGCTCCCCCTATCATGCTAATTGATTCCTAATTTTATGGGATTCGAATTTGAATTCATTCCTAATTGTATGGGATTTGATTTCGAATTTTTCCTAATTGTAGCTACAGATTGATTCCTAATTATATGGGATTTGAATTTGAATTCATTCCTAATTGTATGGCATTTAAATTTGAATTCTCTCTAATTATCGCTACAGAACTTGTATACATTTTGAATTGATGAAACAGAAAACTCAAGGGGAATTCACTGATTTTGGCATGGTATCAGAGCACCCTGCTCTCTACCGTTGAAATGTGAGCGTTGTTCCTCTGTCTTGATTCATCCATCGTTGCTTCTCACGTCTTGTTTCCAATATGAGGTCGAACGAGAATCAATTTTGCCCTTTAAACACCGACAGAATTTCCGGTGTTCCTGAGGGAAATAACGAAGGCAATGGTGCTGTAGCGGCTGCTCCCTCTCGTGGACAAGAGATATCGGCCTATTCTCCCTATTACTTCCATCCTTCGAAAGGATCGGGAACCATTAATACCTTTGTTCACTTGAAGGGTGACATCAATTATGCTGAATGGGTAAAACATATCACCCATGCTTTGCGGACGAAGCGAAAAATCGGCTTCATTGACGACACAATTACGAAGCGCAGCCCCACGAGATTGAATTTAATGAATGGGGGCCGGTGAATTCTATGTTAGTCGAATCGGTTTTCAACACCCTCAATCCTCGGATTCGCGCTTCAGTTACCATTGTCGACGAGGTGCGAGTGTTGAGGGATGACTTGAAACAATTAATATTCCATTGGGAATACGGTTCGTGTTCATTAGATCAGAACTGATCTAGCACGCTACACACAACAAGGCCAAACGGTTCAAGCCTTCTTCGGAAGGCTGAAGCAATTTTGGAATGAGGTTGAAACATACAAGCCCATTAGGTCCTGCAACTGTGGAGATCTGTAAGTGGAACTCGTTTGTGACCTAGGGGAGGAGAAAATTCACCAATTCCTTATGGGATTGGATGAATCGCGTTTTGGAACAGTGCGATCTTAGATTTTTGCCACTGAACCGTTGCCCAATCTCAACCAAGTCTTCAATCGGATTATTCAAGAAGAAAGGTACCAGACCTTGTCTCGTGCACGAGATGAGTCGATCAATGTTGTGGGTTTCGCGGAGACTACCCCTTCCGTTCTAGCTGTCAGAGAAAACCCACCTCGCATGAATCCCTCGTTGTAGACAAAAACGAAACTATGCTCGCATTACAAGAAGAAAGGTCACGAAATCACCACCTGTTTCCAGATTCACGACTTCCCGGCCTGGTGGGACGAGAGTCAACGGAAGGGCACCACCCGTGGGAAAACCAGACCTAGGACAATCATAGATTCTCTGCCATCAGGACGAGGACCGGATGTGCATGCAAAAGCTGTAAAAGTACGATCTATTCATTTGTCCTTGGAAAATCGAGCAGGAGTTGTGTTCCCGCTTTCACGGATGAAAAATGGAAGAGCTTGGTTAATCTCTTCAACATGAAGAACCCTAGTATGGTCGAGAGTGATCATCTCGTTTTCATACGTATTTCTTGCATGATTTAGGAGACGTTTTCGATATATATATGATGTTTTACGTATGATTCCGTATCCGTTTTACTTGCTTTCGTGCTTTTCATGTTCTTACAGGTTTTTACGCGTATTTGGATCATTTTGGAGCTAAAGGAACATGCACGGAGCTAAGGAGCAACTTCGGGGATCATCACGGGACAAACGGGACGAGATTGAGCATGGAGAAGCCTCCACCCGGTCGGGTACAAGCCTTACACGATCGGGCAGAACCCACGGGGCTTTGGACAGGACAAATCACACGACTCGGGCAAGCACATGCCCGAGCTGTTGCCATGCACCCGAGCGGGCACATACCTAGCACCCGAGCGGGTAGTGCACCCCAGCCAGCAGACCACGCGGGTTACCCTAGCCGCACCCGAGCGGGTACACTCATTACCCGAGCGGGTAGCGGCCCGAAACCTCTAAAAACTTAAGTAAACTTAACTTAAAACAGAAGGGAACTCGTGGGGCAATTTAGGAAACAATTGGACCGACTTAGGAGGCTTAAAAGGAGGCAAAAAGACGTCATTACAGCAAGCATACATTGGAGAAGAGTTCAGTAGAAGATTAAGGAGATTCTTGCGAGGAGACAAGCGAGGAGCATTGGAGATCGAGCACCACCTATTCTTTATCTGAGTGTTTAATTTACTTGTATTTGCGAACGGTCGCGTAGATATATGTATTAGAGATTAGGAGAAGGACCTACAGGAGAATTCTAGTCTTGGAAGATCAGGTTTAGAACAATCGAGGTTAGGCCACGAAAGTAGGGTAGCAACGGTTGAGGGTGAACGGGCGAATCACAGAGTTTATGGGTTTAGTTCATGTTGTCAGCCACGAAAGTAGGGGGCAGCTTGTCTAGATCACGTGTCTATGCCTTGAGAGAGGGTAGATATCATGTTAGGATCGTCCGCCTTAGATAGCTTTAACTGGGATTGCATGATAGATAGGTTGATCGTTGGTTTCGGTAATCTTGTGATGAAACCGGATTCCTAGGACGTTTGTCTCATCGTTAGAACCCAAGTAGTTTAGTTTATTTTCAGTATTTTATTCTTCATCACCACTCTTTCGTTAGCGAGTTTGATTCGTAGTTCGGGTTTAGGTAGCATTGCGTATTCTCTGTGGGATTGACACCTAAAATACTACACACGTGCTGTGCACTTGCGGGTAGGTTAGGTTATATTTAACTCTGATACGCATCAAGTTTTTGGCGCCGTTGCCGGGGATTATTGTCAACGCGTCTTAGATTCGAACCTAGAGTCCTTCTTGCTTTATTTTTGTTTTTTATTTTTACTTTTGTTTACTTTCGATTCTTTCCACCTAAATTCCTTTCGTTCGTTCTTTTTGGTGTATGACCAGGTCACAGGGCACTTCTAGTCTACTCAGAATTGACCCAGAGATCGAGCGAACTTGCAGACTACTGAGAAAGGGTAAGGAAGAAGATAACACAGAGCCGTCAGAACAACAGAGTATGGATAATCAGAACGGCAGTGAACATGCTTAGTTACCTCTTGGTAACTTGGGGCCAATGCAGCAACAGCCACTCGTGCCTCAACAACGAGAACCACAGGCTCCTCCACCACGTCGTATAAGGGATTACGTGGTGCCGAACATGAACAACGTGCAAACAGCCATAAGGATGCCTGCTGTTGCAAGAGAACAATTCGAGATTAAGCCAGCGATGATCAACATGCTTTATCAGAAGCAATTCATGGGTGAAAACCATGAAGATCCTCATCAGCACCTCAGAGACTTCCTCGAACTTTCAGGTACGTTCAAAATTCATGGAGTCTCTGAGGATGCAATCTTGCTGCGTCTCTTCCTTTTTTCGATTGGGGGAAAAGCGAAAGCTTGGCTGCAATCACTCCCCGCGGGATCTATCACCACATGGGATCAGCTGTGCACATTGTTCCTATCACGCTTCTTTCCGCCGAGCAAGACGATTCAGTTGAGGGGGGAAATCACAACATTCAGATGCAGAGATGGAGAGACTATGTTTGACGTGTGGGGTAGATTCAAGGATCTTCTACAGTCATGCCCACACCATGGACTTGAGCAGTGGTACGTTATCCAAACTTTTTATAACGGAATTTCAGATGAGCACCGCATGAGGTTGGATAACGCTGCCAGAGGATCATTCATGGATCTGAGCGTCGAGGAGGCATTTGAGCTGATTGATAACCTCGCCATGAACCACACCATGTGGTCAACCCCAAGAGGTATGCCTACTAGCACTCGTCGATTATATGAGCCTAACCAGAATAGAGCCATGGGTAATGCAGCGAATGCTATGTACTGTGCGAATTGCGGAGATACGAACCATGTAGCGTATCAATGCACACTACATGAGGATTACGAACAGATGTATTATGCCCAGCAGCAAGGCAACACGCAATTCGGGAACACCTACAACCCGAATTGGAGGAATCACCCGAACTTGTCATATCGAACAACTCAACCGGTGAAGTATTCGGGGTTTCCACAAAGGCAGAATAATTTCCAGCAAAACAACCAGCAATTCCAGCAAGCTCCGCAAGCTCCTCAACCTCCTCAAGCCTCTTCATCAAACCTTGAGGCGGTATTGCTCGAATTCAGGAAGGAGCAGAAGCAGCAACAACAGGAGCTTAGATCTCAGATGGAGTCTCTCACTACACATGTGAAGATGTTGGAAAAATCCATAGCACAACAGGCCGCCTCATCCTCTCGGAACCCCG
>CM071864.1:10928886-10947463 GCA_036759665.1 Gynandropsis gynandra
GCCCGACCTGCTGTTGCCTACCCGAGCGGGCACACACACTATGCCCGAGCGGGCATTGCATCCCAGCCAAGACGCGCACGAGTTACCCTAGCCGCGCCCGAGCGGGCACACTCATTGCCCGAGCGGGTCACGGCCCGTAACTGCTCAAAACTTAAGTAAACTTAGCTTAAAACATAAAGGAACTCGTGGGGCAATTTAGGCAACAATTGGACCGACTTAGGAGGCTTAGAAGGAGGCAAAAGACGTCATTACAGGAAGCTTACAGAGGAGAACAATTCAGCGAAAGATAGAGCAGATTCTTGCGAGGAGATAAGCGAGGAGCATTGGAGATCAAGCACCACCACTTCGGTTTTGTTTGGTTTTTATGTTCCTTAGACTTTCTACTATGTTTATGTTTCTTTACAGACGCATGAGCGAGTAGTTTGTTTGTTCTAGGAGAAGGGATTAGCCCTTGGCTATCCCGAGACCTCTTTTGATCTATTTTGAATGCATCTTCCCGTTTTAGTTCATCTATTCTTTATCTGAGTGCTTTAATTTACTTGTGTTTGCGCTGATCACGTAGATGCATGTGTTAGGGATTAGGAGAAGGACCGAAAGGAGAATTCTAGTCCTAGAAAGTCAGGTTTAGAACAATCGAGGTTAGGCCACGAAAGTAGGGTAGCAACGGTTGAGGGTGAACGGGCGAATCACAGAGTTTATGGGTTTAGTTCATGGTGTCAGCCACGAAAGTAGGGGGCATCTTGTCTAGATCACGTGTCTATGCCTTGAGAGATGGTAGATATCATGTTAGGATCGTCCGCCTTAGATAGCTTTAACTGGGATTGCATGATAGATAGGTTGATCGTTGGTTTCGGTAGTCTTGTGGTGAAACCGGATTCCTAGGGCGTTTGTCTCATCGTTAGAACCCAAGTAGTTTAGTTACTTTCAGTATTTCATTCCTTATTCACCTTCTTTCGTTAGCAAGTTTGATTCGTAGTTCGGGTTTAGGTAGTGGTGCGTAGTCTCTGTGGGATCGACACCTAAAATACTACACACATGCCGTGCACTTGCAGGTAGGTTAGGTTATATTTAACTCTGATACGCATCAGAGAGACACTCTGGTAAGACAAGCTAATCCGAAATACTTTCAGATATCGGTGCTTCATGACACATGACGAGAAACTTGGAGTTACTTACTAATATTTCTGATATTGCATCGTGTCTAATTGGTCTTCCGAACAGGCAACTTACATTTGCCATACAGCGGGAATATTTGTGCTTGACCGATAATATTTGCCTTCACAATGTGTTATATGTACCGGGATTAGTAGTCACGTTGGTTTCTGTGGCTCGTCTAGTGCAGCAGATGAATTGTCTTATGACATTTACTGGGAAATTTTGTTCATACAGGACCGTACGACGAGGATGCGGATTAGAGCAGATGAAGAATGTGGCGGGGGTTGTCGATTTCAGGAAGCGATGAGAGTGCATGTGTATCAAGTTAGAGAAGATTCTTCCCAAAATCTATGGCACCAACGTCTTGGTCACCCAACAGATTATGCTTTGAGTAATTTATTTGATTCTGTTTGTGTTGGGATGTGAGTTTTCGAAGAGAAAAGTAAGGCTCCTTGCGACATTTGTTCCCGAGCCAAACAAACTCGATCAATTTTTCCGGATAGCAATAATAAGGCTGATCACATTTCGATTTAATTCATTGCGATGTTTGGGGTGCTTATAATACACCGTCTTTATTTGGAGCATTGTATTTCCTCATAGTAGTTGATGACAATTCACGGTTTACATGGGTATATTTGCTAATATAGAAATCAGAGGTAAAACAGATTTTTCATAATTTTTGTTCGATGGTGGCACGTCAATATGACCGTCATGTTAACTGTGTCCGGACGGATAATGGCACCAAATTTCTCTCACTACGATCATACTTTACAGAGAATGGTATTCATCACAAAACGTCTTGTGTTTACACGCCTAAAAAAATGGTTATGTTGAATCCAAGCATCGGCATCTTCTCAATGTTGCAAGGGCGTTACTGTTTCAAGTCGGCTTACCAAAGATATTTTAAGGTGAATGTGTTTTGGCAGCGTCTTTCCTCATCAACCGTACACCATCAAGAGTCTTGGGAGAAAAATCACCTTATAAAATTCTCCATGGAAAACCACCGGGATATGACCGAATCCATATAGTTGTCTTTGTTATGCACACAAGGGGAAGCCGTTGAAGGATAAATTCGCTCCACACAGTCGATGTTGCATTTCTATTAGCTACCCGTACAACCAAAAGGGGTGACGGGTATATGTCTTAGAGACGAAAGAGTTGTTTGTTTCAGGGGATGTTGTTTTTCATGAATCTCAGTACCCATTCATGAAAATTCAGATTTGAGGCGACACACATTATGAGTTGTTTCTCAAAACTGCACTGCACCCTGCAATTTACGATGTTCTTCCTCCGACACTCACGGTAGCATTTGACAACAGAAACAAAGGTCGTGTTGCACAGCACACGGCTGAAATCGGAAATGTAGATAGGAGGCATAACTCGGACAGTGAGCCAGCCACGCCTCTGCCCCTGGTGTTTTTGCCCCCACCGGAACAGGCGCTCAGCCTGATACTGTCGAGACTGCACAAAATCACCAGTAGTTGGTCGGAACGGACACACGAACTGATATTGGAACTACTGCACCGAAAGAACAACTGACCCGTCCTCAACACACACTCACTCCCTCAGTTCTTCTAAAGGATTATGTAACCTTCTTGGCTTGATGCTTGGAAGAAACTAAAACACTACCATTCCTACCTGTGATGATCGACTCCTCGAAGGTACGTCTTGCTATCCTATAGTTAATTCAGTTTAGTACACTAAGTTTTCTTCTCAGCACCGTGAGTTTCTCGCAACAATCACAGTAGATTCTGAACCCTCATCCTATGCCTACGCAGGCCGTTCTGAGCATTGGGTTAATGCTATGAAATCTGAGCTTGACGCCCTGCAATTGAACAAGACGTGGACGTTCACTCGTTTGTCGGCTGAAAAAAAGGCTATAGGATGTCAGTGGGTATACAAGATCAATTACAATTCCGATGGTTCCATTGAGCGCTAAAAGGATGGATTGGTAGTGTTGGGGAATCGACAGAAAGAAGGTGTTCGCTTTGAAGAGACTTTTGTTCCAGTTGCGAAGATGCCCACGGTACGTCTCTTCCTTGCAATTGCTACAGCTCGAGGGTGGATAGTTCTCATAATGCTTTTCTCCATGGGGATTTGGATGAAGAGGTATACATGAAGTTACCTCCCGGATTACAAAGTAGGGATGGTTCTCTTGTATGTCGGCTTAACAAGTCCTTGTACGACCTTCGCCAAGCACCCCGATGTTGGTTCACAAAATTGACGTCGGCTATGCTTCGATATGGTTTCCAATAATCACAGTTAGATTACTCTTTATTCTCATATCATCACGGGTCAACGAAGTTATTTGTTCTGGTTTATGTTGACGATCTTCTAATTGGCATGTTGCTCTTCGTATTGTGCGGTATCTCAAAGGCGCCCCGGGCCAAGGAGTATTTCTCGGTATAGATAATGATTTACGTATCTACAGATATTGTGACTCAGATTGGGCATCTTGTCCTAAAACGCGGAAATCAATAAGTGGGCATATTGTTACTCTCGAATGATCTCCTGTAGCATGGAAACAAAGAAGCAACAAATTGTTTCACGTTCTTCGGCAGAAGCAGAATATCGATCCATGGTACTTCTTACATGCGAGCTCAAATGGATCAAAGGAATCATGAAGTTTTTGGGGGTTTCACATCGTGCACCAATGAAGATGTTTTGTGACAATCAAGCGGCACTACACATTGCAGCTAACCTCGTTTTTCATGAGCGTACAAAACACATTGAAGTAGATTGTCATTTCATTCTAGATGAACTACTTTGCGGTGAAATTTTTACGGCTTATGTTCGTTCTAAGGAACAACTTGTGGATATCTTCACGAAGGCTTTGGGGTGTCAGCTTTCGTCTATCTATACTCCAAGTTGGGCATTCGCGATCTTCATGCTCCAACTTGAGGGTTAGATTTGGGTGAGCTGTAATTGACCGAATCAGCTCCCCTATCATGCTAATTGATTCCTAATTGTATGAGATTTGAATTTGAATTCTCCCTAATTGTGGCTACACATTTATTCCTAATTGATTTATAATTGTATGGTATTTGAATTTGAATTCATCCTTAATTGTATGGGATTTGAATTTGAATTCCCTTTGTAACTACACAACTTGTATATATTTTCAATGAATGAAAAAGAAAACCCGAGGGAAATTCAATGATTTTGGGTACTGAAATATCTATACTAAATGTTAGTTGGTACTAAAATCACATCAACATTGATGGTATCATGTATTAAATTTATTAACTGTATATTGATAAATTTTGTTTACCCTATGCCTAGATATCCAAAATATTTATATGTAAATATTAGGTTTGCAATGTTATATTTTATTATGATGATTGTTTTCTTGTGATTTTTTATTTTGTTATATTTATTTTACATAATTTATTTGAATTAAATATTAATTATTTAGATTTTAATGTATGTTGAAACTGTTTGTTGTTTGTGGTTTGATGAACACTATATAATTTTTTTTTCCTGTAACTCATCACAATTTCATTGTGTGATGGACCCCGCTCACGGTCTATGTGGTGTATTTAGATTTGTATGTGTTTGTTTGTTGTACCTATGATTTTCTAAGAGTACATATAAATATAAATGTTGGTAAACGTGTATTTGTGTATATATGTGTATGTGATGCATTTGTATGTGTATAAATATCTGATGAAATTATACGTTTAAGGTAAGAAATATGTGTGTATGTATATGTGTTACACGTGTATGTATGTGTGTAAATTTTATGTGTATATATATATTTGGTAAATGTGTGTATGTCTAAGATGACCAATATGCGTATGTGCATATAGTAAATATGTATATGCATGTGTATATGTATCGTGTAAATATATGTATGACTAGCATTAGTCTCGCTTTTCGCGCGAATTGTATTGTAAATAGTATATTTATGTGCAGTACGAAGTAAACATAAAACAATATATGGAACAAATGTTAATAAAATGGTGCGTTGTATTTAAAAGAACTACGAAAAAGATGGTAACTAAATAATGCGTTATATTTGAATTCACAACAGAATTATATATTATTAAATATTTTTTTGTATACAACATTTGTTATTTTTGATGTGCATTTGTCGACATCATCTAAAATAAGCAATTTTAATCCTTCTCGAGTTTTTGTTCTAGAAACTGCAACATATAATTGGCCGTCACTGAAAACTGACTTTGGTAAATATATGCCAATTCTAGTGAAACTTTGTCCTTGGCTTTTGTTAACTATCATTGCAAAACATAACATAATAGGAAATTGTTTTGCCTGAAGTTGAAAGGCAAATTTGTATTAGTCGGAATTAAAGGGAGTCGTAGTATAAATACTTTGTTCTCAGCATGTGTTCCGTTGATTATTTTGCCTTCTATAATGTTAGCACCGAGTTGAGTTATCTGAACTCGTGTTTCATTACAAAGTCCAAGCATTGGATCTAGGTTTCGTAAAAGTATAATGGGAGCTCATTCTTTAAGTGTTAAACAGTGATTAGAAAGACCCGAGGATTTTAAACTGTTCAAAAATTCTGTGTTATACAATTCACATGTTTTGTTGTTATTGGAATCGGCAGTGCATAATGTGTCTGAGCTTAAATATTCCTTCGAATGTCTGGGGAGTAACTGCAAAAGCATCTCATTTATTTATCAACGATTTCATTTGTTGGGCATAAAATGGCTCGCCTTGGAAGACGAATGGATCTTTGAACTCGGTTGTAATATTTGGATATGCATGTGCAACAATGCTTTCGATTGGATTTAATGTTTCGTTAATTAATAAATCTTTGGGTATGTCTATCAGACATTCGCCATTATTGGGTTCACATAAAGATCCGTCTCCTAAATTCAATATCCACTTAAAAAAAACTCTCTATTTCATTCTGATCTAAAGAACTGTTGCCAATACATAAGCGTATATTCTGGGTTAATTTCAAAACACGACATTAATTCCAAATGTAAGAAGAATTTATACACGCTTGGACAGTGTCATGCCTAGTGCCTTTTGTAACTACTGGTAAGATTTGTCGAAAATCGCCTCCGAATATGACTGTTTTCCCACCAAAAGGTTTAGTTTTCAAAAAAGGATTGACCGAACCCATGATATCTTTTATGCTTTTATCCAAGGCTTCAAAGCAAAATTTATGTACCATCGGAGCTTCATCCCATATTATAAGCTTTGTCTGTTTTATGAGTTCTGCTAGATTTGTGTTCAATTTGATATTACATAATGAGTTTTCGTTTGCATCTATTGGTATGAAGAATCGGGAATGCGCAGTATGACCTCCCTGTAACAACAATGAAGCAATGCCACTTGACGCAACGTTTAAAACAACTTGACCTCGAGATCTCACTACTGTGGATAACCTTTTCCACAAAAAAGTTTTTCCGGTGTCTCCATGTCCATATAGAAAGAATATTTTGCAAGTGTTTTGATACATTGCTTCCATAATCTCACTAAAGACGATGTATTGTTCTACTGTTAACTGCGATTTAAGATTCATTAATTCAGCTTCCATTTTTTTACGGTCAAAGGACAGTTCTTAATATATTAATCTCTTTAACATCGACTGATTATGAGCCTCTGTAGGAAATGGCATTGAAGGATACTATTTTAAAGACTTGTTATTTTTTTGTAATAATTGTTCTATTTCGCCAAGGGCTACATTTTTTATTTCTTCGTCAGACATGTTGAAATCTACAATTTTTAAATAATAATGTATGTAATATCCAAATATACTTATATAAATCATAATGTTAAATACCCTAACCTGGCAATTTCAATATGCACCGATGTTTGTATAATATATCATCCGATAAAATAGGCCATGTCGTTAGCCAAATATGTTCTGGACATGAAAGACATTCTGATGTTAGCAAAATGACAAATAACATTCGGAGATACGCTGGAGATGCCCATTGACTAGCCTTTTTTATTGTATTGATATATTCTTCATCATTATCCAGAAGCCCTAATGCTCTGCACGCATCTTTAAATGTTTCTTGCAAATGGCCATTGATTGTGTGAATATCTTCAAATGATGTAGGACCGCGTATTTTATTCAATAACATTCGTAAATAGTATAGTTCTCCAGCATTTGGATTCATATGTTGTAATCTACCTAATGCAAAGCCGCGCTGGCGTGTTTTCCATATTCAGAGTTTTTTATTCCATATAAATTTCGTTGGAAAATTAGAGTAGGTCAATTGTTGAGCTTCATAAAATGAACCATCACATTTGAACCATTCCGTGAACATTGTTCGTTGCATATATTCATTTGATGTTATCTCACATAATTCATCTTCCTCATCAAATATTATATTTTGTTGATCGGGTAAATGGAATTTTAGTGTCTCTACAGGTATACTTCTCTAATGGATGTCAAATTTGAATATTCTCCAGCAAACCTCGCATCCCGAAATATAACGACAACTATAATAGTTTTTTATTTCATCTCACGATTTTTTCGAAACCATTTCTCCTATTGTTGTTATTGTTGAAACCACTCTATCACATCCTTTAATTATGTAATTGAATAAATATTTGATCACTTTTGTTTGATTACACCATTATAAATTGATATGAGCTTTGTACCTTAAAACAAGAGAAGGGTTATACGGAACTATATATCGATTATCTAATTTATTTCCAATCTTTCATTATAAATCTTCCATTGTCTCTCCTCTTGTAAACATGATAGCCTTCATTGTAACGTATGTGGAATCAGTGAATTTTTTTGGAAAGCGCTTTGTACATTTTCCTTTATCCATACAGGGAGAGTACTTATTCGCTGTAGCACATGGTCCATGCACCATCATTTCTTGAACTGCATTATATAGCAGAGGATTAACATCATTATTTGGGATTTCCGCAGATATAATTGAATCAATATCAACTGAGGTCGGTATTTTGGACTGTCTTTTGAGAAACAGCAAGATATGTGCATGGGGCAGGCATTGTTTCTGAAATTCGACTGTATAAATGTCTGTTAAAAAAAACAGAACATAAAATTAGAATGAAAGGATTATACAAACTTATGGATTGTAAGTAATTGAAGTTACCTGCATTAATATCTCCCAATCGTTTGTTTCTTTTTAAATCTGTTAAAAACTCCTCAAGTTTCACTTTAAATAATCGTGCTAAAAGATCATGTATGTTTTATGATGTGTCATTATAATGATGCAGTATTCGTTGTAGTTCAGGCCACTTAGGATTACACGTAAATTTTAGAAACAAATCAGGAAATCCAAAGTGTTGGCATACAACCATTGTATTTAAATAATTACGTTTCATATACCGTGAGCTACCTGTATATGATGAAGGCAATATAACCTTTTTCCCAATCGCTGCCGGTGAAATATTACCTGATTGGACAGTGTCTTCTATTGTTTTATAAATCTCGCTTCGTAATTTGTTTTGATGATTTCTTATATATGAAATTCTTTCCGATTCTACCATACAAAAACCATCAACAACAAATTGCTGAAAAAGTCTTCCTGAATGTAGTATATTAGAAGATTCAATATCTCTTTCTTGTAAATGATAGGCCATAAACTCTCGTAAACTGATTCGAGATCGGGGTTTTTTGCTAAGGAATTCGTCGATCGTAAATTTAAGCCAAGATGATAACCATCTTCTCCATAGGGAAACAACAAAGGATATTGCAATGGAAGATACAATGGGTGCAATTCATTGATCCTCATGTATTCAGTACTGTGTTTTTGCAAAATGATATCTCTTGTATTCAATCTTTCATCTAAATCACCCACTATTAATGCTGCTACCTCCGAAACTTCTGGCAAATTGTACACTCTATCTTGGTTATCGCGGTCTCCTATTAAGCATAATTTCATCTCTAGTTGTGAAGACAATGTAAATCTATCACGAGCCATGCAAAATATTTTAACGTAAGGGTCTTGCTAATCAAGCATTTGCTGGATGTTTCTCACAATATCTTCATGTACAGAGTGATTGTGTCGTGATGATGTTTCTTGTGTACCACTGTGAAGAGGAAAAAGTCTAATGTAATTAACAACAAAACTTTTTTAACAGATGTAGTTGTGACAATATAATTATGACGTACCTGAGTGCATTTATTCTGCTACTAACTTCATTTTCTGTATCGTGGATATAAAGTTGCAGTAATAAACTGCCAATTCTATGATAAGGTTGTCCATGTATCTTAAATATATATGGCTTTTGATGACTCACCGAGGTATCAATGTGACCACCCATAGATGTAAATGCGAACATCATATTGTATGCACGAATATGTTGTTTAAAATGATTATGATACTTTTGATATCTTGCCAACAAATTTTTCAGGTATTGCGGAGGTTCTAACAATTTCGGTAACGATATATTTCCTCTAAAGCAACATAAACTGACTTTCGGGCTAGTAACATGACCTTTTTTGTTTAAACGCTCACTATACCACATTTTCGCATTACAATATTCACATGAGTACGATGGTCACCGACGTCTGCGTAAGGGACAATACCTATATATGGACACAATAACATAAATAAATGAGTAAGTATATCAGATTGTATTACAGTGCATTTCATATGTATGATATGTACATAATGACAGAATAAATTTTCCTACCCAAGAAGGTATCTGAATCGGTAATCATCATGTAGTTCCTTGACTGAGAAGTTGAACAATTGCCTTGACATAATTCACCAGCACTCCTAAATGCACTCATCATACAAATTCGCTGGAAACAAGAAATGTCATTGCTATAAAACATGCATTGTAATCTGTAATTTTGTACCAATAATATCGATGCAATGTCTGTGCGACTTAATAAATAGATATAACGATCTATATTATAGACATGGGCAAATTAATACAATAAAAAAAATTGAAGATGTAAAGAAAGAAAATAGAAGATGCATTGGTAATTGCAAATTCTTAGCATATAAAAGATGAGAAACCTAGTTTTGCATAAGGGAACGTTGTTTTATACATTAACATCCATCATAAGCTCAGAGCTCTTTGTACAACAACATATTCTGAGCGTTACCAAAAGAAAGTTTGCCGAGATAATTTAAATACAATATGATACATTATAGGTAGTTTTGCAACGGGAAAAACCGAACGTCTTCTATGTGTTGCCATCAAAACAAAGATGAGCGATTTTGGATGCTATTTTTAGTCTGATCGTTTCGGATAGCTGATCTGTGGATCCGTTGATTTTACCTTCGACGTGATGGATTGGATGGTGGAACGACTATCGCTTTCATCAGTATGGCGTTTACCGCAGGAGTGACTACTGGAAGGGGAGCTAGGAACATACCCCATAGAGCTGTTATCTGGAGAGAACTGGAAGAAATACAACGGACCCTTTAAACTGTTACAACTTGTAATTTATTATATATTTTTAAGAGAGTAAATGACAATGTTAAGTAACCAGAAAAACATAAAGGCATTGCAAGTAACATAATACCTGTGTGAATGGAATAAAAGAAAAGGTCTCCAAAAAGTCGTATAAATATAAGAATAAAAAATAATATTTATTCTGAATAAAAGGTATATTAGAAAAATTGGAAAAAAGGGGGAAAAAGTATACCCGAGTTGATATAGAACGAAGTATGTCGTCGTTGTCCGTAAGCCTGCTGACGCGATAGATAGGCAAAACAGCTCTACTCGGACCTCGTGATCCAGAAGATTGCGAGCTCTGTTGTTATGGGAAAACTGTGATCTTGAAGAGGCAAGTACGATTTTACAGACTTTTAAACTTGGAGGGATGTCGGTGAAAGGAACCTAAGTAACAGGACCAAGGTAATAAATATCGTCAGAATTATTAAAAATGGCAAAATAGTTAATAGTCTAACTGGTTTATACTTCTGAATCTTCATTTTTGATATCCAAGGCAGATTTATGTAGTAGTTGAACAGTTTCTTTGTCGAATATAAGGAATATGGCATCGCTAGTGTCATCAATCACTTTAACGTGCACACGATATCTGAAACACAAAACATTACCACCTATCAAAAAATGGAAAAAATTGAATATAAAATATTTGAAAAGGTTAGTGTCAGAAGATACTAAAGGAATGGTCTCACTGTAACGCGTGCTGAAGTATCGTCTGCAATAGAATTCACTTTGCGAGAACATGTATTACAACCTAGGTAGTACCATCCATCCCTGTTGAGAACTTCCATGATGAGCGCAGTAACAATGCAAGTTAAAGTCTACATAAGGAAAATTTAACCGGTCAGCATTGTAAAAACAATATTTAAAATAAGACTGAAATTTTAATAAGAAACATACTTCTATAGCTTTTCCCAATTCTAGAATAGTTTTCACTTGAAAAGCGTGCCAGAAATCAATGGATTCGCTAGGTTGCGGGGTGGCAAGTGAACTGATCATTTTTGGAGCGGAAAAAGAAGCAGCCGAGAACCTGTTTGATTACGTCATCATTTATAGAAAATTGAACCGTTAGTTTATAAAACATGTAATATGTACAATTTTACTACGGTATCTACAAACAAATCCAAACATACTTAGATTTATATTCGGCTATAGCATGATAAGTTTGGTCTAAGTAAAGTTTGCTTGAGAATTGGACGTTACGAATTGTTAGCGGCTCTGCTAAAAACAAAGGTTAAAATTTGTTATGTCTAACACTGAAGTGGTTAAAAAAACATAACAAACATATATGACCATGCAGTAAAGCTTGGAACAAATTTTTATATGAAAACTTTTATATCATCACAATTCAACTTAAACTTTTACATAATCAAAAGTCTATTTCTGCGGAAACAAAAAGATAAAAGTTTATGGAAAAGTCACAAGTAACAACAACCGAAACTATCACAATAATACATCGTCATCAAAGCCAAAGTCTATTGTCAAGGTGTTAATATTTACATCGGTGATTAAAACTACATCCCGTCTTCTGCCAGAATAAAAATCATACACTGTAAACAAAACACACAAAACTTAAAATCCAAACACACAAAGTGAAAGAAACATAGAGAAATATACGAAATGCTACAGAGACGAGAAGATATTACCGCCCCATGTTCTAATCTTGAAAAATTGACGAATTATGACCAGTGGACAATTCTGATGAAGGTGTATGCAATCATACATCTGGTAGGCGAATGATTCCCACATGGTGCACTCTATAACGTCAGAACTGCCAAACAGTATGCATTGTTAGTACGAGTAAGATGGAAACAAAAAAAATGTTACATTAAAAATAATTTGATGTGAAACACATACTTACCATTGCGAAGTTGAACTGTCAAGCGTCTAGACGTCCGTTTTGTATATGTCACATCGGCCAATTCACCAGCAGCCACAACTTCACCTATAACATCTGGATACACAAAGAGAAACAAAATTGTTACTTGAGGTTGGACTTATAATAATATAAAACACATTAAATTTTCACTATTCTTCCAGTGGCATGCCAAGAACAACGTACCGATCAAGACATATTCCTCTAAAGCGCCTGACAATATATCAGGATACAGAGCGAAATCGAAAAATCTGTCTGAGTTATTGAGGTCACCACAAGGCGCACAACTATAGTTGAGGTGAATATTATTTTAAGCGGCAGATGTGAAGCTCTGTATTCACCAAAGCTACAGTTCACGTTAAAGTTTGTAATTATGCAGCAGACACCCTCCACAAGAAATCGCTGATGGCGATACCAAAAATTTGATCTCACAAAACACTGCATCCGGTTACCCTGCAAAAAATGAGCAGCCGGTGGTAAAAGCCGTTTTTGAAGACCGAAATAAAAGTAACATATGTGTTAAGGCTAGGAACGTAGATTTACCCATTCGTCCGAAATCAGTAGTTCCCAGTTCGAAGTTGATCTGGGAATGGGTTCCACGTCGAAGTTCCATATTCGAATAACACGAACACGGACTCTTAAAGAAATTTTTTGTGTCGGTCGAACATCAGAAAGAGGGCAATACATTTTAAACGGAGTAAAATAATGGAACACTAAACTTTCGGAGATTTGTTTGTTCAAACAGTCACCAGAACACAATGAACTTTCGATAACGAAGACTATTATTTATAGCGGGAAAACAAACACTTAAACATTCCACGGCATCATTATAGGTGTACATCTGGCTCAGCATAATCAGAAGCAATGATAACTAAAAATGTGATGTGCCGTTCAACTCGAAGACACATATGTTTTACTTAAGTAAGAAGGAGTAGTACGCTCGATGACTCACTATAAATTTAACCCTAACATAACTATACAATTGACATGGAAAAATAGTAGGCTCCATGAATCACCTTAAATAGACCTATAAAATAGCCACGTAACAGTACATGATAAAACCCAAGCAATATTTAACTACTAAGATCATCAACACATGTATACTGAGGGGTAAAACATGGTAACTGAACTTCTGACATCAACATAACAATGGATATTTAATATCCACTAAACGATCCATTTAAATAAATATGAAAACTAAAAGGGCCAGGCCCACCACTAACCTAAATTTAGGCAAAACAATCACTATACATACAATACTATTGAAACATAGCCATATAAAAACTCATACGAAAGATAGAGGAAACTATCACAACCCAAATATAAACCACAAACCACGTTACATACATTTGCTTAACAAATCAATATAAACCCGGCCCATAGGTAGCTTATAGCCATAAAAAGTCATCGAAGCCCAGGAGACATCGAGAAAAAGGAACCATATAAAACATGTATATATTCAACATGGACATAAGCAAACATTAAGATAAACTAAGCCCATAACCCATTTAATCCAAATACTAGTGACTAAAACACATACCGTACAATGCAACAACAACAAATCGACTAAACATCCTCACAAGATACAAAGTGGAAGTTCACAAAATACAAAGTGGAAGCGCAAACAATGGAAACACAGGTCATAAGATCATCATGCAACACTACACAGGGCTCAAAGAAGATGAAATAAAAATATAACCTCGTAAAGAAATGGATAGAACAACCCAAAAAAAAACAGATCCGTAATATGCTTAGTAGAAGTGAAACCATCAAATGAAGACCGAAAACAAATAAACCGAGCAAAGAACTTCAGACAATATACCACCATCACCGACCAGACTGTAAAACTAACTAACCCTAAAACATACAGACAACCAAAACGAAGAAGGGAGGTGTCATTTTTTTAGAGGGAAAACAAGCGAAATGCATAAAAGGGAAGCAAATAGGTAGATTGGGTGACCACATTTCAGTAGATGAGCAAAGACCCATGGATAAACTGATCATATCGTTTTCATACGTATTTCTTGCATGATTTTAGAGATGTTTATGATATATATGTGTTGCTTTACGTATGATTCTGTATCCGTTTTACTTGTTTTCGTGTTTTCATGTTCTTACAGGTTTTTATGCGTATTCGGTTCATTTTGGAGCTAAAGGACGTGCACGAGACAAATTACCAACATTAACGATCATCACGAGACAAACGGGACGAGAATTGGCAAGGAATAGCCACTACCCGCGCGGTGAATGGAGATATCGGGATACAAACACGAGTAAATGAAGCAAAACTAAGAAAAATCACTCTCCTATCAGCTATGCACGGTGAGCATCCAAAGAATCATAAATCGGAAAAGAGAAATAGAAGCAATGGCCGCTTACAAATAAATGGAAACAATGGCCGCTTACAAAAATGGAAACTTTCGGTGGTTGGAGCAAAAATAGAAAATTTCGGTTGCTAGAACAAAAGTAAGAAGATCACGGTTGGAACATGAAAAGGAAACATGGTTTATATAAAATAGGAGCAAGTTGCTAGAACAAAATGTAAACTTCCAACCGCCTACACAAAAATGGAAAGATTGCCGCCTACACTAGAATTGGAAACACCAATCGTCAAAGATAGAAAATGGAAATGGCTGATAGAAAATTTAATGGAAATGCAAGAAAAAGAAAGAAGGCAGCAAAACAAAGAGGAAAAGAAGGAAAAAGGAAAAGGAAATCGTTACTGCACAAGAGGAAAAGAAAATACAAGCTGATGAAGAAAATAGAAACCGAAAAAATGGAAACTAGTGAAAAAGGAATTTTAGCAAAACAAGAAAAGGAACGTGTTGGCTACTTGAACCATATGGAAATATGGTTAAAGAAGAGGAAGAGGAGCTTAATGGCTGGAAAATAAAGAGGAAACGTCGACAATTATACAAGAATGGAAAAACCAGAGATGGAAAAATTCGGAAAAGGAAAACTGCAGCTGCTGTAAGAAATAGAAAATTCCAGCCTCTAGAGAGGAAAGAAAGGGGACGGCCAAAGAGGAAAGATTAGAGGAAAGGAAAGAGGAGAAAGAGGGAAAAAAGGGGAAAGCTTCAGCAGCCCAATTCGTACAGAAACGAAGAGAAAAAAAAAGACAGAGCACACGTAGAGAGAAGAAGAAGGTTCTTGAGAAGGAGACTTACGAGGAGCATTGGAGATCAACTTCACACTTCGGTTTCGTTTGGTTTTCATGTTCCTTAGACCTTCTATTTCGTTTATGATTGTTTACGGATGCATGAGCGAGTAGTTTGTTTGTTCTAGAAGAAGGGATTAGCCCTTGGCTATCCCGGAACCACTTTCGATTTATCTTTGAATGCATCTTCCCGTTTTCGTTTATCTATTCTTTATCTGAGTACTTAATTTACTTGTGTTTGCGATGGCCAAGTAGATGCATGTGTTAGGGGTTAGGAGAAGGACCGAAAAGAGAATTCTAGTCCTAGAAGATTAGGTTTAGAACAACCGAGGTTAGGCCATGAAAGTAGGGTAGCACCGTTTGAGGGTAAAACGAATGAATCACAGATCTTATGGGTTTAGTTCAATGTATCAACCACGAAAGTAGGGGGCAACTTTACTAGATCACGTGTTTATGCCTCGAGAGAGGGTAGATATCATGTTAGGATCGTCTGCCTTAGATAACTTGACTGGGATTGCATGATAGATAGATTGATTGTTGGTTTCGGTAGTCTTGTGGTGAAACCGGTTTCCTGGAACATTTGTCTCATTCTTAAGAACTAGTTTGTTTATTTGCTTTTACTATTTCATCCTTGAAACCATATTTCGTTCGTTAGCAAGTTGATTCATAGTTTGAGTTTAAGTTGCGGTTCATAGTCTCTGTGGGATCGACACCTGAAGTACTACACACGTGTCGTGCACTTGCGGGTAGTTTAGGTTATTTATTTAACTTTGAGAACGCATCATAAACGTGAAGGTTACCCAATCGGCAAGGCAAAAAGCCGCCATGCAACCACCACAAACATGGAACAAAACACAAGCATTAAAGACCAAGATAAAAACCAATACAACGGTTGCATGCATAAAAGGGAAGCAAATGGGTAGTTTGGGTGACCACATTTCAGTGGATGGGCAAAAACCCACAGGTAAACACAAAGGCGCACCCAATCGGCGAGCCAAAAATCCGCCATACAACCACCACAAACACGGAGCAAAACACAAGCATGAAATACCAAGGTGAAGAAGAAAATGAAACGAAGAACAAAAAATTGAAAAGAAAACAACTATCCCGACTACATGCGTAAAAGGAAAGCAAATAAATAACTTGGGTGACCACATTATACTGGATGGGCATAACCCAAGGGATAAACGTGAAATCGCACATTATAGCATCGGTGACAACATCTAGTCGTCGAAAGGGTACCAAGATGACCTGCATCGAATGGTTTTAATTGAAAGATGTCGAAGGCTCCGACTCGAAGGACGCGGGCAAACGGATAAGTGAACTGGATAATCCGGGAACCCGGTTTGCACCCGGAAAATCTCGACCCTACACGCGTAAACGCTAAAATCTCAACGGTCCTGCTCCTCCCACGTAATTGCCCATTACTGTTCACCCGGGCTGGCCTTTTAGTATATGTATGACATTATTATTCTTAGGAAGTTGATTTTGTGATGATATCATTTCGCTACGAGCTACACTTTCGGTAAGTTTATTAAAATTTCAAAGGTACAAGTCCTTTGGTATAATTTATTGGAGATAAATAATAATTTTAGTTTTTGTATCTCAATCTATTTTGTGTTATTTAATTTTTATAGTCGAATTAACCAAATAACCTAATAATATACCATTAAATTGGTGGATGGAATTACAATTTTTGTAAATTCACCAAAACTAATACTCGCTTGCACGGAAACTTTCGTTGTTCAGGTCGCTAGGAAGGTATCGACCAGAGTAACGAAGAAACCAGACCCAAAGGCATTGATTTTTCAGTCGATGGGATGTCATCGAGCGATTGCGCTTCAATTCACCTCCTACACAAGAAAAACTTTTTTGCCTTCTCTTCTTTTTACATTCCGGTTCATTTTCCTCCTTTCATCTTCCTTTTTGTCATACTCAATGCCTCCTTCACACACATTCCTGTTACTACATTTATATTTGCTTTCCTCTTTTGAGAAAGAGATCTTTGTGGGATGCCCATGAGTGTTGTGAATCTAGAGGAGCTGATTGATTAGAACCACACGATCGTCTCTTCTTCAGTTGCTCTGGAGTACTGTGGCAGGACGTTTCACTTGCTGATAAGTATCAACTTGAGTCTGGTTGTGCAAGTTTTATGCACAAGGGTTTGACGATTTTATATGTTCCATGAAACCTTCAAGGTCAATAAAGTTTTGGATCTGAACAAGCTGACGTATGGTGATCTAGTGTCGCTCCTATAGTATCAAAGCCTCACGACGAATTATTGTTTCACGGCGAAGACCTCGATCTCCCACCAATTAAGCCATAAAATACTATTTCACAGCGACGACCTCTAGTGACAAATTCATCTTCCATACCGGCGTAGGAAATTTAAGAGTATGCAATATAGTTCTTGATGCCACTTCGGTCGTAATATTGATAGCGAAAGATGTCCTTCACCTCACTGAGTTGTTCGGTAAACTACAAAACGCAAATCCAAAGCTTTTTTGATACAAGCACCGAAGCTTTAGCCGCAAGTATGGACGGGATTGAGTTGGTAGAAGGCCTAGGGGCACTCTCTAGCCAAGACTCGATGATAGGGAGGGCGGACGAAGGGGAACAGGCCAAAAGGGGCGCTCGCGGACGAAGGGGAACAGGCCAAAAGGGGCGCTCGTTCGGTCCTTCAAGGGGTGGTGGATGACGGGTGGATCGCGGGACACCACGAAGGCTGCGGATGGGACCTTCGATACAGTCACACGTTTGGCTTGGTCTCCCGGAGCACAAGACGAACTAGGGGGCGAAGACTCGCAAGGATGAAGAAAACTCAGCAAATTTTATTTGAATTCAAAGATGTCCTTCAACAAAACAATAAGCCTCGGTTTAAAACATGACCGAGAAAGACAAGAAAGGAAAAACAATATGGCCGTTGTGGCCTTAATTAGAGCAAAGAAAAGAGGGCCAATGAATCTTGGGTGAAAAGGCAAAGAGCCGTTGGTGCTTGATATTTGAATTCAAAA
>CM071864.1:10951736-10976939 GCA_036759665.1 Gynandropsis gynandra
CACGTCTCGGCCTTAGGTGTTCGTTCGGGGGATATTCAGCGTTTTCCCGTGGTGCGACGAAGCGCTCGGCTTGTGGTCGTCTCGGAGCTTCTTCTAGGCGCAAGAGGCGTGAATTCATATCTCGCATTGTCTGTAGTATCTCTGCGAGCGTGTTATTTTGAACGTCTCCGGTTTCGGTCATGGTTCTTTTTTTTTTGGAAATTTCTTTTGTGAAAACTGCAACACAAGCAAACGAAATCAAAACAAAAAAAACAAAATCGAAATGAAATAGATAGGTTAGAGGATACGCTTGTGGCCGAGGACTGGGCTCTGATACCAAAAACTGATACAAGCACCGAAGCTTTAGCCGCAAGTATGGACGGGATTGAGTTGGTAGAAGGCCTAAGGGCACTCTCTAGCCAAGACTCGATGATAGGGAGGGCGGACGAAGGGGAACAGGCCAAAAGGGGCGCTCGTTCGGTCTTTCAAGGGGTGGTGGAGGACGGGTGGATCGCGGGACACCACGAAGGCTGCGGATGGGACCTTCGATACAGTCACATGTTCGGCTTGGACTCCCGGAGCACAAGACGAACTAGGGGCGAAGACTCGCAAGGATAAAGAAAACTCAGCAAATTTTATTTGAATTCAAAGATGTCCTTCAACAAAACAATAAGCCTCGGTTAAAACATGACCGAGAAAGACAAGAAAGGAAAAACAATATGGCCGTTGTGGCCTTAATTAGATCAAAGAAAAGAAGGCAAATGAATCTTGGGTGAAAAGGGAAAGATCCGTTGGTGCTTGATATTTGAATTCAAAATGCTATTGTTCACGAAGCCACTTGATGGAGTTCCTTGGGCTTCATTGATGACGAAGAGGGACTTGGCTTTTGGGAAATTGCTGCTGATGTCTCCCTCTTCGTTGTTGAACTCCTGACGGTTGTTGAGAAGCACTTGAGCTATGTACGCGTTGATTCTTGTACGAAAGCTCTTTGCTCGGGATCTCGTGAGTGGCTTGTCGTGGACCACCGGCATGTCAATGTGTGCTCAGTCTTCTCCTAGCTCTCCATCCACTCCGTGCTTGTCTCGTCTATGCTAAGCTCATCCTCATTGTGATCCATGCTCGGCTCATCCTTGCTCCGCTCCTCTCCTTCGTTTGAGTCGTAGCTCGTTGTAATGCCCTCATCATTTTTTCTGTATTGCTTTTTTTTGTTGAGTATTGAGATTTAACGACTTATATTGCTCTATGTTCAACTTTCTCAAACCAGAGACATAAGAGAGATGATTTAGGAATGAATTGATTCAACCTTTTTGTATACAAATCTATTTCATTTTTTTCGATCGGATTCTTCCATGTAGCATTTTTCAGGTATAATTATTTATGTCTCTCTCTTCCCCCTAAGTGCTTGGAAAGTGTTGATAAATTTGTTTTGTTTCTGTCTACCTTTGTGATATTCTCTACAATAGTCTAATATGACATCTGAAGGTCTTCTGTAGCCTATTTCATTCCTTTTTCAGAGAAATTATGGTATTTTATCTTACAAGATTGGTATTTGAAGATGAAAGTTTGGTTGCTGAATTTCCTTAGGATTGCACCGTTCGGATAAATACTGGTGATGATACTTCATCAAATTCAAAGAAAGAATTTGAATTTGACAGATTTATGGGTCTGAAGTTGGACAAGGTATGATACTGCACATTTCATTGTTAATGTAATTTCGTTTTATGTTTTGAAATGACTACTCCTGAGTTTTATTTACGAATGAAGTGGATTTTCTTTCATGGGTTCACGGATGTCGTCGCTTTTGGAGGCCATACATCATCCTTCCCCTCACCAAGCTACTTAAGAACCAATATTTTATTGAATTGGTCTAAAGTTAGCTTTACTCATGTTAACTTATTATCTTATGTGATTTCCGTAATGTATCCTTACGATGAACCCATTGAGACTGAAGTTAGGAAGGAAGTCCAAGAAGCTATGTGTTGCACATCAAGTATCGTCACTGATTCAGGAGAAGACACTCAAGTCGTTGAAGTTGTGAGTGAAGGTTCTAACATGATTAGTTTCGATTTCATGTGTGAGGATGAAATTTTTTGTTGTTGTTTTAACTAGAAAATATACAGTTTCTTTAAAGGTAATATCCTCTTTGTTTCTTGAGCACATGACCATGTCCACATTCAATGCATTTTGTTTATAGACCACATCTTTTCCATGAGGGTTCTGAAAGACAGATTTGCTTAGCAAGTTTCTGTATCTTTTGCACTATATATTTATTCTTTGTGGAATCATTTGATCTAAATACATCAATTTTGTGTCTTGGTTGCAGATCAGAGCTTATGTAACTAGATTCATTCGAGGAAAAGTTTAAGAACAATATCATTTAATCTTTGAAATTTAAGGTTTAGCAATACGTCCACATGATTATAGGATCAACTTTTAAAAGAGGGTATACACAGGAGAATATTGAAGATGAAACAGGGGTCAGATAGTTCTTCCATCATCAAAGAAGGAAGATTAAATCGGTAAGATTTCAAGTTCTAATGTAGTGTCTATGCTTGATGGTTCAGACCTTAGGTGGTGGAATGTATACTCATTTTGGTTCATCATAGTTTGTACATTCATTTCTTGTTTGGGTTTTTGCAGCTATTGAAGGTACTTCAGCTGATTGCGTAAATAGAGTCTGAGAAAGAATAGACACCATTATCAGTGAGGTCAATTATCACATTACAATCTTTAATATTTTGCGTGGTCTTCTACTCTATTTTATATATATATATTTGTAGCTTGGTGTTTCTTAAACCATTTAATGAGTAGTTTCTCTTGATCATATTTGAATTATAGTTACATCATGTGTGATCTCTATCTTTGTTTGTTCTCTCTTTAACTCAATACGTTGGTAATTTTGGTATGTTTTCTTTTTTCTCTCTTATGTTTCACCTTGAAATGCAAATGGTAGGTTGCAAGGAGTCCGAGTCTTGACTACTCATATTTTGTATCACTACCATTGGCCATATACCCTCAGTTGGTAGAAGTGGGTCTTATGTTATGGAGTTTTATAGAACGTGGATCTTATGTCTTCTTTTCCTTACAGTTGAAATGATGAACATGAATACGTTGGATTGTACACCACTCATGTGCATCAACAATTTGTAGGATAATTTCATACAAGAAAAACTCGGTTCAACATATTGTTTTAGGTTAAACACCTTAGATAGAAGGATGAACAGACTCCTTTAGCTAGTGCAGTAGTTATCTCCTCTCCTTGGGGCCTTTTGGCGAATTATTACTTGTCTTCTATTTGTATTGTTGAAGGAGTCTTTGTCTGGACTCCAATTTAACCTACATTGTCGTTGAACTTTTTGAATTTTTGGAGGTAAGCTTTATTGATTGTGTTATTATTGGGGAAGTTTAGCTTAGAAAGTATATTGAAAAAGAAATAACTTTTATCGATCATCCCATTGTCCATCTAATATAGGAGAAAGAGATCCTAGTTCTGATTTTTTAAGTAGGGCTTGCCCATGTCATTGAAGAGGTCTTACTTAATTGATGACATTTTATACTTCTAGTGTTGCATCTAAATGGTTCTATACACGGTTATTTCTTTATGTATTTTTACCAAGTTTTGAGTCAGAAACCTTATAAAACATTTAAAATGTAAAGATCGTCTCAAACCAGATGGTATTTGATGAGAATGGTTAGCTTGCGTCTTATAAATGTATATTTGGTGTTAAATTATCCATATGTTATTTTCTTTTAGATTTATATTAATGCCTTTGCACACTGTTCTGAAGCTTCATCTCATTTTGGATCTGTCTAGCTTGTCACTTCCTTAATTTTTAACAACGATAATATTGATAAGAGTCTTGAAAGCTACAGCAAATAATTTGAGGCACCTCTGTGGGGAGTTGTGGATCTTGTTTCTCAGTTATTCTCAACAGAAACAAGTTAGTTGCAAGACCAGCTTTTTGCGAGCTTTACATTTACCTCAAAAAAACTTGGACATAAACCAAAAATAAAACATCAAATATGACATAAAATATATAAATATTGAAAATCTATTAGAATTTTTATTTTTTATAATTTTTTATTTTTTAATTGGATTGTCCGGGTTTCTCAAATTTTATTCAATTTTGAACCATTCTGAACCCGAACAGGTTTTGAAATTTGAATCCATATGGATTCTTCGGATATTCATATTCTAGAAATTTTGGATTTTTCAGGTCGGTTCGGATAATTCGAATTGGATACCTCTATCTGTAAATATATATCGTCCTCGACCAAAATATTTTCTATATTCACCGCTGCCTAAAGTACAAGAAGAGACATCGAATACATAAAGACAAAAAATTAACGAGACAGTTTCGACGGTGGAGAAGAATTGTGGTGAGCGACTGACAATTGACATCAATATGTCAATAAGAGCTGCCATGACGGACATGGCGACTTGTTCTGATGGATTGGAAGAGTTGGGATCAAAGATCGGATCAAGAAGTATACGAAGATGAAGAAGATGAAGAAGGAGATGATGAACAAACTTTTGATGAATTTACATAAAAAGGAAAAAGCTCTCGTTCAACCGTAGGACGATGATGGATTTTCTAGTGAGATTAAATAAGGCACATGAGATATGTACCTTGCGATGTATATATATACAATCAGTCACCACTCAACAAATACATTCTTCATGTGTATTTTTATACCACTACAAAAAAATAGTTGTAAAAAAATTATTGATATTTTGATGAAAAAGTCAAAATTTTCAAAAGTTACCTTCACAAGTATATTAATTATTTTTACTATATTTTGAAATAAGATATAAAATTATCTAATTTAAATAAATGCACAAATATACACCAATACATTAGAACATACAAGTATACATACATAGATATATATACACATCTTACATATAATAAAAGGCAAGTTTTGGAAAAAAAGTTGGTCCTGCCGACGTGGCGCCTCTCCAGCCGTCAAGATGTACGTCCGGGTGAGATGGACGGTTCCTGCAGCTCGGGTCGGATTTCCGGGTTATTTCTTGCCCGGTTTGGGGGCTTTGAAGATGCTGCCTCGTGTGGGTGCTTCTACGGTTTTTAATTTCGACCATCCGATTGCAATTTTTTATTTGGGAATGAAAGGCTGGATTTAGGCACCGACAGGCCTGGGTTAATCCCAGTCGTCGGTTTTTTTGGGTTTCTTTATCCCTTTGATTCTCTCTCTTTTAACTCACTTCTCCTTCCTTTCCTTCCCACAGTCATCCTCGAACGTCTCTCTCTTCACTCTCTTTCATTTTCCTCTGTGCTGTAGGTCTAGCCGAAATTGTTTGGATTTTTTTGGGTGATTTTGGTCTCTTCGGAAATATTTTCAGTTTTTCCCGGCATTCCCACCGGTTTGGGCTCCTGCGGCCTTCCCGTCTCCTGCTTGCCGTCCATTTGTTTTCCTTGTGGAGTTCCGGTGAGGAGTCGCTGTGGGTGGCCAATGCAGACGGTTTTGAAAAGGGAGGGGAAGTGGCTGGAGAAAGGGGTGGAAAAAAAAGGAGGGAGCAGGGAGGCGGGAGGAGGGAGACGGGAGGGAAGAGGGAAGGAGGAGAGGAAAAAAATTAGGGTTTTAGTTTTTTATTAATATAATTTAAAATATTTAACTTTAAAAATTAAATAAATTAAAAATTAATTTAAAAAATTAAATTAAAAAAATAACCGATTAATTTTTAAAAAATAATTTATCAATAATACAATATTAAATATATTGAATTAAAATATTGAAATAAATATTGATTTATGAAATTTTCTAATTTTAATCACATAAAAAATATTAAAGCAAAGAGGTTATTTCGGTAACTCTTTAATAATTAGTGTATATATATATATATGTAAAACGCAACATTTAAAATTTGAAAAAAAATAAAATATTAGAAAGTAAAAATTTGAAAAACATAGAAAATAATTTAAATGTAACAGTATATTTGGTGTGTAAATATATATTATATAAATATCTAATATAAATATTTTGCATTTTTTTCAGTATGCGGTCTATTATTAACATTGTTATATTTTTATCTTAAATATGTGTGTAACGTATATAATATTTAAAAATAAAAAGATACAAGTCGAATAATAGATTTATTGGATGATAACAATGAATATATATATGTTATAAACAAAACAAAAAAAATGGATATCTCTTATGTATCTATAAATACTAAAATACTGTCCAAATATGTATAATTCTTCATATTTGTGGCAATTTTGTCGCGTATTAATATTAACTCAAAACATACGATTACAAACAAACATTAATCCTGCAAATATACATGGGTTGAAAGCTTTTTCAAATTGGGTATTGTAAATGTTTACCAAATATTGAACACAAAATCCGATTCAAAGTATTACAAACCATGTTTACCCAAATATTGAAACCGAATATCGAAACTCTCTTTATTTTCAAGACAAAGTAATACTATGTCCGACGAATGAAATTGTAAATGAAATAAATGAAATACTACTGCAAATAACATTGAAAGAAGGAGCACCAACTATATTGTTACGAAATATTGATCAAAAGCTTGGCTTATGTAACGGAACGCGACTTCAGATAACACAATTGGGTACTAATATTATAGAAGGTAAAATTATTACAGGAACTCACATGGGCAATAAAGATTTTATACCTCGACTCCCACTAATCCCCACTAATGCAACTTTACCATTTCACTTTCGACGAAAGCAATTTCCGATTATGTTATGTTTTGCAATGAAAATTAACAAAAGCCAGGGCCAAAGTATTAAACAAGTTGGTATATATTTACCAAAACCGGTATTCAGTCACGGACAATTATATGTCGCAGTTTCAAGAGCCAAAACCAAAACAAGATTGAAGTTTCTTATTCTAGACGACGATGGTAAAGAAGTTTTTACTAACATTGAATAGAAGTACTCACATTCATTTGTATTTTAATTTCCATGTGTAATTTTTAAAAACCATATTTTCCTGTTAATCCGCGCGAAGCGCGGGGTTCATCCTAGTAAATATATAAAAGAATATCTATCAACGCACACGTAAGTCACATAGTTTCACATATGCACAGAATTGTTCCAAAGTTCTGAAACTTGTTCATATCAAACAATGATTTCATTAAGACCATTTTTTTTTAATATTAATTATTAACGCTAATAGAAATTTACGTTTTATAGATGAATTTTCTCGAACGGCTTTATTGTTTCTCCAAAATTTAGGGATAGACCGTGGTTTGTCCGGTATTTACAGACGACTTTTAATCTGTTCAGAAGTTATGGATTATTCAAAATCTATATTCATAAATTTGAGATAGATATATTGTTTGTCTAAATTTTACACGGTTTAGGATAAGATATCATTTGGTCCCTAATCTATTTGTGTATGTCCTTAATTCGTCTCGAATTTTCTTATATAACTCACACAACAACATTTTTTTCCGTTCTCTATACAAAATTATCATATCTTTTACTTAATATCATTTTGATATTTCATAATATAATGACATCATACTCAAGACTAAATATTTTAATTTCAAAATAGTAGATTTACAAAAGAATTAATCCTGAAATTTGAAATTTGAAGAAGGAGTTTATAGAAGGTGTTACACAATTTTTTGCAATAAATCAACAAATATACAAAGAAACAACTAAGTTGGTTGGTCTCTATTTCGAATGAAAGAATAGAATGTTAGTAATAGAATTGTATAGAATCATTTTTATTTAAGAGGTTTATTATTTTATATGTTTACCTCAGGGATAAAATTCTAAACCATGAAGGAATAATGTTTTCGAAGAATGTGATAAGGGTATTACTCAAATGATATTATTGAGATCAAACAAGATATTGAGATTAATCCTTATGCTGAATGGTGTGAAATGTATTCGGTGAAACTAATCGAGATCATATGGATTAAGATCTAAATGATTTCAAAACAATTTTATGAAATATTGGATAGTGCTATGCATTTATTATATGATGATTGTACAATGAGTCTTTCATAAATATCTTTTTCTTAACACCTAATGAATCTAAGGATATATAATAAACCTTTTTAGAGTGACATAGATTATATCTCTTAATTAGTGAGAGATTATTTGTCAGCAACTAACAATTTTGTAGAGTTTTACTATGAAACGAAGAAAATGATGAAATCTTGAGGTTTGTCGTCAATGAAAATATTGAGATATGTGTCAATATAGTGGAAAATTTGATTATACTAGATAAGACCCACGCTATGCGCGATTTTTTGGCAATTTATTTGATTCTTTAAATTTTTATATTTTATATAGATTTAATTAATGCAAGCATCATAATAGTACTCCATATATGTATATGATAATATAATCACATTATTTATTTAAATATATTTATGTAAAGATGTGAGATGAATAAAAATTTTCACTTTCAAATTTTAAAAAATCTTTTTTTCAGATGCAATGCCAATGGAAATTTCGATTTGTCGATAAGATCTTAAAAATAATAAAATGTAAGGTCTTGGAGAATGTGATAGCATATTTTATCCGGATCGATCTTTCATGATTTCTTATTATATTTGTACCTGCATATTTTTTGAAAACTTATTTTGAGTATATGATATAAAAGCGATTTTTAAGATAAATTTATAGTTTGGTGCATTTTAAAACTTACTTTTCATGAAATTTCCGGATTATATTCACATTTTGATTAGTGTACATTTTTGGAGAGGATGATTGTTGAACTGTTAAAACATTTGATTTATACATTTACATAGAACGGACACATAATGACACAAAAATATAATAAATCCAATACAAATGTTAAGATGTGTTTCGTTTTTTAATACCGTTTATCATTTTCGGGATTAATGATTGTCATGACCATGATAATCTCTCTAACATCATCGTACCAATATTAGTTTGTATATATATATATATATATATATACGGTGTCATTCACTATAATAGGTAAAATCGGTCATTTGCATTTTCATTAATTTAAATTTTTTATCATATTTATTACATTAACATTAAAAAGTTCTCTATTTTATATTCATTTGGAATTGAATAATTTAGATCAAATTATTTAGAAAATAATTAATAATAATTGATAAAAACAATAAAATTTTTTATCTAATATTTTTTATTTATTTTATTATAAAAATCAGATTATAATTTAGTAATTTTATATTAAATTATATTTGTTATTTATCATCAATATTATTCTGTATGACTCTTTTGAGATAACTATAAATCATTTTTTTGTAAGGAATGCGAATTGATGTGCAAACTATCAAAAAATAAAATGCCTAATATCCACTTACCGCAAGAATACGGATCAGTATAATACAAGGGTCGAACTCTAGAGACTAATGCAACCTAAGCTAAGAATACGACTAAAGTAAGACGAACTGAATTTATGGTGATGTGAGGAAAATTTCTAAAACACTAAAATCAATTATGACAGCGATGGGGAGACATGAAAAACTTGATAATTAAGAACACTATGGGTTCGGGTTACCGAGATTTGCAAGGATGCAACGTGCAAAGGATTATGAACCTATCGAATTATCTTGGTAACGGGGAATTCATGCTCATAAATAAGGAATGGTTCTCTCGACACCTAAACCTCCTAACCATAACAACGTGCAATCCTACCTCTCGGCAGCGATTAATTTGTGATTACGGTAGCGTTAAGCGTGCAATCCTAATTCCTAAGTCGATTAACCGACCGGCCAGATTCTTATTAATCAAACTTAATCAACAATCAACAATTCCGGGTTCATAATCTAACCTCTTGGTTAAACACGAATTCCTAAGTTACTGAGCGGCCAGCACAAGTATAAAACATTTACGATGTTGATTGTAAAACCGAAATACAAGAAAAGTTCGAAAGGTCTAAGCATTACCGCATAATTACAAGCATCCATTACAAATTCGGCATCCCTAACCCATAGCTGGAAGCTCACTCACTCATGGTTTCTACTGTAAAACAAGAGAAATTAACCTTAGACATGATAAAGAGTAAGAAATATGATTCCTCGGGGAGTTTGATAACACGTAATGTGTATTAGTTTTAGGATAAGCATTTAGATCATTTTTGCATAGTTTGTAACTCGTGCTATACAAACTATGAAGAAATGATCTAAATGCTTATGCTAAAACTAACACACATTATGTGTTATCAAACTCTCCCAGACTTGAACCTTTGTTTGTCCTCAAACAAAACTAAGGTTAAACACAAGAAGAGTTCAACAACAACCGGATACTAGCACAAGTTTTTCGAAACATCAGTCATCATGCACAACAACGTGTCACACGAACATAGACTCAGGTGAACCTAGTTCAGACTTCTATCGATCGAAAGACACGAGCCATGTAATCCAACACATCGCTAAAGTTCATTTCAGTACCCCCTAGACAACATCCAAGCAATCTCCATACCAAATTAGTCATGCATACATGAGAGATTATTCCTAAAGATATTTTTCATCTTCTGGTTTTTTTCTCGCTAATATGGTTAATCTCAAGTAATAATTACCTTGACTAACGCTTCCACAAGAATACGGATCGTATAGTACCAAGGTCGAACACGAGGAATCGATGCAACTCTAAAGCTAGTAACTAATGAATAGAACGTGTAAATCAATAAGTGGTTGGAATACGAATAAAGATAAATTAACTAACTAACTATCAGATTAAACTAAATGAACTAAACACCACAGGTTTCGAGAGATGCACGATGATGTAACAAAGTTCTAACAAGATCATGGTCTTAAATATTATCACGAGTTTAGGGAATTCAAGCCCTAATATAGGAACTGACTGGCGTAGACTTGTCCACTACCTAGCGTGAGTACTACCAATCTCCCGATTGCGTAATCTCACCCACTAGACGCATTAACACTACTATCCTAATCCCTAGATTCAATCGATCGACCTGGCGTAGTTTCTAAACCGATTAAATCCTAAATCATGGCTAAGTTCCAAAGTCTAATCCCCTAGTGTAGATTCATTAAACTTCTATAATCATTCATTCGAGTGGCATACAAGAATGAAAGCATTAAAAACAATCTATCAATCTGAAAACGATCAAATACCAAAATCATTCATTCAAGTGACGTACAAGAACAAAAGCATTAAGAACCACCAAACATTAAAAACAAGACTTCGTTACATATCGGAAAAGCTTTCTAACCTATGGCTATGGACCTACTCGGACATGAAATTACAAAATGAAACACAAAAGCTTTGTACACGTTCTACTCTCTCTCTTTCTTTCTACGTGTGCTTTGTTTTCTCTCTAATTTTCTGCACGTCCTGTGTTGCTGAAGACCTCACCTTTTTACCCTCTTTCTCCTCTTTCCTTTCCTCTTTTGTTTCCTCTTTGGCTGTACCCTTTCTTTCATCTCTAGTGGCTGGAATTTCCTTTTTCTTACAGCAACTACAATTTTCCTTTTTCGAGTTTTTGCATCTCTTGCTTTTCCATTCTTGTGTAATTGTCAACGTTTCCTCTTTATTTTCCAGCCATGTAGCTCCCCTTACTCTTCTCTAACCATATTTCTTTTGGTTTAAGCAGTCACCATGTTCCTTTTCTTGTTTTGCTAAATTTCCTTTTTGGCTAGTTTCCATTTTCTCGGTTTCTATTTTCTTCAGCAGCTTGTATTTCGTTTTTCTCTTATGCAGCAATGATTTCCTTTTCCTTTTTCCTCCTTTTCCTTTTATTTTTCTGCCTTATTTCTTGTTCTTGCATTTCCATTAATTGTTCCAGCAGCCATTTCCATTTTATATCTTTGACGGTTGCAGTTTCCAATTCTCGTGTAGGCGGCAATCTTTCCATTTTGTGTAGGCAGTTGGAAGTTTACATTATGTTCCAGCAACTTACTTCTATTTTATGTAAACAATGTTTCCTTTTCATATTCCAACCATGCTCTACTTACTTTTATTGTAGCAACCGAAATTTTCCATTTTTGTTCCAACCACCGAAAGTTTCCATTTTTGTAAGCGGCCATTGTTTCCATTTTTTTGTAAGCGGCCATTGCTTCCATTTCTCTTCTCTGGTTTATGATTCTTTGGATGCTGATCATGCATAGCTGATAGGAGAGTGGTTTTGCTTAGTTTTGCTTCATTTACTCGTTTGTATCCCGATATTTCATTTCCTGCAATAACATGAGAAACGCTAAAAGAGGACTAAATGATGCTTTAATGCTTAGTAAATTTCAAATGAATGATGAACCTAACTATAAAAAAAGACTAAAATACTATAACAAAATAGACGTTACCACTCGCACTCGGTTTCTAGGACGTCGGTGTCGAAGAGGGTGACTTTCTACTTAGACCCAGTTTAGCAATTGACAAACTCATTAGGTCTTATAACCTTAGCAGAGTGAAGATCATCTCAAACCCTTAGGAGTGGAAAAGCACCTCAACTCACAACTTAGACCCGAACCATCGAGATCGATGCACTCATGTCAATATAAGACGGAAATAGTTAGAAGTTTATTCTATTGATTGACAACGGAGTGTAAGCGCATGGATTCATAAAAATAAAAAAAAAATTCTAAAAGGTGTCTCACTTAGCAAAGAGTGATATACACGGAGATATAGACACTAAGGACTGAAACCTAGGGTACAGAATATAACTATAAACCAGTGATTCATGCATAACTGCTAGACTAGTCGGTATCTATAAGTTCTTTTCAGCAAACCTAGGCTTTTGTTCCCAATTCAAAGAAGTTGCACAAAGATGGCTAAATTTCGTAGTGTCATACTAGGTATCATGTAGAAATCCTAAGAACTAAGAGAAAGAAGAAATAAACACCTAGTCCTAATCACAATCATATCACTCAAAGAGTGCCCCCAGACTTGGACGGAACAGAGTCGTAGTGTTCAAAATCTTTCAGAGGAACTCGCGTGTCAAAACTTGAGAGAATATAAGGAAAGTGAGAAAGAGTACACCTGGTGTATTTTGCTTTCCCGAGTTGGTGATACAGTTGGATGTTATACACGTCTACTCTATTGTGGGTATTATCGTTGAAGAGCCTCTGATAAGAATCATGTAACCCAAAATAGAAAAGAAAGTAATGCATCCTAATAACTGATAGAGTGTACATAAATGCGAAAAAGAAAAGATTTAAGTTCCATAAAGCAAAAAAAAAAAAAGATAGAAAAAGGAAGAAGAAAAAAAAAAGGAAAGAAAGATAGACTAGTCCTCATCCTCCCCACCAGAGGTGACCTGAGGGTCTGCTGGCTGTGAGGAGGTCCCTTGTCTAGGTGGATAATAGAATGGTTGAAGCTCGTATGGGAGGTGTGGATGGTAGGGAATGCCCCCTCGGTGATAGTCCTGAGGGATTGGGACGTATGGCTCTGAGAAATGTTGTATGCTCAGCTGCTGGAATCGCTGAACGGACTCCACGATGTAGTATGAGTGCTGAATGGATTGCTCGTGGAAGTGCTGCTGCTCTTCATATCTCACTACCTCGAGGTCCCATCGCTGATCCGCCATGAAGGATTGGTATCGGTTCTCTACCGCGATATACCTGAGAACATCAAAAACGTCTTCCATAGAAAGGAAGTTAGAACGTGGTCCATGGTATTCAAGACAGGTGTGTGGTTGAGGGGAGCGCACCGGCTGCGTTATCGGAGATCTCTGGTCCTGGTGCAGCTGCTGGAGCTGTGTCTACCTCGTTCGGTTGTGGACCAAGGTGGCCTATGGCTGGATCGATCATGAATCGCATGCCCTCCTTGTCAAGCCCGGGCATTTGAATATGGTCAAGGCCGACCTCCAAGGTTCGACCATGCTCATCCCAGTAGCTCTAGATGATCCTCCTTGGATCATTAAATATGGCCCGTTGGTGTGTAAGGTTCTAGAGGTTGAGCTCGGACACCTCAATGATCTTATCTTCTATCAAAATACCGATGTTGATCCTGAGCCTCTGAGCTATCATCGTGACCATTCCGCCACAATCGATCTTTGAGTCCTTGCCACCCTTTCGGTGGTGATGTCTAAGAAGTGCTACATAATCATGGAGGCCAAGTCGACATCGCCCATCTCCCAATTATCACCATCAATATCTAAGTGAACCGCGTCTTTCAGGTACACCAGCTCTGTGTGGTTGACTCCACTATGTGCTCCTTTGCCAAATATGGAGGAGGCTAGGAAATAGTGGAACCTGAGGGCGTGATGGCGTATGTGGCTGGCCTTGGACTTCGTACTAGAATAGTTCCCATACGCCATCCGGCTCCAGAACTTTGTTTGTTGCTGCTTATCAAATCCCGACAGTTTGGCATTCGCGCTAAACGGGACGTCTAGGACAAAAGAAAATTGCGCTGCATGGAGGTGATAGTTTTGTCCCAGAAGACGAAAATCCATAAAGACCTTGTCCGGATCCCCTGACTCGGGGAAGAAGGCGTTGTAGGATGCCTGAAATTCTGCAGTGAGGTTACGGTAGGTGTATTCCATTGGCGTCCGCAATCCCCTCCACTCCATTGTGTGAAACATATTGTTGATTTGCTCTTCGATGTGAACAACACGTATAGCTTACATGGATAAGAAGCGGGATGGTTGGATGCGTGGCACCATCTCATTGAATTTTGATTTGTGGCCGAACAGAAAGGTCGTTGTCCGGTAGTTGTGCTGCCGGTGAGACGTGGTGATGAGTGTATATGGAGTTAGCTCTGATGGCGTCCGGCTGTGCGGGCCATCCCTCTTCTAGATCATATTTGTCTCGTCTTTTCTTTGAGCTCTTGAACAATTTAAGAGCCATCTGCAAGACAGTCAAAGAGATACAAACGATTAAGTTGACTAGTTGCATCAACCCGTGCGAGTTTAGCACGTAACCCTCACGGGGAATATATTCCAGAAAATTTTGCCCGGCTCGAGGTCACTCAGGGCCCGTACAGTGCCTGTGTTCCGAAACGAGGTACCCACGCGAGTTCTAACCTTAGTCCGCATGGGTTGGCCGCGAAATCGCAACCTAGAGATCCTAATTCAAACCGCAATCCATAAAAATCAACCCAAATTCTTCCAAGTAGGTCTAAATCTAGTCCAAAACAGTCAAAAACATAAAGTAGTTCTCGAAAATACCTAGATTAATTGTAGAAGTCGAAGGATTTGAGAGAGTTTTGAGAGAGAAGAAGGGAGAGAGATTTTGAGTTTCTAGCTGAGGGGTTTGTCGGTGAAGGGGTCAGGGGGAAGCAACGATGGTGACGGTAGTTTGACGAGTGTCGGTCGATGGTGAGAGGGTTCAGGGGCTGATACACGCTCGGGAGGATTTAATTCGTGAGGGTTAAAGTGGCTCGGGTTACTCGAAATGTATACTTACCTCTGTAGATAGCTCTAGCCCGCACGGGTCGTGTGATCTAGCCCACGCGGGGTCTCATGCTCAGCCCGCGCGGGTTGTGCTGCATTCAGAAAATATTCACAAGGAAAAACAGGAAGCACATAATCATCAAAGCCACTAAATATCTAGAAAAATATACATGTCCTAAAAAGAGTTCGAGAGCAGAAATTAAAAGGAAAAGAGATACGAAGGAAAAGAGACAAGATACAAAGCTTGGGTTGTCTCCCGAGAAACGCTTGTTTATGGTCTTTAGCTTGACCCTTACGCTTTAGACGTGTGTGGGATCGAAAAGAGGGAGTATGCATTTTTCGTCCTATACGCGATCAACATAGTATGGCTTCAATTTTTGTGCGTTTGCCATGAATGATCCCCCATTTCCCTTGTCCAATTCCACGGCTCCATGTGGTGAGACACCTTTTATAGTGAAGGGCCCCAACCATCGCAATTTGAGTTTTCCTGGAAACAATCTCAAGCGGGAATTAAAGAGAAGTACATGATCAACTACTTTGAATGAGCGTGGGAGGATGTGCTTGTCATGCCATTTCTTTTTGTGCTCTTTGTAGATCCTTGCATTCTCGTAGGCATCATTGCGGATCTCCTCTAGATGGTGAAGCTGGAGAATCCGCTTATCCTCGGTTGTCTTGAGGTCGTAGTTCAGCGTCTTTACAGCCCAATATGCCTTGTGCTCTAGCTCAACCGGAAGGTGACATGCTTTCCTATAGACCATCTGAAACAGTGTCATGCCTATCGGGGTCCTAAAATTATTTTTGAAGGCCCAAACTACATCGTCTAGCTTCAATGCCCAGTCTCGTCGAGATTTTGAGACTATTTTCTCAAGGATGGACTTGATTTCTGGGTTGGAGACCTCCACTTGACCACTTGTCTGCGGGTGATACGGTGTGGTGATCTTGTGCCTCACTCCATACTTCTTCAATAGTGTTTCAATCCCCCAATTGATAAAGTGCTTTTCTCCATCACTGATCACGACTCTTGGGATGCCAAATCTAGGGAAGATGATGTGTCTGAAGAGTTTGATCACTACCTTGGAGACATTGGTCGGACATGCTTGCGCTTCCACCCATTTTGTCACATAATCCACAACAACCAAGATGCATAGATTTCCGTTGGAGGAGGGAAATGGTCCCATGAAGTCGATGCCCCAAACGTCAAATGGTTCGACTTCCAATATGTAGTGCTGAGGTCCCTCATGCCTTCTAGAGATGTTTCTTCTCCTTTGACATATGTCACAAGTTGAGATATACCTGTGAGTGTCTTCAAAGACTGTAGGACAATAGAATACGGCTTGAAGAACTCTTGCTGTTGTTTTAGAGGCGGAAAAATGCCCTGCATAGTCAGAAGAATGACAGTGGAAAAGCACATCAGCTACCTCTTCTTTCGGGATACAACGCCGGAATAAACCGTCGGTCCCTCGCTTGAATATTTAAGGCTCCTCCCAAAAATAGGCCTTGACATCGTGTAGGAACTTCTTCCTAGCATTGTAGCTTAGGCCTTATGGTAGAACCTCACAGACGAGGTAGTTCACAAAATCTGCGTACCACGGTGCATGCGTTCCTTCTATGGCCATGACAACATCATCTCTAAGAGAGTCGTCGATAGGGATACCATCTAAAATCTCAAGGCGGGACAAGTAGTCAGCAACACGGTCTTCTATCCCTTTCCTATCTCGTATCCCCAAATCGAATTCTTGAAGGACTATTAGCCTTGGTTTCGCGTCCTTCTTTGTGAACAAATATTTCAGCGTTGCATGATCGAAGTAAACAATTACCTTAGATCTGAGAAGGTAAGAGCGAAACTTCTCGAAAGAGAAGACGATGGCCCGCAGCTCTTTCTCCATGGTGGAGTAATTGCACTGAGCATCGTCTAAGGTCCGGCTGGCATAATAAATAGCATGCATCACCTTGTCTCTTTGTTGTCCCAATACAGCCCCCACAGCGTAGTCACTAGCATCGCACATGAGCTCAAAAGGGAGCTTCTAGTCCGGAGGCTGAATGATGGGAGGTGAAATTAGTGCTTTCTTGAGTTTCTCAAAGACAATATGGAAGTCTTGTTTGAACTCGAACACAGCATCCTTGCTCAAGAGGTCAGTGAGCGTTTTGGCGATCTTGGAGAAGTCTTTGATGAACCTTCGATAAATCCCCGCATGCCCAAGGAAATTATGGATTGCTTTGACATTCCTAGGAGGGGTAGCTTCTCAATCACCTCAATCTTAGCCCTGTCGACCTCGATCCCCTTTTCTTAAATCCTGTGGCCTAAAACAATTCTTTCCCGAACCATAAAGTGACATTTCTCCCAAATAAGCACAAGATTCGCTTGTAAGCACCTGTCTAACACTCTACAGAGATTGGTCAGACATAAATCAAAGGAGGAGCCATGGACTGAAAAGTAATCCATAAACACCTCCATAATATCGCCATTAACATAAAAAAAATAGAAGTCATGCATCTTTGAAACGTAACGGGTGCGTTACATAAACCAAATGGCATCCGGCGATAGGCGAATGTCCCGAATGTGACAAGTGAATGTCGTCTTTTCTTGGTTGTTTGGGTGGATTGGGATCTGGAAGAATCCTGAATAGCCATCAAGAAAACAAAATCAAGAACGAAGCGCTAACCTTTCAAGCATTTGATCGATAAAAGGCAATGGGAAGTGGTCCTTCCTGGTGTTCATGTTGAGCTTGCGGTAGTCTATGCACATGTGATTCCGAAGTTACTGAGTGGCTAGCACAAGTATAAAACGTTTACGATGTTGATTGTAAAACCAAAATACAAGAAAAGTTCGAAAAGTCTGAGCATTAACGCCTAATTACAAGCATCCATTACGAATCCGGCATCCCTAACCCGTAGCTGGAAGCTCACTCACTCATGGTTTCTACTGTAAAACAAGATAAATTAACCCTAGACATGATAAAGAGTAAGAAGTATGATTCCTCGGTCTCCCCTATCTCGTACCGAATTTCGGATTGTTGTTTCTCTCCTTCTCCAACTTCTCCTCAGTTTCTCCTTGTCTCAGCCACTATCTGCAATCATCGGCCACATCCTTTTCTTTTTTATTTTTCGCTCTAAATCTAAAACAGTTAGGTCCTGAAAAGGGGACACACACGAGCGGGTGTGTAGTTTTGTTGAATGTCACCTCGTGCAGGCTATGGTACCCACCCCGCATGGGCTCTTCATGTTACATCCTATTTGAGCATGTTTGTTGAAAGCCCTAGTCGTGCAAGAATTTCTTGAATTGCAGCCCACGCAGGCTGATGTGACAACACGCGTGGGTTCATGTAATCTCATGGGGCACGAGTGGGTTAATGTTCAACACGGGTCGGGCTCAAACTTCTGCCGGATGCAGCCCGAGCGGGGGCCTCTTCCAAGCCCGCGCGGGCCAAGTTAGTTTCGTGTTTTTGCTCCTCTTGCTCGATGCTCGGGTGTTCCATTTGGTTTCGTGGCCTGAATTTGCTCCGAGTGGTTTGTAGCTTCCAATATGTACGGTTGAATCCAGGAATTGGCATTCTAAAGCTCGTTAGGCCTTGCCGCCTTAAAACCTGAAAATCAACAAAAAGGAGTACATAGAGAACGTTCGTGTTGGTTTTGTAACTCGTGCTATGCAAATTATGCAGAAATGGTCTAAATGATTAGCCTAAAATTAACACACATTACGCGTTATCATGAATAATTATTTGTTATAAATATAAATGATTATTTTTCAAAAATGTTCGTAATAATTTAGTTAATATATTAATATTAAAATATTTTTTATTTGGTATGAATAAAAGTTTGTTTTTATATAAACAAATTTGATTTAATTTAATTTTTTATTTACTTATATTTATCAATATTGATATTATTCATTGTAATTTATAAAATCACTCATTTTATAAACAAAAGTAGCAACATGAAGCACAACATAAATTCAAATAAAAAAATCTCCTACACCGAAGTTTGTTACCAAAGAAGGTATGATTGTATTCCTAGCAGTCACAATCAGAAATATGGTATCTCCACCTATATGAATAAGGAATAAAAGCAATGGATTAACAAACTGTTCAGAAGATATGAAGGGCTGAAAATGCTTTTTTTATTCTTGTTAATGAAGATATCACCAAATGATGATATACCTGATCACCCAACCAACAAATTTCTCTTTTTTACGATTTCGTTGGCTTGACCCAAACCTTGAATTTGAATTACCCTTCACACCATGAGAGCGCTCTGTTTCATCCTTCCATAGGTTTGATACTTAGTTCTACGTAGTTCCTTCATTTCTACTGGGCGAATGCCAGTTCAACATCCCACTTATTTAGGATTTTGGAAGAACCTATGGATATGTAGAAAATTTAAGCTAATGTTACATCCCTCTCATGATCCTTCTAGTTGGAGTCAACAAATCATGCATAAAAAAGGAGCACCATCTCCTTTCTTTATCAAATGGACGGTCTATGTTAAAGAAGACAGGAGTGGTAAACCTTGATATCCTTGTTGCATGTATAATGGAGTTTCTTTCCATTATCCTACTATCTCATGTACTTGATCTAATGCAAATCTATTGACATCTCTTGCTGCACAATCCTACAATGCAACACTCAATTACCGCAACATGAAAGTGAAATCAAAGCACATTCATATCCATATACAAAGATGAAGTCATGGTCACGTACTTGGTTATGATAAAGGAGCAAAATTGATCGACACAAAATTCAAGTTAAGAAAAAGTAAGTAATAACTTGTGTACAAGTTTGTATTTTTGTTACGTCATCATAATATCATTTAAGCAATTTCCACTATCTTCAGCACTAATAGTTGCCCAGAACATCAAAATTGTTCTATCGAGATCACTTTCCATTGATGCAAAACCAAAGCAACCATTAGATATGACGAAAAGATTTTTATAAGGATTGACAACCAAACAATAGTGAGTAACAATACATGCAACCTATGTCCAAGGCTAAACATAACATGAAAAATCATTTAGTCATCATCTTTGTGTGATGGGTCTTGGTCTCTTCCTCTTGGGAGCTGCAACAAATGAAAACATACATCTAAGCAGAAACCTAGAACATCAATCTTAACATACAACATGTTTCATTATTTGCAACAATTAGAGGAATTGTAGAATGATACTCAAATATTTGTAATATCTTGATCTATAACGTTCCCTCTCAAAGTATGTGCTAAGAAGTTCATCATTCTTTTCGATCAAATAAATTGTAGAGCCGCAAACTCTTATATATCAACAATGTCCAAGCTCAAACAATTTTGCAATCTCTCTTTGGATTTAAATCCAAGATGTTTCGCCTTACACAATTCTACAATCTCTTCAGCAACATCCCCTATACATCACAATTATATATATTTGAAACTCAAACATCAAAAACTCGAAACCACTTTGAAAAATTCATCGCTATGTCACTTGTTCGGCTTCTATAGTGACTTCCTCTCATTCTCTATGAGATGCATACATAGGAGTAGAATTCAATGATATTGCATTATGTGAAGGTATTCTCTACAATATTTGAGTGTTTCATCACGTTTCATGTCAAATTCATTTCATTTACTTACAATTCAACATAAAAATATAGACAATATAAACAAAACTAATATAACCCAACGAACATGAAAAATGGTTATCTCAGACTTAAGGTAGCTTCTAGTCTGGCATGGACATCGTAGACTTGGAAAGAAGTCCCAAAATCACCACAATCGATATGGCATTCTTATAAGTTCCTAAAGGAAAATGACCAAGACATCAAAAAATCTTAATCAGACACGATATTAAGAAACACATAGAATACCATGTATCATTCTTGCGGTCTAAGGAAAAAGAAAAGACATGATACCAAAAGTTCTTCAGGCGTGGATGATAAGGATGAACCAGGTTAGAAACATTCAAGCTTTTCAAAGGCATGTTGTGTTTTTTTTATAGAAAAGATTGAAGAGAAGTACACGTTGAAGGCGTAAGATTGTTCGATTCAGTTGCTATGTTTGTTAACAACCTATCATGTGAGCTTCAAATATATAAACTTGTTTTGTTTAATTAAATATTAGAAAGTTGAACCAAACACCACACAATCTAATAGTGCTTTAGCATCAAATTTTTTACAATCTTGTTGATGTGCTTTTGATAACTCTCCATGCAAGTCAGCAAGCTCTTTCTTCAATGTAACCACACACTTGTATTTATGTGCTAGTGGATTTAGCACATCAACAACCTAAATAAATCAAGGAACAATTAACTATCACCCACTACCAAAATGATAAAGGGAAATCACGTCTTTTATATAATAGATTTCTAAGAAAAATGAAAATTTATTTCATATTTCTATATGTGGTATTTACCTAACAATGATAGAATCAAAAGATTGTATCAATTTGAGAAAATAACAAGTGATATGAGATGTAAAATTGGACGTTCGAATTGTGAAAGAGAAATGTATCATCTTACGATCATAAAACATGAACATATTCTAACATAATATTTAAAAAAGGACGATTTTAAGGAAATATATCAATGATTGGTTTTATGTAATCATTAGTGTTCTAAAAGTAAGTAGGTGTATGGATGTCGATGGGTTGGGTTGTACCAACCCATTAAAATTAAATGAGTTTTATAGTATAATTGGGTTGGGTTCAACCCGACCCATTTAATAATGGGTTATATAGGTCGGGTTTAACGGGTTTATTCATATAATTAATATTTTGTATATATATTTTTATCGTTTAACATTTATGATATATATATTTATATACAATAGATATTATCATTAATGTTTCAATATTCAAAACAATAATTTATGAAACCGATTTCACCCTATTTAAACTAGATTTCATCTAACTTCACCGAATTTTAACCTGATTTCATCCAATTTTAACTCGATTTCACCCAATTTACCAAATTTTAACCTGATTTCACCAAATTTCAACTTGATTTCATCCAATTTGACTCGATTTCATCCAATTTTAACCCAATTTCACAAAATTCTAACTCGATTTCACCCAATTTAACATGATTTCACCAAATTTTAACTCGATTTAACTCAATGTCACCGAATTTCAGTCTGATTTCACACAATGTCATTGAGCTTCAACTCAATATAATTGGGTGAAATCGAGTTAAAATTGGGTGAAATTGAGTCAAAATTGGATAAATCAGTTTGAAATTCGGTGAAATGTGATGAAATCGAGTTAAAATCGAGTTAAAATTGGGTGAAATAAATTTGAAATCCGGTGAAATTGGAGTTAAAGTTGGGTGAAATTGAGTCAAAATTGGATAAATCAGGTTGAAATTCGGTGAAATGTGATATAATCGAGTTAAAATTGGGTGAAACTGAGTCAAAGATGGATAAATCAGGTTGAAATTCGGTGAAATGTGATGAAATCGAGTTAAAATCGGGTTAAAATAAGGTGAAATAAATTTGAAATCCGGTTAAATTGGATTAAATCGAGTTAAAATTGGGTGAAATTGAGTCAAAATTGGATGAAATCGGGTTGAAATTCGGTGAAATGTGATGAAATCGAGTTAAAATCGGGTTAAAATTAGGTGAAATAAATTTGAAATCCGATGAAATTGAATGAAATCGATTTAAAATTGGGTGAAGTCGGGTTAAACTAGTGAAATCGAGCTAAAATTGGATGAAATCAGGTTAAAATTGGGTTGAGATTCTGTGAAATTGAGTTAAAATGGGGTGAAATCAGGTTAAAATTGGGTGAACTCGAGTTAAAATTGGGTGAAATAGCGTTGACAGTATGTGAAATCGAGTAATCAGGCGAAATCGGAGAAGTTGAGTTAAATCGAGTTAAAATTGGGTGAAGTCAGGCTAAAAATGAGTGACGATTTAAATTCGATGAAATTGGGTGAAATCGAGTTAAAATTGGATGAGATAGGGTTGAAAGTAGGTGAAATCGAGTAATTAGGTGAAATCGGGAGAAATTGAGCTAAATTCGAGTTAAAACAGGGTGCAATCTGGTTAAAATTGAGTGACGATTTGAGATTCGATGAAATTAAGTGAAATCGGTTAAAATTTAGATAAAAATCGGGTATAATATAGGTTAAAATCGGATATTTGGTATGACGGTGAATTTGAAGTGAGTGATATATGGGGTTAACGGGTTAAATGGACAAAACCCATTAAACTTAATGTAAATGGACTTTATACCCAATAAACTCATATAGATTTATACTCATTTATTAAGAACTCATCTATATTTTAAATGGGTTGGATTGGGTTAACCCACTAAATCCAACCCAAATTGACATCTCTAAGCAGGAGGCCGGACGTTCGAAGAACAAATAGCATCTAGGCGAATTAGTCGGTGACTAGTCGACGCATAGGCGTTTTATCTTTTTTATTTATTTCTTAATTTTAGTATCAATTTTCTTTTTTTACAATTTTTTAAGGATGGAATATGAGAATAACAAATATAATTTTTCAAATTATATTAGTTTTTGTGAACGCAGTAAAAATTGGATCGGAGTTTGTATTTGTTTGTTTCAGGTGGTTGAGACAATTAAGGGAGTTGAATTCAAATTGAAGAAGACTGGAGCGAGTCAACGAGAAGACCAAGGAGAAGAATAAGGAATCAAGAGAATCGAGCGGATTCAAAACTAAAGAGATTTCAGCATGACGGCGCGGCAGAAGAACTGGAAGCGGTTGCTGAGCCGAGAGCAAGGCAGATAAATTGACCTGGAAATCAAGAAACAAGGTCAACGAATCTGTGGAGTATCATTGAAGTACACAAAACAGAGAACAAGAGAGTTCAGAGTTTTAGGTGTACTTAATTGGATACTGGATTGAGAGTGTAAACAGTTGAGGTTGTATTTACACGTCTAACTCAGGGGGAGTTATCCGTGGAGGTCTTTAGTACATTGTAGAAACCAGCAAGTGTACCTAAAGATTGACAAGTAAATAAACAATATTGTTTGATATTTTTTGTTCTTTTGGTTATCAATTTAACAGTCATCTTCTACAAGTTTTCAATTGGTATCAGAGCAGGTAACCATTATTTAGAGTAAAATCTAAAATCTGGGCTGAGATCCAAGAAGAAGACTAAAATGGAAGGACCGAGAGATATGTATTCATTCGGCAAACCAGTTATGTTAGACTCATCCAACTACGGGTACTCGAAAGTAAAGATGCGAGCAAGTATCCGAGGAATTGACGAAGATGCCTGGAGTGCAGTCAAAAACGGATGGACACCACCAACTGTTATCGACGAAAATGGAAAAGAAAAGGAAAAACCATCAGACCAATGGACACCTAGTGAAAAGAGGAGTTCGACGTTTAACGCTAAAGCATTGACTGCTATCTTTTCATTAGTAGATATAAATGAATTTAAACAGATTCAAGGGTGTGAATCGGCTAAGGAGGCATGAGATACACTAGAAACTATCCACGAAGGCACAACGAGTGTGAAGAGAACACGGCTAGATATATTGGAACACCAGTTTGAAAAGCTGGAGATGGGAGAGTACGAAGGTGTGAAAGAATTTAGTGGACGGATGAATGCAATTGCAAACGAGGTAAGTGTACTTGGACAAAACTTGGATGACAAGAAGCTTGTCAAGAAGTTATTAAGATGTCTTCCGAAGAAGTTCCACGCTCAGAAAGTGGCAACTAGTTTCAAAGAAATAGTTGGAATCCTAGCAGCTTATGAACTGGAAATGCAGTTGGAACAAGGAGATATCACCAAAGAGGGAAGCAAGGGTGTTGTACTACAAGTTGTTTCAGAAAACACCAGGTTAGATAATCTTGAAGAAAACATCGTATTACTAACCAGAAAATTTGGAAAATTCATGAAGAAAAAGTCAGGAATGAGAAAAGCATCAACCGAAGATGCTGGATTTAGAAAGGAGAACAAGTCTAGTTCTCAATGTCATGAATGCAAAGGTTATGG
>CM071864.1:10985496-10999737 GCA_036759665.1 Gynandropsis gynandra
TCTGATGCCGATCGCAAGCTACTCTCGCCGAATCTGTTGTGGTGTGGGGGAACAGTAAATTTCAGGCGAGAATTAGAGGTGCTCTAGAGGAGAGAGAAAAATTGTCGTCAAGGGTAATATGGGATTATCAATATTTTAAGGGTAGATTTGACGTTGAAACTTTTTTTTTCAGCCAAGGGTATTTTTGAAGCACTTTAGCCCTATAGGGGCATTTTTTATAATCCCCCAAGGAAAGTTTATATTTTATATTAAGGAAAGTTTACTTACTTAGGGTTTTCAATTGTGTATAAATAGTCTTGTAAACCCTTCGTTATGGAATAAGAAAATACATTAGCTATTATGGTATCAGAGACCAAGTCATAAGACAAAATAACCTAATTATGGTATCAGTTCCACACGAATTTTGTATTAAATTGGATTTGCAAATGCTGACACCATTCCCATATAAATACAACGCAGTTGTTAAACAAAATTTGTGTAGATTTGGCGTTGGTCGTGGTTACACAATTATAACTCCTTTGCAATGCCATTGCCATTGTAACAATACTTTTGCATAGGAATTGGTATTGCTAGGTTCAACGCAAAAGTAACATCAGTGGCATGTTGTAGCAACAAAAACGCCAGCGTTAGACTTGTAATACACATCAGAACGATGTTCTAATGTGAGGTTAACACTAATCACTTAACGCAATCTTCATTGATATTGCATTACATATTGTAATGCGATGATAGAACAACGTGCAATGCAATTGAATTAATTTTCTAACATAGAATCGAAAGAGTTAGCGGTTATATATATATATATATATATATATAAATATATATATATGCCATAATAATCAACACGATAATGTTTATATTTTTACAATTGTGTTAATATATATATATATGTGTGTGTTACATGGAACCTTGAGATTGTGTTAAATCAGTCACATCAAAACAAACAAAATTATTCAAACTCATTCATATAATATTTTTGAGCAATTCACATATTTTTTCACTTTGACGGTGAATACATGAGAGATTTGACACAAAGATGAACAATGTATATGTCGAAATCGAAAGTGGTTTAGAAAGTTTTATCATTTTTATTACAAATTAAGTTGGATACACAATGAGCAATAAGTTATATTGTCGGTATTATAGGTGTAGAAACAAAAAAAAAAGCTTAGTGTAGATGGTGTATTAAAACACATATATATACACGGAAGGTTTTATGGAAAGTTACTAAATTTGGATTGATCATGGCGAAGATACGAGTACAATGACAACTCATATGCATGTTGTAAAACAATCAGATGATGTTTGTAATTACGTACTGATTACAAATAAAAAAATTTTGATGATCATACTTGTCATGATGGATATATTAAATGATTGGGGATATTTTTCCTGGACATGAGATTAATATCAATGATGGAAACATGATATATGATCATGGATAGCGTCGAGGATTCCGAGCATGAAGAGGATGCCTCAATATTATAAGAATGTCTCGTGACCCGAGCTAAAGCAAGAAAGGAGGACGCGACACGTGTTGTGGCGAGCGAAGAGGACGCGACCCGTCCAAAGGAGAGAAAGGCGGATGCGACCCGTCCTAAGGAGAGAAAGAAGGAAGTTGGTCCCGTGACCCATGCTAGGGCTAGAGAGGAGGATGCCTTAACCATACCAGCAAGTCCCGTGACCCGAGCTAAAGCTAGAACGCTCAAGGAAGCTATCGTCGGAATTCTCACAAAGGAGAGGGATGCGACCCGTCCTAAGGAGAGAAAGAAGGAAGTTGGTCCCGTGACCCATGCTAGGGCTAGAGAGGAGGATGCCTTAACCATACCAGCAAGTCCCGTGACCCGAGCTAAAGCTAGAACGCTCAAGGAAGCTATCGTCGGAATTCTCACGGCCGTGCAAGTTCAAGACGAGTGCTCGAGTCCACAAGGAAGCTCCAACGTCCGAGTCATACTACAAACTGAAGCATATCTTGCAACGATCAATAATTAGGGTAAGTGTTTCGTGTGTGCTTTTTTCCCACCGTTGGTTTTGTCTCACGTGGTCTTCTAACGCTGGATTTTTAACGAGGCCACGACTCACTTCCGTTTCCCTAATTGTTGACCCGATACTTCATACGTCAATCATATCGAAGTATTTTTTTCTTACGTTAATTTTATAATTTGAATCTTTTGTTCATTTAAATTACAAGTCTTGCATGGCTTGCATGCATTTATTGTAGCATTGAAGTCTTGCATGACTTCTTCTTCTTCATATGGGCAGCCATGCCCTTGTAGAACTCACCTTGGCTTCAATTTGAATTTTGAATTTCTCTTTAAGAATTTTTCCATTGTTGGTGTGTCATATCCATCAATTGTTGGTGCGTAATCACTACAAAAAAACTGACGCTTTCCAACGGACATATCCGTTGGAAAGTGCCCAAAATCCGTTGGAAACAGCCGTTTCCAATGGACGACAACGGAAATCCGTCCGTTGCGAAAAGTTCGTTGCAAATGATGATCCGTTGCAATTCGCGACGGCGTCTCAACGGATAATATCCGTTACAAATTTGCAACGGACGGGCAACGGATTTCGCCGTTGGAAAGACAATAACGGACGCCCGTTGGAAATCGTTGTGACGGATCACCGTTGCAACGTTTCAACGGACGCCCGTTGCAAAATTAGGTGGGGAAAAATTATTTTTGCAACGGACATCCATTGCCATGTGGCGGGAAACTTCAACGGACGACCGTTGCAAACTGGCGGGAAAGGTTTGGCGGGAAACGTATTCCAACGGAATCCCGTTAGCTCGGCCAACGGATGTCCGTTGCAAACTGGTGGGAAACGATTTGGCGGGAAACACGGTGCAACGGATGACCGTTAGCAGTTCCAACGGATGCCCGTTGAAACTTTTGAAAAAAAAAATAAAAAAATATATTTTTAAAAGTAAAAGGTTTTTAATAAAAATATTAAAATTATATTACAAAACACAAAAATTAAAACTATTTCCTATTACATATCGTTTAGGTTGGTTGCGTCGTTATCATCCCCACCATCACCACCACCACCTCGAGACGGAGTTGCATCACCTGACCCGACAACAACTCAATGACGTTCTCCAATTGTTGTATTTGAGATGTTTGTTGCGCCACTAGAGCTCGAGTTTCTCGAAGTTGTGATTCGAGATCTTCGATCCGCCGTTGTTGCGAAAAACTCTCTTGCACCGATGGAGGTAACGTCGTGACGTCCTCGATTATGTCCTTTTGAAGCGCTCTGAGATCGTATCGACGTCCCTTATATGGTCTCACCGACTACAAGATAAATAAGAGTAATGTTTGATTTTAATAAATTATTTGATTAATAATTTACAATTAAAATAATAATATTACCTCTAAATAAATTTGGCCCTTTTGTGAAGGACTGAGGTCGTCGGGGCTTGAACCGCAAGCCTGAGATTGTTGTGTTATATTCTCCGTCACAGCTCTCACGGTTCGGGCCGCTCGAGGATCGATGAGTTCCGGTTCGGCGGCCTCTTCCCCGACAACCGACTTCTTCTTTGCGTGGGTTTCTAATACCACTTCAAGAAGAGTCGGTTCTCTTTCCATCCGTTGGATCTACAATATAAAAGGAAATTTGTTAGATAAATATTTAAGTAATTAAAAAATCTAAATAATTAAAACTTTACCAATTCTTTTTTTCTCTTCGTGAAGGATTTTGATCCCGAAGTATGGCGATGCGGACCATCTCCGGGAACCTTCTCACCGTAGCGATTTTGTTTGGCCTTCTCGCTCTTGGCCTTGAATGCCGGGGACTCCCAGTGCTCAATCATTTGTTGAACACCGCTTCGGTTGCCCATTGCGGTTTGCTGCTGTTGGCGTAGTAGTTACGCTTTGCACCGTTCATCATTAGGCGCAATCGAACCTTCATGTCGCGCATCCACGCTGTGTAGATGCACAACGTATGGGTTCGACGCCATCTGTATGAACGCTGTAAATAGATTTTAAAAATTATTAGTTTTCAAATATATTAATAAATATAAAATTAAATTTTATTTACACACTTACAATAAAAGTGTGCCACCATCGCTGGCGCAAAACTTCTGGCGTCACTTGCCAGGAGTAGAAGAGCTCGTCCTGTAACGACCCTTGGATGATGTTATTATTGGTGTGTTTTAACACATCATCCTCATCAAACCTGCATATCAAAAATAAAAAGTTAGATAATAGTTACAAAATTTAAACAAAATTCAATACAATTATAAACAATTTACGATAACGTTCCAGGAGAACATTCAGGATCGATGATCGGAAGGGTTGGACGCCCATCGAAATCATCGATCAATGCATCGATGTCTACCAAATCGTCCTCGTCGACAAATATCGGCGGTGCCGATACTGGAGACGAAGGACGATATGGTGGTGGTGGCGGCGGGGGAGGCGCTCCCGCGGAACCGGCCAACATGCCTCCCGATCCTATAAATCGTCTAGGTCTCATTTTTTCTAAGTTTTTCTAATGTTTTTGAAAATCTGGATTTGGTTTGGTGTTGAAATAAGAACAGTTTTGTCGCAATATATATATCTGATTTTCCAACGGCCGTCCATTAGAATTTCCAACGGACGGCCGTTGGAAAATACGTCATCGCAACGGAGTGATTAAATTGACGCGACGTTTCGCATTCCCAACGGTCGTCCGTTGGAAATTCTAACAGACGGCCGTTAGAAATGCGTATTCCCGAGGCTACGGACGGCTAAATGGCGGCTCGTCTGCCCTTCCAACGGTCATCCGTTGCAATTTACAACGGACGACCGTTGGGAACCTGAAAACGGTTGGGAAAAGCTGAAATTTCTGCAGTCATCATTACATTTTCCAACGGACATCCGTTGGAATTGTAACGGATGTCCGTTGGAACAGAACACGTGGCCTATACACGTGGCGTCAAGCGTAAACAGGTGGTGTCAATTTACCCTTACAACGTTCCAACGGACATCCGTTTCTCATTCCAACGGATGACCGTTGGGATTGTTGAAAATCCAGAAATTTTTTTTAAGTGTTGGGTGCGAATTCGTGGTTCAACAACCGTTAATATTTTGAACCACGTTCTTCCGAAAATGTTTTTTATCTTTCCGGAAAGCATGACCACGAGGAAGAAATCTTCTATGACAATCAAACCAACATGGATTCTTACCATGTACAAGTCGAAATGAATCTGTATCCTCCATACAATAAGGACATGCTAATCTTCCGTGCGTGCTCCATCCTGATAACATTCCATACGCAGGAAAATCGCTAATTGTCCACAACAAGACCGCTTTCAATCTGAAATTTTGCTTAGTACTGACGTCATAAGCAAGGATTCCTTCGTTCCACAACTGTCGTAATTCATGAATTAAGGGTTGCAAAAATACATCGAAACTTTTCTTCGGATATTTTGGTCTTGGAATCAGCAACGTCAAAAACATTATCTCTCTTTTCAAACACATCTCGGGAGGTAAATTATAAGGAGACAAAATCACCGGCCAGAGGGAATATTGACTTCCAGATTGTCCATAGGGACTAAAGCCATCTGTGCACATGCAAAGATAAACATTTCTCGTTTCATGCGCAAACTCGGGAAATATTTCATTGAAATCTTTCCAAGCCTGACCATCCGATGGATGTTGCATTACACCTTCGGTCGTGGAGTGTTCAGCGTGCCATCTCATTGCTGCAGCGGTTTTTTTGATTCATATAACCTTCTCAACCTGTTTGCTACAGGCATAAAAAACATTTTCTTGTATGGTACGTATTTCCGTGGATTCCTATAACCTTCTCAACCTCTATGCTACAGGCATATAAAACATTTTCTTGTATGGTACGTATTTCCGTGAAGATGGTTTTTTAGGCCGAAATCTGCTTGCACCGCAAAACTTGCATTCCAACAAGTCTTTATCATTTCCCCAAAACAACATGCAACTGTTTCTACAAACATCAATTTTCTCATATGGCATTCCCAAGTCTTTTAACACATTCTTTGTTTCGTAGTATGTCTCGGGAGCTTGGTTATTTTCCGGTAAATATTCCCGCATTGTTTTACAAAATGAATCCATGCAATTTTCAGCCACATTGTAGTCTGTTTTAATACTCATCAATCTTGAAGATAAAGATAAACGAGACTGACCTTCTTGCGTAATCTCTTCGGTTACATGATCTTTTCTTCTATACCTCCACTCCCTTGATCTATATATATTTCGATTTGAAGACGACGACATTTTTTCGAAAATGTTTTTGTTATTGATGGTTTGATGCACTCTTTGGTAAGATCTAAATAGTTTATATTCCAACGGACATCCGTTGCAAATTTTAACGGATCGCTGTTGCAGGTTCACGTAAAATTATTTAAACCGGTGCCCTCGAAATTCACAAAATCAACGGTTATCCGTTGCGATTTCTAACGGCCATCCGTTAAAAATTGAAACGGACGACCGTTGGATCGTTTTCTAACGGAACTTCCAACGGACACTGCCGACGGATGGTTTCCGTTGCCATCCGTTACAAATTGCGACGGACTACCAACAGACTTTCTAACGGAGGGTATCCGTTACAAATCCGTTGCAAATTATAACGGAATTGTAACAGATTTTTTCCCGTTACAATATCCCGTCATCCGTTGCAATCCGTTGGTTTTGCGTTCCAACGCACGGATCCGTTGCCCCGTCCGTTGGAAAGCCCGTGTTTTTTTGTAGTGAATATCCAACACTAGTTCGTTCTTCGTAGGTGTGTCATATCCTCGAAGACGATCTCGGTAAATCGAGAACCTTCTGCAACTCTCGTGTGACCTATCGTTCCACACGCCTTGTGTAGAGGAGTCTTCTGGCTCGGCTGCAGCAAGGGTTATCCATCATACCTTCATTCTAGAGTGTCGTTCCAGCGAGGATCACATCAAGTTGTATCAGAGCTCCCTCTAGAAAAGGTTGGTTCATCTATTTGGATGTTTGGTTGTTCATAACCCGGTAGCTAGTGGTTGTACCGTGCGTAGTTTCTATTCGTTGTTACGTATCGTTTATGTTACGAGTCTTGGTTGTTCATGCGCTACGTGTTCTACTTGTCGGCTGCTTTGTGTGTTACTTGTGCAGGATGTCCGTTGTGGTTACTGTGCATATAATCATTAAAACACAATGGAAGATAGCGGTGCAGAAACCAGCCGAGTAAACAAGATGTTGGTTGAAGCTCTTGCGGCTCGATTGGAGCAAACTCTTAGCACCAAAATGGAAGAGTTTCGGTAGGAGATTCAGCATAAAATTTAGGCCTGACCAAGAGTAAATCCTACTCTTAATCAACGAGAAAGGATTCAGCAAGAAGAGGACAGTAATTATTATGAACGAGGCATTTCATCCTCGTCTCGAAGTAGTCAAAGACGACACCGAGGGGTGCGAGATCGCAGGGACGACCTTTCTGGTCTTAAACTCAAGATCCCTCCATTCCACGGCAAGGCTGATCCGGACGCTTATTTGGAATGGGAGAAGATAATCAAATTCGTGTTTGGTTGCCAGCATTACACCGAGACCAAGAAGGTTAGGGTTGCTGCAACGGAGTTCTACGATTACGCTTTTAGTTGGTGGATCAGTTAGTGACTTCTAGGCGGCATAATGGAGAGTCGTTGCCACCGAGAACTACATAGAAAATTAAGAAAACTCACTCAAGGGAACCGAACTGTGGAGGAGTATTATCAAGAGATGGAGTTGCTGATGTTGAGGGCTGGTATTTCGGAGGAAAGGGAGGCTCTAATGTCTTGTTTCTTTGGAGGTTTGAATCTGCAAATTCAAGACAACTTGGAGATGCAACACTACATGGAATTGGAAGAGATGCTCCATAAGGCAATTCTAATCGAACAACAACTCCAACGGAAAAGAAGCTCTCGTTCTAACTTTGGGGCTGGAAAATTCAGTCATCAACGGGAGGAAAAGCCGAGTTATCAAAGGAGAGACAAATCTGTTCCAACGACCAAAGACGAAGTTAAAATGGTTCCAGCGGCTCCACGAGACAAAGGAAAAGCCAAGGCCACTACCTCGAGGGCTCGGGATGTGAAATGCTTCAAGTATCACGGAAGGGGCCATTATGCGAACGCATGTACAAACAAGAGTTATGATTGTTCGTGAGGATGGCGAGTTCGAATCTGAGGACGAAGCAATAGAAAATTCGGACGAAGAACATGAGGAAAGACCGGCCAAAGGAGAGTTGTTGGTAGCACGACGATCTTTGAGTGTGCAATCTAAGTCCGAGGAACAAGAACAACGAGAGAACTTATTCCACACTCGCTACCTTGTTCAAGGAAAGGTGTGTAGCGTGATCATAGATGGAGGAAGTTGCACGAACGTCGCAAGTGCTACGATGGTCCAAAAAACTCGGGTTGAAGGTCAAGAAGCATCTGAAGCCGTATAAGCTCCATTAGCTCAACGAAAATGGCGAGATGAATGTGACCAGCCAAGTGACTGTGCCTATCTCCATTAGCAAATACGAGGATGAGATCTTGTGTGACGTACTTCCAATGGAGGTGAGCCATATCCTTCTTGGTAGACCGTGGCAATCGGATCGCAAGGTAAAACATGATGATTTTACTAACAAGCATTCTTTGAATTTAATGGCAGAAAAATGATTCTTATTCCTTTGACGCCAAGAAAAGTGCAACAAGATCAAATGCACCTAAAACAGAAAGGAGAACGCATACTAAAGTCATCAAACTTCTACGCTAAATCGGGTGAGATCAATAAATCTCTTCACTCTAATCAATCGGTATTATTATTCGCGTTTAAGGAAGCTCTTTCTAGCTTAACTAACCTTGTATCGGTGCTTTCGAGTGAGATTACATCTTTATTGCAGAATTATGAAGAAGTTTTTCCCAAAAACAATCCTACGGGATTACCTCCTATACGCGCCATCGAACATCAAATCGACTTCATCCATGGAGCACTTCCAAATCATCCAGCTTACCGTACCAACCCGGTGGATACCAAGGAGCTATACGCGCTAGCGAGAGAGTTTCAAACATGGCAGCATTACCTACGGCTAAAGGAGTTTGTTATACATACGGACCACGAATCGCTCAAATTCATTAAAACATTTTCTTATGTCATCAAGTACAAGCAAGGTAATGAGAATGTCGTAGCGGACGCTCTATCCAGAAGGTACGCTTTGCTAACTACTCTAGATGCTATGCTGCTAGGATTTGAGCAACTTAAAGAAATATATGCATCTGATTTGGAGTTCGGAGAAGTGTACAAAATGAGTGAAATCAGGTCATTACTTTAAGAAAGAGGACTTTATGTTTTATGATAATCGATTGTGCGTGCCTAACTATTCCATGCGAGAATTGTTTGTTGTAGAAGCTCATGGAGGTGGTCTTATGGGGCATTTTTGGAATTGCGAAAAACTTAAAATAGTACAAGATAACTTCTACTGGCCGCACATGAAGAGGGGCATTGAACGAATTTGCGAAAGATGCGTCACGTGCAAATAAGCTAAGTCTAAAGTTCAACATCACGGTTTGTATACCCCTTACCTACCCCAACTCACCCTTGGAATGATATATCTATGGATTTTGTGATTGGTTGTCTAGGACTAAGAGTGGAAATTATTCAATCTATGTGGTTGTAGACAGATTTTCTAAAATGTCACATTTTATAGCATACCAGAAAAGGATGATGCATTGCACATAGCAGATCTATTCTTTAAGGAAGTAGTCAGGTTGCATGGCATGCCTAGGACGATAGTTTCTGATAGGGATACAAATTTCCTTAGTCACTTCTGGAAAACTCTATAGTCTAAGCTAGGAACTAAGTTATTGTTTTCCACGACGTGTCTTCCACAAACTGATGGCCAAACCGAGGAAGTTAATCGAACCTTAGGAAATTTTTGGCGTACAATTGTTAAAAAGAACTTGAGAACGTGGGAAGAATGTTCACCGTATGTTGAATTTGCATATAATCATGCTGAACATTCTGCATCCAAATTTCCCCGTTTGAAATAATTTACGGGTTCAACCCCGCCTCACCTTTGGATCTAATAATGTTACCTTCGAGTGATCGATTTAGTTTGGACGGAGAAAAGAAAGCTAAAATGGTACAACAGATCCATGAGAAAGCAAGGAAGAACATAGAGGAGAAAACAAAAATCTATGCAAAGCAAGCAAACAAAGGACGTAAGCGAATGATTTTCGAACCCCACGATCAAGTATGGATTCGTTTGCAAAAGGAGCATTTCCCGAACAAGAGAAAACCAAAGTTGATGCTCAGATTGATGGACCCTTCACCGTGACCAAGAGAATCAGCAACAATGCTTATCAATTCGACTTGCAAGGTAAGTATAATGTGAGTTCCAGTTTTAATGTTACTAATTTGGTGCCTTTGTCGCAGATCAAACAGATTTGAGGACAAATCCTTTTCAAGAGGGAGGGGATGATATGATCATGGACAGCGTCGAGGATCCCGAGCATGAAGATGATGCCTCAATGTTACAAGAAGGTATCGTGACCCGAGCTAAAGCAAGAAAGGAGGACGTGACCCGTGCTGTGGCGAGTGAAGAGGAGGCGACCCGTGCAATGGCGAGCAAAGAGGATGCAACCCGTGCTGAGGAGGACGCAACCCATCCAAAGGAGAGAAAGGTGGATGTGACCCGTCCTAAGGAGAGAAAGAAGGATGCTGGTCCCGTGACCCGTGCTAGGGCTAGAGAGGAGGATGTCTTAACAATACAAGTAGGTCTTGTGACCCGAGCTAGAGCTAAGACGCTCAAGGAAGCTATCGTCGGAATTCTCACGGTCGTGCAAGTTCAAGACAAGTGCTTGAGTCCATAAGGAAGCTCCAATATCCGAGTCATACTACAAGCTGAAGCACATCTCGCAACAATCAACAATTAAGGTAAGTGTTTCGTGTGTGCTCTATTCTCACCGGTTGTTTTGTCCCACGTGGTCTTCCAACGGCGACGTTTTAACGAGGCCACGACTCACTTCCGTTTCCCTAATTGTTGACCCTAGACTTTATATATCGATTGTATCGAAGTATTTTATCTTACGTTTATTTAGAATTTAGAATTTAGAATTTTTTGTTCATTTAAATTACAAGCCTTGCATGGCTTGCATGCATTTATTGTAGCATTGAAGTCTTGCATGACTTCTTCTTCTTCATATGGTCGGTCATGCCCTTGTAGAACTCACCTTGGCATCAATTTGAATTTTGAATTTCTCTTTGAGAATCATATCTAGCAATTATTGATGCGTAATATTTAACACTAGTTCGTTCTTCGTAGGTGTGTCATATCCTCGAAGACGATCTTGGTAAATTGAGAGCCTTCCATAACTCTCGTGTGACCTATCGTTCCACACGCCTTGTGTAGAGGAGTCTTCCGGCTCGACTGCAGCAAGGGTTATCCATCATACCTTCGCTTTAGAGTGTCGTTCCAGCGAGGATTGCATCAGAACATGAATGAAGAAGTGCCAAGTGGTGAAACTAATAAATTTTACGATATACTTAGTTCAACAAAAAACATCCGTATGAAGAGTTGTGGGGATTATTCACAATTATCACTTGTGGCAAGATTAATGAGAGTGAAAACAAGTTAATATTGCATGTATTAGTTTTCTCTAAAGTTAACACCACGCTTAAATTCTATGAGGATATGTTCAAGCTCATTAGTTCTCTTAGATGAAAACAGGAAAAGATTGATGAGTGTGCACAACTGTATAATCTTTTGGAAACATAACATAAATGTTTTGATATGTTGTTATTGTGGGACTGAATGATTTAAAACCTAAAGAGGTAAATCAAAGGAAAAAAATCACATACAAAACTATTGGGTACATGCCAATTGTTAATAGATTAATGTAATAATACAAATCACAACATACAACACCACACATGACATGACATCTAAATAGATGGAGAAATTTAGCATCCTTCAAATGAAAACGCTTGGAAGCTTTTCTGAGGTAGATCCTAAATTTTATTCAAAATAAAAAATGTTTACCTAGTGTTATGTATAGATGCTTTCACACTGTATGGTTTGCTTGGTAAAACATATTCATTGTGATCCGTAATTATGTCACAATCTAATTTGTCACGAACAATGTGTTTGAAAAATAAATTGTTGTTTTTTATTATTCCCATGTTGTCCAACTCACTTGAAAAAATGATATATTTTTGCAATTGTTGATTGATGAGTTGAATATATGTGAGAATATGTGTTGAGGCATATGATGTGTCAAAGAAACAAAATTTCCGCATGAAAGTCATATTGGAGTACATATAGACGTTTTCCATGTCCATATTGTATGAATGATACAAATTTATTTATACCATACCATGGTAGAAAACCATGTTAATTTAATTTTCATTATTGCTTTCTTCAGTTAGGTCATCCTTTAAAACGAAAGAAAGGAATTTTAAGAAAAATAAGATGGTGGATAAACATTCACCATGCAAAGGAATGTTGATTGCATTGACAATTTCCATGATATATTTGAAATATTTGGGATTAATATATTTGGTATAAACGTGATTTTTTTTAGGATCTTCCCTCTTCACGATACAATTTCATTTTTTTTATAACTTTGATGTTTTGCACATAGAGAAAATTTCCGTAAGTAACATTATCAATATTATATTAAATATTTATAAAAATTAGAAATATAATGCAAAATCAAGATTAGATATTAGAGATATATTTGAGATATATGTGCACCAAATGAGCTTAAATTTAGTAGACATCGTAAAACACGTGTATTAATTTTTAGGCTTAGAAATGCATCGCGAAATGCAATGCTATAATGGTTGGAAGAAGATGTTAATTTTTTGGATGATTATACAACATACATAGCTCATTTTATGGATGAAAACGGTGGAAAATCACAAGGTTTGAAGAGTTAGGATTTTCATGTTTTCATGCAACAAATTCTTCCAGTTACTATTACAAAACTCCCTCTTAAAATAGTTTAGGAGCATTTGTGTCGTGTTAACTCCTTTTTCAGAGATATTTTCTCACGAACATTAAAATTCAATATATGCTAATTTCGAAAGATAATATTCCGCTCATCTTATGTACATTGGAAATGGTATTTTATCCTTTATTGGTCAATTTGAACGACTTCATTTTCTATCTTGAAAGGAATGTGAAAAAATACGGGAATCTAAGGATCAATTATAAAGCAATATATCAATGAAGATATTACACAGTTCCAATAGTACTATGATGACCCTAATATTGCGAAAAATGCAAGAACACATTGCAAAACAAGAACATAATCATTTGTTTGAATACGGTGAAACTTTTACACATATTCTAGATATATTCAACAAAAATGGATGGTTGAGCATAAAAACTATGCAAATATTATTTACCAATTGACGTGTGGAAACACGAGTTATAATTAACCTAGTCCACTTCACCGCAAGTATACGGATCTTGTAGTACCAGGGTCGATCTCAGGGACTAAAACAGCTAAACTAAGAACGAGACTAAACTAAGACGAAAGATGATAGAGTGGGATATGGTCCTAATAAACCTAAAACTATCCTAATGGTGACAACGAAACTAGGGTAAGGATGAGACCAGATATGATGAATACTACGGGTGTACGGGATACCGGGAATTGCATAGATGAACGACTAAGGATCATAGATCTATAACATCCTCTTGACTACGGGAAATTCATGCTCTAAGGTGAGGAGTGATTCTTCCGAGCCTAAACCTCCTAACCATGGATACATGCAACCCTACCTTCCAGCAGCGATTAACATATACCATGGCAGCGTTACGATCGCAATCACTATCCCTAAGATGACTAACCGACCGGTCAGATTCTCATTAACCAAAGCTTAATCTACTACTTAGCGAACCGGATTCGTTCCTTAACCTTCCAACAAGGTTCGAGATCCTATGTTGTTGAGCGGTCAGCACTAACATATGATTGATATTGCTAAGCGTAGAACCGTAAATCAAGAGTAAAAATCATAAAACTAAGAATTAACGTATAACATCGTTCATACATACATATCCGATATCCCTACCCGCAGTAGGAACTCTACTCACTCATGGAATATACAGACGAAGAAGATAACAAAGTCCTATACATGATAAACCCTAAGGAATTCGATGCCTCGACCTTCCCTATTGTGTTACCGGTGTACGGATTGGTGCTTCTCTTCTTCTCCCATGCTTTCTGAGCCTTCCCAGATGTTTTTCCAGTCCTCCCTTGCCCTGTTCGTCGCCCCCTTTGCCCTAGATCCATTCAGTTCT
>CM071864.1:11008783-11019133 GCA_036759665.1 Gynandropsis gynandra
AGGAACTAGGAAAAATTACAGTGGACGTTACGGAGTCCAGACATCATGTGAGGTTGAAAGTACGATCCTTTTTTCTTATCATTGCATGGTGATCAGATGATTTTACTCACATACCCAAACACAAAAAGACATGTGAGAATTGGGGTGCAGTTGTTAAAGTTCATTGGGGTGGTACAATTTTACTCGACGATGGACAAAGATGCAACAAGAATATGAAGAACTTGTGGATGAACTTTGTGAAATTGTTATGTATAAAATAACTTGCATCTCCGAACAAGTTAGATCTAATACCATATGGAGAGGCTGTCGACGATGAATAATGTGATGATGTAGAAGATGAATGTAATGATTTAGAAGATGATGGTAATGGTGTATAATGTAATTATAAAATAATATTATGGTAGTAAAGTTATAGTTCTTTTTATCTTTAACTTAATAATTAATACAATTGCATTAATACTGATGATGTCCTTGTTACTCCACTGTGGTGGACAGAGTCACTAACAACATTTAAAGCATTGTTCAACACATCAATCCAGTTTCATTAAAAACATATTTTTCGAGACTTGTAACGCTATGGCATTAGAAATTTCTATGTATTGTCAAAGTGTGGTGTTGGTTAGTGTGACATGGTGTTTCGTCATGATTGAACTAGTATTTCTTACAATATTGCATGGAACTTTCGAGCGTGGTTGGATTGTAGTTGCGTTGGATAAAAAAGAGACGGTATCCAATATATTGAGATGTGAGAAAGGATCCAAAAGAATATAGATGAAGATTAAAAAAAGATATTTAGCAAGATTCTAGGAAATATTTAAGATATGACCTAGTGAAAATTCCGAATGGGTAGTCGTACCTAGGCGACACATTACATTAGAAGGATCAATCTAGTATGAAAATAATTATAGAACGCGATAGTAATATAGAAGTTGTGGTACCACAAAATTTTGGGAATAAATAATAGAATACAGTATGTCAATTGGATGAGTGACCTAGTCAAGTTTTATTTCTTTGGATTCAAGTTGTTTGGAAGCTCAATGTATTTTACTCTTAAAGTTTCCAAGTGCATGATGAAGATGCTAAGATATGAGCACGATCTCTCGCTCGAGCATGTGATGTCATGGAAGGTCATTAAGATAAAAAAATCAAATGGGTTTAAACAAGGTACCATGTGAAGATTTTCAAATTATCACCATGATTTACAAGTGTTTTTAAAATAATTAAATAGATACGAGTAGTGTCCTGTCGGTTGAAATTACCAAAAACACTACAGGAGATCCAAGACATGTTCCATATATCTCTATTGTGGAAATATCTATCAGTTCTAGAAAAACAGTAGTAGAATCACCCGTGATGTTGAGGAATGACTTAGTGTACAAGGAAGGTCTATAAAACTCATGGATTGAGAAGTGAAGCCATAAAGAAAAAAGCATATTCCAATGGTGAAAGTTTTTTTTGGGGCCACCACAGAGTTGAAAGATCAACATTGGAACCAGAGAAATGAATATTACAAGATTATTCGGAGTTGTTTAACAAGACATCAGAACCTGTTTAGATAATAGTCAAAATCTAAAACCCAAAGCATTCACGAATGCTTTCTTCTTTTGTGGGGTATTATTAGGAGTTAAATTTCTCAGAATAGAGATATTTAACTTTAAACTGGAATGGAAAAAATAATAATTAAAACAAAGAAAAAAATATCATCATGAGTTAAATTTCTTGTCAGAGGCATTTAACTTCAAAATGTAACGTCGAACAGAAAAGAAGTAATAAAAAATGATAAATATTATTAGGAGTTAAATTTCTTATAAAGGTAGATTATGAGATAGTAGTCTTAGATTATGGGTATTCGTTTGGCGGTTGGATGTGTAATTAAGTGTAATAATATTTACATGTCTTAAACAATTATTGTGAGAGTTGGATCTCGAGATGCATACAAATAATATGTTATTCTCAATCACTCAAGTAGGATTCGTTAAATAAAGGACAATCTCTTAAGACTAAAGAAACCTTTCAAGCATTTGTTCGTTGAAAATTGATGATGGTGGTTGACATGGAGGATCTTTGGACTGACCTAAGGGAAATCTTCAAGAGAATTGGTTCAATGATGGTGGAAGATGGTGGTTGACGGTGGAGGTTATAATCACACGAGGCAAAACTAGTTTTATAAGAGGAAGAAGGTTAATAAATGAGGTTTTTAGGGTAGAATGAAGGATACCACAAAAGGTGTGGAAGCCTCTTGATACAGTCAGATATCATTTCAAATGTTTCCAGAACAAAGTGAAAGAATTGTGCTCTTGATGAACGATCAAGAAAACAGAAAGAGTTTATTCTCAGCAAAATTCAGTCTGTTATTACAAATGCAATGGAATCCTTTATATAGGAGAGACTCCACATTAAAATATGGAAAATCCATAAATTTTACTATGTTTCAAAAATCTTGGTTCACATCATTAATTGTACTATATGGATTTCAGATATCGGTAATAGCTTTAACATTTGTAGTACGTTGCAACTATTAGGACTTTAATTATACTATTGATTTCTCAATGTATGTATACAAAAAATACATTTTTAGAAGAATTTTACTATGTTTCAAAATTCGTTTTGAATATAATTTTTATTTTTATGCTAGATAGATCTGGATTTTTAAATATTTCTCTTCAATAATATTTTCTTAAATTTTAATAGTGAATAACTAGTTGCAAATGATTATTTAAAACATGGTGTGTTTGTTGTACGTAATACAAATAATAATATGATTAATATGCATGTTTTTTTTATCACAAGAGAAAGAAATATGATCAATTGAATTAGACTTTTCTTTGACATTGTAAACTCGGTTATGAATCATTTGTGAATTGTGAATCCTATCTCTATTTACATGAACTATAGAAAGATTTACAAAATTCTTAAGACTTATACATATGGATATATGTAGACCTATTAGAGTTCAAGCTAGAGGAGGTCATTCCTATTTCATATCGTTCACTAACAATATTTTCAGATATCGATTTGAATATATTACTAAACCTAAATCCTAGTTTTTTGAAATGTTCAATAGATTATGTAGTAAAGTTGAGAAAAACAAATGAAAAATAGCATCAAAATGTTGAGACATGATTATGGTAGTGAATGCCTAAATCTTGAATACATTGATTATATAAGCCAAAATGGGATCTATTTTCACAGTGGATCTCTCCGAGAAGACTACAATGTGCTGGTGTTTGGAAAGAAGGAATCTAACCTTAATGTATATGGTACAATCCATGTTGGAGTTCATTGATCTTCCAATACGCTTTTGGGGTATGGTTTAGATGCAGTTGCCTATATGTTGAACAAAGTTTCCACTAAATTTGTTCATAAGACTCCATATGAGATTATGGAAAGGATGCAAGACGAATCTAAAACACATAAGAATATGGGATTTTCCAACTTTTGTTAAGAGACTGCAATCGGATAAGCTTGAAGCTAAGTCCGATAAGTTTCGGTTCATAAGATGTCCCAATGAAACTAAGAGAATTATATCTCTCATCCCTTTAAACTAAGTGTGGGCGTTTGGGGTTACCCGAGCCAAACCAGCCCCAAAAAGTCTGTTGGTTCCAAAACTCGAAACTCATTTGGGTATAAAACTCCAAAGTCCAAATATGAACAATTTTATGGTAGATTTTCAAATATACCCAAAAAATGTGATATAAATTGAAAATAAATATCCCACAAAGACAATATTTATCTGTTTACTTTGATAATTTTAAAAATATTTTTTCTAAAAAATACATTTAAAGATAAAAATGAAAATATATTGTATTAAATGAAGACTATGTAATATTATTTTAATATAGTGCGAATATATAATCAATATCCGCTATAAAAGTTGTGATTTAAAATCATATTTTATGGGCAAGATTATTCTAAGTTTTCTAATAAATTCACACAAGGTCCCCTCAACACTATAAAAAGACACGATGTTTTAAATAGATGGACCGAAAAATTTGTCCATTGAAAATTTTAATAACGGATATCAACGGTCTATTATTCGTTTCATTCCAATGAAAATATTAACGGAACATCAAAGAATACCCGATGTTGAACTACCAATTATAACCATTACTCCAACCAATAAAACTTTCAATGAAAAATCCCATTGAATACTATCAATGGTTGCTCAACGATTAATCACCATTGAAAGTGTTTGTTGGAAACCGTTGAAACACACATTGAAACAAAGATAAATTTCAACTGATGATCGTTACAACTATTAATGGATATCCATTGATATCACTATTGGATATCCATTGAAAGTTCAAATTATCAATGCAACTATTGGTTCATCCCAAATCCATCCAGATGGGACAAAAAAATAAAATAATAAAATAAAAATCCTCCTAGTCCTCTTTTCCAACTATTCTTTTTCTTTTTTATTCTTTCTCCTCTTATTTCCTCCTCCTCTATTCTTCTTTTTCTTTTTTTTGGTCTATTCTTCCTCTTCTTCCTATATTCTTCCTCTTTTTCTCTCTTTTCTTCCTCCTTATCCTCTTCTTCTTATTCTACTTTCTTTTTTCCTCTTTCTCATATTTCTCATCTTTCTCTTCAGTTAAAATTTATAATATCAAATTCATTTTCCTTTTCTCAAAAATTTAAATTCGAGACCAATTAAAAATGCAATTTATATTCGTTTGGAAATTTTTTCCATCCATAATTCATATGGAACATTTTCCAAAATAAAAAATGAATAAATAAAACATTTGTCTCTAATCCATCTTGAATTATGGATGGATCGAAAAAATAAAAAATAAAACTTAAAAATTAAAAATTACAAATCGATTTGGAATTTAAAGAAAAAATTTAAAATATAAAATTAAAACGAAATTAAACATCGATCCATATTCCATTTGAAAATAAGGATAGATTTTTTAGGAGTCTGGAACTCTTTTTACAAAAAAAAATTAAAATTAAAATAAAAAAAAAAGTGTTCTTGATCCGTTTAGAAAATATGGACTAAAAAAACATCCAAATATTACAGACCAACGAAAATATATCTGAAAATATTGGAAACGAACCTAATATCTATGTGAATTTTGGGATTGATCAAAATCCATCCGAAAATTTCATCCCTAAATCTAAATTTTTTTAGCAGTGGAATTATGAACGGATACCCGGAAAAAATCTGTTATTTGTACGAGAATATTTGTCTATTATTTCTTCCTCAAGTCTAAACTTACTCGCAAACAATTTTCTTCTCTTCGAATAGTATGTCCCTTGATGTGTCCGAACCCAAAATTCCTTGCATTTCTTGTAAGGCATGTTTGCACTTTAAATTAGTATTCCTTTTGGAGTGGTTCTAACACTTGCTCAAGATTAACTATGTGATCACTTAAACTTTTTATGTAAATAATAATATCATGAAAGTAAACAATGATGAGTTTACCAAAATTGGTTCTTAAAACATGGTTCATGAGTATAATGAACGTGCTAAGGGCTTTGTAGAGTTCAAAAGGCATAATGAGCCGTTTGTGTAGTCCATGCTTCATCTTGAGTTTTGTCTTCTACTCGTCACCTTCTCGCATGTAGGATTGATGACATGCGCTCTAGAGGCTGGTCTTTGAAAAGATCATTGCTCCACTCAACTCGTCAACCACATTGTCCAACCAAAAAATGGAATGTTAATACTTGATTGTGATGTTGTGTATGGCCCAACAATCGACACATATCCTCCAAATCTCATCTTTCTTAGGTACTAATACTAAGAGAATGGCACACAAACTTAGGTTTTTTGGATCAGACATTTTCCATTAGCTTTGGTTTTTTTGTTGCAGTTCCTTTATCTCTGCAGGATTCATGTGGTATACTGGCCAGTAAGGAAATGGTGATCCAGAGATGATTTCAATTTGGTGTTCAATATCTCTATTGGTTGTAGTTTGATAGGTATCTCCTCGGGAAAAATGTCGTAATATTTCTCTATGATACGATGATTTCTGAGGAATTCCCTCTTGTATCTTGGCCTATCAAAACATATTTATCAGTCATTATTAACAATTTTATTTGATTTCTCAAAGCCTTGCAAATAGCATTAGCTTTAATATAAAATTACTTATTATTGACTTCATTCAGCGTGTTCATTTTGGCTTGCATATACTTGTGAAGGAATAAAAGGCGCTAGTGTTACCTTGCTTTTATTGAGGACGATAGTAGTTCATCATGTTTTGCCTCACCTTCAAGCTACCACTATCAACCAATTAGGATGTGTCCCATTGCATTTGTATAACTTCACAAAGTACCTCATCGTGATACTTGCCAATGTTGGATGGTATGATAAGTTCTTCGGTGACATTGAGGTCTCCTTGGTTGTTGAGCCATTAAAGCTTAAAAGAGTGAGGATGCTTCATGGTCTCCAAACCTATATTTTTACCATATATACACTTGCAACATTAGTACAAGTACCATTATGTAATATGAGTCCACATACCTTATTCTTGACGAGACATTTAGTGCGGAAAATTGTCTCGCATTGAGCCATATGTTAAAGGTATACCATTGTACTCAAATACATCTTGTAACTAGTAGTTCTCCATTTTCAGGGACTCAAAATCATCACATTCACCTTCATCCGGATCCTCCTGACTTGTATTCTCTCTAATTGACAAGTACCATAATGTGAGAGTTAGGGTAATCTCGTGGTATATTTCCTATTCTCTTCCATGTGAAATATATTAGCTCACGAGTATGAATAAACTTAGGGAGAATCAATTTTCACCTTCTATTTTGACTTTATTCAAGGTCTCGGGAGCTTTACCCTTGGAACTGTAAATCTACTAGTCAAGTTGATTGATAGATACAAAATATCTTACGAATCGTTGTATTTTTTAGCAATCTATTTTTAACCATGCATAAATTGAACCATCACAACTTCCTCATCTTCATCAAATTATAAAAAATTGTAAAGGTGTTGAAATTCATATAAATACTCATCGACGATTTTACTTCCTTGGGTTAATTTTCTATACTTTCAATGTAAATCTTTATAGAATTAAAGTGGAATATACCTCTTACGCATGAGGGTTTTCATTTCCCTCCATGTGGTTACTTTTTCAAAACGCACACGATGTCGAGCAGTCACCTCTTGATCCCACTAAATAAGGGGGATGTTTGTGAGTTGCACAGATGGATACTATGTTTTCTTATGTTCTGTGTACATCTAATAATCATACATATTGTTCATCCGCCTTTTCCAATCGAGATAGGTTTCTAACTCAACACGTCCAAAAGAAATAGGTGGTCTTAATATCAACATGTTAAAATCATGTTCGTTTTATTGTCTACGAGGTGGTTCTTCTTTTCTACTCGTCATCCTCATGAAAGATGCGGTGTCACCATTGTTGTGCTCGACGTTCTCCCTATCTAGGACGAGGGTCCAACTGTTATGCATCTTCCATACCAGTTTCATACATCCTTGGTGCCTTATGGTCCCTGGACACATCCAAATCTCTTAGTATGGCTAACCTAATTGGTTTGAATCCCTACGTTTTCTTTACGATGATTCATTTATGCGTCAATTTGTTGGAGCATCTGCATAATCATCTTAAGTTGATTATTGTTTTGAGAGTTTTCTCCTACTCAACCATATGTTTTGGTTCATTTTTTTAAAGAACAGAACCGAGAACATAAGAAATAATTAGTACAAAATTGAATTTAAATGATAAAAGTGCACATTTGCTCCTTGAGCTAGGTTCTAATACCAAAATGATACATGTCACGAAGATCGGAATTCAGGATGCTTACATTTTTCTCTTCTTACTCGTTCTCTTTAATGGAATTATTTGGATCATAGATAATCTCATGACTCGCTTGGGGGTTTCTAGTCAAGCTGTAGTTGTAATTTGGACGTACTTTCTTAGGAGAGATAAGTTTCAGGTTATGTTAGACCGATCTTTTTTTGTTAGATGGAAACGTACTGAAACCCTCTAGTAACTCTATAATGGAACCTGAAATTTATCATCTCTAGAAAACAACGTCTCAAACCCGAACTACAACTCAACTAGAAAATTATAGACTCAAAGAATGATGCCACAACGGGCAACTCAAAGAATGTTTGTCCATGTGTGACTTATGTCAGACTCAGGATCTCATTCACATTATTCCCTCCTCCTTTTAAAATGATTTCTCCTCAGATCTAGTCCTTCAACGAGTATGCATTTGCATACCTTTTATTGAGGATTTCTCCTCCTTTTATGCATTTCTGGACTCTAAAAGGTTTATTTCCATGCATCAGAAACTGTAATTTGTTTCTATGTAGAAGCCTTTCTATGCTCAAATGCACTCACAACTCTTCTCAATATTAATTAATTTGGAACAAAACTAGACACCTCTTTGGTGTATGCAAATTCATCAATTTAGGTATAAAGGTCACATTCTCTTTTTCACTTAAAGAAATAAATTTTATTCTCACGGGTGTGCTCTCACGGGCCTTTATTGGGTTTCTCTCAAGATCTCACTATGTTGTGGTGATCTACCTCATGGTTACACACATTCTTATACCACATCCCTTAGTTCTTGATCCTTCGTGACGTGTAATTTCAAGACTTGTTGCACTATAGGTTATTATTCATTTGTTGTCTCATGTTCCTCGCAATTCCTTTATTGTCTTATCTCCTTGTACCACGTCGTTGTTCGGTTCAATCACATATTTGCCATCCACTAGTACCAACATTATCCATTGGTTTGGATGGTCTTTGTTGTAATGACCTCGACCTTGACATTTGAGACATATAATGTCACGGTTACGTGTAGGTATTCCATTGATACCTTATGCTCTTGGTCTGGGTGTCTCTTTCTAAGAGTTCTATCTGCTTCGACTCCTTTTCATCAATCATTGGAGATGTTAATTCGCCTCTCTGCGGTAATGAGATGGTACAAATTTACTTCTCATAATTGTACACAAGTTAACCCACATCAATAATGGTTTCTTTCCATACCATAGACGTGAACGAGTGAGTTTATTCCACCGTGTAAGCGAATAATCAATAAAATTTTTCGATTCTTAGTGAAGAAAATAAACACTAAGAATTAATGATTAACCAAAAGGAAACCAACAACTATAGCAACATGAAACCGTTAGATCAACAACAACAAAAATCTCACATAAGTAGCTCTAAATCGAACCCCCCTCCCAAAAAAACGAAACTAATGAATGAACTAAATCCTAAGAAATGGTGAAAACCCAAAGAAAAACCATCAGTTTTAGCAACATAGAACCGATAACTCTAACAATCCAAAAATCAACATAAGAAACCCTAAATCGAATGGAAATACGAGACAACACAATGAGAAATCAACAACAATATGTGACAGAAAACCCAAAACAATGAAACAATCGTATGAATGCAAACCAACGAAAAAAATCACAGATGGAAAGTATTAATAAACCTAAAATGCAAGACTAAGCAAAGGTAGAGATCGACGATGAAAAAAAAAATGTAAACCACAAAATTCCCATAGCAACCATTGAACCACACGAATTTTATATTATTAACAGATCAAAGAATGAACGAAACGAAAAACACGCATCAATCTATGAGCAAACATAAGGAGATCGAGAGAAGAAACATCAAAACAGAATCGATCGCAAGAAATGAGAAATGAATATGTTTGAATCAATCGACATAAAACAGAAAAGAATAACCCAAAACACCAATAAACTCTAATTTTCTGTAAACAAAAAACAGACGACAAAAGATTTGGTTGCAAGAGAATAGAAAGAAGAGAGGAATAAACCACTAAAATCAAAACCCTAAAAAATGGATGATCAAGATTAATATTTTCAATGATTGAAAATTTTTCCATTTGCGATAGTTGATTAATGATGGAGAATATGCCATAATATTTAAAAATGGATCCCATGACAGAATAAAACATCAACACATTTTGAAATAAATAGTTAAGATAGCCTTCACGCACAGGCAGATTCAAACTGCCAAAAAACCATTCCCTTAAGAGTATTAGAATTTGGTTGTAAAGTACCAGCGAATTAAAAAGACATCTTTTAGTTAGTAACTTAGTATTAACGTTTATCTTTTTATGTAAATATAAATTATTTAATTTTATAATTTATTGAATAAAAAAGGACATATTTTTAGGCGGGGATTATCAAAAATGCCCCTGTAGGGCTAAAGTGCTTCAAAAATATCCTTGGCTGAAAAAAAAGAGTTTCAACGTCAAATCTACCCTTAAAATATTGATAATCCCATATTACCCTTGACGACAATTTTTCTCTCTCCTCTAGAGCACCTCTAATTCTCGCGCGAAAATTACTGTTCCCCCACACCACAACAGATTCGGCGAGAGTAGCTTGCG
>CM071864.1:11027192-11037956 GCA_036759665.1 Gynandropsis gynandra
TCTTTTCTCCGACTTCTTTATTTCTTTCACTAATTTCTGCTCCAGTGTCAGCCGGACTGCAGCTTCTTTTCCTTCAGCTTCATCTTCATCCTCGCCTTCTCTTTCAGCATCAGCTTCAGCATCACCATCTCTTTCTTCATCACCTTCAGCATCAGCTTCAGCATCAGCTTCATCATCAACTTCATCATCTTCAAGCTCTATCATTTTTCCCCCACGCTCTTTTTCCTCTTAGTCCCCTTCCCTTTCCCCTTTCCCTTCCCTTTCCCCTTCCCGTTCCACTTCTTTTCATCTCCAAGAACTGCTTTCCGCGTCAGCAGTTCTTGCTCACGAATGTCCTCCCAACAAAGTCCCTTCGGATTTCTACGAATATGTTCCATCCATATCTGAACATCGGGATCGTGGCATCCCTCATAGTCGTCCAGATCAAGACGTGAAAAGTATTCTTCGTGATCAGGACAAAGAATACTTCGAATATCCTGAAAAACAAAAAATAGTCATTATTACCCTCTGTGACCCTTGTTTTCCTTGTGACCCTTGTATAATTGTTACCTTAGAATCTCCGATCAGCCTTATGACTTCTGCGTACTTTAGGTTAATACTGGGTTTAACCATCTTCTTGCACATTCTTGGGCATGATGGATCCGCATTCTCTACATCAACATACCATCCCTTTCCGCCCAAACTAGGGATGGTTTCGAAAGGAAGTAACTGCAACATTAAAAAAAATCAGAATGCAAAAAGTATGAAAAAATTCAAGTTATTCGAATAATATATACAACTTACCATTAGTGGGATCATGAAACCGCCACAATACCATTTTGGTTTCGGTGATTCCCCGCTAACGTGCTTGCGGCAAGTATCCACAATCTTCTCGAATGTGTAACGCCCCCATGGAAAGCCTTCACAAAATTCCAAATCATCAACCATGTCAATGAGATCATGGCTGATACAGTTGTCTGATGAAGGCTTGTGAGCAATAACTTGCGCCAACAACAACAATGTTGCCAACCTCTTTCGGTCCTCGCCATTCTTCGCCTTCACAAGCTTTCCAATGATTTGTACGGGGGTCACCTTTCCACGGCCGAAATACTTCCGCCTGAATGTATAACCCGTTTTGGACTCCCATCCTTTGGGATATGCTCCGTGGTTCAATCCGGAAATTAGTGTGTGCTCCACTATAGAGTACCGGATGGGAACACCGTTTAAGACGAACCACAACTCCTTCTTATCCCGTACAATCACGGAGTGATTTAGAAGGATAGACATTTGAACCTTAGTCAATGTGGAATCACATTGGAAATGGAATAAATGCTTAAATTGCGATTCCTTCTCGAAGTAATGCACGTCGTATTCATCTAAGATTCCTCTCAGCTTCGTTATTGTCTCATGAGGATAACACTTGGTGGTGATCTTTGGCATTCTGTCCATGTGTTTGAATTGATACACAAACTTCGGCTTTGGGGCCACCTGCAAGACCAATTAATTAAAGAATACATTATACTTCTACCAACTCAAGCGACTCAAGCGACCCATGCGACCCATGCGACTCAACCGACCCATCCGACTCAACCGACCCTTTGACTCAACCGACCCATGCATCTCAACTGACCCATGCGACCCAAACCGACTCACTCGGACAACCGACTCAAAGGACCCTTAGACCCCCTGCGACGCTCAAGCGACGATTGCGACCCAAACCGACTCACTGAGACAACCGACTCAAACGACCCTTAGACTCCCTGCGACGCTCAAGCGACCATTGCGACCCAAATCGACTCACTCAGACTCAACAGACTCACTGACACTCACACCCATTTCAAATCAATAAACCATTCTGGGACTCGACAGCCTGCAAACCCTAGAAATCGACGCTCAACCGACCATCGCGACCCAAACCGACCCACTGAGACAACCGACTCTTGCGACTCAACCGACTCACTGAGACTCAACCCGACTCATTACACTCACACCATTTTGGGACTCGACATCTTTCAAAACCCTAGAAATCGATCTACTTACACTTATTGACGCCATTGAAGATTGACTCGTGCTCTCTTCTCCACCGCTGCTGATTCTAGCCATTTCTTTCTTGCCAACTTCGAATTTCCTTCTTACCAAGTTCGAATCGATCTCTCTCAAGTTCGAAATCACTTGTTCTTTCTTGGCTTTTACTCTCCCAGAATGCGGATTTGACTTTTACTTTCCCTCTCACGTTCGAAAATTAAGGGTAAATTTGTCTTTTTCCCAAATTTTTTTTCCGATTAAATAATTATTTTAGGGAAAAGTATTTTTAAATCTTTTATCATTTCTTTCTCTCCTGAACACGGCGACGTCGGCGGCGGCGCTGACTTCTTTGTATCCTTCGATTTCGACTGAACCCTATCTCTCTCTTCAACGACGATGTCGATGTCGATTCCTCTCACGAATTTACAACAATGTCCCTCCTCCTCCTTTGCCCCTTCACTTACTCACTTCTCTCCGTCGCAGTCTAATGGATTCTCCGTCGTCGGACCTCGCCGGCGATGCCTAAGGATGGTTACGTGTTGCGTTTCTTACGCTCAGAGCTCAATCGAAAACGGTACCGCCGACGTTTCTGTTGTGGAGCGTGACCAGATTCGTCTTGGTCTTCCTAGCAAGGGACGAATGGCGTCTGATACTCTTGATCTTCTCAAGGTAAGATAACGTGTTTCTGTCTGTTTCCTGATAAAAATATGAAGATAATGCTAGGGTAATCACGCTCTCAATTTTGAAAATTTATATAATCTCGGACGGTTTTAGTGATTTTGCTGCGATAGATTTATTGTAGTGTGTGGGATACTTCTGTGTTTGTGGATGATTCTTGATTGATTGAATTAGAATCTCCTTTTGGAACTGATTTTCTGTAGCTTTTGGTTCTCTTGTGCTTTCGGACAAATCATAGGAATGTTTGAAAGATTCGAATCGTCGACTGATCTTTCATGACGAGTTGACCTGAAATTGGCTTGATAATCTATTTGTTCACTCTGAAATCGGCTCCAATTTTGCATGTTGTTCATTTATTTTTGGAGCTATGGAGTTTTAAATGCTTGTGGAGGTCAAATATATATAACTCGATTTGTATATCCCTTGGCTTTTGTGTTTTTTAAGTAGAAATATTAGGTATTCAGTTTTAAGATTTTATTTTGGTTTTTTACTAATATGCTCCTTTGTGACAGGATTTTGCCTGCACATCTGTTTTATCTCTTGTTTGAGATCAAATCCCTTCACTTTAGGTTTCTTGGATTATTGCCAAAGCTTGATTGTGATCCCTTGGTTATGTGAAATGATACTTAAGAGGAATGAATTTGTTCCGTCTCTCATATCGAATGTGGTTTGCAATCTGACCTTTTACTTATGCTTACATTTTGAAGGATTGTCAATTGTTTGTGAAACAAGTTAATCCTCGGCAGTATGTGGCTCAAATTCCACAGGTAGACATCTAAAGCGAATGGAATACTGATGTTTTCTGGTTTCAGGCACGTTCCATTTGTCTTCCTCTCATGATGATAATTTTCCTTTTTCTTTTCTATCCTCCAGTTACCAAACACTGAAGTCTGGTTTCAGCGGCCAAAAGACATTGTGAGAAAGTTACTCTCAGGAGATCTGGATCTTGGTATCGTTGGTCTGGACATAGTTAGTGAATATGGTCAGGCAAGTGAAAATCATAAATTTTTTGTTTACTCTCGAATAGCTTAGATATTGTGACAAAATTCCTGGACCTCTTAGTGGTACTCGTCTTTAAAACAATGGTCATAACAGAAATCAGCGGTTAAACATGCAACTTATGCTGTGAATGAGTCAAATCCTTTTCCATTGTTCTGATCACAAGTTTGTTGCATTATCTTGTATGAGTTCGAATCTAAAGTTATATCCCAAGAGTTCACATCTTCCTTCCTATGGTCTCTTTTATTACTTAAAATTACCTTTGGAGGTCCATTCTTAAATCAAAATTTGAACATTTTGGGTATTCTTTCCAGGGTAATGAAGATCTTATCATTGTTCATGATGCCCTCAACTTTGGAGACTGTCGACTATCCCTTGCGGTATATTTTATTGTATCGTAGTTGTAGGTCGAACATGTTCTAATGATTGGAAATTGTCTCTCTAAGTACCCACATTGTTTTCAGATACCAAAATATGGGATTTTTGAGAATATAAATTCTCTGAAGGAGCTAGCACAAATGCCCCAGTGGACTGATGAGCGACCTTTACGAGTTGCGACAGGCTTCACTTATGTATGATGCTTTCAAGATTTTTTGTTGTCAAATTCTTTCATGACACAAGTTTGCTTATATCTTTTACTAGATTAATTCAACTCTTTGCAGTTAGGCCCCAAGTTCATGAGAGATAATGGGATAGAGCATGTCATCTTTTCAACTGCAGATGGAGCCTTGGAGGCAGCTCCTGCGGTGAGATTTAAACTATATACAAACAAGCCTTGTACTTTTCTGATATGAGATGAGATCATTCTTAGACAAAGCTTCCATTAGGATGAAAAAAATAGAAGATTTAGAACAGATTGTCATTTAGTTTAGGTAGCTTTTAGAGGGTTTTTCTCTGATATGAGATGAGATTATTCTTAGACAATTAAGCTTCCATTAGGATGAAAAAAGAAGAAGATTTAGAACAGATTGTTGTTACGTTTAGGTTAGATTTTGAGAGGGTTTTGTTGCAATTTTATGGTTAGAGTTTTCAAAGTAACATTTTGTTTTCCTCTTCAAACAAAACTATTGAAATGAGTGTCTCTGGAGAATATATTTTTGGTTTGTGCTTTCCTGACATGAACCTTTAAACTTTAATGTGTTATCTAACAAATTCATCAACTATGTAAAAAAGATCTGAGTGCCAATATTTGCATTCAGTTTTAGTTGACTTTTGTTTCTGTTTTTTAGATGGGGATAGCTGATGCCATTTTAGACCTTGTCAGTAGTGGGACTACTTTGAAGGAGAACAACTTGAAAGAAATCGAAGGAGGAGTTGTACTGGAAAGTCAGGTAACTGTTTTTTGGTATGCCATTATCCAATTAGTGATCCTGGAGTTGTGACTTATCTGCGTAGAGTCACTTGATGACAGTTATGCCTGAACATCATCTTTGGTCTTTAGGCTGTACTCGTTGCAAGCAAAAGAGCATTAACCGAGAGAAAAGGGGCACTAGAAACTGTACACGAGATCCTTGAGAGATTGGAAGCCCACCTGAAAGCGGATGGTCAATTCACTGTATGCACTTTGTTCCTTTGATGTGTTTCGTACTTCCCCCTTTTGGCTTCTTTTCTCTAATGTTTTCACTTCAGGTTGTTGCAAACATGAGAGGAACGAATGCTGAGGAAGTGGCTGAGCGCGTGTTGAGCCAACCATCATTATCAGGACTGCAGGTTAAGTTTCAGGATATTCTGGGCTCTCAATCCCATATTTTCAACTAGAAAAATTTGCACTTAAGAATGGTAGTGACGTTGTCGGCCATCGTGGCATCTCATGTCATGTGCAGGGACCAACAATAAGCCCAGTTTACTGTAAACAAGATGGAAAAGTATCAGTTGAGTATTATGCAATTGTTATTTGTGTACCAAAGAAGGCCCTCTACGAGTCTGTGCAGCAACTCAGAGCGGTTAGTAATCCCATCTGCTGATCTTGATTCATTAATCTTTCCATGCTGCTCCCCCTTATACGTGCTACTTCCAGGATATAGAAAGACAACTTTTCCTTTTTAGAAATCATCACTGCTATCCGATTTTTGTTGAATTGTGTAACTGTCATCCTAAAACTTGTATATTCGTTTTTCACTAATCCGTTTCCTAAGGTTTTGTTCTTCAGTAGTCGTTTGTGTTACATTCTTACCAGACTGTTTGCAATTTTTTATGTTTGATAAATTACATTTATATATTGCAGGTCGGAGGTAGTGGGGTCTTGGTTTCACCTCTCACCTACATTTTCGACGAAGATACCCCTAGATGGAGCCAACTGCTGAGAAATCTTGGGCTTTGACACTTCACATAGTTAGTTTCGGTAAGCCAAAATTGTTGGTAGAAGAGCTCATAATCTGAATGAGAATCCGTAATAATCCTCATAGGAGTCAGAAGATGCAAGAAATTCTGCATCGGTGCCTTAAAATCATGTTTCTTTTACTGGCATCATTTCACTGTTGTAACTTGTACTGTTGCCTTTTGTGTCTCTCTTGGATCTGAGGATCTTGGCATTGTTGTTAAATCCGATAGAATAATAAGAAAAGGCCTTCTCGTTTGGCCTTTTTGAATCCGATTGAACACATTTATCAATTCATTTGCTCTTGCCAGGTTTCTAATTCTTTTAGACTTTTCAGTTCCAGATTTGGCTTCTTCTTTATACTTGGATTCAATTATACAAGTCATCAGTCAGTCGAGGTAAGCTGAGCTGTATCTAACTCATAACATATTATCGCTTTAATGTCGAATCTCGTGATAAATTTTTGGGTGATCTTGTGTTGCTGATGTGTGTACATTCTTCTATAACCTAATTCGGCGCTGTTACAGTCTTTGAGTTGAATTCTTTAGGATTGAATTTGTGCTTGAATTATAATAAAGATATTGTGATTTGCGATGGTTGAACGACAGAAAATTATGGGTGTCACAGCTTGATATAGAAGAGGGAAACACGCACCGTTGCACACAAAATCCAAACAAAGTAGAGAGTCTAAAAGCACGCAAACTCAGAGGAAAACATTGGAGAGAAATAAAAAGAAGGAAAAACACACTCGAACAGATATAGATATGCATTTGTGTGTACATATACGACTGATTCTCTGTGGAAATGGATTTCAGTGCAGGTGAGAAGAAAGAGGCTCCGAGATTTTACCAGAGAACTCTTTTGTCTTGAAGAAGAAATCTCCAAAAAGAGGAACAATAGGTTTCTTTTTCTTCTTCTTCTTCTTCCCATAATACACTTCTCTGTTTCCTTTGTTGCCATCGAGGATATGTGCCAGTGTAGGGTATTCCCTCTCCATCCTCCTCATCAGCTCCTTCCTCCTATCTTCCTCTCTCGGCGCTACACTGATTTCTCTCTCATTATTTATCTCTTTTGATGTATCAAAACCCGCTATTCTGGACATGGATGCTGCGCTCTTTCCTGCTGCTTCTGCCTCGGCTTTCGCAATCTTGGACATGTTCTTATGAATCTCGGCGTTTAAAGTAGCCAAAGCCACTTCTGTCTCTGACTCTTTCTCCTTCAAGAGCTTGAGCTCGGTTTTCGTCTCCTTTAACTCGGCTTCAAGCTTCGTCAAAATGTCCATGATCTCTTCTCTAGGGTTTGAAGAAGAACACGGCAATGAGGGTTGCTTCCATGTAGAAGATGAGGACGAAGTGCGGTGACTAGGACTAGTGCTAAGGCTTTTGGGAGTTTGTGTAGGTGCAGGAAGGTGAATGCGTTGGCCGAAGATGGCCACAGCTTCTTTCACTGAGCTAAAGGGACGGGAAGAGTCGACACCTGAGCGGTAACCTTCAATCGGATTCTGGGGAAGAGAGTAATTCTCATCATGATCTGCTTTCGCTTGCTCCATTGCTGTGGAGAAACAAAAGAGAGCAGACTCCAAAATGAAATGTATATGGATGAGTGGTGTATCCGTAATGTTGGGTAGTTTGGTTTCTTTGCGTAGACAACAAACGAGAGAGAGAGAGAGAGAGAGTTGTGTCAAGGTGAAGACAGACAAAGCAAACAGAAATTTAACTCGCCAACTACTTTCAAAGTTTACTTAATTTGGTCCCACAAGTATCTATTAAATGCTAAAATATTCTACTGGAATAATCCTGTGTAAAACTAGCGGTATTCGTTATAAAATTATATATAGTTATAACGATATTATTATAAAGGATAAACTCAAAAATAACCCTCATAAATCATTTTTAATAAAAAAAACCCTATATTTTAAACTCATAAAAAAAACTCTAAACTATATTTTTTAAATAAAAAACACATTTAACAGCTATAATAAAACGGACGTTTAAAAAAATCACATTTAACAGACATTTAACAAAAAGAAGACGTCTAACCTAATCTGAGAAACCCCAGGTTAGAGGTGCCGGTCCTTCTTTCAGCAGTTGATTCAATTCCATCATCTAAATCTCATCTCTCCCAAATACCTAGCCTGGATCAGAGGATACCCATCAGGACCTTCAATGACAGTAAAAGGTAGGGACTTTAGATCTCTTTGCAGCTCGGGGTCGGAGAACTGCGACCAATTAGGCGTTTGATTTGGGATATCGAATTTTTAGGGTTCATCATATTTGATGCGGCACCTGCAGTCCCAATGAACCGCTGCTTATCGCCAAAGCATACAATAGCCGTTGTCTCTCGCTTCGATTCATTATTGAGTACAACATCAATCCCTCTTTGCCTCGCAACAGCCACAATGCAATTCTCATTTCCAAAATCAAAACCGACAACACTCATTTTCGCTCTGATATTTCCTTAGCTAACTCAGGGCCCTCATATCTGTAAGCAAACAAACTGATGCAATAAATATGGTATTATTCGAGAGGCAAACAGTCTAGATCAATTGGCTAAGGTCCGGAATCCACGTATGTGGCAAAACACGGGATGACTAGAAGTTCATTTGAGAATGTGAAGTCAAGCATATCTGAAGCTTCAAGTTGAAAACAACAGGAAGAACAAAATTTGATTATATTAGCAGTTGTTTGCTACTACAAACCAGAAAAGCCGGCTAAACCAACCACACCGGAGACACCGGCCACACCGCCTCCCCAGCAGACGGCTGATGCGAATGCAGCTACCGCTGACGAGTCAACAGAAGGAAAGAAAGAAACAGAGGAGGAATCGATGATGGAGACGGATAATACTCCATCGAATGCCTCCGCATAAATTGAGGGGACGTAGTTGGTCGGTGTATGGAATTTTGATGTACGAAGGGGTGAGTTGAAGAAGCCATTATTTATGGGTTTCAGTCTCTAGCGCAGGACTTCCAAATTATCTTTATACCCTTATGCCTAAAGTTTGATGATATTCTTCAGAAGGAAAAAAACTTTCAGGACCATTTTCACCATTTTCAGGACTCTGGAACACCATTTTCAGGACCTGAGGCATCTCCAGCTCCCTTAGTATCCTGCATATTAACATAGAGTCTCCAGAAGCAGGAGAGGCCTCCACAGCAGCTTTATCAGTATCCATCTTATTAACTTCCTCCTGTTCTTTTGTGACAGAAACCTCAACTTCTTCTTCCAGAAGCTGCAATGATAAAAGAAGGACTACATGTAAACGTTTTTAATTGGAAGATCAAGATTCTCCACCAAAATTAATAAGAAGGACTTACTGTTGCCTTAGAGGCCTTACGTGGCCGTTCACAGTCAAGCAGCCTGTGTTAAATGTGTTTTTTCTGTTAAAACTCCGTTATATTATATCTGTCAAAGGTATTTTTTATTTAAAAAAATATAGTTTAGGGTTTTTTTTATGAGTTAAAAGTGTAGGTTTTTTTTTTTATTAAAAGTGATATGTGAAGGTTTTTTTTGAGTTTACCTCTATTATAAATCAATAAAGTATAAGATTAGAATATATGATTAAAAAAAGTAAAGAGATGAAAAAAAAAAATATTCAAATGTTCTTCACTTTGAATTTTGGATTAGTGTGATTTTTACAAAATAAAATTATAACTATTTACAGGAAATTACTAAGAAGTTAATATAAGAAAAACAAAAATGGTTACATGTTATATTTTATAAAATGATACTAAATATACATTGGGGGAATATCAGAAATACCTTTATAGGGTTAAACTACTTCAAAAATATCTTTCCCCAAAATAATTATTAAATCCGAAAAATAAAAACTGAAGAAAAGACAAATTTGCCCTTAATGTTCGAACGTGGAAAAAATGGAAGTTCGGCAGTTTTTCGACGTGAAAAACTACTGAAAACGAGAAAGCCGAACAGTTTTTTCGCCGTGAAACCTGTTTAAAAGTTTATAGCAAGAAAGAAATAAGTGATGTCGAACTTGAGAGGGATCGATTTGAAGTTGGCGAGAAGGAAAATGGCTAGAATCAGCAGCATCACTGGCGAAGAGAGCACGAGTCAATCTTCAATGGCGTCAATAAGTGTAAGTAGTTCGATTTCTAGGGTTTTGCAAGCTTTCGAGTCACAAAATGGTTTATTGATTTGAAATGGGTGAATGTCAGTGTCGGTTAGGTCGCAAGGGTCGCAGGAGTTGCATGAACATCTTCGACTCAGTGAGTCGGTTGAGTAGCAAGGGTCGCAGGAGTTGCATGACCATATTCGATTCAGTGAGTCGGTTGTCTCAGTGAGTGGGATGGGTCACAATGGTCGTTTGAGGGGCGTGGGTCGGTTGAGTGTCGCGGAGTATCTGGGGGTCGTTTGAGTCGTATGGGTCGCACGGGTCGGTTAGAGTCGCACGGGTCGGTTGAGTCGCATGGGTCGCTTAGGTCGGTAGAAGTATAATGTATTCGTAATTGGTCATTTTGCAGGTGGCGCCAAAGCCGAAATTTGTGTATGAATTCAAGCACATGGACAGAATTCCAAAAATCACCACCAAATGTTATCCTCACGAGACAATAAGGATGCTGAGAGGAATCTTAAATGAACAGGAGTTGCATTACTTCGAGAACGAGTCACAATTTAAGCATTTATTCCACTTACAATGTGACTCCACATTGACGAAGGTTCAAATGTCTGTACTACTAAATCACTCCGTGATTATACGGGACAATACAAAGTTGTGGTTCGTCATAAACGGCATTCCCATCCGGTACT